>OY728156.1:1843338369-1844588369 GCA_963277665.1 Viscum album
TAGACTATGTGTAAGATTGATTTATTTTATTTATATTTCCTAGGGATTAAAATGAATAAATCCAATGTTATTTTGTTGAATTTATATATTGGTATGATAAATTTATGCATCATATCATTAGAAATTTTCATTCGTACTAGACTTTCAGCATAAAATGCATTGATATATTAATTTTTTATTGTCCCTCTTCATGTTATCCCACTATAAATATTTCATTATACCGCTAGACATTATAGTGATTCTTGAATAAATTGATATGGTTGAGTTAATAACATCATCAAAATGTTCCAACATTATTTATGTTTTTTTGGGAATCAAATCCATGATTGAAACATTATAAATTCATCATTAGTAAAGTTGGACAAAAAATATTTGCAACCATTTTCTATAGCTCCTAATTTATTTTTAGGCCTCCTTAAAATACATATTAATGGATGATAGATAATTTATTTCATCATGGTAGGATAAATACACATTTATTATTTCAATGTCTTTAATTTCCATGTCTAAGAAGATTGTAACCCTTGAAATCCTTATCATGGATAGTTTTTTCTAAACCCTTCTATTTAAAATGACTTCCTCATTATTAACATTAACAGGATTTTAATGCATTGAATGATAATAATAATTCATTATATCTAACTATATTCATTGGTTCATATTGAGATCCTTTATTGTAAATACATTTTTCTGGATTTTATGACCCAAGTATGTGTCCAACATCTCCCTATATAGATAATTCCACTAAATTGTTATTGAATATAGCACTACATAAAAATCAAGATTAGGGGTTGTTTAGTTCATCTTATTGATCCTTAATTAGCGGGATATAGAGTTTATAATTTAGTTATCTGTAATTGTTACACAAACCAATACATTTTTAGATGCATTGTCGTAGATTAGTAACCCTTCCCCACTTGTGTGTAATGTGATAACATGTCAAATAGTAAACCACTTTTTAACTATTTAATTCTCTCCTAACATTCTACATTCTAGAACAACTTCATCCAGTTTAATTTTTTCTTTGATAGTTGGAGTGAAAATCATGATAAGTTACTCAAAAATTTATGATAGTAACTAGAATATCAAAAGAAACTATAAATCCTCTTGACATTTTTTTGGATAACATTTTATTGAATTTATTTTTTATGGATCCATATATAACCCAATATTGGTGACTTATTTTACTATCAATGTCACATGATCCACCCAAAACATGCATTTAATGTACTTTACATATACCATTTAGTTTCCCAATCTTTTTAGTATAGTGTTTATTTTATGCTCAGGTTACTCTTAATTTTATATTAGATAATTATATCATCTACACACACATCAAAAATTTTATTTAAGTTATTTATAAATACTCTATTAATTAAAACCATGATGATATTTGGATAATCTATTAGTGAAAATGGCATTGCTGCGAACTAAAAGAGCTCATACCTAGTACGTGAAGATTATAGTATAGACATCACCCCAATAGTCAAGAGATGGTGTCATACTACATTACATTAGCATAATATAAATGAAATTTCATATTGAAATGACTAAATTGTTTTGAACCCTTTTTAAGCTAGATACACAGATTATCTACATATTTTATTTTAATACAAAAATTACAACATAATTATTTTTTAATAATATACTTATTCCATTAAGCATATCCCTGTATATTAGTCCTATTAAATCTCATGGAATCTATGAGAAAGGAATCAAATTATGGGTGATATCAAATTCTTAGTAAATATTATGTAAAAAATAATCATTGAAGAATACAAAATCATAATCAATATAGAAAGGAAATTACTATTCACATAATCCATATAATAAATAAACTATTAAGAATGTGCATCTATAGATAATATCATTGTGAAAATATCCTGGATAATAATAAATATGCTATGTAAGGTAACAAAAATTGTTTTTTTAAATATAAAAAATTATCTATAATAATTAGATATGATAAAAACAATATAGAAAGCTAAATAATTGAAAAAAATACATTTTATCAATAAATTTATAATTAAATACATCCATGGATAATTTCATAGTGAAAATATTATGGATATGTGATGTCCCCGGCCCTAATTACATCTCAATGGGTGACCCAATCCTAGTGGGTGACATGACCTCAAGAACATCTCCTCAAATACTAGAGGCAACCATCTAAAAGAAAGGTTATAGGGTGTGTCCATGGGGATACTATGCACTCATTAACAAATATTAGTGCAACAGATGGATGTAAACAAATGCAAAATAGAGGAAACAATATTAGTAAATAGAAAGAAAAAAATAAAATAGAGACAATTGTAATCATAATTTAAACAACATAATGAATATTCAAAAATATATGTTGAAATGTCATCTACTAGAAAACTGGAATACATAGAAACAAGACAGCAAGAAAAACTTGTTCCACAAAAATCAAGAGGAAATCAATGACTATCCCAAGCATCACCCACTCCAACTCAGTAATTTCTTATCATGATCCATACTATATAACAATAAATCACTTTTTTTAACTAATATTCTTCCCCTTCTCATCACATTAAACCATGTAATCTGCCTCAGGTACCAAACGACGTCTAGGGAGGGTGTCCAATAAATCTCAATTCGCCACCACCTATGATGTATATAACATTTGCCCTATGTAATAAAAATTTAACAACGTGAAAGGATGAATATATAATGTAAAGAAGTATAATGTTACTAAATACCAAAGTACATGACTCATCCCTCATATGGTGTATGAACATGACAACAATTTATTTTTCCATTATTAAGAATTTTATATTGATAGGTCTCCTAAGGCATAACCAACACTGACATCAATTCATGATAATATAAATAGTGAATCTTTTATAATGTAATAAGTAAATCATGATCAATGAAATTTAGTGGTGATGTCCACAATAAATATCCAAGGTGACATAGACCTAAAGGGTCTCTAACATAGTAATAAATGTATCCTAGCACGTGTTAAGATAGTAATACATGAATATGGTCCATGGGATTTCAAAATGAGGTTCCTAGGGAGTCCAATATGATCGTCCAAGGTAAAACATTGCTAAGCCAAGATTGGGCCTGATGGGATTTAACCATGGAACCTACTTGTCAATGATGGATCAAAAGAGTGTATCTAAGTAATCCACTAATGATAATGAAATTATCATATGTTGTTAAACCTTGAATCCAAGAATAGAAAAGGATTGGGATCTATGTGGGATTTAACATAAACAATCCATATCCTTGAATCAAAACGGGGTTCCTAAGTTCTCATACCGTTCTCTGATTAGAATCTACAGTAAGATCGAGTCATTCCATTCTTATTTAATTATGAATTCATGTAATTTTTAATTTGGTTTTTGCCTTGGATTTTATTAGTGTGATATGTTCATATACCATGTAACCTTTTTATTAATTCATTTTGTTCATGAATTTCCATTCATAAGTGTGACAACTAAAAGTAGAAAGAAACCTTGTATTTCATTAAATGTTTCTTCCATAATTCAAGATTAATTTTTATTCCTTCTATTAGAGTTGTAAGGGGTGTTATTGATATGAAACCAATTAATCATTCACATTTAATTATAAATTTTATGCTCTAACCATAGGTGGATAATGTAGTCTGTATAAATAGTACATTCCATTATGAAATTAATAAAATAAATCCATTCAATTAATATAGAAATTATTACCATTAGGTTGGTCAAGCCAAGGCACACCTGAAGAGTTTCACAAACAGATAAATACACTAAACACCAATTATGTCATACTCATTGACATGGATAGGATAGATATGTGGTCATATGTAACAATAATTATTCACATATATGAAAAGAGAATATCCAAATGATTCTAACTAGTAATAGAAGGGCATATTAATTCTATAAAAGACACCTTTTGAAATTGGTGGCCCCCCCATAACAAATTCAAAAAAATGTTAAACTTTATATGTGAGTTATAGGACACCCATATTAGGCTTGTACGACTCACCTGTTATATTGGCCCTTTAATTGGATTGGATCATATTATATCTAAGAAAAAGGAAAATATATCATTCCTCGATATCTCGATCGAACAAAAAAGAGAAGGATAATGGCTCAAGAGGACTCTAGTAATTTCTGTTGTGCACCTAACATGATAATCAGAAGATTGGTCAGTTTTCAGATGAAGGATTTCTCTTGTATCCATGGTTATATAATCAAAAGGCCTCAAAATGAGAAAGAAATAGGATAATTTAGCATAAGATTGAATTATGGAAGAAGGGGGTGGCATAAAGTAACATTGAAGGAAATTTTGTAAAATTACAAAGAAAATGGTTTGTGTTCCATTTATCTACATGGTTTGAAAAACCATGCACAAACTATGCCAGGGAGTTTGGTTAGAAGGTCATATATCATTGTTAGTCTGCATGGCCATGGGAAAACCGTGTGAAGTGGTTCATTCCAAAAATTTGAAAATACACAACTACCTAGAGATTGCTCCAATCGTATGATAACGATGTGACTTTTCTTGTTTTACAAAAAAGATGTTTTATGGGATCCAAACATTCCCTAGAAACCCTATAGTCCTTTTATGAATCATTGGGCATCCATACTAGTTCCAAAGTAAATATTCAAATAGAAATTTAATGGATTTGTACATTACTGAAAAACATGGTTCTTACATTCCCCCCTCTTAAATGAACTCTTCCTCGAGTTCACCTTTCAACGGGGAAAAAATACTATTTATGAACAATTCCGGCCACTACTCACATATGTGAGCTTCTCTCTCCCAAGTATCATCATGTACCCAGCCGTTCTTCCATAACACCTATATTAGAGGGAATGACTGACATTGTATAGACATGGTGATCCTATCAAGGATGTGTACTGCATACTCCATAGAGGTAGCAACAACATATATCTCCACTTCCTCTTCATCAAAATTATGAGACAGATCAGCATGGTACTAATGAAGCTATGGGACATGAAAGACTTCATGCATGAAAAGTTACCTCTTTGGTACTAGAAACTGATAGGATACTGGCTCGACTCTCTCTATAATTTCAAATGGCCCTTCATAATGAGTTGACAACGTTCCCTTATTTTGTATCCATATATGCCCAAGCCAATATGAAACCAGAAGAAGAAAACAATCTCTGACCTCTAACTCTAGAGGTCATTGATTTCGACCACCATATTATTATTTTCTATGCTAAGTAGTATTCATAGACATTATGATAATCAAAATCTGCTCTATATAATCTCAAAATGTATTAGGATGTAGTAGGGATACCACACCATTCATTAACAAGAACAGGGTTGAACTACATGGCCTACCATATAAGACCTCAAATGGCGCCATCAGAATTCTCTCCTAAAAGGTGTTTTTGTAGGAAAACTCATTAAGAGGGATTTTTTTTCCAATAACCACGAAAATAAAAGACACATTCCCAATGAAAATATACTGGACCAATTATTTTTCACTCTAATTTTCCATTGATGTCATTGTAAAAATGTTGTTCTTAAAAACTCATGTATTCCCATAGCCTTCTGTAATACCTTCTGGAACTGTGATGTGAAACTAGTATCCTAATATAAAATTATATTATGTGGAACACATTGTAATCGTATGATCTCACAAACAATTTTTTTCCAAGCTCAACAACTGATAATGTATCCTAAAAAGGAATTCAGTAGGATGATTTCATTAGTTGGTGAATAACAACATAGATTGCATTAGTACACCTCGGTGACCTAGGTAAGATGACTACAAAATCCAGGGAAAGATCATCCCATTTCCATTATTGGACTAGAAGCTGTTGTATCAATCATATTGGCCTCTAGTTCTCCACCTTCACCATGTTACATGTGTAATACCTCTTGATAAATCATTAAATATGAAATTTCATCCTAGTCTACCAATACTGGTGTCAATTATCTCGATACATTTTGGATGTTCTTGGATAAACATCCCACTAAGAGGCATGGGAATCATTAGTCAACTCCTCTCTAATATCAAATGAAATATTTATGTGTTCACAGAGAATCATCACATTATCCCAATCAAAATACCAATCTGTATATGTGTTTTCTCATTGTATTCCTTCATAGAGAACGAAGACATCAAGATCTAAAAGTAGTCTAATCATCACCTTCTAATGGAGGAAAGATGTAACTGTCAAGGAAGAGAGATATTATTTCTCATGAATATCATGAAACTCTATATGTGGATAATAAAATTGGACTATTTACTTCTATCCATCACTGACTTCCCATTTGACATGTGCTTCAGTTTTTTTACATAGTGAATTTGCAACCACATTACCATTCCCATGCATATTGGTAATATCAAACATAAATGATTATAGATACATGACCCATATACATTGTCTGAGGTTCAATTCATGATATGAAAATCTGTAATTGAGGCTCATGTGTTCTATGTATTCCAAAAATTGATCACACATTAGATAATATATCTTGTGACATAAGGCAAGGACAACTTCTGCTAGATCTAGGTCATGGGTTGGATAATTTCTCCCATGAGGCCTAAACTATTGAGATCAATATGAAATGAATTTGTCCTCTTGTATCATAAATACCTTGAGTCTAATGTATGACGCATCACTAAAGATGTTATTACCAATTTCTGGCTTCTGATGATTCAGAATAGGTGTGGAAACAAGCCTCCCTTTCATCTCCTGAAAATATTTTCAAATTCTTCTAACCATAAGAACATCAGATCGTTATTTATAAGAATAGTAATATGAGAATTATGGCAAGGAAATTCATATGAGAAACACTTGTAATATTCATTCAACCTCATGAATAATATATATATATCACATTCCTTGTATTTTTTTATGAAACTACAACAATAACACTTTCTGGGTCAATAAATACTCTGAATTATGATATTATATGACCTATGAAGTTCACATTGTCGATCCTAGTTTGGTACCTAGAAAGATTTTAATAAGTATGATTCTCTATCAGTTTACTCAAAACTATATCAAGATGTTTGGCATGGTCACTATGAGTTAGAGAATTCAACATTATTTCATCCACAAGGACTATGAAAAATGATTTAAAATTTGGGTGAAACACTCTATTTGTCATATCCATGAAAACAGTTGTCATGTTCATAAGATCAAATGATATAATAAGGTTCTCAGACAAACAATACCAATAATGGAATGATGTGAAAGGTATTTCTGCTGGTATAACACAAACCTGATGATAACCTGATCTCTAATCAAAATTAGGGATGTTCATTTCTCCACAAATAATAAAAAATAGATTATCTATTCATGGTAGTGGATATAGATCCTTTACTATATAATTGTTCATGTTTCGATAATCCACACCTAGATGTAAGGTTCCATCCATTTTCTTGTCAAAAAGAATAGGCGAACCCAAAGAAGATGTATTGGGACATATAAAACCTCTTTCCTATAAATAAATTAACATAAACTTGAGATAATGAAGTTATGTAGTTTCAATCCTATATGAAGTATTGGATAAATGAAATGCTTTTGAAAAAATCTTGATGGTAAAATCTACCTCCCTATCAAGATGTAATCTAGAAAAATTTCTTGGAATAGTATCCCTAAAATGATTCACAACTGGTGGGAAAGCAGACTTATGTAAACCTTGATCCTCCATGAAGGGATTTTCAATATGAGAGGTCACTCCACCTATCCCATGATGCTCTGGCCCAGCTCTGCTAGCTAGGACATCACACACACCCTTATGTAGATAATTGCAGCCCTCTGGTGATGTAAATAATACCATGTGGCAATAGTAGTATACAATATCATGATAGTGAAATAACATGTCCATCCCAAGAATGATATCATAGCCTTTAATCTTGAGAATTAAGAGGATATCTAAGAAAGGGTAACTAACTTATTTATGGGGGAAGTCCCTTTAATAGTGTATTACCTCTGTTAGTACCCCTGATGACATATCGAGGGTCATTACACCATAGTGATCATTTATATCGAGTATGAGACTCTAAATGATAGATATTGATATAAAATATTACAAATCACCTATATTAAATATCTAAGACACTATAATAGAGGCTATTATAATAGATCCATGGAGTGTAGATGGTCTCGCAGCCTGATCCTCGGGTATTGGATATACTGCATGAAACTGAACTGATCCATGGCATTAATGAATAGATAGACTACCATGATAAAAATTGCTCTTTTGGAATTTTTGGAGATCAGGGGTCTAGATACAATGGACATGACCTCATCCTCGAGAAGACTTATCTATGATTTTCTAATTTTCTGCCTGATGTAGTGTAAAAATATCACTCCTCAAGGTGGATCTTTTGTATACACTTTTACCCTCGAGGTTGGTGGAATGTTTATATAGAAATTATAAGGTTTCCACACACAATTGCAATCCCAGCACTCTATTCAGTCTCTATCACACTGAGGCTTTTAATTCCCTCATCATCCACACTAATGACAGACATTAGAGCTATCAAAATTGATACTCTTGTAGTCATTACATTGATGAGAAACATTGTGAGAAGGATTCCTGCCATCAGAATAAATACTAGCCTAAAATGGAACTAGTCTTCTATACCTAGATGTATTTCTACCATTTATGGTGCATTTAGTGATACGTGTGGATTGAATATCCTTGAAAAAGAATGCAGGTGAAATACATTCACATTCATAAGGATGGCATACTGGAGCCAACCCTCAAATCGTCGACCAGACAAAATTGTGTCACCATCTTGAAGATGTGAAAAGAACATCAAATCCCTGAAATGGATTGAATACTCCATTACTGTCATAGAACCCATCTTAATATGAATGATCTTTCTAGCTCTGTCATCTCTCAGTGTTTATAGTAATAAGTAATTATTAAATGCAGTATAGAAATCAGCCCATAACATGCCTAGATGACGACCATCATGGGTAATCAAATACCCCTAACTCTTAGCCAAATCCTGATGCATATATGTGTGGTGAATTAATATTCTCTCTAGAGTCATTTCTATATTCTCAAAGATATATTTGGTGGTCTCTTTACAAGACATACCATCCTACAAACCTCCATCCATTGAAAATGTAGAAGAATGATGTTGTTGGAACTCATGAGTCAGATCAACCATCCTTGGTGAAAGCCAGGGAGCACCATGCATGGATTTCATCAGACATAGAAAAATATCATGATCTTGGGAATGAGTTCTAAAATGAGGTACAAAAGGATGGGCACCATGTGGAACTCCTAGAGTTTTGACTAGCTGATCAAGTCCCAAGTATAAAATTCATTTCATTTTACATTTAATTATCTAGATCACATATTTACCATTCAATAATAAGACAAGACGAGATAATGTTGTGAAACACAATAATTTTAGATGTAATTTTTCACTTTATAAAGGATATAAATTTTCGAGGAATCAGTTCCCATAAACATATCACCAGAAACAATTCCCATTTATTTATAGAATATGAAATCGAGTGGGAAAACTACATATAAAATTCCATGAGGGCCCACAAAACTCATGAATTTAGACAAGAAATCACACAATCATATAAAAAGTAATACAAGCCTATGATAACTATCACAAAATCACATAATAATCACAAGCCTATCAAGCAATGAATGGTAGTGGAATCCACCTAAACTATAAGGAAATGTACATGACATGTGAAATCTAGGATCCTATAATGATGCATGTAACAATTCTCATTTACCTAATTTTATCAGGTCAATGACGAAATAAAATCTCAAACATAGTAACAATCAATAACACCACATAGCATGTGCATCATCCATTGGGGAGATAATGTCAACTGTAATAAGAAAAAGTTTTAAAACAATATGATTTTAGGGAACTTGTTTTTACCCCGATCATGGTTTTGTGACTCCTATACACAACATATGAACATGTCACATGCATTCTGAATCACTAATATATGGAATACAAATATTAAATAATTAAAATTCACCACCTCAAATGTGAATTTTTGACATCGCGGACCCAGAAGCCACCTCAACGGGTGCCCTAAACCTGGTGGGACACATGGCCTCAAATAAATATCCCCAAACACAATAGGCTACCAAATAGTAGTGGTGGGATAGGGTGTGTCCATGGTGATATTATAGCTTCATTATCAAAGTATTAAATAAAATATAGATATAAAAATAGTAGATAGCCAATGAAATATATATAAATAGATGGCACAACAAAAAATAGTGACATTGGTATAAATATATGAAATAAATGGAATAACAATAAACAATATAAAATGATACATCATGTAGAAGAAAACTAGAAAACATGGATACTAGCCAATATGAATTAAAATTTCCAAAAACTAATAATTGAAGTAAAATACTATCCCATGCATCCCAACCTCGTAATCAGAAATATTTTATCAATATCCTTACTAGAAAACATGAAATCTAGTGATTGATGTTGTATGTTACCATTTGTCAACACCTAAAGCCATGTAATCTGTCTTGGGAACAAAATAATGGAAAGGATAGGGTGTGAGATTAGTCTTAGTGGTCCACCACCAATGGTGTCTATAACATACGACTTGTGTAGTGGAAACCCAATAGTGTGCATGCATGATTATATAATGTCAAAAAGTACTACGTAACTAAATTTTATAGTACCTTATTCATCCGTACGCTGGTGTCTGAATGGGTCAACAATTCATTCTTTCATTATTAGAAATTTATATTTATCGGTCTCATGAGGCACAGCCAAAACTGACATCACCTCATAATAGTATTGATATTGAAGGCTCCATGATGTAATAAGGCATCCATGATGAATTATATTTAATATTGAATTCCCAAGGTAATAACAAAGGTGACGTACACATCATGGGTCACACAAATTGTAAAAAATGTAGCATAGAATGGGGTAATATTGTAATCCAATGATCATGGTCCAAGGCATTCAATAATGAGGCATCAACTGAGTCCAAGTTGATAGACCAAGGTAAACAAGGCTATGCCGAGATAGGGCTATAGGGGTTTTAACCATGACACCTAATTTTCATTGCTGGATACATGTAGTGAATCCAAGGAATCCTGTAATGATAATTAATGGATCTGACTGTGTCATATCAAGAATTAAAAAAAGAAAAGTATGAGGATATATGTGGGTTTCAACAAAGGAATGCAATATCCTTTAATCATAAGGGGATTCCCAAGTGCTCATGGAATTCTCTGACTTGAATCCAAGATGAGATCTAGTTAGGACTTTCTGCATTAAGTATTAAGAAATGTATTATTTCATTTGGTCCATGTCATTCATTTCATTAGAGTGACAAGGTCTAGTAGCATGCTACATTTTTTTCAGTTCATTTGGTCAATGCGTTGCCTTTCATTAATGTGTCATAAAAAAGTTTCATGAAACCATATAATCCATTTAATGTGTATTACAAAATTTTTTGTTTATTCTAATACCTTCTTTTAATGGAGTAAGGCATGTTAAAGATATGCATCCAATTAATCATTCAAATTTAATTATCAATTTGAAGATCATACCTAAGGTGGTTAATGTGGAATGCGTACATGGTAATTTACATAATTCAATTCACAATATAAATCATAAAAATTTAATATAAAAAATGGTTACACTTATGTAGTTAATGCTAAGGAACACCTGAATGATGGGGAAACCATGATAAAACACTAATCCTAAATCATGGAATTACATTAAACAAGGAAGAGATGTTTTTTGGTCATAACGACAATCAATTATTCACATATATAGAAGGATCATATCCATATAGTTCTAATATGTGTAAACCTGGAATTTAATTCTATAAATGGATCCCGATGAAATTGGTGGGCCGTACACAAAAAATTAATAATTAATGAAAATTAGGGATGAGTTATATACCACTGAACTAAGTCTTGTATCCCTTTACTACTCAAGTATTGGCACTATATTTTTCTCGGATCAGAGTAGATATATAATGAAATGTAAAATCCTCCTATCCTGATATCTACGTCGAGTTAAAAAGTTGTTGAGAATGGATCACTAGTACTTGAAAACATACTGTTTCACATCCATCATTATAAAAATATGCTTGATCGGTTTCCAGAGGAAATATATCTCTATATTCGATGGTAGGATCTTCAAAAATACCGTTATAGTGAATGAAATATGTTAATCCCTCAAAATCCCAGCTTATGGAAGAAGGAGGTGTCTTAATAGATCCTTATGGATAATTTTGTAAAATTACCCACAAAATGTCCAATGAATAGTTTGTCTAAATGGTTTTACAAAACATGAGAAATCCATGCATGATTTTAGGGGTAGAAGGGAACATTTCATGGTTAGGCCGTACGACCATGCATAAACAATGAGAAGTGGTTATTTATAGAAATTTCTTTTGCACAGTTAGAAAAACTGTGTGCCAACTATATGCTAACAATGCGAACTATCTAGTTTTTCCAAAAAGTTGGTTTATGGGCCTTGAACGTGCCCCAGACACCCTCTAATCCTTTTCTAGCAGACTAGGCATCAATATTAGGTCCCAAGTAATGATTTATAGAGAAATGTGAAGGATCCATTAATGAGTTAAAACCTAGGTTCTTATAGGATAATAATAACTCTTAAAGAAGGAAATACATAATTATTGGATGTTAAGTATCACTGGAACCTGATATCATTATTGATAATATGTATCCTCCAATCATCTAAAAACATACTGGGTAGAATCCCACTGAACTGTTGTTGGGGAAATTATTCTCTCCATGAGACTATTGTTTTATCGTGGGTCTTTCATTAACCAATCATAAAACCATGTATTAAATGTCCATTATATTACTCATATATCAAATAATCAGTTTAATTTATAAACATTCTTCCTTATCATTAAATATCATTATTTATTAAAGGAATAAATTTATCAATATTTCACCAGTTGATCAAATAACTATAATGTGGTCACTGTACGTAAAATGGTGTATTTTTTAGGCAAGAAGAATATCCAGGATAACTAATATCGAAATTAAGGGTTTATTTCGTGTCCTAAAATTTTTGAATAATTTGAGGAAAAAATAACGAATTCAAAAATAAATATATTCAGTTTATTTCAAAAAATTCCTTGGTAAAAATAACCATAAATGGTCCAGAGTAAGCATAATGATGGTATCAATATATTTCCATGGGTGTAAGAGTAATGTTTATTTTCTAATTAATTATTATAAATAGCATGAAAATAAATTTAACAATATTTGGTGTAAAATATTCTTTTTGTTTTCAAAATATTTTTGAAAATCAATTAAATTGAAACCATCTTCATAAAAATTTAATTAAAAAATATCATCATAAAAATTCAAATTAAGCTTCAATGAAATAATACTCATGAAAAAATTTGATTCTAATAATGTACTAAAAAATCAAAAAAAAATCACTCTAAAATTGTATGGAACGTTCTTTATTTAGATAAATAATATAATATTCATTTAACATTTTCACTAAAACCCAAAATGTAAATATTATTAAATAGAAAGAAGACTCCTTCAAAAAATTATAAAGAGAAAAAAATTGGAAAAAAATATTTCATTAAATAGTGTTTATTTTTTTAAATGAAATCATTTTTAGAAAACATTATTTTGGAAGAAAAATTATTTCAGAGAAAAGAGAGAAACAAAGTCTAACTTTCATAAATATATTTTAAAAAAATCTGTTAAAAATTAATGGATAATGGTAATATTATTTTATAATATCATGAATAAACATATGATAAGAATATGAAATTGGTTAATTATAAAATGGTCATGTAATTTATTTTAACTACTATTAAATAATTAATAATCCAGATTAGAATGAGATTATGAAATAAATCCCTAAAGTAATCATATCATTGAAGTGAGAATTAATAAATTAATCAATTATGTGTATAAAATATAAACAAAAAACATGTGGTATAAAACCTAATATAATAAAAATTTAATTACAGACATAATAATTGAATGAAATAATAATTGAATTACAAGTTTAACAAAATGATTGGAAATTTAGTTAAGAAATATCGTAAAACTTGGTAATATTTATGTAAAATCCGTATATATTTAATAATTAAAATAGAAACTTATGCTACCTTGAATAGTTAATTATTACTGGTTCGAAATACAGTTTTCATAATGTCATCCTTCTTCACACACAAATGATGATATTCAGATGGAAGGTCAATCTTTGAAAAGTATTGAGCTCCATGAAGTTGGTCAAATGATTCATCAATTAAAGGTAGGGGATAGTTGTTTTTAATTGTTATAGCATTGATATCACTGTAGTCAATGCACAACCTCATATATAGATCATTATTCTTATAAAAAAGACATGGGCTCTCCATGGAGAAACACTAGGGGAAATAAATCCCTTATTACTCAATTACTATAGTTTTTTATTCAGTTCCACTAATTACACAGTGGAAATTATATAAGGGGTCATTGACATGGTCCTTGATCCATGAATTAAATCAATGGAAAACTCATTTTCTTGTTCTAGTGGATGTCAAGGTAAATCTTCTAGAAACATATCATCGTATTCTTTCACAAAAGGTACATCCTCTATTTGACCATTCTTTTCCTCACCCATAGTTATTTCATTCTCTTCCTCCCCAATAACTAGATTTAGTTGAGATACTGGGGGTAGATCTAGATAAAAATTACGTTGGGATGATTATGCTCTAAAGATAAGGTTTTCTTTATCATCATCATCAGAAAATAGTAACCTCCTTCTTCTTACAATAAATTTTCACATCATGGTCTGAAAGACAATCCATACAAAGGATTACATCAAATTCCATTATCAATATGACAATGAAATGTTAATAATGTGTATGAATGACATTAAACCATAATCTAGTAAATTTTAAAAAAAAAATTAAATACATTTTTAAGAAACAAGGAAGTGGATGATAAAGATGTCCCAGTAGATTCTTACTTAAAAACAATGTCAGATAATAATGAGATTGTAAAATTAACCCTTAACTATTACTTTTCCTTGTTTGAGGGTAGTTTAACCTCCTGTATAGTGGTGAAATAATAGATAAACTCCATCTAGAATGATCTACCATTCTTGATGGTGCATCAGAGATAACATGATACATCATGAACATCTAACTATGTCCATCTATCATGTATAGAACTAGAGGTTAATCCAATGATAACATGGACCATCTGTATGGTCATAATAACCCTTGTGGAGTGGACCACCCCTCACAAATGCACCCAATTGAGAATGAAATGCACTAAAAGATACATCAAATTAATCCCCTCTATGAAAAGAGAACGGAGGGACTCACTTCATGCCAATGCCCTACATCCATGGGAGTATTTTCACCAAACTAACCTGAGAAACCACTTTCACTCATTATTAGTGTCACCAAAAGCTAAATATATCAAAGTATAACAAACTACCCACAATCTATCACACATTATATGTGGATGGTACCCCTCCTCGTAATTGTACTCGATAGTGGAGGGATATTGTAACACCCCATGATTATATGAAAATTATTCTTTTTAATTTCATTAATGTCTTGTGTTGTACGCTACAACAAAAGGAGCTTGCACAACACGCATCGTTGACTTTCCTTTCATTACACGCAATCGCGACCTTCCTCGATAGCGTGTGTAGTACGCAATAACGAGTTTCACTAAACAACAATATTCTATTAAAATATTATTAAAACTAGCCGTTATGAATAGTAATAACCACTTTTTGATATTTTGTAAATTTTAATTTTCAAAATGGATTAATTTTTGGATTCGGAATATCAAAATTAGCTTAGGGTGAAATTTTGGTACTTTTCGGATAACTTTCATTTTCTGATGAATAGTGGAAATTAATAAATTTTAATTAAAAACAACCTCTTTAATCGAAATAATTAATAGTGATAAATTATTAATTTTAGTGGTTTTAAAGTATATTTAGAATATATTTTTACAATTTAATACAATGTTGGTGATTGGATGTAATTTCACATTTAAACCAGACATAAACAAGTGTCAATCTTTTGATAGTTATTATCTCTTAAGAACACGCTATTTGTTTTGACGACGGGAATTAATTTTTAAATTAATTAATGCAACTGATATGTTATGAATTTGGTAAAATAGTCATCATTTTTGAGTTTATAATATCAAATATATCTTAGGCTTAATGTTTGGTATTTTTCTGGAAACTTTCATTTTTTGATGAATAGTGAAACCACTAAGTGGTAGTTAAAAAATTAAATTTTTTTCATATAACGTAATTTTACTGCTTCCGTGAGTGGAATTTCAAAATTCCGAGAGACACGGTTAATGTCAGTAAGTAAAATGTGGTTCAATGAGATTAATATAATTTTTGATGGATAGTAACTTTTTACTTTTTTTACCACTGTTAAAAGGAAATAGGGTAATTAAGGGTAAAAATGATATTATTATTACCCTAACACATGTCCTAATTCTATTGGATAAGTGTAATTCGACCAAAAAAAATATTAGGAATAAAATATGACCATTTAGGCCTACATGGATTAGATTAGGACATTTATTATTAATTTATTTAAAGAAGGGTTAAAATAGTTAAAATCAAAGTTTAATTAGTAAATAATTTTTAATAGAAGGTTATACATAAGATAAATTGGACTATAAATATTCATTAGAAAGATAAAAAGATTTCATACATAAATGTATATTATTTTTAATTTTTAGACATTAAATAATTTAATTTATTTATAACACAAAGATGATGCAATAATTATCTTATTAATGAAATATTGGAATAATTGATGTTATAAATACAAAAATAAATGTAATTTGCGACTTTTTATGAATTACACTAATATTATAGGTTAATTATTATAGATTAAATTAACTTTTTTCTAACTAATCATTCTGTTATGATTTTTACAAAAATCAATTACTAAATAGTGTCAAAATTGACATAAAATAATTATTAAAACAAATATTATATTATTAATTGTTATTTTATTCCTAAAAATCTAAGGTTCGGCCAAATTACTTAGCTAAGGTTATATATATTATTAATAAACAACATGGGGTTCATTTGGCTTCATATAGTAAGTTTATTAACCTTATAGTGTAAGAACACAAAAAGACACGGTAAAAGTAAAATTATTTAACTTAAAGTTAAATATAAATGATAAGGTTAAAATAGGAACCTAAACATGTCTAAATTATATTGGATGAAAGGATTTCGACCCATCCCCACCTTAACTTCGAAATAATTCAATTTGGTGCTATTTAAAACCGAATTTGGATTTATAATAAAATAATAGTTTTTGTTTTTCCAAAGGTGCCCCTCTCCTCCCATATAAAAGGGCACCTCCTCCCTCTCTTCCTCACACCACTTTGAGACTTAATGCTCGGCCAACCCCTGCCAAATTATATTATCCACTTCCCTAGAAACATCCCAGAGGTTCTGGTCTTCTTTAAAGGCCAATTTTAGTGCCCTAAAAGGAGATCTCAAAGAGGCGCTTCAAAGAAGAGGTTATGTCCGTTACCGATTCTTTCAACATTATTTCTTCTTCCACTTATTTTCCTTAGGTTGTTTCATTATAAATTAATAACATAAGTATCAATAATATACTGATATGTTATTATAAGTATTAAATAACCCTATTTCACCATCTATCCACCCCACGGAAAATGAAATCATCGCGTGTGCGTACGTACGGAATACCGTCTCCACGTAGTGGTGTAATCTATTTTCCACCACCACCTTAATTGGATGGGTATAATGGTGTAAATAATAACTATATATGATTATTTTAAAGTGATATTGATTATTAAATAGTATAAATACAATCCAATAAAATTCCACGATCATGATAATGATATCATCACTTGTGCGTACATACAGACTACCGTCTCCACGATGCGATGAGATTCATTCTCCACTTTAACCATTAAGGAATGATTATAAAGTATATATAATAAGTAATCATGAAATATATGACATAATAATGATACTAGATTTTAGTTTATATATATGTATGTCATCTACTTAATTCCATTCAACTCAATAAGGAAATGAAAACAGTGTTCATGCGTACGTACGACCTACCGTCTCCATGAACGTTGTATTTCATTCCATTTACTGATCTATTATATATATGTATATTCTGAATATATATTTTATATAAATCATGTTTTATATTCTGGAATTAATTAATCATGATCTAATAAATCATATGAATAATTACACGTCAAAACACGGACAACAAATGAAACAATTTTACCCAAAACGCTCTTTAACATGGAATTTACAAAAGAACGGGTAATATAAAGTCATAAGTGAACCATATATGATATCATAACAATGAGTATGATTATGGATAATTCAATGACATTATTTAAATCATTATACAGGAGTTTCGGACACTTACGAAGCTAATCAGACTTAAGGTAAGGGAAATATCACAATCTCCTTTTTATCCGAGATTATTTATACATTGGAATTTAATGGGGTGTATTTTATCATACAAATCCATGTTTCCTCAATATGTAACATTATTTCCATCCACCTACAATTTTTTAAATTCAATTTTACCCTTCGGTGTGTTTTTATTAAAAGATATGAATGGAATCTTTTGTCGTCTTTCGTATGAGATACTTTTTGACTTTTCCGACAAAAGTACGAGAAGAATGTTTTTTTAACTTATACGGAATGAATGGATTTTTAAAACATTATTTCCATGAAGCTTCCATTACAAGTTTTCAAGATTATTTTTATTCAACATCTTTTAGTTTAAAATTGTATGACATGTTAAGAAAGGAAAATGTTTTTGAAAGGATATTTTCCTCAAGAATGGAGTTCAAGTGGTTTATCAAAATTATTTTCCATCTAAGATAATATTGGGTTCTTTTTCTATCCCTACTATTACATGGATTTGATTATGTTGTGATGGAAATATTTTTATGAATTCCTTTATCTTTTATGAATTGTTTTATGATGTAACGATGTTTAAGATTCCCATTTTTATTACATGGGTTATGCTATGATGTATGGTTTCTGATTTTGTGGCACACATAAGAATGGTATAATTATGAGATGGGTAGGGCCTATATCTCCCTCCAATTCTTTGGGTAAAGATTTTATATCCCATGAGATAGACATGGCAGGAACGGCAGGTTAAACCAGTTCAGTGAAACATGACTGAAACAAGGAATGAACTCAGTTCAGAAATGGAATTTGTTCAATAAGATAGTCTTGGCAATGTGTCTTGACTAATAATAAATGATTCTCTATGATTATGTGTGTATTCCACAAAGTTTCATGTTTTAAGTTATGATTATTGGGATTACATTTTACTACTATGATTTATCCCATGTTATGATATTATGATCTCTTTTGGCAGGTTAAGATTTCCAAAATGTTATGTTCTTATGAATATGATGTGATTGATATTTCTTTTGTTTACCCTTACTGAGAATTTGAGCTCACCCTTTTATGTTTTCTTTTCCCCAGGATATAAAAGAAACGTTTTAGCTAAAAAAAGGAAGATCTTTATGGCAGATGATGAAGATCTTTCACCACGATTAGAAGATTATATTCCGAGTTTCCAAAGACACTAAACTATTACGGTCCTTGTGTGTGTGTTTTTGTTATGTACTAAGTATTCCAAAAAAGTAATGTCATGTCCATGTACGTTAAGCTTCGGGTCTCTACAGTTGGTATTAGAGGAAATGTTTAGTCAAACTACGGAAACTAGGATGCGAAAATGTTAGTGAGATCCATAGAGATATTTCTAAGGTATGTCTACTGATGTCCATAAGGTTAAGTATAAGTATAGGTTATAGTACTAGAATTATGGAAACCCAGGATGTTAGATATTAAAGGAACTCCTCCTTTATTGTGTTGTTTTCCCTAGCATGATTTTTGTTTCTCACACTATTTTTTTGGGTTTTAGACGATGGCTGGAACCCGAAGGAAACGTGTTGATCAATGCAATGGGCAATGCATTGATTGTCCTCCTGAACAAACAAATGTTATGGGAGATGGAGTGAAAAATCTTATTGCTATACTTACACAAGCTATGAATCATTCTGGACATCCAATTGAGCAGAGAAGATAACAATATTCTATTGAATCCATCATGAGGCAATGTCCACCTTCTTTCAGTGGGTCTTCTGATCCACTTGTTGCTGAACAATGGATCAGTACCACTGAAATGATATTTTCAGTTCTTCAATGTTTTGAACATGATAAAGTCATCTTAGAAGTATATCGTTTGGAAGGTGAAGCTGGTCAATGGTGGAATCTTATCAAGAATATGATGCCAAGAGATGAAATTGAGTCCATTGAATGGGACGAGTTCAAGAACTTATTTTTCAATAAGTAATTACCTCTTATTCTTTGAAAAAATATGGAGAAGGAGTTTCTTGAACTAAAGCAAAACGATGACGAATCTGTTGGTATATACGAAGCGAATTTTACAAGGCTTGCAAGGTATGCATCTGGATTTATCATCCAACCTGAAAGAAAAGTTGATCGATTCTTCAGTGGCTTAAAACCAAATCATCGAAGGGAATTAGCTATAAGAGACTTCAGTAGCTTTGAATAAATTGTTCATTGTGCTATCAAGGTAGAAATGGAAGTTGGTGTTACTTATCCATCTCATAGTTTTGACAAGAAACGAAAGATGGAGTTCATGGAGAAATATCAGAATAATGGTGAAAAGAAGATTAATGTTTCCTTATGCACAATGTGTGGAAAGAAGCATGGTGGAGATTGTCATAAAGCGACAAGTAAATGTTTCAAATGTGGAAAGGAAGGTCATCGGGCATTTGAATGCCACAATGATGGGAAGAATATGTCTAATGATGCAATCAAAGGAAGGGATGCACAGAATGAACCTACTACAATTCAATGCTCATGTGCAAGGAAATTGGGCATTATACTATTAAATGTCCTAATCCAAGGGTTAGGGATGATCGACATGAGCAACCACTTATGGAAAAGGACAAAGGGAAGTCACATGCGATCACAATTGTCGATGTTGAATATGACAACGATGTGGTGGAATGATTTAGTGTTTATGTAATGGGATTCCAAAATAATGTTGTATATAGTATCGTGGAATATTGGAATATTTATGTATTGGTTTATTGTGGTTTTCAATAATTTTATGGTACTGGTAACCATGGAAAGTGATTGAGATATTTTTGGAAAAAAGATGATATGCGCATAATGAAGGGATAAAGAAAAAATGAAATTTTTGACAGTATACATGAGATCATGATTGATATAAGGACTAAGTGATATCATTGTTTGAGTATATAGAATTTTGAGGATTTTGGTATGTGAAAAGAGTTTACTTTTAACAGCATTCATGTTTTCAATAAGATTCAATGGGTATTCATTCTTTTTTCAAGAGAATACATGATTAAGGCCTTTGAATGTATGGAATGTGACCAACAATACATATCTCACGATATATGGGGATCAACAATCGTATTAACATGCTAGTTGTATGATCTCTTTGGTAACCATTTTCACTATAATATGATATTAGGCATCATTCTTTTGGATAAGCCTAAAGATTGGAATGGATTATGTTGGACATAAGTTAGTATTGTTTAAGGATAGAACTTTTTTTTGATATTATTTATGTGATGTTATAGTAATTTCATTTTAGAAAAAGGACAACCTGCAGGATGGGGGACAACCCATCGCATCGAACAAGGCTGTGGGAATCGAACCCACAACCGAAGTGCAACTGGCCTTTATCGCTTACCACTGGCCTACAGGAAGTCCTTGTTTAGTAGAAACTAGTTTAATTATATTAAGTAGTATTATATAATAAGTATATGTCCATTTTAGGAACCATATATGATTAATATCACTATAGATAGACTTATTTAAATTTAATAACTTTTTCTAACCTTTTGTTTGAGACAGATGGAATGACCCGTCATTCTATCACATGAGCTGCTTACACTTCACGAATAACAAATTCAACTTCATTTCTTTAAGAGATGAAGTGGAAATTGTTCAAGGCACGAACAACAGTGAGATTGTACAAAAATAATGTAAGTATTTATTCTAATTCAAATTCTGTAACTTTAGGGAAATGATCTTGAAAACCAAAAATGTTGTCCTAGTGCTCTTATATATGATGAATCGGATGGTACCTTAGATCGTCACAAATTTATGGCTTTGTGATTGCTAGCTTTTCCATAGCCATGTTCTCTACCACTCTCCATCATAACATGATGGTTAGATTTCTCTTCCATATCCATATTTTCACCTCTGTGGAATCCCAGTGATAAGTTTATTTGGGTAACCGTTAAGTTTCATACATTTGTTTTTAATGATTGGTTTTGGTATTCCTTTTTACGATATGGGTTTCTATTAAAGAAACTTTCGAGTAAGAAACCATTTATAACCCCGACGAATTTCGATGGAGAAATTCATTTTAAGGGGGGTAGAATGTAAAACCCTGAGATTTTATGAAAACTATTATTTTTAATTTCATTACTGTCCTGTGTTGTATGCTACAACAAAAGGAGCTTGCACAAAACGCATCTTTGACTTGCCTTGCATTACATGCAATCGTGACCTTCCTCGATAGCGTGTGTAGTACGCAATAACGAGTTTCACTAAACAACAATATGCTATTAAAATATTATTAAAACTAGACGTTATGAATAGTAATAACCAATTTTTGAAATTTTTTAAATTTTATTTTTCAAAATGGATTCGGAATATCTAAATTAGCTTAGGGTGAAATTTTGGTACATTCCGGATAACTTTCATTTTCAGATGAATAGTGAAAATTACAAAATTTTAATTAAAAACAACCTTTTTAATCGAAATAACTAATCGTGATAAATTATTAATTTTAGTGGTTTTAAGGTATATTTAGAATATATTTTTACAATTTAATACAATGTTGGTCATTGGATGTAATTTCACATTTAAACCAGACATAAACAAGTGTCAATCTTTTGATAGTTATTATCTCTTAAGAACACGCTATTTGTTTTGACGACGGTAATTAATTTTTAAATTAATTAATGCAACTAATATGTTTTTAATTTTGTAAAATATACATCATTTTTGAGTTCATTATATCAAATATTGCTTAGGCCTAATTTTTGATATTTTTCTGGAAACTTTAATTTTTTTTGATGAATAGTGAAACCACTAAGTGGTAGTTAAAAAAATGAAATTTTTTCATAAAACCTAATTTTACCATTTTTGTGGGTGGAATTTCAAAAATCTGAGAGACGCGGTTGATGTAAGTAAGTAAAATGTGGTTCAATGAGATGAAAATAATTTTTTTTGAATAGTAACTTTTTACTTTTTTTTACAACGGTTAAAAGTAAATAGGTTAATTAAGGGTAAAATGATATTATTATTACCCTAACAGATGTCCTAATTCTATTGGATAAGTGTAATTCGACCAAAAACAACCCTAGGAATAAAATATGACCATTTAGGCCCACATGGATTAGATTAGGACATTTATTATTAATTTATTTAAAGAAGGGTTAAAATAGTTAAAATCAAAGTTTAATAAGTAAATAATATTTAATATAAGGTTATACATAAGATAAATTCGACTATAAATATACATTAGATTGATATAATTATTTCATACATAATGGTATTTTATTTGTAAATTTTAGACATTAAATAATTTACTTTATTTATAACACAAAGATGAGGCAGTAATTTTCTTATTAATGAAATATTGACATAATTGATTTTATAAATACAAAAATAAATTTTATATGAGACTTTTTATAAATTACACTAATTTTATAGGTTAATATGACATGTTATTATTGATTTAATTATATTTTTTCGAACTAATAATTCTGTAATGATTTATACAAAAATCAATTACTAAATAGTGTCAAAATTGACATAAAATAGTTTTTAAAACAAATGTTATATTATTAATTGTTATTTTATTCCTAAAAATATATGGTTCGGCCAAATGACTTATCTAAGGTTATATATATTAATAATAAACAACTTGGTGTTCGTTTGGCTTCTTATAGTAAGCTTATTAACCTTATAGTGTAAGAACACAAAAAGACACGGTAAAAGTAAAATTATTTAACCTAAAGTTAAATATAAATGATATGTTTAAAATAGGAACCTAAACATGTATAAATTCTATTGGATGAAATTATTTCTACCCATCCCCACTTTAGCTTCGAAATAACTCAATTTGGAGCTATTTACAACCGAATATGGCTTTATAATAAAATAATATTTTTAGTTTTTCCAAAGGAGCCCCTCTCCTCCCTTATAAAAGGGCACCTCCTCTCTCTCTTCCTCACACCACTTTGAGCCTTAAAGAACGTCCAACCCCTGCCAAATTCTCTTCTCCACTTCCCTATAAACATCCTATAGTTTCTGGTCTTCTTCAAAGACCAATTTTAGTGCCCTAAAAGGAGATCTCAAAGAGGCGCTTCAAAGAAGAGGTAATGTCCGTTACCGATTCTTTCAACTTTATTTCTTCTTCCACTTCTTTTTCTTAGGTTGTTTCATTATGAAGTAATAACATCAGTATCAATAATATACTGATATGTTATTATAAGTATGAAACAACACTATTTCACCATCTATCCATCCTACAGAAAACGAAATCCCCGCACGTGCGTACGTACGGAATACCGTCTCCACGCAGTGGTGTAGTCTATTTTCCACCACCACCTTACTTGGATGGGTATAACGATGTACATAATAACTATATATTATTATTGTAACGTGATATTTATTATGAAATAGTATAAATACAATCCAATACAATTCCAAGATCATGATAATGATATCATCACTCGTGCGTACGTACGGACTACCGTCTCCACGACGCGTTGAGATTCATTCTCCACCATAACCATTCATGAATGATTATTAAGTATATATAATAAGTAATAATGAAATATATGACATAATAATGATACTGTATTTATGTGTATATATATGTATGTCATCTACTTAATTTCATTCAACTCAATAAGCAAACGAAAACCGTGTTCTTGCGTACGTACGGCCTACCGTCTCCATGAACGGTGTATTTCTTTCCATTTACTGATCTATTATATATATGTATATTATGAATATATATTATATATAAATCATGTTTTATATTCTGTAATTAAGTAATCATGATCTATGTAATCATATGAATAATTACAAGTCAAAACACGGACGACAAATGAAACGATTTTACCTAAAATGCTCTTTAACATTGAATTTACAAATGAACGGGTAATATAAAGTCATAAGTGAACCATATATGATATCATAACAATGAGTATGATTCTGGATAAGTCATTGACATTATTTAAATCATTATACAGGTGTTTTGGAAACTTACGAAGTAAATCAGACTTAAGGTAAGGGAAATATCACTATCTCATTTTTATCTGAGATTGTTTATACTTTGGAATTTACTAGGGTGTATTTTATCATCCACATCCATGTTTCCTAAATATGTATCATTATTTCCATCCACCTACAATTTTTTAAATACAATTTTACCCTTCGGTGTGTTTTTAGTAAAACATATGAAGGGAATCTTTTGTCAATTTTCGTACGAGGTACTTTTTGACTTTTCCGACAAAAGTATGAGAAGAATGTTTATTTAACTTATACAGAATGAAAGTATTTTTAAAAAATTATTTCCAAGAAGCTTCCTTTACAAGTTTTCAAGTTTATTTTTAATCAACTTCTTTTAGTTTAATATTTTATGACATGTTAAGAATGGAAAATGTTTTTGAAAGGTTATTTTCCTCAAGAATGGAGTTCAAGTGTTTTATCAAAATTACTTTGCATCTAAGATAATATAGGGTTTTTCTTCTATCCCTATTATTACATTGATTTGATTATGTTATGATGGAAATATTTTTATGAATTACTTTTATCTTATATGAATTGTTTTATGATGTAACGATGTTTAAGATTCACATTTTTATTACATGGGTTATGCTATGATGTATGGTTTCTGATTTTGTGGAACACATAAGAATGGTATCATTATGAGATGGGTGGGACCTATATCTCCCTCCAATGCATTAGGTAAATATTTTATATCTCATGATATAGACATGGCTGGAATGGCAGGTTAAACCGGTTCAGTGAAACAGGACTGAAACGAGGAATAAACTCGGTTCAGAAATGGACTTTGTACAATAAGATATCCTTGGAAATGAGTTTTGACTAATATTAAATGACTTTCTATGATTATGTGTGTATTCCAAAAAGTTTAATGTTTTATGTTATGATTATTGGGATTACATTTCACTACTATGATTTATCCCATGTTATTATATTATGATCTCTTTTGGTAGGTTATGATTTCCAAAATGTTATGTTCTTATGAATATGATGTGATTGATATTTCTTTTGTTTACCCTTAATGAGAATTTGAGCTCACCCTTTTATGTATTCTTTTCCCCAGGATATATAGAAAGGTTTTAGGTAAAAAAATGAAGAAATTTATAGGAGATGTTGAGGATCTTTCACCATGATTAGAAGATTATATTACGAGTTTCCAAAGACACTAAACTATTACGGTCCTTGTGTGTGTGTTTTTGTTATGTACTAAATATTCCGCAAAAGTAATGTAATGTCCATGTACGTTAAGATTCGGGTATCTACAGTTATCCAACTCTAGTGGAGGACCCCCCCCCACTATTGTTAATCGAAGATGGGGGAGTACGACACCAAAGATGATGAGAATCACCCTATAATGATAGCAGAGTACCAATAAAGGGATAGAGGTCCCACAAACTAGTAAATAATGAGAGTAAAACTCTATCTATTGAGTATCCACACCCTGGCATGATAGGGTAGTACCACTCTATGTATATAGGAACTAAATCCTGATATAAAAAGGGAGTACCACTCCACCCACATGATCCCTATAGGGGACAAATACCATGGCACAACTGGGGAATACTGACCATAGTTAAGAATAAATGCTCATTAGTATGATAGGGGAATACCAAGTCAACTAGAAAACACATTTGGAGGAACCTATCCCTATATCAACATGTGAGTTATGACTCCAATGATATCGGACCCACACCCAAATATGATAATTAATTACCTACTCTATCTATACATCACATATGCCGGACTCACACCCTGGAATAGTAACGGAGTACTGAATCTATGAATATAGGACCCACATACTTGTCTAATATAAGAGTAACTGATAATTTTCTCAAAATAGTATAGTGAGACCACACCCTCACACGAAATAGGGGTTTTATCTCCAACTATATGAATGATATGAGGAACTCACTCCCTTGTCTGACAGGGGTGTACCATCCCTAAAATAACTTCTGCATGGGTAGATAACGTACACCAAATATGTGGGGAGTACAATGTATACCAATTTATTGAGGTAAGGGATTCATGTTACAAGATGCCACAAAAAAAATACAAGTCCTAGTGTATCTCTACAAGATCCACAATTATCTAATGCATCAGTCAGGGGCCCAAGAATGGAGTCTCCCCATTATCATAACTCACACCAGTGCACTATCAAGGGTAGGGGACCCTCACCGTCAAACAGTGGGAGGGAAACCTTATACTATCCTAATGAACATATTTTACATGCATCCCATTTTAATGGGGATGGGTACCGACCAAGATGTCAATCATGTGATCCACCTAGATCATTACACAAGGATTAACACTAGTATTGTAGTTACATGATCTAACCATGCCACATAATATCTCATAAGTCGGTATGACGTCATCCATCATGATCATCTTTGAAAAATTATTTATATAGGATATTAATGGGCCATAATCAATGAATTATAGAAAATGATATGTAAGTAATAAGATCCCAATAAGATCTTAAGAAAATAACATGGAATTCATTGGGGCCTATAATACATTTTAACCCTGCCCTTCACCTGGTTGTGTCCTTATTTTCATGGATTAGAAGTCCATATAGGCGTACCTGGCATGTATAGCCCATACACAACATGTCCTACCTCACCTAGCCCCCAACTAGGTTCTTACACCACATGTCTCAACAATTTGTACCTCAATGACAACACATCTAGGCTAAACGGTAAGTTAGCCATGACATTTAATTATTCCATTATCCTGTACCTCGTGCCCATGTATTTTGGATTTTTACATTTACTCGACCATGTATTGTCAAACTACTACACTGTGCATGTCCACGGGTCCCGTGAAGTAGGGTCAATACATGGTGTGCAGTCCCCCAAAGTCTACTTATTGAAGTAGAAGAACAAATTATGTGTCTCACCAATTTTCACTATGAAAAAATTGTAATTCATTAATGGTTTTTCTTGAGATGCACCCTATTCACCTATTTTTACCCCTAGGCCTATATATTTACTAGGAAGGGATATCATTCAATCTTAATAAAGATATACAACCTTATAACAACTCAAAAAATGGTTATGGTTACTATAACTCAAATCCAAATACCTCGATGGTTAATCGTATAAGATTAGGGTTTAGAAATACTCACGAGTTGTGGTTATCTTTGATATGATGATGCTCTTCACCAAGAAATGTGATTTCCAGCACCTCGTCACTTCCATTCGGCATTTGTTCACTAAGTTACCGAAGGTGGAAGGGAAAGGGTCTCAAATATATGGTTCCATTCATACCAAATGGCTGGGGGTAGTGTTAGAATGTTTAATTTTATTAAACTAATTAAACTCCCGTTTAACAGCTCATCACCAAATCTCCCCTGACTGAGAACCCGACAGTAAAAAAATTTATATCTCACATAAGGTAGACATGATGTTATGAACTCAACTACGGAGTTCTATTGTTGTTCAAAAACTCTTCATGTTATTTTTTCAACATTTCAAAAGAAGTTATACATGTGTGGAAAAATATATTTAATATTTTTAAAATTAGTTTACTAAGGATATTTGGGCCCCAGAATAACATGACGACCCAATTCATAGAATCAGAAATGGTCATATAAATATTCCAAAGTCTTATAGATCAAAACCTACGTCATTAAATTCTCACAAACATAGGACTTTTCATCCTAAAAAAGTTAAATCCTGTTTATAAAGGAAATAAGGTGATCTCTTCACTGTAACTCCCACACCTGTGGGATGGCCTAGAGTTCCTATGCCATGTACAAGAAACAACCAAGTAGAATCACCAAGGATAGTCAAAAATAAATCTACTCCCAACCAGTTCATCATCAGCCAATAAGAGGCACAATAATCCACAAATACAATGATTGAAAACCACCAAGAACCATAGTCTTTCAATGATCATGGAGTATAACATTACACCACATCGATAACCTGATATAGATATCGATGTAACCCCGTAGTTTACATACACTCATGGATGAACTATCTCACGAAATCCTCAAGAATATTACATCCAAGGATGACATCGAGTTGAAGAGAGTTCGAATGGACAAAATAGGTCAAAACTAGTGTAAACATTCAATCTTATATCACCCTTAATCTATTAACTTATAGTTCGAAAAGAGCACATCCAATTAGAGTCATCAATACACCCACTTGTGTCATACCAATTGAGTATGAATGGTAAGAAACCAACTATCATTGTGGAATCATCATAATATCATGATCAGATTCTAAAAATGTTTTAATCCATGTTTCTCCCTTTACTACGTCCTCTATGATTAAGAGTGAAGCAGAAAATCACCACAATAAATTCAATGACCTTATCTGACTCTCTGGTGCAAAACCCTATAACATACACCAAAATATAATGAATTAATTCACTGAACATTGACATTATTACCTTTTGATAGAAATTATTCATCATCATGATTTTGATCATTTGACAAAAATATATCTTGGTGGAGAAAGTGTCCCTCTTTCTCATGAGTCCAAATCTCATTCCAATGAAAAAAACAAATAGGGGTCTACTGATGCACCCTGTTATCTCAGTTAAACATTGAGCAAGAAGATGATGAAAAAAATTACCAAAAACTATTTTCTCACAATTATAACTACATAAAGTAGAAAGGCCATAGAGTGTACCCCTATTCCCTGAAAGAGCTTATCGGTAAAAGGAAACTATGTCTTCTAGTAGTCCTCCCCATCATCCTCCAACTCCAAAATCCTATAACATACCACCTAAGGGTAATGGTTAGAACACTGTAAACTGTTATCCACATCATGGAACTCTAACCACTCCTCCTCTATGTATTCAATCATGTGGAACTCCCTAATTTAAATTCTACCTTGTCCGGGTTGGTTTATCGACCGACACCCTTTAATTAGCACGGATGCTTGGATAACCTCCAACAAGATGAACCTATCCAACATAAGCATAACTATAAAGACCCTTCCCTTTATTACATTAATATAACATTATTTTAAATATAACCAACATAATAGTATTACCCATAGTGGATAAAAAGGTTTAGTATATTGGGAAAACTAGGACCATACATAACAATTACAACATTGAGCATAAACAATTATTTAATTTCTTCTTCTCTAGATTCTTATCGACACTTGTACTCTCCTTAGTACATATAGACACCTAAAGATATACAGAAAAATGGTTTATATAAAAGCCCAGTAATAGGATATATAATAAGAATATAGCATTGGGTGATCATAATCATGACATATGAAAAATATCATCAACATGAGAGGAGCATAAATAAAATACTTGAAATGTGGCAACATATAAAAATGAAACACCATATCTTAGTGGTTAACTACCTCACATACTTGTGAACCAAACTAGAATCTTGTTCAAAAATAATTTCACATTTAATTATAAGATTCATCACTTTACCCAATGCGTTGGAGTGCTGTATAATTCCAGGCGCGCCCATCACATTCCAACATTCATATTGCGCTATATAATTCTGGGTGCACACGTCACATCATAACATTATCATTATCATGCTTTCCACATGGAACATATATCAAAATTAAAAATAAATACCCCATGTAATGGAATTAGCTACATCTCAGAATAACACATTTATAAACTTTTCGTTCTAAAAAGAAAGTGGGAATAACATACATGTTACAAGAACCGTCCACTTTGAGAGAGAAGTAAAAGGTGTGTTCTTAAAAGAGGAGTTCTTTTGGAAAACATTATTTTGAAATAAAAACGAGTGAAAAACATGTATATACTAGAAAATGAATGACAGTGAAGAAGAAATTATCTTTATGGAGAAACCATATTGAAAAATGTAGTGAAAGAGGGAGAACCCGAACGATGAATGTTGGGTTTGACAATTTGTCCTTACCTTGTAACCGGATGCTTCCTTCTATTTAATGACTTGAATAATGACATTATATTCATTAAATATAAAATATAATACCATTTATACATGAATAGAGTTAATTAGGGTTTCATTATATCATTATATGTTTCTTTGGATGACATATAGAGTTTAAAAACATTTTTCAGGGATGTTCGTTTTTTATGGTTTTTCTTTGGTGGTAACTTTGTATTCATAAATTGATGTTCATGTAGAACATGGATAAGAATCCAGAAATGATATTACATGTTATTAATGAAAATAAAAAATTTAAAATTATATAATATTGAGTTATATTATATACAATCTGGATGAATCATTATGAAAAATTTAAATGATGATTGTTTGGGTTAGTTTGGACGGTTTTTCGATCACAATTGTCTTGTTTTAATTTATCACTTTGTAATATGTAAATATGTTAGTTCCAGAACATTAAATAGGAAATAATACATAAAACATAATATATTTCAACAAAAAAAGGTTTCATGGCCAGATATGAATGTAGAAATGGAAGAAGAAAACATGTCATTCCGGAGGGTGATAAATTAACACCTCACGAACAACGTTCCCTTTAATAAAATATAAGGAAGAGGAAAATGGGGTTTTAGGATATAATATCCCATTAGCATCATAAAATTTCAGTACATGTATAATAATAGAGTTACAATACCATTTGGATGAAGATATGTGGGGAGAGATCCCGAAATGAACTTGAACAAGAATGGAAATTAAAGGAGAAGAGGGAGAGAAATTGCATCTTAAATCCTCCTCTTGAGATCCTCTTTAAGGAATATAGGATTTTTCATTTGATGAGACCAGTGAATCATAAACGCGGGAGAGGGGATAGGGAGGATGGTTGGGTTGAGATTAGAGAAATCTTCATGCTTGATAGGAGTGAGGAAATGAGAGTGTGAAGGGTGGTATTTATAGTGGAGGTGAGAGGGGTTTCCTTAATATAAAATTCATTAGTTTATTATTTACTAACAAGAGAAGGAATGGTATATATTTCATGACCATGAATAGTAATTTAATCATGTGATCTCGAACCAAGTGGGATTACATCTTCATAATATCACACATGACTCTATAATTATCTTATTTAGCTTATTTTGTGATTTATAGTATTTCACTATTCATCAAAAATTCATGTATTTCAGAAAAATCTCAAAACTAAAACCCAAAAATTTTTCAATGCGTAGAATCCAAAAATGATGTACATTTTTCAAAAATTATTTCCCAAATTTGATTGATTTAATATTTAATTAAATTAATGGTTTATTACTACAAAACGGTTTTAAAACATTCATTTACTTATTCTAAAATATATGTTACATCAAACTTTTACTTGAATATTATTTTTATACTATCACATGTAAGGTTTCTATTCATTAGGGTATATCACTATTCATAATGGTATGTTACTATTCATAAGGGTAGGTTACTATTCACCAAATTTTTTTATTAGACTCCAAAAATAATCTTGAACACAACTGTGTATGTTAGATTCTATAAATTCCAAACACCAAAGTTACAAGCATATGTTTAAAGGTAACATATCACACAGTAGTTCATTATGTTTTTTATTCATGAGATTTTATGACATAATCATAATAAGTGTATTTCCATCGAAAATTTTTGGGTCGTTATAATAACACCACATCTTCTATGGCAGAACTGATCCTTGGTGAAACTCTTATTCTATATTCCCACATTCCACTTTTTGGGCATGTGTATGCCTCATGTTTCATGAACATGTCGACTACGTTCTATCAGCTATTGCAGACACATCATCCACCTGAACACCATTACATGATTTATTTTTTCATCCCAACTACTGGAATATATCTACAACCTCATCTCAAACTAGTACCCCCAAATGCGAGGTAAATGAATAAGGAGACCACACTTGCTTGAACATCTCTGTGGAGGTCATACTCGAAGGATTGAGCTCTGAAGAACTGGTACTAAACAATAACATAGGAGTATCATGAATTGTTTATGAACCTCGCAGAGCACACTTACAAGGTCTTGATACCCTATCAAAGCTGCAAAAGCATTTGGATATACACCAACCCTAACATGGATGAGAAAAAAATTCCCTGAAGAGCCATTCAAACTCCACCCAAGTTAGTGTCACCTCAATGTGGTCTATAACCCTAATATTCACTATCACCCAACCAAATAATATGGAATGGTCACTTCCTAGACCACCATCTAGTAATGAGTTTCTCCCTCAAGGAAGAAAACATGCATGACTTCCATGCTCCATTCAACATCTACCTAGGTCCTTAGATCACCTCGATACCTTACAGGATGCATCCTATGAATTGTGTAGTGTAATATTACTATGTGCATCATGATGTTGAACATCCATCACATCCATCATCGCAACAGGTTTTTGCTCAACTAGAGGAATGCACATAGGTACCACCACAGAAATAGTTCCCAACAATAAAGCCTCATCACTGGGAGAATTTTCATTAAAATAAAATCATGTAACCCAATAATCATGTCATTATAGTGGATTCTTGTAAAAGAATCACGAAAATCCAATGGAAAATTGTAACTCCCTGACCCCAGTTCCCCAGTTTCGATGCATTATTACATAAAAATGGCATGATAAAAAAATATCAATTCTTGAATGACTGATTAGTTTTTTAGCCTTAGAAGTACTAGATACATTCATAAGGTTTACATTATATCATAAAATAGAAAACTACATCATCATTGTTTCCATAGAAAAAACTCATATCCCATAGACTATCAATACAGGTCAGTCATAATATACATCATCGCATTCTAGGAAATATAAAACATAGAAATGAGTGAGCTCAGATACTCAGTATAGATAACAATTTTGTAGAAACATTCCTAAATAAGAATAAAAATTTAAGGCAATATATAGAAATATAACAAAAGCCTTTTAAACATAAACATCATCATAATATGTCAAATATAAAACAGAATAATTCCATCTACTTACTCACATGTATATTCTACTATTCGAATATTCACATGCAATATCAATACCCACTTTCATAATAATGGAATGCATAATGCAATACTATCATAACCACATAGTCAAGGCCTTGTGCCAAGATTACAAATAACATTTTTCAATGCCTTGTTCCATGATCATAGTTTTTCAAATGATACCTACAGATGCATCGAGGATCTATAGTGGGCTCCAACCGTCAATTACTATGTCCAATGCATTCCTCATATAAAAGGGTTTAAAAAGAACAAAAACATTCGTATTAAAACTAGCATACGATATGTCAATACATTATCCATAAACAATTTATGGTATGAAATAACACATCCACAGTCAAACATATAAAAAAACATTCAATATAATATGGATGTTTTGTATCATAATAAATCAACTTCCAACAAACATAAAATCATTCAAACGATGTTAACATAGATGAAATCAAAACATTTTTTGAGAAATAACTATTTTTATTTTTAATTCATTTAAAGGTCACGTAATTATAAAAAAACATTTATATTTGAAAATATTCTTATAATATTGAAATGGATGCTTTCACGATGTTATAATGATGGAAAATAGCTTCACCAACGGTATATGTTAAAAAAAGTCATTCTTACCATAATTTTGTCGAAAAGGTTAAAACATTCCTTGTTTGAAAAATGACCGAAAGATTCCTTTCAAACCATTTTATAAAAATTCAAACAAAGGAATAAATGAATTTAACCCATACTATGGTAAATATTTAAAATGTGTTGGAATACATTTTTAAGGAAAATGGATGTATATGATAAAGAGGTCTCAGTAGATACTTATGTAAAAACAACCTTGGATAATAAAAATATTGTGAAATTAACCCTTACCTTGTAATTTTCATTAGTTTATGGTATTTTATCATTGATATAATAATAACGCATATGATTCTTATGGTGAAATAATTATTATTAAGTTATACAAGAATCATATGAGTTATTATTACATGATATATTATCTTTTAACATTTCTTTATTAATAATATCTTAGTATTATCGTTGTTTCTGGTGTTAAAGTATTCATTTTCCATTATATTATATGTTATGTGAGTCATATTTTCTATAGAGGGGATGAATATTATTAATATATAGAATGATACCAAGTCTTTGAACATTATTTTTAATCAGTATATGAAAATTAGTCTTGAATGGATATGATGGGGAATGAATTTCATCGCGTTCGTGTAGACAGTAATCCATACGTATACACGAGCGACAATATCATTCTTTAGAAATTAATATAATATATAATTGGATGGTATATCATATATACAGAATCATTATAATGTTAGATTTTTTAGTTATTTCAATTATACATCACTATTATAACCATCCTAATAATAATATAATGTATAACAACTACACCATGAGGTGGAGGCGGTAAGTCGTACGTATGCACGTATGGTGACATGTCATTCAAAGTATGGATAGAATAATAAATATGGTTATAACATATTTATAAAAACATCACATCATATAGAATATACTTCAGTTATTATTTTAGAATGGAAAAAAAAGGATGTGGAAGAAGAAAGGAACTTGAAAGTGGTAGTGAGATATTTACCTCTTCTTTGGGTTATTCCTTTTGATTTGATCTTAAGGGATCCATAGGATGGATTTCTGACTAATTTAAGGCCTCTAGGAATAAGGTAGGATAGTTGATAGGGGATTTGGGCTGAGTTTTTCCAAGCCAAAATGATTTGATGCTGTGAATTTGAGGGAAGGGGGAGTGGCCTTTTATTAAAGGGGTGAGGGGCTCCTCAGGAAAAGCTAGAAATATTATTTTATTACAAAATAAGTTTCATTTTAAAATCGATCCAATGTAAATTATTTAAATTATAATGTTAGGATGTGTCGAAAACCAATCAACCAATATGTTTTAGGTTGGTTTGGGACACTATATTAACATTATGTTTTATATTTAACTCTTAGTTAAATAGTTTGACATTTACCATGTATCATTGTATTTTTATATAATGTTATTAATAAATGTACTATATTCTTCCAATAGAATCCCAAGAGGTTCATAAATAATACACCTATCATTATATAAGTCCATTGGCCGATCCTCATATTTTTAGGAATAAAATATCAATTAATAATATAATATTTGTTTGAAAAACTCTTTTATGTCTATTTTGACACTATTTGGTAAATTGTTTATTATAAATTCATTAAAACATTAAACAATCGAAATAAATTAAATATAAACAAACCTAACATGTAATATTTACCTATAAAATTATCGGAGTTCATAAAAAGTCTCAAATTACATTTATTTGGATATTTATAATATAAATTATTCTAATATTTCATTAATTTGGAAATTATACATCATCATTGTGTCAAAAATAATTGAAATTATTTAATGTCTAAAAAATATAAATAAAATAAAATTATTTATAAAATTATTTTGAATTTATAATGAATATTAATATTTGAATTTATCTTATGTATAAACCTATATTAAAAATGATTTAGTTTTTAAACTATTATTTTAACTATTTTAGCTCTTTTTAAAAAAAATAATAAGTGTCTTAATCTAATACTAGTGGACCAAAGAGGTTCATATTTTATTCTAAAGGTTTTCTTCATCTAATAATACATGTAAAATATAATTAAGACATGTGTAAGGGTAATAATAATATCATTTTTACCCTTAAATACCATATTTAAGTTTAACCGTTGTAAAAAAAATTGAAAATTTACTATTCACCAAAAATTATTTTTATCTTATTGAATATAATTTTACACTTTTATATTAAACGTGTATCTCATATTTTTGAAATTTCACTCATAGAAGTAGTAAAATTATGTTTTCTGTGAATTGTCAAATTCTCTTAGGAGGTTGGTAAAAGATGGCGAACAGTTAAATATTATTTTTATATATCCAAAATTAATATAAACTAACTCCAATGAATTAAATTGATATTATATAGGTATTGATTTATATTTTGACATAATATAAATTTAAATAAAATAAATAAATATTTAAATAGAAATTTTGTATTAAATAATAACTCAATGTTTTTCAATATTCATCAAAAATTAAAAGCATTCAAAAAAAATACCAAAAATCTTCTCTAAGCTAATTTCGATATTTCGAATCAAAAAATGAAGTCCATTTTATAGATAAAGTTTATACAATTTCAAAAAGTTGGTATTACTATTCATAATGAAAAGTTTGATTGGTCGTGGTGTGTTAGAACTCAATGTTTCGTACAACACATGCTATTGTATTATTCAAAGTAAAGAATACTTTGGATGCATGGGGAGTTACATTATCCCATACTTCAAATAATTTTCCTCAAAATTTATATAGTATTACTGTGTAAAAAGACTCGGGTGGTTATTAATCATATGTTCCTCGGGTTCCCACGTTACCTCTTCCATTATATGGTTTCTCCAAAGAAATTTTACAAAATGAGTCATCCCGTTTCTCAGCAGTTTTTCTCTTGTATCAAGAATCTTGAGAGGCTATTCGCTATAAGACATTTTTGGATCCATTTTTAATTCCTCATAATTAATTACTTGCATTGGTTAGGGCATGTATTTTCTCAACAGTGATATGTGGAACACATCTTGGACTTTGGAGAGATCTGGAAGCATTTCCAACCAGCACGCTATGACCCCATTTCGTTCTAGAATTTTGGAAGGTAAAATGTACATGGGACTCAATTTTACCTTCTTATCGAAATGTACAACACCCATCCATGGAGATACCTTCATGAAAACATGACCTCCCACGTAAAATTCCAAATCCTTCCTTCAGTTATCAACATAGCTCTTCTACCTACATTGAGATGATTTGATGTGGTTTTGGACTACCATCACCTTTTCCATTGTTTCCTCCACCGGTTCTGGGACAATGTGTTTTTATTCACCCACATCATCCCAACAGGTTGGTGTGTGACATCTCTTTCTATATAATGCTTCATATAGTGCCATCTAATTACTGAATAGACTCTATTGTTATAGTAAAATTCCACCAAATGTATATATTTATCCCACATACCTTGGAAGTTAAGTGATCATGATCTCAACATGTCCTCTATGGTGTGAATAGTCTGTTCGGATTGTCCATCAGTTTGGAAGTGGTAGGCCGTGCTCAAACGAAGTTAAGTATCAAGTTCTTTCTGAATACATTTCACGAATCTTGATGTAAAACGTGGATCCTGATCCGAAACAATCGATATTGGTAATCTATAATGTATAAAAACATCATTAATATATAGTCTTGCTAATCGTTCAAGTAGTAATTCTTCTCTTATTCAAAGAAAATGTACTTATTTGGTAAGACATTCGACAATGACCCATACAGTATCATTCATTCTAGGATATTTTTGTAGTCCAATGAAAAAGTCAATCGTAATATTATCTCATTTCCACTCATGTGTGGGACGAGGTTTCCGGAATTCTCTAGGCAGTTTCCTTCCATATTTCACATGTTGACAAACCATACATCTTGAAAAAAAATAAGAAATCCCCCTCTTCATGATGTCCCACCAAAAATTTTCCATCAAATCTCTATACATAATATTGATTCTAGAGTTTCTAGAGAAATTTGAACTATGATAATCATTAAATAATTCCTTTTTCAGATCAGGTATGTTGGGAGCACAATGTTTGATCCAAAATTTCAAAATTCCATCTTTATACCCAAATTCACTGAATCTCCCATCATTCACAGCTTTAATCTTATTTGAAACTATTCATCATCGGTCAGAGAACTTTTTATCATTTCTAGTAATGATTTATTGGAAACCATTTAAAAATAATCGATGTTTCACCATCCATGGTAATTCCAATATCTATCATCACTAGATCAATTAAAATAGGGTCCTTTTAAACTCTCATATTGTTCATAACTCCATGATCATCTTTGCTCAAAGAATCTTCCACCATATTTTCCTTCCCCGAGTGGTAGTGTATTGTACAGTCATAATCATTGAGTAGTTCAAGCCATCTCCTATGACTCATGTTTAGTTCCATCTATGTGAATATATACCTCAAACTCTTGTGATCAGTATACAACTCACATTTTTCACTATAGAGATAATGTCTCCATATCATCAATCCAAATATTATAGCTGCTAACTCAAGATCATGAGTAGGATAGTTTTTCTGAAGAACTTTTAGTTATCATGATTCATCGACAATAACCCTATCATTATGCATAAGGACACAACAGAATCCTTTTATTGAAGCATCACTATAAATAACAGACCCATCATTCCCCAATGGTAGAGTCAAGATAGGAGCATTGACTAATCATCAATTTAGTTCATTGAAAAATTATTCACACTCTTTTTTCCAATCAAATTTAACCCCTTTACATGTGAGATTCAATATTGGGTTATCCAATTAAGCAAAATTCTGGACAAAACGTCGATAATAACCTTTTAAACCAACAAAACTGCATATCTTAGTTATACTAATCGGTGCGGGCCATTCTTGGATTGTTATTGTCCTATAAGGATCAATAGTGATTCTAGCCTTAGAGACAATATTGTCGTGAAAAGAAATCTCCTGAAGAAAAAATTCAATCTTGCTAAACATCCCATATAATTCATGACTTCTAAGTGTCTTTGGAATAATGCGCATGTGATTTTCATGATGCTCATAGATTTTAGAGTATACCATGATATCATCAACAAATACAACTACAACGACATCATGATTTTTCATGAAAACTCTATTCATTAGATCCATGAATATAGAGGGTGCATAAGATAGACCAAAAGTCATTACTGTAAACTCATAATTCCCTTACCTAGTTCAAAATGCTATTTTCGGAATGTCTTCCTTCTTCACACGAAATTGATGATATCTAGATCGAATATCAATCATTAAGAATTATTGTGCTCAATGAAGTTGTCTGAATAAATCATCAATGTGAGGATAGGGAAACATGTTATTTATTGTTATAGCATTGATCTCCCTATAGTAAATTCACAACCTCGTAGATCCAAATTTCATTTTAACAAAAAGGACATGGGCTCCATATGGAGAAACAATAGGGAGAATAAATCCCTTATTACTCAATTATGCATGTTATTTCTTTAGTTCCACTAATTCACATGGCTATTTTATAAGGGGTCTTATATATGGGCCTTGAAAAAGGAATCAGGTCAATAGAAAACTGAATTTCTTGTTCTGGAGGATATCAATGTAAATACTCTGTAAAAAATCAACATATTCTTGCACAATGGATACATCCTCTGTTCGATCATTCCTTTCCTCACAGACAGTTATTTCATTTTTTCCTCCCCAATAATTTAATTTAATTGAGCTACTAGGGATGCGTCTAGAAAAGAATTAGGTGGTATAGTTTCTGCTCTAAACATAAGGTACTCTTTATCATCGTCAAAAATTTTGACCTCATTCTTCCTACACTAAATTTTTGAATCATTGTCTGAAATCCAATCCATACCATGGAATACATCAAATTCCATCATGGGTATGAAGATGAGATCAGTAGATAAATAATGTTTTTATGACTTAATTGGAACTGATTCACAAAACTTTCATGCAATGACACTTTCCTTAATAGAATTTACTGACAACTCTTTTGTTAAACCAAATTGGAAATATCTAATTATCATATAAAATTGTGAAGATATTAAATAATGTGATGATCCAGAATCAAATAAAGTAATTTCTAAACTGGAGTAAACCATTAAATTACCTACCACCATGTCTTTCGGTGCTTCTACCTTAGCAGTAGTGATGACATATTCCTGACCTTGATCCCTTGGAAATTTCTATTGTATGTTCCCCTAAAGCTTAGGAAATTCATTCTCATAATTACCCTCTCTCTAAAAATTTATCATTCAACATAAACAACCTCTTTCTTCCCCGTACAATCACAATCTTGGTGGCCTTTTTCACAGCACTAGTAACAGACTAGTATTCCCTTCAGAAAAGTAGCGGGGTGTTTATTTCTACATTTACTATAGGATGGATATTTAACTTTTCCCTTCTTCCCCTTATTTCCATTTCCAGAGTCTTCAGAATACCTCATCCTCTCTTTCTTTTCTTAAAAGTCATAAGACTTAGAGAATTCATTTTCTGTCTTGATTGCACATGAGACAAAGTCTTCGTATGATGAGAAGGATTGTGATATTAATACTTAAATTAGAAATGCTTTTAACCCATCAAAGAAAAAATAAATCATACTTCTTGGGTTACATATTTAATTTGCAGCATGCCTCACTATCCTTGAAATGTTAGCTTCATACTTTATGACATTCTTATAATCCTTTTGCCTCATACTCAGAAATTGTCTTTCCATATCTACTCTATGGTTATAAGGAAAGTATTTTATTAAAAAAATGTCTATAAAATACCACCATTCCATATTTGATATTTTATCATCTTCTTTTGAACATTGAATCATTGACCACCATTGAACATCATGTCTAGTGAGGGGGTAAACTACCATGACAACATTTTCCCTTTCACTACTTCCCAAGGCGTGTAATATTTTCTATAAAGTATTAATGCATTCTTAGCTACTAATTGGTTTTTAAAACCATTGAATGTTGGTGGTTATTGCCTCATGAAGTGATCTGACATCGATCCTCCATGTTGGGGATCAGGGTTCTTCATACGGGTACAATTATTATTCATAACCTCAGTGAGTTGTCCCAATATGGTGATTTGCCATTCAGCACCACTTGCATCACCTGCTCCACTATAAATATCTGGAGTAGGAGGAAAATCCCTATATGGAGTGCGTTCATTAATACAGTTTCCATTTCTTTCACAAGGCACCATTTCGTAACAATGACAAAAACTAGATTAGTTTATAAATCGAAATACATAATTCCAAACTCGTAAAACACTTAAAATAAATTTATAAGTTTATTGATATAATCCATAATAATAGAAAATGTTTTCATTGAGGATGTATATACACATATACCATTATAATGGTTTCTAAAGAAAATTATAATTATCCTAAGAATATCCCCCAGGAGTGTCATAACCAATAATGCAGCAATGCCCGTTGTCGTATACCAGTTCCCATTCGAGTCTAGCTAAAAGCGGTATTTTGGGTTTTACCTATAGGTAAATCTGTGCCAAATTTGCCTCTACCTGCTCATATCTAGACATGGATGTATTTATTTAGAAAACACACAAAATCTATAAAATACTAAAATTCTAGGATGTTCTACTACATTAACCCTCAAAGTCTATCTTAGGTTAATGTGCTCTAATCAGAGGTTATCTAAATCTTGATTCCACAGTTTGTACCAAACATTCTCTGATACCAACTGTAATTCCCCGAACCTAGTTGTCCAATGTCGGTGCATTATTACATAAAATTGGACTGATAAAAAAGATAATTTCTCGAAAGAGAAATTAATTTAGTAGCTTTGGATGTACTAGATTTATTAATAATGTTTATAATACATCATAAAATAGATATCTACAGCAACATTGTTCCCATAGAAAATATTGTGATCCCATAGAGAATCCCTATAAGTCAGTAATAATATATATCTTCGCATCCTGGTAAATATAAAACATAGAAAGGGGTGAGCTCAGATTCTCAATAAAGATATCAATAAAGCAAAAACTTTCATAAATAATAATAAACATTTAAGGAAATGTATAGAACTAAAGCAAAAGCCTTTTCAACATAAAATCCATCATAATATGGAAAATATAAATCAAAATAATTCAATTTACTTACTCACATGGATATTCTAATAGTGGAATATCCACATGAAATAATAATAGCCACATTCATAATGTTGGAATGCATAATGCTAGACTTTCATACCCACATTGTCAAGGACTTATTCGAAGACTACAAATAAGATTTTTTCAAGGAAATGGGCCAAGACACATGTTTTTATCTTGAGAAATTCCGATGAATCGAGGAGCTATAGGAGGCTCCACCAATCACTTATTAAGTAAAATGAATTCCACATATGAAAACATTTAAACATAACATAAACATTCGTATTAAAACTGGAATACGAAATGTCAATACTTTATCTATAAACCATGAATGGTATGATATGACACATCCATAGTCAAACATATCTCAAAAAATTCAATATAGTATAAATTTTTTGTATCATAATAAATCAACTTCAAACCAACATAAAATCCATCATAGGATGTTAACATAGATGAAATCAAATCATTTTTAGTGAAATATGACTTTCTATTTTAAAACCATTTAAAGGTAACATAATTATAAATGAAAACATTTATATTTGGAAATATTATTATAATATTTTAAGGAATAATTGATGATGTTATAATGGATGAAAAAAGATGCACCCACCGTATAAGTTAAAAAAATTCAACCATAACTTAATTTTGTTGAAAAGGTTAAAAAGTTCCTTGTTTGGAAAATGACGGAATGATTCCTTTCAGACCATTTAATAAAAAGTAAAACAGGGTTAGAAATGACATTAACCCATACTACAGTAAATAGTAAAAAGGTTTTGGAATAAATTTTTATGAAACAAAGATGTGGATGATAAACAGGTCCTGGTAGATACTTATGTAAAAGAAACCTCATATAATAATGAGATTCTGAAATTAACCATTACCATGTACTTTTCCTTGGATGATGGTATGTTAACCTCATGTATAATGGTGAAATAATTGTTATTATATTATAAAAGAATCATATACATTATTATGATATCATATATGATCTTTTAACATTGATTTTTGAATAATAGCATAGTACTATCATTGTTTCGGGTGTTAAAGGATTCATTTTCCATTATATTCTATGTTTTCTGAGTAATATTTTTTATGGATGGGATGCATCTTATTAATATCCAGAATGATATCATGTCTTTAAAAATTATTTTTAATCACCAAATGAATATTAGTTTTGAATGGATACGATGGTCAATGAATCTCATCATATTCGTGGAGACAGTAATCCGTACGTATGCATGAGAGAAAATATAATTCTTTTGATATTAAATTAATATATAACTATATGGTATATCATATATGCAGAATAGTTATCATGATATATTTATTACATAAGGTTACCATTTCCAAGGTTCATATTACTATTCATAAGGATATGTTGCTATTCAAAAGGGAATGTTACTATTCATAACGTTATGTTACTATTAATTGAAAATTAAGTTGATTCAATTAGACTCCAAATATCACACTAATCACAAAAAAGTATGTCCCTTTTTTGAAATTAATAACACAGAAGTGGAAATTTTATGTTTAATTGTTTGGTTATTACTTTCTTCGAAATATCCTAGTGTTTTTTAAAAGAGTCTAAATGATTTATGAAATATAGGATATCTAATGAATTGAATGTATTTAAGATAAACATAACATAAACTGTTTGGGGAGATATATTTAATGCTACATATTATAGTATAGGATCAATGTTTGCGGGTCTTGGTCACTATAAAGCTATCATGAATCAATAAGGGATGGTAAATATGGAAAGTTAAATAAATGAAATAAAATAAAATTTAATAAATATCAAGACTCGCATAATTTGATAAATCCCAATCAATATAGAAATGTAAATAACTGATATATATACAATATAATTAATAACATGGGGAAAAAATGAATCCTTGGATAATATCATGGAAATAATCAAATGTATACTAATAATTTAATTTCAAATGAAGTAAATGATTAATTTTGGTTTTCATTCTCTAATATATCATGATATATATACTATAAATTCATTTCATAATTTTTTTTACAACTATGGGAAAATCTCTATTTTATTTGGCCAGAAAATTTTTCAATGAAATATACCAATGAATTGAGGGGAAATATAATTATAAGTTACATATATAACTACATTCCTATATAAATACTCATATATTACATGATTTATTTAATTCATGACATATTTTCCTTATCAAAAAATACTTTTATTGATTAAGGAATATATGTTTATTAATATTTCCTTATTTAATCAAATATCCTTCAAATTAAACATTTTATGTTGAACTGGTATTTTATTTAGGCAGTAATCATATCCATGATACAATGAATGTTTTTACTTAATATAAATAATATTTATAAGGAAAAATTATCATGTGAATGTGATTTTTGTAAGATAAAGATAAAAATATTTTAAATAAAAAAAATTAAAGGTGATCATTAGTTCAAAAAGAATATAAATTTTTATTCAAAATTAAATTTTATTATAAGAATATATGTTATGTATTTTATATAATAAAATAAGATTTCAATATATTATTTTTATCATAGAATCATTTAAAACCTATAAATGAAGCTATATTAGAATAAAAAATTACAGTGTTCATATTGTATCTCAAATCCATATATATTAAATAAATTTAATTTTATGGAAAAAAACATATCAAAAAATAATCAAACTATTCCATAAAGTCCCATTTTAATATCAATGGATAACAAAAAATGACTTTACTAAATAATTTCATAAATGTTAATTAATGTTGTAAAAAAATTTGGAAACCATGTATATGGATGAAAAATATAACTAATTAAAAAACTAAAACAAAATTATCTTTTAATCATTTAATTTCAGGATTGAATTTCTAATGAAAGTAAATGTTTGAAGGAAATATTGAATCTCATTTAATAAATAGTGGATAAAAAAATTATTGGATCTTATGAAGTGTTAATGGTAATATTCCTTCAATGTGAGTAAAATAAATCCAAAATCAATGCGGGGTTATAAAATAGATTCATACCTATTCGATAACTTTCAAATTATAACCACTTGAAACAATATACATGGATTTAAAAATTAACCATAACTAATGAATGTGTATTCATGGTCAAACATCAAAGATAATTACATACACAACATAAAGGTGAATATGTTCAAAATAACAACTATATTTCATTATTATTGAAATTTAGATAAAATCCCATTTCACATGATTCATTTTGCTTGAACATTCCTTAAACTTTTGTATAATATTTTTAAGAATGTTAATAATTTATAACCTAATAATAATCATGTTTATAATATTATATAAAATCCACATAAATGATCTGACAAACCATTCATTGACAACCATTTCTTATTATTGATTCAATTGTGAATCACCTTGTTGTCTAATGCACATTGTAATATACTATGTTTTGGATAGAAAGAAATTTTAAAAGTAATTGAAACCATTTCATATGTTTTATGGAATTATTACTAAATTGATCCTCATATTTGAATTGAATATTTTTTACCAAAAAAATTTATTTTTTTCAATGGGTTTTATATCCCTAGATATGCCTTGGGTGTGTTGTGAGAATTATGAAATCATCAAGCTCTAAAAACACATATTTAGAATATGTGGGTAGGGGTGCATAGTTTTTTAAAAACCATAGAGATATAAAAGTGAAACTTTGTGTCCCAATATGGTGTTCCATATGGGTTTTAAAACCATGAAAACAAGTCTCAATGATTATAAATATGGTATGTAGAGGGTTTCAGTGGGAACATGGTTTGCACATGGTTTTAAAAACCATGTTTCTTGCCATGTAAATGGGAAACCACTTCGAATAGTTGTTTCACACAGTAAGTGCACTATTATCCAAAACATGACACCTAAATATGATCCTCATTAAAAAGATTAAATTATGTTTTTCCCAGATCTCCATATTTCCTTTGTCACCCCTTTTATATCCTCAGTCATGCACAATAACATTCCCAAGAACATCGCTCCCCCTTTTCTTATTATAGGAACCTATGTTCCTCCATCATATGTTGTCTCAATCGAACGTTGATGGGTATGTTTAATGTGTATCAGTTAGCCTTATATTCACTCTAATTATTTTTCTCACTTACAGTTATTTTATTGAATGTTATTTCAAAGAAATATCATATGAACTATATTTAGGTTTATTGTATATTTTCATATTTTCTCGTGAAATAGCTAAAATCAAATCTTGAAAATAAATAAGGGAAGAACCCTAAACATGAGGAAGGTGGTCTGTATAATTTTCCCTTAATGTTTTTTCATCAATAGAATGTTTCGTTTTGATTCATGTTGTATTCTCATTGGATTGAATCTAAAATATTAAAATAATTTCAATAAAAAAATTTCACCTTATATTAGATATTCTAGAGAATTCTTTCTACAGTTGGCTGTTTCCACCCAAAAAAATTCCACCCTTAGGTTGTGTCTCTTAATATTTTCAAGATAATAATGTTTCATATATGATTTAAATAATCATTTGAGTAGTGTTTAATTAACCAGAAGTAAATATATATCTTATTTTTATTATATAAAAATGAAATACCACTAAACTTATATTTGAAAACAAAACCACCTTTTAGGTGAACTATATTATCTTCTAAATAGTTGAAATGGATTTAATGATTTTAAATATGTAATGGGTTATATCAACCATAAGACAAATGACCATGTCACTTAACCACCTTTTTTAATTCCAAAAAAATTAATTGGTTGAATAACACCACGATACCCTAGTTTCCTTAATTTTGATATATCTCAAATTGAACAAATGATGTTGAATCATTATTTGGAATGGGTATTTCTCATGGACTATTTTTACTCATCTAATGTAAGGTTCATTATGATTTTGGACAATTATTTCTAATATAGTAGTGGTTGTATGTTTGACATAATTGGATTATAATGGGAATACCTTGGGAGCTCATATTATTCAACCAACATTCATTGTCCTGATTGCTAGGTGAGATACCCAACTAGGGATCATCCAATGTCTTTTCTATACGTGAATTCCACAATATATTATTAATGTTTCACCTGATTTATATTTTAAAATTAAAATTCATTTGAGTATATCTTTGTTATCATCCTTCTGTCCTCAAACCAATGATTTTAATGAATACCTTATTGTGTTCAAATTAGTTTTATCTCAAGATTACTTGGGAACATATACCTAGAATCATTTAAAAAAGTTTACAGTTGAATTTGATGAGTTTATCATTTTAATTATACTCATAACCTAGATAAATTTCATGATTATAATATTTGTTTTATTGACCTTATAAGGTTATGGATTTCTTATTTTATCCTTGGATCCCATATTATTATCATTCATGACTAGTATGAATATGATCATAGTTTTGAGGCCCTTATTATACAGTCACATTGTGGATTCCTTCATCTTATACCTCATGTTCTAGATGGTGAAAGTATATCTCTACATATATATTCCATTTTATTCCTAAATACACATAATTTCATGTTCAAATAAATCACGGAATATTCTAACGTAGGTATGGTCAAATAGGTGTCATTGAAGAATCTACGCCAACTTGATTACATTTACATTAATTCATTACCTTACATTTAAAATACAAGACTACTACATAGTTTATATACATGTAATGTATTTTATTATACACTTTTGGTGGTGGCCCACTAATATATATTTATCACTATTTAGTCTCTGATTGCTATATTATTAAATTTCATTATTATAGGTTCATAATGATGGATAATTCTTGTACAATTATTCAATGGAAAGGGAGGTTAGGATCCTAGAAATGATCTATTGATTAGGATACTCAATGAGATAGCCTTTGGTATTTTTTTATTTTTATTGTTTATGATTCACCTATAATCAAACTATGTCTTGTATATTGTGGTGTCATAGGGATAGAAATGTCATATTATTTGAAATTCTCATGTAATCAAATTTATTCAAGTTGAGTTTCGATTATTCTTCTTCAATTTGTTCAAATGTTTTATACTATTATTCCACTATGATCATGATGGTTTAGTCTCCTACTATACAATCATGGGACCCTAATTACTATTCAATAGCCTATAACGTATGGGTTGGTGAACTTCAGTTCATTTTCAGATCGATATGACTTATATTTTTCTTGTATGTTTGGCTTGGATAATTTAAAGTGGTATCATAGATATTTTATTATGTTGTACTATTTTGGTTTGGTAGAAAAGAGAATAGGAATCTGTTGGCATTGTGTAAATATAATTTTCTAATAGTGGTCAACCCAAGCATGGAGAAAATACCTAGTGGCTAGGGATGTGATTTTTATCATGCTTTTAATTTTGGGAGTTGATTGTTATTTCACCATGAGTGATTGAGGTAAATTTTTTTCATGTTATTTTATGATAATTATGATATTTTACCGATTGAATGTTTTGTTAAGGATGTATTATTATATGAATCATTACTTGAATATAGAGAATCATGTACACAGAATATTCAATGCCATGAAGGTTTCATTTTGGGAATAACTTTATATGTTTATTGTGTGATTATGGTGCATTCTTTCCTATATAAAATGTTTAATTTGTTATTTATCACACTTTCTTGTGATGCATACAATGTTATAACCTTGAATTTTTATCTATATTAACTACTGTGTAGATTCATTCCTAGTTATAATTGTGATATATGATTTGTTATTAAACTCTATGCATAATCCTAAATGGTATTTGTCTTATATTGCATGATTGTAGAACATTAACTATCCAATAATGTCTTATTTCAAACATTTACTTTTTGTTTTATGGGATCAATCAGAAATAAAATAAAATTAAATGGGGTCCGAATAAAAATTATAAATATTATAGGCCTTTAGATTTGAATGGGTCATCCATATAAACAAACCATCTTATATGGACTTGTCATATTCGGAAAATAAAAATAATAATATTGTTATAGTTACATTAAAGGGAATTATAACTTATAAATGTATTTAACTTTATTACATGGGAAAGGAAATTAATATAACTAAACCATGATTATTATATATAAATATATGATGAATATTAATTTATATTTGAAAATTAATTATGTAAAATGATGTATTATTTAAAACTCATAATGGCTTCTACCTTTATAACAGTGGATTGGTAACCCATATGAATCAATTCTTAAATGCTCAGTTAGGCCCCATGTAGGTTTTTTATGATATGTTTTTTGAGATAAACCCACTAAAGTTGTTTTGAAACCCAAATTATTTGATAGTTATTGGATTAATTTGGATCTAATAATTTTTTAATGGTGGGAACCTCATAGGTCACCCTTACTCATTCACATGATTATTACATAACCCCATGGTGTATACCTAATCTATAAAGAATGATTATTTATGATTTTATCATACACTTATATGATGTTACATATAAATTTATTGTGAAATTTTACTGATCTATACACATTAAATTGATTGATATCTTATTGTATACTTTTGGTTATACTAATAATGAATCATAGGATAAATAAAATGTAAATTAAAACCTAAAGGGTGGTTTCCTTTGTAGCATAGAATTGATTTTTTCATTATCCAAATATTATATTATATTCCTTTTTAGTAAATAAATTGTATTAAAATAGTTTAAATGATAAATTTAAAAAAAATACAATGGGATATCAACTAAATAATTAATACTTGAATTGATGATTGATCTAACAATAATATGTTTTCATGTAGAGTAAGAAAAAAATACAGAGAGTCTTTACCTATCATTAATTGTACTTGATTTTCATTAATTGATAATTTGAAATTATTAATAATCAAATATAAATTAATGGAAATATATTTTTTGAAACCCTAATATTGTTTTCATAGATTCATCGATTATGAATGTGTAGTTTTATAACATTCTAAATGTTCTAGGTTTAATGGGAATGGGTGTGTTGCCCTTAATTATCAGTTGGCCTCTTTCATTTTAAAATAACATAATGTTTTCTGTAGTAATTCTGGATACATTCATGGCATGACTTATTTAAAGGACCAATTATTTATATTTCAATTAGGGGGTATCCCAGTTGAGGAAGTTCCCTCTGAGGTAAATTTGCACTAGAAAAATACTTCTTCAGGTACTTAAATAACTAGTTCTATTTGGGTGTCATTTTTCTCGAGTAGAGATCTTTATTATTTGACAATACCCCTACATAGATATGTCATTTTTATGAAACATTATCATTGATAAAGATGTTTTTAATGTGTAATGCATGGATTTAGGGGGTAGGGATGCATAAGGCATAGACTACTGTGTAGTATCTCAAGTGACACTTTTTCATATTTAGTGAAGGATTAATCATGATTTTAACACCTAATTTAACAGTATTATACATAAATGTGACTTTGGGATAAATATTATATATTGAAAATTACACAGTATGATTCTTATGGATGATTGGCCTACATATAGTTTTAGATAATGTGTCGTTGTATTGATGAAACCAGAGGTAGTATATAACCCAGAGAATTTAAACTAAGAAAATTATATCTGATAGTTTATGGGAAACACCACACTAATATTATAATTATATATGAAACCCTAAGAAATTATGATATATTTATTTTTAAACAGATTCAATCATTCAATAACTTGTCTTACATTAAACACTGAGTTTCAATGAAATGTGAAATTTTATTAAAATATTACTATTTAATATAATAGTTATAACCTAGTCATCCAATTTTTAGATATGAATATTAATATGTAAATTATGAAAATTATGGTTTTAAATTCATGAGAAATTAAATAATAATCATTTAGAATAAAGAGATATGTTTTCTATAAAATTATTATTCTAATAGATGGTTTAATCTTACATTGCTCATAGAATTTAAAATAAATTTTTACTATTTTAGATAATTTATTTGATAAAATAAACATCAATTTTTGAAATTGGAATACCAAAATTATCATAGGGTGATTTTTTCATATATTTTAGAATTGTTTATTTTTTTTAGTACATTTGAATCATTTTCATGTGTAATTTTGATAAAAAAGGATTGTAATTTTTCTGAACATTTTCTAATTAAAAAACATTCTTTCTTATTATTTGTGTAGGATTAATTTGAAATTAAACATTCTAAATTATATGAATATAATTTGGAAAATAGTACTAAATATTTTTTAATATTAATTATTTATAATTTAAAATATGATCAATGGTATTTTTTATCAAATTTAATTGTGAAAACAATTAATATTAATTATTTTGGTTATGGTAATAGTGGATTTAACCAAGGATCAACAAAGAGGATAAGGGTTATAAATGAAAATCATTATTTTCATTCCAAATTGGATGAAAATATTTTTGACTTTATCTTTTATAATATCAATAATTGCCCTTTTTAAGCTTATTTAATGATAAAAACATGGGTATGTTTGAATATTTTCCAAACATTACAAGTGTGCCACTTACCAAACTTATAAAAGGCTAAAACCAATATGTTCTTATTCACACATTAAAACCTATATGGTTTATACAATACCATACCAAATCACATAAAAATTTCCATAACTTCATCCTATATTCTTTTATTGGGATTAAATCCATCTTAGGACATCTTTAGTGAAAACCTAATGAGGATTTCTGAAGAAGAGGTAATGTTCTTCAATGATCATCTTTATTTTATTTCATTATATACCATCACGTATTCATTTTGAACAATAATTATTTAAAAAAATTGGTATATTACATATAATTTGATGTTATTATAGTTTTTTAATTACCTAAAACCAACTCCACATCTATAAAATGGATTTCGAAATCATGGTTCATGTATATAAAAGGCTATCACCTTAATAACATGTGTCATTAATTATTCTATTATCTACATTCATAGTGGGTAACATGATATATATAAAGTATATATATGTTATTTGTAATTTATTTATAACTATTTATTCATTATATTTTAATCATATTATTACTCTCAATTTTGAAGGGGATATGATAAGATTGCCCATATTTGCGAAAGACTACTACCTCACGAAGTGATGTGATTTTTCCTTCAGTAATTCTTTACATGTAATGTAATAAGGTTACAATTAATAATTAAATTTGATACATGTGAAATAATTATTATATTCATGAAATATCTATTATTCTTTAAATGTGATAAATATCATTTTATTTCATTCTTTTCCACTCACTTAATAATGATAACATTGTTCATGTATACGTGGATTATCGCCTTCACGATGCGATGTGACTCCCATTTCATCACCAAAAAACATAGACTACATATATAAATATATAATATGGTATATATGATATAATGTTCTTTTTTTAATTATAATATACTAAAAACCTAATTTTAATAACGTTCAATGAAAAATTGTAACCCTACTCAGGCGCACGTACGGTCTTCCATCTCCATGGTCGTAACATACGTCATTTTTTTAAAAACAATATTTCCTGGTTGGTTTTATGAATATAATTTATTTAAAAATATGATAATAATTTCATGATTAATATTATTTATATAATATAACTATATCGTATTCACATGAACCGGATCACTCATGACGAAACCTGTATGAGAAAATAGGGAAGTAAACACCCAAAATAATGAAAATAATGAAACACTACTAATGAATGGGTTATCAGATGTTATAAAAACATCATATATGATATTTTAAATATTAATATGGTTTTTTATGATAATAAAATGTTTAAAACCAATATATAGGAGGTTAAATAATTTCCAACTAAAAGAATGCATGATGTAAGGGACATCGTCTCAATTTCACTTCATCAAATTCATATTGTTATTTTATTCACCAGATTTACATTATATGGTGTATATACGACCAATGTGACATGAAATATCATGAATAAATCATTATTCATGGTATTTTATTTTTAAACTTATATCATTTCTTATAACGGTATTTTACATAAAATTTAACAAGTTTTAATGAATTTCATAACTCAAAATTAATTTCTTGGTTTATATTACTACTTTATTGTCATTTATTCCCTATGAATATGTGTATAAAAAATTATTATTATCATATTTTATATTAATTGTTTTTGGAACTAAATTTAATATATGTAATAATTTATCTGATTAATTATCACATAAATGTTATGATTAATGTAGGGACTAATTTCACAATTTCATTCTAATTGTGATTTTTTATACTTGAATTTACATTAATGAAAATAATTTGATCATTGTATCATAAAATCATTTCATTGTATACAATCGGTTATTAAATATGATTTTTAATAATAGTTACTTTTTTTCAATCATGGATATATATATTAATTGTTAATTTTTTAATAAAATCGAACAATATTTCATAGTTTTGTCAAAAATATATTTTTTTAAACCATGTAATCAAAAAAATATTTTAAAAAATGTATTAAAAAGTTAATATATATTTATTAAATTTATTTTTACAAATTTTTACTTTTCATAATATATTTTCAATGGAATCGTATGTAGTTTTCAAAATAATTCTTGTTTGTATTTTACTAAAAATTGAAAATGAATTTTTTTTAATGTGCACAACAATTATTGAATTTTACACCATCCTGACCAAATGTTTTATAAATATTCCTTTATAATTATAAATCATTATTTAAAAATAAAAATATTTTGAAAATTTTTTATGTATTAAATATTTTTTCAAATAATGTAATGGATATTTTAATCAAAAATGTTTTTTAAAGATCTTTTTATGATATTTTTATTCATCAATGAAAAAATTCCTTTATTCATACTCCAAGGGGTATATGATTCATTGATACCATCCTTATCCTTTCTATGGATTGTTTATGACCATTTTGGATAAGTAAAGTATTTATATTCACGTTTTTACTCATTTTTTATGATACTAACTTCCCATGAATTATTTAAATTCTTTTGTAAATTAGATAATAGGTTTCTCAAAAAAATACACATTATTTACCCTAGATATATTTATTCCTTTAACTATATATTATTCCATAATTTTTTTTACTATGAATGATATTTGATTGACTAGTGAAATATTGATAATTTGTATCTTTTACCCAACATAGATATTTGATAATAGATAATATTGGTTCATAAATTTAATCAACTATTCAATATATAATGAATGATTTGTACATGAAGATATGAATGAGGATAGAATAGTATATATCACCCTTGATGAATTGGTTGGTGTAATGAGACAAATTAGTTGTCCAAATTAAACAGTTTTCTATATATAGTTTTAAACCACATAGTGAACGGTCTTGATATTAGAGGTATCAACTGGGTTTTTACTCAATACATTTAAATTTTTTTTGAGGATAAATATTGATAGAAGATGTCCCATTCTTACTGTACATGACATCCGACAATTAATAATTTTCCACCTTAAGAATTTATGTATAATTATCCAAGATATATTAACTCAGATGTTATCCCTATATTCATTTCTTTATCAATTATTTATTAAGTAGAATGTTACTAAAATTATATACTCTTTCATATTGACTATTCCTAATCTTACCATTATAGTTATGTTATTTTAAGTAGAACATGTGTTTATATTTTTACATTTCCATGTAAATTATTAGTATTGATTCATGATAAATTCTTATGGGCATTACCCTTACTGATCACTTGAGGTCACTGTTTTTCCCTTTCTCAGCAATCTGTGAAGTGTATGTTGTTTGATACAAAAGAATATTCTCTAGGGAATGACTTGATTTTTGAAAAATATTATTTTATAATTTCTGTTTTCAAATGTAATGTGAGACGATAGTATGTATCTAATTTACAAAATAGAAAAATATTCTATCAATCGGGATATTATTCCTTGAATCTTATTAAAATATAATAATGTAGACAATGTATCTAGGTTTATGGGGTTCGAGACTCTATATTTTTTATCAGTTGATGTTTAATAGGGACCTTAGGAACTTGATTTAATAAAAAAATATTAGAAAAAATTACACCTTTGTTGATATTAAGGATTCTATATAAGAATATACTAGAGTATTTATAAAAATATATCTTGTTGGTGTTTCAAGAAATACATATCTATCAAGATATTATATTTTTATGTGTTTCTGGTACGATGGTACGAAGCACTAATAACCCTAAAAAGAAAGCTTGGGATAGACCCAATCATCACTTGGTACATGATAACATACCTTTTTCCACACATCATTTAACACTCCTATTGGATATTTTTAGGATAATTCAGATATTATATAAAAACTATTATTAAGTATTTGTAAATAGGGATATCCAAAAAACTGTGTTTTTACTATACAGATTGTATGTGCTTATATTTTTCATTTTATGTTAAGTATTTAACTACCTTAAGTATTATATATTATATTTCAAAATAATATTATATAATCTAGTGTATTAAATAATTTATAAATTGTTCCTAGAAGAAGGATTGAGAACCCCATCAATGAAGATAATCCAAATTGTTTGAATGATAGTTTATCTGATTTGTTTAATAAAATAATTCAATAATAAAATTCTCTCAATAATGTTTATAACATGATTTAATAGGTTTGTGTGCTAACAATATACTAAATTAATTCTCAATGTATTGTGGATTTGTATAGAATCATGAGAAGAATAAGACTGATGGGAAATTGATAGATAAATCCATGAAGGAAAATAAGTATTTTCTCACATGTTATAATTATGGAAAGAATTTGTAATGTCCTGGTTCCGAGTTCCACCAAATGGTGCCCCATACCCGGTTGGACACACAGACTCAAGTGAATTTCCTTGTATGTCAGAGGATGTTGACTAGTTACAAGGGCCTCAGTTTTGGTAGTGGGGAAACAATGCCCTCATTGGTAGAGAAACACATTCAAATAAGAATAAGAGATAAAAGCGGAAGAAGTAATACCATACAATATGGAAACAATAAATGTATAAAAGTAGATAATAAACTATATCACATATATAAATAATGCTTGTAACATATGTCTTCGAAAGCAGATAAACAAGTCAAAATACATGAAAATACAGTACTAAACCAATTTAAAAAAGTAAACATGTTAAATTCAGTATAATTGCACGCCTCAGCTTGGTCCCATTCACTATAGCTCCATAACATTCATGTAATTTAAATATATGGGAATATTCTCTTATCTATACCAGCAACAATATAATATTTTTGGGTCCAAAATCATCACCCAAATAGTGTGTGAGGAAAATCTCAGTAGGCAACCACCACAAGATCAGTTCTTATATGTCATTAAGTATTTATAGTATGTAAAAATAAAAAATCAGCAATAAAACTAGGATTACACAAAAGTAACTGAACATACAGTTTTCATTTACAATCATTAACAATTATTATTAAACCTTTAATCAAGAAGGTATCAAATATAGGTATCTCAAAATACTACCTATCTAGACTGAATCATAGATTGTGCTTTTGTTTGGTGGTTGTGTCACAAATAGTCAATACTTATAAAGACCCTTTGGTAATCAATCAAATTCTGACCCCTATTTTCAAATAAATCAATAAATGGAAAAGATACTCTACGGAAGCTCTCACATTCAATTTCCACTATAGCCTTCCCACGATAACTACAGTCGCTCTGTGGAAGCACTCAACATTAAAACACCTTTGTAGTCTCATAACATATCTATAGACACACCTAGGGTGCCCTCGTAGTAAATCACCCCAATGATCTCATAGGATAATTTATATCAGACATTCTGAGGGAGCACTCACAGTAAATAAGCCTAGTATTCTCATAACATAAATATATAAACTCTGACATAGTACCCACAGTTAATCCCCCCTATGGTCTATCTTCACCAGGTTCCCAAAATCCTATGTTATTCAATCGTGCATACATAATAACAAAAATATCAATGTAATCTCAAATACTATATAGATAAACAATTTCAAATCATGTCACAAAAATTTAACAAGAAACAAGGAGACAAGGTCTTCCTCATAAGCAACCTGGACCAAACATCCCTAAACATTCAAACAATTAAACACACCCATGGGGGGTTACTTTATCATGAAATTTCAAACAATATATCTTCAACAAAGCCTGGATATGACAGTTAATATAAAGTAGATAAATTAGGTTTGAAACCCCGTAACAAGAAATAACTAAAACATGTCTAATCGGCATATTGGAATATATACTCAAAGAAAAATCATGAAAGGCGACAAGGAAACTACCTCGTTGTTGTGAAATTGATATAGTTGAGTCTCATCCTTCGAATTTTCCTAGCACATCTCACATCTAAAAAAAAGTAAAAAACTATCAACATCAAATATCACACGAAAGAAAATAAATCAGGAGGAGGGGCTGTAGAAAAAGAAATAAGTCAACGTGGCAATTCCAATGAAATCGATGGTGTTCAATTTAGATAAAGGATGATAGATCAATGTATGAGAGAAGATTTTGTGATTCATGTATCTCCTAGATAAGATGGGGCAAGAATAAGGTGTTTCTAGATCTTAGATGTTCCCCCGTCTGATTTAGAATATAAAAAGAAATTTACATTTCGTGTTCACTTAATGTACATAGTGTGAACTCCGTAAAATTCCAAAAACATATATTTTTATCAAAAACAACTTAAACCAATATCCATACCTGAAATAAATATATGGGTTCTTAGAAAAATAAACCACTACTGTCTTAAAATGAATGAGATTTTACAAAAAAAATTCTATAGAAAGGAAATAGTTCTTATGGTTGAAAGCGTAAGAAGAAAAATTCATATGTACAATGATTAAACTATATCGATATGGGGACCTATACAAATCAATGTCTCACAAATCGATTGAATATAACTCAATACAAGATAATGAGTCATTTTTTGGAATATTCTATTATCGTGGATGAAGTGGAATGACAGATGTTATAGTGTTTTCATTCATGAATTAAGACAATTGATTATTGTATCAATGATATAATTGTTATAGAAAATATTAAATATCTAACAATTTGACTATAATATGATTTCATTAAGGATTTAAATGTGTGTGTTGAATTGTAAAAAATACATAGAAAATGATTTAGTTTGATGTTAAACATCATGGAAAAAACCTGATTGAGGTAGAGGTAACCATTAATTTTGAAACCCCCTGACCCCGGTTACCCATATTCGTTGTATTATTATATAACATTGAAAAATACAAGGAATGAAGTCCTAAAAGATAGATCAGTTTGGTAGCCATTAAAGTGATAGATACATTCATAAGTTTAACAATACATCGTGATAATAAAACATCAACAAAATTTTGTCCCCTTTTGAACACAAATATAACATTAGCCAATCCATTCAGGTAAACCATATAATACTTCTGAAAATCCAAATAAAAATAAAACATAGAAAGGGGCGAGCTCAGATGCTGAGTTAGGATAACAATGTGGCATGAAATTTCATAAATAAGAATAAACATTTATGGAAATGTATAAGTCTAAAAAATCCTTTTAAACATAAAATTCATCATAATATAGGAATGGTATAATCAAATAATTACATTTACTTATTCACATAGATATTACACTATTTTAATAATCACATGCAATATCAATAGCCACTTTCATAATGATGGAATTCATAATGCCTGACTTCATAACCACATAGTCAAGGCCTTGTACCATGAATACAAATAATATTTAGATAAGGCCTTATTCTAAGACAATAGTTTGTCTCATGATACCTACCGATGCATCGAGAAGCTATAGCAGGCTACACTCTTCACTTACTAATTCCAATTCATTCATCAGATGGAAAGGATTAAACATAACATAAACATTCATATTAAAAATAGAATGTGAAATGTCAATACATTATACATAATCCATGAATGGTGTAAAAATGACACGTCCAGAGTCAAACATATCACAAAATCTTCAATACAATATAGATGTTTTTTATCATAATAAATCCACTTCAAACAAGTTTAAAATTCATCAAAGGATGTTTCCATAGATGAAATGACAACTATTTGAAATACATACCTCTTTTTATTTTGAAATCATTTAAAAGTCACATTATTATAAAATATAATATTTATTCTGAAAATATTATTATAATCTTGTTTGGGTGGCTATGATGATGATATAAAGGTGAAAAATATCTAAACAACCATATAAGTTAAAAAAATACATTCATACCTTAATTTTTTAAAAAATGTTATAAAGTACCTTGTTTGGAAAACAACAGTAAGATTCCTTTCAAATTGTTTTACAAAAAGTCAAATAAGGGTAAAAATAAAATCAACCCAATGTCTATTAAATAAAAGAATGTTTTGAAATATTTTTTTAGGAAATAATGATGTGCTTGATAAAGAGGTCAGATTAGTTACTTACATAAAAATGACCTCAGATAATAAAGAGATTGTGGAATTAACCCTTAACCGATAAATTTCCATGGTCAAGGGCATGTTAACCTCCTATATAATAGTTATGTGATTATCACTAAAATATACAGTAACTATATACTGAAATATGATTTAATACTGGTTCCTTTAATATTGATTTGTTTATTATATTTTAGTAGTATCATCGTTTCAGGTTTTAAGTGACCAGTTTTATTTTATATGCGCGGTTATATAAGCCAGGTTCTTTATGGATAAAATGTATTTTATTCATATGAGAATTATATTAAGTTAAAAAAAACATATTTTTTATCATAAAATGAAAATTATTCTTTAATGGTTACTATGGGAAATGAATCTAATCGCATTCGTCGAGACGGTAATCTGTATGTATGCACGAGCTGAATATAATTATATTGAGAGTGAAATCTTATGTAATTGGATGTTATATCATATATACAGAATTATTAACATGTAATATTTATTATTTACATCATTTAAATTCATTATTATACCCATAAAAAATAATGTCATTTTTGAACATCAAACTACAATACGATATGGAGATGGTAAGCCATACGTACGCACGTATGGTGAATTTGTCATTATTATGATAGATAAAATAATGAATATGGTTGTATAATATTTATAATAACATCAATGTATATAGAAAACACTAGAGTTATTATTTTATAATAGAAATAATAGAGAAAGAGGATGTGAAAGAAGAAAAGAACTTGAAAATGTTGATGAAATGTTTATATCTTATTTGAGTTCTTCCTTTTGATTTGATCAAAAGGGTGTTTCAGTAAGTGTTTCTGGACAATGGAAGGCCTCTATGATTATAAAAAAATATTTGGGATGATATTTGGGTAGGGGTTGTCCAAGAAAAATGGATTTTGAGGTGTGAAATTGCGAGAAGGGGAAGTACCTTTTTTTAAAACATGTGAGAACAACTTTAAGAATAGCTTGAAATATTATTTTATAATAAAAAATTTGTATTTTAATTGATCCAAAATAATTTGTTTTGAGTAAATTGTTGAGATGGACGGAAAATCTCTCAACCAATAGGTTTTAGACATGTTTAGGTCACCATATTAACCTTATCATTTAGATTTACCCCACAGTTAAATAGTTTGACATTTTCCATGTCTCTTTGTATTTTTATATTATATAGTTAATAAACATACGATAACAAGACAAGAAAACCCAAGTGGTTCATTATTAATTTATATGACCTTATTTAAGTCCTTTGGCTGAACAATATATATTTATTAATATTATATCAATTAATAATATATTATTTGTTTTGAGAACTCAATTATGTCAATTTTGACAATATTTAGTATTTGGTTTTTGTGAAAATCATAAAAGAATCAATACTTTGAAACAAAAAATTTAATTATCCCTAGTATGATATATTAATCATTAAAATTAGATTAATTCATCAAAATTCTAAAATTACATTTATTTGGATATTAATAATATCAATTATTGTTTTTATTCATTAATAAGGTAATTACATCATCATCATTGTATCAAAATTAATTTAAATTAAATAATGTCTAAAAATTAAACATAAAATTCCAATATGTATTAAACTATTATATGTTTATAATGAATATTAATTGTCAAATTTACCTTATTTATAATCATATATTAATTTTTTTATTTATTAAACATTGAATTTAACTCTTTTAACTCTTCTTTAAATAATATAATAATAATTGTCCAAATCAAATCGAAGTTGTCCCAAGGTGATCATATATAATTTTTAATGTTTTTCTGGTTGAATTACACTTATCCAGTAGAATTATGACATGTTTTAGGGTAATTATAATATCATTTTTACCCTTAATTACCCTATTTACTTTTAATCATGGTAAATAAAAGTAAAAATGTTACTATTCACCCAAAATTATATTCTTCTTTTTGACAAAAATTTTACTGACTAATATAAACCGTGTCACTTGGATTTTTGAAATTCAACCCACAAAGGTGGTAAAATTATGTTTTCTGAAAATTTTTAAATGTTACAAGAAGGTGGGTAAAGTAAAAAGTTCAATAAAAGTTTATATATCTAAACATATCATAAATAAACTCCAACAAATCAAATTGAATATATATAGGTATTATGTATCAGTTTTTACATAAAATAAATTTAAATAAAATAATTAATTATCTAAATAAAAATTCAGGTTTAATAAATAATGTAGTGTTTATGACTATTAATCAATAATTGAATGTTCTCATAAAAATTCCACAAATTCACCCTAAGAAAATTTCGATATTACAATCCAAAAATGAAGTACATTTTGAAAAATAAAATTTAAAAAATTTCAAAAAGAGAGTATTTCAATTAATAAAGGATACTTTGAATGGTTTTGGTTTATTAAAACTCTATGTTGCATACAACCCAAGCTACAGCACTATTCAAAGGGGAATGTACAATAGAATCTTGAGTTGTTACATTATCCATTCCATAAACAAAATATGTCCCCAAAATTTTTATAAAATAACTATATATAATTATTCAGGTGGTTCTTCATTATAAGTTCTATAGATTCCGTTGTTTCATCTTCCATATTATGGTTTCAACATAAAACTTTTACAAGATGAGTCTTCCAGTATCTCAGAACTTGTTCTCTAGTATTAAAATTTTGATAGGGTCTTCACAATAAGACAGGAAAGGTTATAATTCAAATTCTATACAGGTGAGTACATGAGTTGGGTCAGGAATGTATATTCTCAATAGTGATACGTGGAACACATCATGAACTTTAGAGAGAGTAGGATGTGTTTCCAAACAAAAAGCTACCACTCTAATTTGTTCTACAATTTTGAAAGGTTCAATGTACCTAGGACTCAATTTACCCTTCTTAACAAAACATATAACACCCTTCAAGAGAGAGACCTTCAAGAAAACATGATATCTTACATAAAATTCCAAATACTTCATTAGGTTATCATCAAAACTATTTTTCCTACTTTGGGTTTCATTGTTGTGGGTTTGGTTAATATTTATTTTTTCCATTGATTCCTTAACATGTTATAGGCCTAAAATGTTTCATTCACCAACAGCATCCCAATAAGTTAATGTGTGATATCACTTTCCATATTACGCTTTATATGGTGTCATCTGTATACTTGAAAGGAAGCTATTGTTGTAGGAAAATTCTACCAAAGTTAAATACTGATACCACATACCATGAACGTCAACTAAAAAATATCTCAACATGTTTTATAAGGGTTGAATAGTTCGTTCGGACTGTCCATCAGTTTGAGTGTGGTAGGCAGTTCTCAAATGAAGTACAGTATCATGGGCTTTCTGAAGATATTTCTAGAATCATGATGTAAAATGGGGATCATAATCATAAAAAATTAATAGTGTTACTCCATAATTTCTTAAAACATCTTTAATATACAGTCTTTCTAGATGTTCTAGTGGTAAATCTTTTCTAATAGCAAGAAAATGTGATGAATTGGTAAGAAGATCAACAATGACCCATATCGTATCATTCCATTTAGGATTCTTTGGTATCCCCATGAAAAATTCCATCATAATATTATACCATTTACCCTCAGGTTTGGGAAGAGTTTTCATGACTCATCCATGATGTTGCCTCACAACATTCATTTGTTGACAAACCATAAATCAAGACCCAAAATTAGAAATTTCCCTCTTCATGTTGACCCACAAAAAATGTTCCTCTAAATCACTATACTACATTATGTTCCTAAGGCGTATAGAGAAATTGGAGGTATGGGAATCTTCCAACTATTCGCTTTTTATATTAGGTATGTTAGGGGCACAAAGTCACTTCCCAAATTTAAAAATTCCATCTTCATATATGAAGTCATTCAATCTCCCATCATTTATAGCATTAATATTATTTTGAAACTCCTCCTCATCGGTCTGAGAAATATTTATATTTTATATTATATATTGTTTGGAAACCATTTGAAAAAGTATTTCTGTTTCACCTTCCATGGTTATTCCCAAATCCATCTTTATTAGATCCTTGTAAATACAACCCTTTAAACTCTTTTTTTGTTCAACACTCCTTGATTCTTTCTTCTCAAAGCATCTACCACCTTATTTTCCATTCCCAAGTGGTAGTGTATAGTGCAACCATAATCCATGAGTAGTTCATGACATTGTATTTTCATCACATTGAGTTCTTTTTTTGAGAAAATATATTTCAAAATCTTTTGATCAGTATAAATCTCAAATTTTTCACCATATATATTGTGTCTCCATATTTTTAAAAGAAAGGATTATAGCTTATGACTCAATATCACTAGTGGGATAGCTTTGCTGATTAATTTTTAGCTATAATGATGCATAGTTAATAACTCTATCTTTCTTCATAAAAAACACAACCATGTCTATTCATGGTAGCACCACTATAAATAACAATCCCATCGTTCCCTGATAGTAGAGTTAAGATAAGAGCATTGACTAATCATCTCTTCTGTTCTTCAAAACATTCTTCTCACATTTTTGTCCAAATAAATTTAACACCTTCACGTGTGAGCTAGGTTAATAGGTTATCCAATCAAGAAAATATATTGTCAAAATGTTTATAATAACCTCCTAAAACAATAAACTTTTGTACCTTAGTTATACTCGTAGTTTCTGCCCATTATATTATTTCTTTGGTCATTGAAGGGTCAAAAGAGATCCCATCTATATAGATAATATGGCCAAGAAAAGAAATCTCCTGAATCCTGAATTCACATATTCCAAAATTCCAATATAATTTATTTCAACTATGAGTCCTTAGGATAAGACACATGTACTTTTCATGATTATCGTAGCTTTTTGATTATTCCAAAATTTCATTCATAAATACCACAACAATTTCATCATGATATTACTTAGAAACACTCTTCATTATATCCATGAAGAAAGAGGGTACATTAGACAATCCAAAGGAATTACTGTAAACTTGAAATTCTCATACCTGGGTTCAAATGCAGTTTTCAAAATTCCTTCCTTCTTCACACAAAACTTATGATATCTAGGTCGAAGGTCAATAATCGAAAAATATTGGGCTCCATAAAGTTGATCTAATAAATCATCAATATGAGGTAGGGGACAATTTTTCTTTATTGTTATATCATTGACCTCCTTGTAATCAATGCACAACCTCACTGATCTATCTTTCTTCGTAACAAAAATGGAAAGGGGATCCACAAGGAGATAAACTAGGGTGAATTAATACCTTGTTACTCAATTCATCTAGTTGTTTATTTAGTTCCACTAATATGAAAGAGGAAATTCTATAATGGTTCTTCGATATGGGCCTTCAACTAAGAATTAAATCAATAGAAAAGTCAATTTCTCGTTTTGGAGGATGTCCAGGAAAATCCTCTAGAAACACGTCAATATATTCTTGCATAATTGGTACATCCTCTATTCGAACATTCTTTTCCTCACAGATATTTTTTTCATTCTCTTCCTCCCCAGTAATTGAATTTGATAGAGATACTAGGGGTTGACCATGATAAGAATCAGGTGGTGACGTTTCTACTCTAATGATGAGGTACTCTTTATCCTCAACAAAATATGTAACCGCCTACTTCTTAAAATCAATTTTTGCAACATTGTCTGAAATTAAATCCATACCGAGTATTATATCAACATTAGTAATGGGTATGATGATGAGATCAGTAGATAAAGACAATTTATATGCTCTAGTGGGAACTGATGCACAAAACACTGTTGTGATGATACATCCCTTAGGTGGATTGACTGAATACTCTCTTGTTATGTCAAATTGAAAAAATATAATTTTCATAGAAAACTAGGTTGATATGAAAAAATGTGGTGATCCTGAATCAAATAATGCATTTTATAAACATGAGGAAACAATTAAATTACATTCCACCATATCTTTTAGATATTCAACCTCAGCAGTAGAGATTGCATTAGCTCGGAATTTCTCCCTTGGAATTATCTTTGGTATGTTTCCTTGGTGATTAAGAAATTCATTTTCATAATTCCCCTTTCCACTATAAATTTAGAAATCAACATTGACAACATCTTTCTTCCCTTTGCAGTCACAATCATGGTGGCCTTTTTCACCAAACACGTAACAGACTCCAATTACCTTCTTGAAATAACAGAGGTGTTTACTCCCAAATTTATCCTTGGATGGACATTCAAATTTTCCCTTCACCCCCTTACTTTCATTACTAGAGTGTTCAACATTTCACTTTTTCTCTTGCTTTCCTTTAAATTAATTATAGTTAGAGAATTCCTTTTCTCTCTTGATAGCACATGGGACCATATCTTTGTATGATGAGAATGATTGTGAGACTAATTCTAAATGATGAAATGGTTTTAACCCATCAATAACTCAATAAATATTAATACATGGGTTACATATATAATCTTCTGCATGCCTTGCTACCCATGTAATGTAATCCTCATACATTGATACATTCTCATCCTCCTTTTGCATCAGACTCATAAATCTTCTTTCCATATCTGCTTGATGGTCACGAGGAAAGTATTTTTCGAATAAAATCTCTTTAAACTACCTTTATTTAATGTTTGATAATTCTTCATCATCCTTTGGGTTTTGGATTAATTACTACCACTGGTTTGCATCTTATGTGAGTCAATAAACGACCATCAAAACATTTTCCATTTCGCTACACCCCAAATCAAAAAAATATTTTTCCTAAGAAATGTATCTAATACTCTTCTACTAATGGATTTGTACTCCAATTGAATGTTGGTGGTTCTTTCATCATGAAGTTGTCTAAAATTGATCATCTGTATTGTGGACATGGCTGCTCTATATGGGTATAGTTATTATTCATAACAAGTGTGTGTTTTCCCACTATGGTGTTAAGCGGATCAACACCAGTTGCATCTCTTGCTCCACTATAATTATCTTGATTAAGTGAGAAATTCATATATGTATTATGTTGGTTGTTACAATTTCAATTACATCTACTAGGAACCATATCTATACAATTGAATACTATATATTAGTTTATAATTCATAATAAATAATTACAAACATGTAAAATAGTTTACATAAATTGAAAAATTTATCGATATAATCTATAACAACAAAAATGTTTTATTTGAGAATGTACATACTCATAAACTATTCATAATTGTATGTAAAGAAAATTTGAATTATCTTATGTATATCACATTGTAGTGTCATATCCATGAGTGCATAAAAGAATGTTGTCGTGCATTAGTTCTTGTTAGAGTCTAGGTCAAAGTGATGTTTTCGGGTTTTACCCCTAGGAACATCTTATCATAAGTCGCCCTTAGCTTCTTATATCCAGATAGGGATGTATTTCCTAGAATATTCACAAAATTTCTATAGTAGAAATATTCTAGGATGTTCTTCTATACAAATCCATAAATTGTATCATATAGTAGTGTTCTCTAATATGTTTTATATATATATAGTTTACAATGTTTATACTAAAATTCCATGGATACAAACTATAACACCCTGACTCCTATTACACAATGTCTTTGAATTATTAAACAACATTGGCATGACACACCGAATATTTTACCGAAATACGGATCAGTTTAGTAGCATTGGAAGTACTAGATACATTCATAAGTTTTAAATTACATGATGGAATAAAAACATCAACAACATTTTTCCTTTTTGAACACACTTATATCCTTAGCCTATCCCTACAGGTCAGCGATAAAATACTTCTTCACATCCTAGGAAAATTAAAACATATAAAGGTGTGAGATCATATGCTCATTATGGATAACTATAGAGGAGAGTCTTTTATAAATATGAATAAACATTAAAGGCAATGTATAAAACTAAATGAAAATCCTTTTAAACGTAATCTTAAGCAGAATATGTATAATATACAATCAAATAATCCCATTTTCATATTTACATGGATATCCTACTAGACTAATAATCACATTAAATATCAATAGCCACTTTCAAAATGATATATTGCATAATTCCATACTTCATAACCACATAGTCAAGGACTTATGACCAGACTACAAATAAGATTTATTCTAGGGCTTATGCCAAGACAATAGTTTGTCTCATGAGACCTACCGATGCATTGAGGATATATATCAGGCTCCACCTGTCACATACCAAGTTCAATTCATTCCTCATATGAAATTTTTTAAACATAACATAATCATTCGTATTAAAACTAGAATAAAAATTGTCAATACATTATCCATAAACCATGAATGGTGTAGAAATAACATGTCCATAGTCAAACATATAATGAAACCATTAATAAAATAGTTAATATTTTTATCATAATAAATCAACTTTAAATAATTTTGAAATCCATCAAATGATGTTTACATAGAAAAATAAAGACTATTTGAAATAAATACATCTTTCTATTTAAAAATCATTAAAAAGTCAAATAATTATAAAAGAAAAAAAATTATTGAAAATATTATTATAAGATTTTATGGGATGTTATGACGATTATATAATGGTGTAAAATTGCTGCACCCGCTGTATATGTCAAAAGAATGTGATTCTTACCATAATTTTGTTGAAAACGACATAAATTACCTATTTGGAAAACAACGTAAATATTTATTTCAAACTATTTAATAAAAAGTCAAGAAATGGTATAAATTACTTTAAACCATAGTCTATTAAATATTAAAAATGATTTTAAATACATTTTCAAGAAACATCGAATTGGATGATAAAGTGGTCCTAGTAGACACTTTCGTAAAATCAACCTTGGATACTAATCTGATTGTGGAATTAACCATTACTTTGTACATTTTCATGGAAAAGGGCATGATAACCTTCTATATAATATTTAAATAATTGTTATTAAATTATACAATAACTATATACATAAATATGATATCATATATGATCCTATAATTTTTCTGTGTTAATAATATTTTAGTAGTATAATCATTTTAGGTGTTAAATTATCCATTTTCCATTATATGCTCGGTTACATTAGCCATGATTGTTATGGATCAGATGTATTTTATTAAAATATAGAATTATAATTAGTTCCAAAATATTATTTTCTATCTATATAATTATTATTATTCATTAAGGATTATGATGGGGAATAAATCTAATTGCGTTTGTGGAGACAATAATCAGTACATACACACGAGCGACAATATCATTATATTAATGGTAAAATTGTATGTAATTGAATTTTATATCATGTAGACAGAATTATTAACATGTTATATTTATTATTTTCATCAGTTATAGTCATTAGTATACCCATAAAATATTATTAAATGTTTTAACAACAAACTACACCACGAAGTGGAGACAGAAAGTCGTATGTACGCACATATGATGATATTGTCATACATATGATGGAAAGAATAAGTAATATGGTTGTACCATTTTTATTATCAAATTATAGTATATAATTAATACTGAAGTTATTATTTTAGAATGGAATAAATAAAGAAACAAGAAGTGGAAGAGGAAAATAACATGAAAGAGGTGATGAAATATTTACCTCTTCATTGGGTTCTTCCATTAGATTTGATAAAAAGGGCTCTATAAGTTGGCTTTCTTTCCAATGGAAGGACTCTAGAATTAATGGATGAATTTTTGGAGGATATTTGGTTAGGTTTTGTCTATGAAAAATGGCTTTGGTGGTGTGAAATTAAGAGAAGTGGATGTACCCTTTTATAAGAGAGGTGGGGGTCACTTTAGGAATAATTTGAAATATTAATTTATATGAAAATCATTTTCGATTTATAATGGAAAAAATGATTTATTTAGAGGCTATGTTGGGGTTGATTCAAAAATAGTCAACTAATAGGTTTTATAAAGGGTTAGGTTACCATATTAACCTTATCATTTAGATTTAACTCTTAGTTAAATCATTTAACATTTACCATGACTCTTTGTATTTTTATATTATATGGTTAATAAAATTAGTATAACAAGACAAGAAAACCATTAGTGGTTCATAATTAATATATATAACCATATATAAGTCCTTATTTTGAATATTTTATTTTTAGGAATATTATATCAATTAATAATATAGTATTTTTATTTTAAACTCAATTATGTCAATTGTGACAAAATTATGTATTTGATTTTTTTGAATATAATAAAAAATGATTATTTCGAAACAAAACTATTTAATCAACCATAACATGTCATATTAACCTATTAAATTAGTTTAATTCATCATAAGTCAAAAATTACATTTATTTGGATATTTATAATATCAATTACTGTAATCATTCATTAATAAGGTAATTACATCATTTCATTGTGTCATAAATAATTTATTTTATTTAATGGCTAAAAATTATAAATAAAATACCGTTATGTTGAAAAACATTTAATATTTCTATGGAATATTTTTTTGTCAAATTTATCTTATTTATAACTCTATAATAAAAATGTTTTAATATTTAACATTGAATATAACTATATTAACTCTTATTTATAGAAAATAATTATAAACTTCCTAATCTAATCCCATGTGATCAAAAAGGATAATATTATATTTCTAAGGGTTTTTGGGTAAAATTTCACTTATCTAATAGAATTAGGATATGTGTTAGGGTAATTAAAATATCATTTTACCATTAATTACCCTATTAACTTTTAACTATGGTAAATAAAATTCAAAAGATACTATTATCCAAAAAATATTTTCATTCTATTCAACCACATTTTATTTATTGATATCAATTGTGTCTCTTATATTATTTAAATTCTACTCCTAGAAGTGGTAAAATTATTTTTTTTGTAAATTTGTAATTGATCATAGATTGTTGGTTAATGATTGTAAAAAGTTCAATAAAATATTATATATCTAAAGATATTATAAAATTTCTCTAATGAATTAAATTGAACATACATATGTATTATATATCAATTTTTACCTCAATTATATTAGAATAAAATAACTATCAATTTACACTAAAATTCGGTTTTAAACAATAATGTTGTGTTTTTCACAAATCATCAATAATTTTCAGTATTTAGAAAAATAGTAAAAATTTAACCTAAGCTAATTTTGATATTCTGAATCCAAAAATGAAGTACATTTTGAAATATAAAATTTATAAAATTTCAATAAGTGGGGTTTACTATTATGAAATGCTAGTTTGATTGGCTGTGGTGTGTTACAAATCCATGTTGCATACAATGCATTATATTGCATTTTTGAAAGGGAAATATATCATGGAATCTTGGGGTGTTACAAATATTTTCTGCGTGTTGGGATAATTTTGTTGGGAAAATAGATACTTTTTTGGGTAAAATAAATAAGATAGTATTGAATACCATGGTAATGATTACTTATTTGTGGAAAAATTGGTTTATACTGTCATTTATGTTGTTTACAACATCATGGGATTTTAAGAATATATCTTATAAAATTTTTATCATGTGTAATATTGAAACATTAATGTTTTCAATAAGTTTTAATAACATTCAGGTTATTACCATGATTCCATATAACACATGACGATGGTATTCATATGTTGGGTATGTGATAATTAAGATACGCTTCACATTTTTTTATGATATTATTGAGAATTTCCTTTTTTTTAAATCCAGTGACCTGATTTCAACATTTATGGATCATAATTTTTTTATAAGGGCCACAAAGAGAACCATTTATGAAATATTTTATTTTGACATTTGGTTGAGGTATTAAAAATTAATGTATTAATTAATTATATTTACACTTATTTATATTTTAAAAATTTCTCTAACCATATTAGTTTCATAAAATAGCTGGACATAGAAGGAATGACTTGTCCCTATTTTATGGATATTATAATCCATTAAAAGTTAATTTCATGGTATTAGGTATAAAAAACCATTTATGGATATTCATTGGTTGAAGTATGGTTTGTCTCTGAAATTTATTGATGTAAAACTAAAGGATGAAATTGTTCTTATGAAATAGGAACATATCAAAAAGCATATTTCCTTATGTCCATAGTTTGTAAAATTATTCCTAATATTGAGATAAATGATAATGAAACAAAAAATTTAAGTTATTACATTCATATCTGAAAAAGTATATATTCTTTAAATCATAACAAATTTATGGTTTTTTGGCCCTTAACAATACATTAATCATTCAATTTTATTTTTTCAAAGGATTGAATCACTCTCTATAATTATTTACATTATTCTTCTATATCCATATATTCACATTACACCAATGTTCTCTAATATAGATACCCACTTATGTGTTATTACATGTAATCATTGAATTTTCATTCCCCTTTAATTAAGATGATATTTTATTAACAATTATTACAATATCGGTTTTTCAGCAATGGTATTTCCAAATTTCAAACCCTTGATTACCATGACCAGGATTAAATTTCGAGGACAAGATTTAATTTATGGTGGGGAGAATATAACACCCCATTAATTTAAAATAACAACATTTTATATGGTAAATTATGTTATATTAAAATAAAAGATTAAACGAAATTATAACACCCTGAGACTTTATGATATATTTAAATTATAAAAAAATCAATATAACCAATATCTTGTGATACAAGTAACATAGAATTTAATGAAAATATGAAATATTATTAAAATAATATTATTTGATATAATATTTATAATCTAGACTTTATATTTGTGGGTATAAATATTAATAACTGAATTATGATAAATATGATCATCAAATGATTCTAAATTGAATTATAATCATTTAAAATAAAAATAATTGTTTTCTAAAAGATGGTATTTTTATATAAGATGGTTTAATCACGCCTTACACACATATTTTAAAATTAATTTTTCCTAATTTTAGAAAATCTATTTGAAAAAATTTAAATGATTTTTAAAATAAGTCTCCCAAAATTATTATAGCGTGATTTTTTGTGATTTTTTATGTAGTATTTTATTTTTCTATGAATAAAAATGATACTAAATTTTAATCAGAAAATTTCCTTTTCATTTAAATAATTTATATTATTAAAATATATTATCAATTTTTATTATGTAAAATTATTTTTATTTTATATTATTTATTCTGACTTATTTTGTAATAATACTTGTCATATTATATTTGGATATAAATTTTTTTAACCTTAGAACATTTTCTCATTAAAAAACCTCATTTCTCATCCCTGCTGAGGGGTTAATTTGAAATTAAAATTATAAACTTCTATTAATTGAATTTTGGAAAATGTATTCCATATTTTCAATATTCATAAGTTATAATTTATAATAATTTCAACTAAATTTATTACCAAAATGTACAGAGAGAAAAGTAAAACTAATTATCACTGTTAATGAAAAAATGGATGTATTAGGGGTTAAACTATGTGGATATGGGTTAAAAATGACATAATTTTTTTAAAAAAATAACTATATGTTCATATTTCGAAATTATATCTTCTATATATGATAATTACACATTTTAAATTCTTATTACAAGACAAAAACGTGGGTATGATTAAATCTTTACAAAAAATTACCGGTCTTCCACTCACCTAACATATAAAAGGCCACTCACTCTCCTATTTTATTTACACCTTATAAATTGTTCACTTTAGACAATAAATACCCAACTAAAATATCTTGTTCACTCTACTCATTTTAGACTCATGTTTTATGTCTAAATTAAAAAATAGGATATATTTAGTGCAATAATAAAGATGATATATGGAGAAGATGTAATGTTCATCAATGAGCAACATTGTATTATTTCTTTCTCTACTAACTAAAATTATTATTAAACCATGATGATATAATAATATCAATGTATTCTATATCATGGGATGAATTATAATATTTTAATGACCTACAACTATCACCTCTTCCATATAATGTGATACAAAATCATCATTTGTGTATACGTTAGATTATTGCATCAAGAACCAATGTAATTATTTATTGCATTACCACCATTCATAGTATGGTATGATGATGGATATAATTTATATATATATATATTATTTGCAACATATTTATACCTATGGAATCATTATAAAATATAAAACATTATTCTTCAATTCTATACAAAATATGATAATGTCTCTCATGTGTATGATGGACTACCACCTCACAAAACGATGTGATTCATCATTCACTAATGCATTACATGGAATATAATAAGGTTATCTTTAGTGGATATATATGATATATATGAAATAATTACTGTATTAATGTTATATTTATAATTCTTTTTATATAATATATATAATTTCCTATATAATATCTCAACTCACTTAAAGACGATAGCATCCTTCGTGTACTTATGAACTACCACCATCACGAAGAGATGTAACTCTCATTTCATCGCCACACAACATGGATGATATATATATATATTCTATGATATATATTATATTATTATCAATTTATAATGGTAAATTATTTTTTACCTCCTTTTTATAATGAATATTTAAAAATATTAATGTTACTCATTGGTATGTTCGACCCACCATCTCAATGATCGTAACGTTCAACATTTTTCATAGATATATTTCAATATTGGATTTAAAATTATAATTGATATAAAAATAGGATAAATATATCATCATTATTATTAACATGATTATATAACTATATAATATCTCTCAGAACTGAATATCTCATAACAACACGTGCATTAGAGAACAAGACAACTGATAACAAAAACAATGAAACTAATGAAAATTATTAATGAATGGGTGATAAAATGTAATAATTGTATCTTATTTTACGTATTTAATATTAATATTGTTATTTTTTAAGTTAATAACATGTTTCAAACATTATTAAAGATTTTAAATCATTTTATCCAAATGGAGGCATGAGTTGATAGACTTCATATCAATTTCTCTTCATTAAGGAATATTATAAAGATATAAACATTATTTCTTTCATATGGTGTATATACTATCTATTTACTATGAAATATCGTAAATATTTCACTATTCATGTTATTTTATGTTTCAATTTAAATTATTTCAACAATAGTTTTTTGACATAAATGTTACTAAGCGTTAAAGTATATCATAATTAAATTTCTTTTAATATGGTTATATTACTTTTTAGTTGTCTTTGTTATTATAAGTTTACGTATATAATGACTTTTTATTAAATTATATTATATTTAATCTTTTTTATATGTATTTACATATAATAAAAATAATAAATTTTCTGATCAATTATCACATCATCATTATGATCATTGTAAGGGTTTATTTTATAATCTCATTCTGGTAGAGAGTGTTTATAATTTTCATTCCATTAAAAGAATATTATATGATAATTATAAATTAAATCATATCATTTTCAAATTTTTTATATTATTTATCATATTTAAAAATAATGTTACCATTTTTCTACTCATTGGTACATAAAAAAATGATGAACTGTTTTTTAGAAAATATAACTTCATTTTTATCTTTAGTCCAAATTTTTGTTTTTCGTACAATACCATTTCATTTAAAAATAAAATATATTTTAAACATTAAAAATTATTTATTAAATTCATTTATAAATACTTGTAATTTAGAAAAACTATTTTCATAATAATCTTATGTATTTTTTAATCCAATTCGTGTTTGGATTTTACTGAAAATATAGAAGGATTCTTTGTTTTATTATAGAAGAAATATATAAAATTTTCTTCAGTAATTACATTAAAATTTTATAAATATTCCGTTATAATATTTCCATTTTTATCCAAAATAAATTCATTATGAAATTTATTTATGATTTTAAAATTTAAATCCAAAATGAAATGTTTATTCCCATGATGATTTTTATATATCTTTTTATTGGATTTTTTATTCATCAAAATAAAAAAATATATAATTTCATAAAGGGGTACATTTTGTATTAGCACCATCCTTAATATTTAAATATATTGTTTGTGATCATTTTGACCTATAAATGTATTGATATTCAAATTCCTAATTACATTTTGTATTCATTTACATAAACTATAAATATTCAATTTCTTATGACCGTTATACTTTGAATTCCACCAAAATATACAAATTATTTATTTGAAAATGATTAATTATTGAAATATATATCATTTATGCATATGGTTTTTTACATTGAATGTTATTTGACTGATTAGGGTAATATTGATAATACATATCCTTTACTCTGTATGGATATTTGATAATAAAGAACATTTATTTGTAAAATAAATTGATTATTTGATCTATGAGGAATTATTTGGACATGTAGTGATGATTGGTGCCCAAACATTTTACAATTGTTCTATGCATCTACATATCTCATGAGACAAATCATTTTTCCATATTAAATGGGTTTATGACCACATTTTGAAACTAGATTTTGTTTTTTCTTGATAGTATATATATCATATTGGTTTTTATCGAGTAGTTCTAAACTATATAGATGATATGTTTTAACATAAGAGGCTATGAGGTGACTTAGATATAATGTCCTACAATAAATTATTACAATCATTAATAAATCAGTATTAATTATCAACGATAGTTACAAAATTATATCATATATTGATTCTTTTAATTCACAATTATTGATTAAATAGAATTTTTTTCAGTTATATACCAAATCATATTTAGTATGACTTATCTAACTATTATAGTAATGTATTTTAAGAATAATTTTTATTCATTTATTTACCATTACATGTTGATTATGATTATAGACCCATGAATTCTTCCATAATACTTAACCCTTTCTGATCATTTGAAATCTCCCTTATTTTATTTGTTTTTTCAAGAATCCATAAAGTGTACTATCTTTGATATGCAAGTATATTTAAAATAAAATAATATTAATCAAAATAATTTTGTCTTAGATTATATTTTATAAAGAAATGTAACACTCAAGTATTTATTTAGTTTTTTAATATTATTACGTTTTTTTTCCTTCAGGATGTGTTTCCTTGTATCTTATAAATATATAATAAAATGGAAACTGCATTTGGGCTCCTAGGGTTGGTGTTCACACATGTATTATATCTCTATAATCATGGTACATTTTGTGTTGTTAAATGGTATAGTGAACCGTACAAGTGTGGTCAAAATTGTTATATACTTGATCTCTTAATCTATAATATCGATTCATTTCAACAGTAGAGTGACCTTTGTGTTAGAGGGTGTTGTATTGTCCCAGAAATCAGGATAATATTTCAAAAGGACAGAGTTATGAAACACTACTGAGCACTTTAGTTTTGGTCACTATGCCTAATGAAAATGATGTACATGAATGTCTCCTAAGAGATTGTCATACTTATTTATTTTTATAATTTGATATAATGTCATTCTAGGTGGATATTTGTTCACTCTTTTCTATTTTCATATTGGTAAAATCATATTTCCTACAAATATATCCCATAACTGATAGTGTATAGATCTGGTTCCACTGGATGAATTATCATTCTCAGTAAAATAAATTGACGACACTCCTATTGGTTTGATAATTTTTCCAATGATAGAAAAAAAAATCATTATAAACAAATGAATCAAAAACATTGATAATAATTTTGTATCAGATATCATTGTTTATTAAATTTCATTTGACTAGTTTGATTGAGATTCCTATCCACAAAATGATATTCGAGATATAACCTTGTTATGGGTTTGGATCGAATTGAGATAATAGATTCAATGTGTAGGTGTGTGAATAACCAAGGAAATGTATTTCATTAAAATAATATTGAATCTTTCAAGTAAGCATGATGATAAAATGGTTGTCCATGTACACAACCTTTTAGTAAACAAATAGACTTGGTGAGACTGTGGGGGTAGATTTTTAAACAACCATGCAAATCCTTTGTAGTAAGGGAAATGTTTTCCATTAATGATGATAAATTAGCATGTGTACTCATGATCTTCAATGGATGTCAGCCAAATATGTTTTAACTAATTGTATTGTTTGTATTTGGATCCGTTCTATTGGAACCCATATCTTTCACGTCAAGATGGAAATAATTGGAGTGTCATAAGATTTATTGGTAATTGTTGTTATCCTCTTATAGTAATCTTTGTTTATTAATGGTCATTCCACTTATAAAAACATTGCACAATATTTGCTATGAGATATTTAGTTATACACTAAGCTGAAGAATATTTTAAATGAATTATTGTCTTGATAAATAGAAACCTTAAATGTTTAACTCCATGAGATGAGATATTATTATATTATTGGGTTTTCATATGTGACATTGTGTTTCCCTTTTATGCTGACATTGGATAGAATCATAGACTCCAACCAATTCATTAACTTGATTTCAAAAATTGATGTTGGTGCTAGGATCTAGCATTGTTTTTTTTATATTGAAATCATTGTTATGTAATGAAATATCACATAAAATAATTATAGGATGAAAATTCTTTGATGACCTCCATGTAATACATTAGTTGATTCTGAGTTCACATTAGTCTTTTGATTGGGCTCAGTTGATGATTAGTTAATAATTATCAATTTGTTATAGGACGAGATTCCTCTTATGTTTGTGTTCTGGAATCACAACATAAATGATGTTTTTCTCTAGAATAATAACTAGAATAAACTTTACAAATATATTGAGAATTATTGAATTTAATTCAATATTCCATAGATTTAATGCATCGTAATAAGAATTTGGATGCATCGACTACTAAAGAAGATCATTTTTAGAGATATTCACCCCAGAGTGGATCAAATTATTATTATCATATCTACATGATTGTGGATAGTGGCGTGCCACGAAAGGCATGTCATCGATATTCATGACATTGTGAAATGGTTATTTAGGTATTTTCATAGCATGACCATGCTAAATTAGGTCAATTGGGACTCGAATATTTCAATATAGTCAACTTCCAATATGAGGGTCCTTATGTGAAATCAGGTGTCGTATGTGGGGAATCAGGATGGAAGATTCATTATAATGTTTGGACATAGATTGATTAGGAAAATATAATAGAGGAAAGTAACATGAATAGAAATTGATAATTTGAGATAGAGCCTATGTTGGGGATCCACATTGGATGACTGGAAAATGAGATAATGATGATATCATGTATCAAGTTCAAATGGTTTAGTCAAGCACCATATTGATGATTCGGGTTTGGGCATGAGTGATGGATAATGTATTAACTACTTATGTGGTATGTAATTTAATTAATGGTTACAAGTGTGTTTGTCATTTAAAACACAATGAAACCATTTTTGAGGGATTTCCTCAGCCCAAATTGGTCAGTTGACATTTTTTAATTTCTCAAGTCTTTTCAAGGATGAGAAGTTCTATGGGGGGAGGTTGTAACAACATATGTTCTAGATGGGATGTAGTTTTCAATGTAATTGGAATAATTTTATATGGTGGATGGTAAGAATCATAAATTAAACCTTATACTGCAATTATTTTTGTAGGATAAAAAATAACTTATTTTTTATTAATGGTTTTACTCCAAAGTTATGTATTTGAAGTTCAGTTGTTCTTTCAATGTTTCTATCTCTAAAAAAAATTCTAGTAGAAGTAGAAATGGCATCACAGATTTCGAAAAATTATACTACACTCCAGGGTAAACAATTATACCCAAAAAGGGTGTTTCATATGGTGTTTCCAACCATACATCCTAAGACACAAGACATTGTATATGGTCTAAATATGTTTCAAATCATGAAACATGGGCTTGGAATGTTTTAAAAAACATGCACTTACCCATATCAGAATGTGACCCCTTGGTATAGTGGGTGTGCAGAGTTGGTGAATGGTTAGAAAAACCATGATACCTAATAATGTTCCCCATTAATATGTTAAACATAAATTTTGTTCATACCTCAATTTATTTCTTCCCACTTGTATTCTCCACTCTCAAAAAATAGCCTCCCTACACAAGGATCTCTAAGTTATCCTATTTTAGGAATTGATTCCCATCCATCATCCGATATTTGAATCAAATGTCATCAGATCTATTCGATGGGTATTGGTTAGTCATTTATTACATCTTCATACTTTATTAGTTTCACTTGTGTATGCAATGATAATTCAACGTGAGATCATAGGCCTTATTTTAAGGGTGTTTGTCTATTATTCTGTTTTCTCTAGAACAAAATCAATTAAAATCATGATAATGGAGGTGTAATGCATCCTAGGAACATGGTAGGGGATATATGTGTTTTTTTGATTATGGATTAATCATTCAAAGAGTGATATATTGTTCCACGTGTAATATTCCCTATGCATCAACTCAATCATATTAAATCCATTTCAATAAATTTTTATCGCCTTTCTTTACCTATTCATAAGTCCCCTTCCATTATTGGTTGTTTTCTTCCACAACACTAACGACCCCTTTTGATACTTTTGTTAATATTCATAAGACTATAATGCACCTATTATTATTTGAATAGACTTTTTATATGTTTTTAGTTATCAAGCAAGAAGGAGATGATTTATTTAAATTATATTCAATGGTATGACCATAATGATCTTATTTTTTAATAAATCCACCTTTGAGGTGGGCAATTTAATCTTTTGAAAATGTGGAAATTGAGTGAATGGATTCAAAGGTATAATGGATTATATTTCATTTTAATATAATGACCATGTAACTTGTACACATTTATTGTATCTATAAAAAAATTCATAAATGGTCAATCATGACTAATGGCCCATATTTTATTTATTAAATGACCTGTTAAATCAAATTAATGATGTTGAATCATGATTTGGAAAAAACATTTATTATTTCCTATTATCACTAATAACATGATTGTTATATTATGGATATAGACCTTTACCTATTCATGGAATGGCCAGACATAACTCAGCCTTGGTTTCCCAATGGAATGCCTTAGGAACATAGAGGATTCCACCCTGAATCATTGGATTTACCATTGAGTGAGATACCACAATATGGTTTGTTCAAATTAGTATCAATATGTGAATGTATTGGTGTAGTACCCAAAAACCACAAATATATTAATAGGAAATTTTAGTTAATTGGATTCATCATAATTCCATTAAAACCATGATACCAAATAATACTAACTAGGTCTTTGAATCTGGTTTAGCTCATGATTACTTGGGACCATCTTCCTAGAATCAATGAACTACTTTTATGGAAGATTAATAATGATTTTTACATTGGATTAAAATCAGATCCTAAGAAAAATTGATTTATTACAATTTGATTTGGATTATCCTTATGAATTTAGCAATTATTGGTTTCACATTGATTCTCGTAGGATTATCATGCATTATTAGCTTCATTATGCTTTTTTTAGGCAATAATAAAACTATCAGTTTGTGGATTCCTTGTCCATACACATTGGGTCCTAGAAATGTCAAGTTTATATATACATATGTCATATCATTAATGCTTAAATATACATTATGGCATATTTTGACACATTCTAACTTAGAGAATAGAAGGTATGGTTGGCCATGTGTCATTTCAGATCCTGATCTGACTTTTTTATATTAACAATATTTGACTTACATACCATTATTATATCTATGCACTGTATATTTTCTGCATATCGGTGAGTAGTAAATTGAATTAGATTTTGTTTTTTGTGTGCTATTAACTATATCTTACACCATTTTTTGGAAACAAAATTTTACTATAAAAGACATAAAGATTGCATGTTCAAGATGATGGATTATTCTTGTGTTGTCTTTTTTAGACATAGAAATTTAGGAACACAGTACTAAGGTGTCGCTCAATATTCTGAAGTATATAGATATTTGAATTTGTGATTTTCTTTTTATTGTTTATATATCACTATATTCCAATATATAACATGTTCATTTTGGTTTATATTGATATTAATGGTTTTATTATTGGATAATTTGAAATATATTATTTATTCCAACATTCATTTTTTATTCTTCTTCTGCAATTGATTCATATGTTATGTATCAATTTACAACACTGGTAATGAGTGTATAATATCCCAAAATTTCCAAAATTGGACCCTTTTGTCTAGTTGGAATCCTTAATAATCAGTGGAGGTGTGGTTGAGGTCATGTTGCGACAGGTTCAACTACAGTTTTTAGAGTATGTCATGTCTAGAAGATACACATGTTTTGTATTAAACATTCCATTACTTGAGTATGGGATATAGTTCAATTATTTCCATAATTATATTAATGTTATTAATATCATATTTAATAATTAGAGACATTTTTAAAACCAATCATGAATGTGGTACATGAAAAATGAATCACATCCCTTTGTGGATATGGTACACCATACATATGCATTTGAAATGATATCATTAGCTTAATTGAGGGAAGGGTATGTATGTGAATGGTCTATTAATTTATCACCTCGTGAATTTAATATTTTTTCCATTTATATTAAATTTAATTTTCTTGAAAGCTTATAATACATGAAACAACAGGTTTGTTCGAAACAATTGTTTAATCCCATTATTCACAATCAATTAATTAAAAAAAGTTTTGGGAATATATATAATGATTCAATAAATTATATATTTTTTAAAATATTCTTACATTAATCCAACATATTTTAGAGGAATCATATAATAAAACACTAAATATCACACATTAAAAATTATATTTATATAAATGTAGTTTTACAGCCTTTTAATGACGATCCAATTTAAATAAAATTTTTGAAACATCTACATATAATATTTAAAAAAAATTCTTATTTTGAATCAAAATATAAAAAATTAAATTGGTTAATTTTTTTTTATTTTTATGATAAGTTTTATGTTTTGATTTATAGTTAAAAAATATTACGTTTTAATTGAAAACATGTTTTTTATCTATATAATTTATACTATTATGTTATATTTTTAATTTGTTTTAAGGAATAATTAGTTTAAAGTTAACTCGTTTATTACAATTTTGTTCATTGATCTTATTTTTACATAGAATATGTATATAAAATATTACAATATTTTATATGTTTTATATTTAAAACCAGGATTTCTCATTCTGTCTACAAATATAATTTTAAATGAATTTCTAAAAATTTGAGAGATTTAATACTAAAAAATGAAATCTATATTTATAATAATGGTTCCATAAGTTTTTAAATGTTTTTTCATCATTTTTGACATATTAATATTATATTAAGTAATATCTTAATTACCATAGTTAAGGATAAATCATGTAATTATGGGTAAGATAATATTATAATGAATATAAAATTTCCCTTCCATTTGTCATAATTTCATTATATGAATGTTTTTTGACCAAAAAATTCATTGGGCCTAAAATTATAACCATTGGAAGACACTTGGATTATAGTATGTCATTTATAATATTACATTCTTTGAAATGTAAATTTTGTGACACTTTTGTATTTAATAACAGAATTTTTTTTAATATGGGGAAATTTAAGAGATTAGTTTTACTATATATAGTATTTTTAAATATCCATTTTTTATAATTATATTGAGATGCTATTTTTAATTTTTAGATAAGAGATTATTAAATAAATGCATTTACAATGATTCTGATCTAATTGTACAATTAAAATAAATATCAAATAAATGATATTAAAAATACTAAAATAAAAATAATGTTTAATTATCAATGGCATAAAATATTTTTTAGATGTAATTGAAATTATTTTTAAGTTTTATAAAAACGTTTTGAAATTTATCTAATTGTTATAATATTATTAAAAAGTCATGTAATGAATAATTTCAAAATTGACATTATTGATATTTCAGAATAAATATCTCATTATTAAATGATATGAAATTCCTAAAAATATAAATATGGAAAAATAATTTTTAAAAGTCTTAAAATTTCATAAATTAATCGTTTATTTGTTTTTTTTTAATTTTATAGTAATTTTATTAACCCTATAAGTTTAAATAAAATAGTGTTATGTTAAGAGTTTAACGGTTTAAATAATGATTATATCTAAATAATAAGGGTAAAAAGTGATCAAAATTATTATAAAAATTATTTATTGAAATTATTTCAACACATTCATATATTCAATTCAAAATTACACACTTTTGATCAATTTAGAATTGGAAATTAATTTATATTAATTTTTAATTTGGAGATTTTCTTAAAAAGACCCTCACCACAATTATAAAATGGAACCACCTTCATCGCTTTATCACACCACTTAGAGCCTTATATATCAACCAAAACATTTCCAAATAAACATCCAAAATCAATACCCTCATTATAGAATCCTATCCTAGGTCATAAATCAAATCAAATACATGTTTTGTAATAAACGAAAAGGAGTATCCCAAATAAGAGGTAATATTCGTTTATGTACATTTATGTTTTATTGGTTTCCCCCATCCATTAATTTATTATTATTCAATGGTTATATAATTAAAAAATATCTTTTATATACCGAGATTTTTTTATGTTAAATTTTTGGCCTAAACTTATAAACATATCTTTCAAATTTGTAATGAACATAACCTTAGTGTAGAACAAACTACCAGCTCGTGAAATGATGTCATTCATTTTTTCCTTTATCACCTCTCAATCATGGGAATTATGATATATATGGTGTTTATAAATGATATATATATGATATTTAATTATTATTCATACATATTTAATCTTTATATAACACATACAGTCATTATTTCGATTTCGTGTAAATATGATAACATCATTTTTGAAAGTGTGGACTACGAGCTTTTAAATGTGATGTGATTCATTCTCACAATACATGGAATGTATAAATGATGGTTTTAATAAAAATATGTTTAATATATGAAACATATATAATATATAAATTAATATAAATATATATATATATATATGTCATTTAATTTTTATTTATTTAATAAAATAGTTAAATGATATTAGAGTTCATGTGTACGTACAACCTAAAACCTCCATGAATTGTTCATTTAATTTCCTATCTCAAAATTTTATGGATTATTATAAATACCTATATAATAAATATATATTGAATTTAAATAATTTTTTACAATATGGATATGATTAAATAAAGATCTAAGTAATTGTATCAACATTTAACAAGATAAAACATACTCATAACAGAAGACAATTAACACGAAAAATAGTGAAAATAATTGTTGATTGTTAACAAATGGTAACGATATATTATGGGAATAAAATAGAAGATATTTAAAATATTAATATGGGTTTTTATAAGAAAATAACATGATTAAATCTATTATACATGAGGTTAAGGGAGTTGACCAAAAAGAAAATACAAGGTGATGGATTTGTCACCAATTTCATTTCATTGAGGTATATTGTAATGTTATGCACCTAATTTCTTTTATATGATGTGTATAATTTCTTCGTAGATGTTATATAATAAATATAATTATTTTCATTATATTTTAAATTTAATTTAATATTATTAATTCATGGAAATTATGATAAAAAAAATTTAATGTGGTATGGGATACATTTTAATGTTTAAATATTACTTTCCTCAATAATGTTTTTAGTGATATTTTAATACTATTTAAATTTAGATATGTCAAAAACCATTGTTTTAACATATATTCCACTATGGAATTACTGATAAATATTTATTTTTTATTAAACACGTATATTTGATGACACATATTAATTATTAATTTAATCGATTACTCGATATGAGGAATGATTTGGACTGGAAATTGGTGGTGGGGAATAGAATTTATAATGATGCTAGAAGCCTTCAATGGTTCTCATGAGACAAATAATTTATCCAAATTAAATTTTTTTAACAGTGTATCTAAAACATCTTTAGAAATGTCATGATGGTATAGGTTTTCATTTTCCGCATACATTAAATCGAATATTTATTCATTTATTTCATATATATTTAAGTTATTATATTTATAATCCATGATATATTCAAATAATAAAATACATGGGCTCATTTATTTCTCAGCTTATTGATTAAATAGAATGTGTTTTAGTAATTTTTCCATCTATATTGATTATTCATTGTCATGAAATTTGAAGTGCATGTTTTACCAGTTATTTACCTTTCCATGCTGAATTATTCTCATTAATACACTGTTGGGTCTGTTTTACACACCCTTATTTTGAATTTGAGCTCACCATTATTTTGATTCCTTTCCCATGATTATAAATGTGAATCCTTTTAATGAGTTTCAAGGATTCCAAATATCTACTTATGTTATGATTTATTTTCTTTTACAAATGTATTATGGATATCATATATGTAATCTTGACTTCCTCAACTGATAAAATTTTTTGTACTTTGAGTTTTTTTCATTTAAACTCTATTTTTTAGTAATGCAATGCACTGGCTCCTGGATTCTATGGTCAGGTAATTGTAGTTGGTATCGAATATTGTTTAGAAGTAACCGTGTAATGTATATTTAGAAAACATAGATTAGGGAACATAACCCAAAGAAATAATTTGCAGACAAGTATAGAAGAACGCCCTAGAATTTGTTAATTTAGAGATAATATTGTTATTTATATAAATACATCCATGTATAAAACTATTAGTGGACATGGTTCATTCATATATGTGCCTAATGGTAAATAATTTCTCAAGGTATGTCAGGCCAGACATGGTGTAACATGGACAAATAAAATGTTCCTTAATGAAAATATTCTTTGACACTCATAGGGGAAATGCTTAGGGTAATTTTAATTTTAATTTCCTACTATTTTAAATGATTTAATATTAGTGATATCCCCAATGTATCCAATGTTTGAGATTTGTGATGCATAAATTTTTAGTTTTGTTTTAGTGTTAAACATAATTTAAATTCAAGATTATATGATCTAATTAATTATATTCCATTATTTGGAATTGGAACATAGAAGGCCGAATGATATAAACACTCATGCAAATTGTATAGGATAACATACAAGGGAAACCAATATAGTAGTTATTAGAACAGATAAAATTATAGCTATACTAAGGAAACATAAAAATGTTATCTAAAATAACATTTCCTATTTGAGGAAAAATATTCCATAGAGGTAATATTCTATACTTGATAACTTCATGCAATAGAAGACCACATCCTTCAGTGGGAACAATATTCAAATTATTGTGGATTGATTGCTTATGTGTCTAGAAAAGATATTTAAGGCCATGAGATGTAGTAAAATGGAATAGGTTACACTTGTGTTTTATTGTATCAAATGTGATACTAATTAATGGTGGTATCGAACCTCAAATACTTGGGAGGAAGAAGAAATAAAACTCATGGAGTGGATAACTTTTAAGGATAATTTCAGTAATAAATACTACCCTCAAGATATGAAAAGTGTGATGAAGAGGAATTTCATTAGCTAAAAGAAAAACTAAAATGTAATTTCTATATATTAGAGATCTACCATTACAAGGAAATCCATATATGTTTCAAATTATGTAGGCAATATAGAATAAATGACTAATCACATGTTGGACGATTATTAGAAAATTCTATTATGACTTCTGGTTTCTCAGACATTTTCCCCATATAATGAAATAGTTTCAATTCTATCAAGAAAATGAAGAGATTTTCCAGACAATTATAATATAACAATTTTATGGGAATATAATGATGTATTTGATGAGTAATTATCTAGATATCCCCTGAAGTGTGAAGTTTAATATTATATTGACTTAATCCCTGATGTGAAGAAAATATCAAAGGCTACCTATATAATGGAAACAATCAAATTAGTGGAGTTGAAGAAACAACTTTTGTAACTGTGCCGTAATGGATTTGTTTTCCCTTTTGTTTCACCATGGGGTCCCTTTTTCTCTTTGTTAAGAAGAATGATGGAGACCTAAGGTTTTTTATGTATTATATGGAAATAAATTCAATTAAAATAATGAAAATATATCCTCTAACTGAAGTTGATGAATTAATTGATCAACTTTATAGAGGCCAATATTTTTCAATGATTGATCTTCATTATAGGTATTAGAAATTGAAATTATGAAAAACATTATGAAGACATATTTTCAGACGAGGTATGGAAATTACATGTTTACAATAATGAAATTTGGATATACTAATGGACCCTCTATTTTAATGGACCTAATGAAAAGAGTATTAAAAGAGTATCTTGATTAGGTTTTTTGGTTTTAATTAATTATATTGTGGTGCATTCTAAAATCTATGAGGATCATGAGAATCAGTTTCGTATCCTTATTAAGACTCTTAGAAGGTAAGAGTTTTATGGGAAATATAGTAAGTGTGATTTCTAGCTTTGAAAAGTTATTTTCATGGCTATACATTATAGAAGGATGGAATATTCGTTGATAATAAAAATAAAAAGGCAATCATATCATTTCTTACACCAACCAATATAACATTGGTAGGTAGTTTCATTTGTTTTTCAAGAATTTATTGTCAGTTTATTCATAATTTTTCCCAATTGTGAATCCTATTAAACATGAATACACATTAATGGTTTATGTTTGATTGGAAAAGGGAATGTGAAAAATATTTTAATGAACTAAAGTGAATTTTATTCAATGCACCAATGTTTACTCTCCCATATAGAAGTGATGGGTTTTCCAAATACAATGGTACATTGAAGAAGGGACTTGTTTGTGTCCTAATAGATAATGACAAGTTTAGCACATATTAATCATCGAAATAAAAGACATGAAAATATAATTATTCAACCCAAGTTCTTGAGATACATATTATAATATTATCTTTGAAAATATGGACATGTTATCTCTATGGAGAACAATGTGATTTATAGAAAAAAATTTAAAATTAGGAAATATATCTTCTCATATAAAGATTTTAACATGAGGCAAACATGATGGCTCAAGATACTTAAGGACAATGATTTTTCAATACACTAACACCCAAAAAAATTAAACAAGGTAGTGGATTCGTTTAGTATGAAATATCATGGAGTTATATCAAAAATGAAAATTTGGAAGGATTATGTGATTAGGGATCTAGTAAATATAGATAAGGGAATTTATAAGGAAGTAGATAGTTAAATAATTTTTTAAATGATTTCCAAACAATATTTATTACAAAATATATTGATTATCAATCAGATGATAATAACCTTAATAATAAAATTAATGTTGTTAATGTAATAAAATTAAAAGGCTTTTTTGTGAAGACAATGTTCTAAAATTTGAAAGAGTCTATGTGTTCCATCTATAGATGATCTAAAAAGTGAATTTTTTGATGATTCAGATAGATCAAATGTATCTACACTCCCTGGTAGAACAAAAATGTATAAGGAATTAATGAAAAAAAATTAGTTGGATTTGATGAAGTGTGAAATCATTGATTATTTGTCCAGATGTTTAGTTTTTCAACAATTGGAAGTTTTTAGGTATCATCCTAAAGATATAAAATAATATATTTTTATTTATATATGGAAATGGGATAAAATTAATACGGTATTTGTCATGGTACTACCAAATAATTAAAGAAGGAATGATGTGGTATGGTGTATTGTTTATCACCTTACCAAATAAGAATATTTTCTTGTTATAATAGAATATTTACCTGTTGGATTCCAAGAAAGAAACTATATTAATGAAGTTATATAACATAATAGTGATAATATATCGATTGTTTCTAATCTAGATCCTTGGTTTATATCAAAATTATGAATGAGTCTTCATAATTTTCTTAATATTTATTTGAATTTGAACATTGTATGTATAAGGACCCGACCGTATACATTATATAATCTTGAATTAAATGAATAATTCACATTGAGGATGTTTTCCGGTTTAGTGTTATAAATAATTAGGGCACAACTATTACATATCTATTTGAATATTACATGTATACACTTATACTCAGTATCCATTTTATTAAAAATATAAACTCTTAAAAAGAAATTTGTCAAGTTCCATGTTTTAGACAACACGACATTTCATTGATCCCATACTTGACCCAATTCATTTTATGTCTTGTGGATAACATTTAAAAAAAATGGGATGATCCTAATAATCTCTATAAGTTCTATAAAATAATGAAAGAAACATTTACACATAAATAATTACAAATCAATGAAACCAATACTTTTCAATCATAACATACCGGATGAAATCATAAGACTAATGAATAACATAGAGAAATCACAAATAATAATGGTAACGTATGGCATTTATAACATACTTAAATTGTTGATATCATAGCTACATAAGAAGTCACTTTTGGAATACCTATCACACTATATTCCCAAAATCTCTTAGGGAAAACATTACCATTTACCTCAGTCATGTTACCCAATGCTTTGGAGAGCTATCTCGGACTCCCCCTCCCTATTTTTATCATGAAATGACCCGTATATGTAAATAATGCTCAATAATAAAAACATATTTGTATCACATAAATCAAGAATAATGGAAATATAACATTTCCACATTGCAATAAAAATATATCATTTCAATAAAAATAAATAATCAAGTCTTTATCAAACCATTTTCAAAACCATTTAAAACATTTAAATAGATTTTTTAATGATAGTGTCCCATGCCACATTGAAGATTTTAAAGGAATTATCATTTGAAAAAATTAATTTTCATATATAGGAATCCATAAAACCTTTTTTAAAAATTGGACATTAATGATAATTATTTATAATAATAAATCATTAAAACAATATTTTATTTATGGAGTTCTTATCCAAATAAGAGATTCTCGAATAAAAATAATTGAGGAAAAATATTTAATAAAAACATTATAATATCATGAGAATAAATATATTCATGATATAATATGCCAAATGATGGTATATACACCATATAAAAGTGAAGTGGTGCATAACAACAGTGATGTCTCAATGGAATGTAAATTGAGACGAAATCTCTTAAAAAATATATCCTTAGATTAAGGATAAATTATTTAGATAATATTATCTAAAAAATATAAATACACTCAATATGATTGGATATTAAGTGTAAATAAATCATATTTTATTCACAAACATTATTTTTAAGACAAAACCAATGACTTGGATGTTTAACTCAATGAATGGAAAAAAGAGTTAAAATTACTCTTATCATGTTTATATTGATGAAATGAGAATCTATCAATGGAGTGATTATGTGTATTGAAAGTATAACAACAAAAAGGTTATTGGAAATTAAAATATAAATAAATAAATATCAATTCCACACATAACCATAGCATGACATAATTATGAATTTGAATATTATCACATGGAGTGGTAATTGGGTTAAAAGGTTCCCTTACCGATATGATAACTTACGAAACATACAAAAAATGAAAAAAAGGATCATAAAAAGAAGATTTAAATACCAATAAATTTAACTATATTACACAATAAATACAATCATTTGAAGTACATACACAACACAAAAGGAAATATGGTAAAATATAGCTTGAATCTCACAGTAAAAAAAGTGACATGAAAATCCCTTACGCTATTGTAATCAATTGAGCTATATTAACAAAATTTAATAAAAACAAAATGATTTATAGAATAAAATTAATATAATTAGAATCATGAAAATATATAACAATTTTATATACAAAATACACCATGTGTAATAAATTAGTGGCAAACAATGGAAATGTCCTGGAATTAAAAGTGAGATAAGAAATCCATTACCTCGTGTCTAATATGACCCATTTGTTACTTATTATTATTGAATAATTAACTAAAGTTAAATTATACTTTGTTAATAAACCTTTACATGTTTATTATTATTTTTATATAACTTATTACCATTTTAATAACAGTATGCAGTCATTTATGTTAATAATTTTCGTTTGGTTGATATTTGGTACTTGAGTAAAAAATGGATTTCTTATAACGACAAGTTATCCTTGTTTTCAATTTTCCACTATCCCTAGAATTATATTCATGATTTGGATATCATATATATCATATATATCCATTATATATATTTATATATAATATTACATAACATTTAGAGGTAAAAATGAAATGCACTGTTCATGGAGACGGTAAGACGTACATACGTATGAACACAACATTCATTTCAATTTCATATTTTAATAGAATTAAAACATAATGATACATACGTATATAATAATTATAGAATAATATAAAAAATAATATCCTTAACTCCATCCTTTTTACATCCCACATATGGCAATAACGAGTCATATCACTTTAAGGGGGTGGTAGTCTGCATTTCATCAAATGAAATTATCACATTTTACCATTACAGAAATCATACAGGTATGATATAAAAGAGAAATAAATAATAATAATTAAAAATAAACATAATATATATATCATATATAAATACAGTTCCACAATAATGGCCACCATGAGAGGCGGAAGGAGATAATTGAACAATCATCATTTTTGAGGCGTTAGTTTCCTATCCAGTGAAACAGTATATTCTTCACCCATTAGATAGAGGTGTGTGTAAGTGTAGTTAGAATCCTTCTCATAAAAAATTGTATTATATTTAGGAAATTTTTTTCTTATAAAAGAAAGTAATAAAAATTGTATAGGTGTAGGAGAAGTAAAATAATAGAAAAGAAGTTAATAGAAAATGTTACCTTTACTTTGGGTAACTCTATTTGGATTGAACAAAAAGGGTTTGTTGACGTGTCTTTTTCATATGGTAAGGCTTCTAGGTTGAATATAGGGATCTTGAGAGCTTATTTGGGCATGTGTTTGATAAGTAAAGGTCCTTGAGAAGTGTGAGTAATGATTTAGAAGTGAGGGCTTTATACGTGGAGGAGGAGGGGCTATTTAAGAATGTGTTAAAATATTATTTTATTTTATAATGATATTCTATTTATAAAGATGAAATACAAGTTAAAGTCAAATATAACACAGAAAATGTCGAAATAAAATCAAACAATAATAATTGGATAGGTATGGATGTTATTTTAATATTTAAATCTTATTTAATTAAATCATTTATTAATAAGGTAAATGATGCATCATTTGATGTCATAAATAATTTATTTTATGGGATGTCTAACAATCATAAAAAGAAGAAGGATGTAAGAAGTATTTTCTTCTTTCCAATGAATATTTATAGTCCAATGGACAAAATATTTAACCCCATGTAATAATTAATTTATTAGAAGATATTATTTTTAGTCAATTTTGTCCTTAAATTCAATTAATTAATCTAAAGCGTCATTATCACTACAATGTGGCTCCATAGGGTCCCCAAATCGACCCATAGATTCCCATGGACTGAAATTAGTCATAAATAACTTTTAAGATGTGTGTTAAGTGAATTTGGTATTATTATAATATACTTTTTACCTTGAATTACCCTATTTATCTTTAACCATGTTAAATAAAAGTCAAAAAATACTTTTCACCAAAAAATAATATACTTATTATTGAACTAAATTTTAATTAATAATAACAACCATGTATATTGGATTTTTAAAATTCAATTTACATAAATGATAAAATTACATTTAGAAGAAAATGTCAGTTTTTTAACTAGTACTTTGTGGATTCACTATTCATAAAAAATTGATGTTTTCAGAAAAATACAAAAAATTAAACACAAGAAATATTTGATATTATGATTTCAAAAATTATATATATTTTAAATAATTCAAAACATAGATGTTGCATTAATTTATTTAAAGTTAATTCCCTTGTTAAAACAAATTTTGTGTTTTTAAGAAAAAATATCTTTTAAAAGATTGACACTTGTTTAGGAAAAATTTCAATGTTAAATTTCATCCAATTAGAATAATTTGATTAAATGTTAAAAATATAATCTAATTAAACATTAAAACCGTTTAAAAAGATAATATAAACATATAAATAAATTATATTAAAAGGATGTTTTGAATTAATTTACAGTAATTTTGACTATTTGTAAAAAAAGAATATTATTAGAAAAAATACCAAAATTTTACCCGAAGTAAATTTTTACATCCTGATTCTAAAAAAGAACATTAATTTTCCAAATATAATATATAATATTGAGAAATACTATATTTAATTATGGTTCTCCATTAAATGGTGGTAAATCAACCCTTTAAAATAAATTATGCTTAAAATTAGATGTATTCACATTTTAAGCACCTAACATTTATTAGATAAATGTAAAAAGATTTAACAAAAATGTATAATCATTTTTTAGTTACTTATGTTCATTTTCACCATTACAATGGCTTGGTGATAACTACTATTTAAAATAATAATATTATATTATTATGGAATGTAATATTTTAAAGAAACCAATTTTTGTGTATCGGGTACACCGTCGAACATAGCATCCCATTTAAAGTATAGTTAATATTTAGATCACATATTTTAATAAATATGAAAAATGTCATGCTATTTATTTACCTATGATGTTACATCCTTCTCTTATTTTGGAAATTATGACTTTGGAATTTTAAAACTAGGCATGAAAATATCATTAAAAGTCCCACATCAGAAAAGAGTCAGTAAAAATATCACTTTCAATGAATGAAAGAGAAGTACAAATGTCACCTGAGATAACCTATACTAGGATTCCATGTTTGAAAACATGGATATCGAAGAGGGAACATATTTGCATGTTCTTATGGAGACTGATAGAAAACAATATTAGGAGAAAGTTAACAACTAAAAAATCACAAACTTATGATGTGTTAAACGGTAATTGATTACCTAGTAGAGTACATAAACCAAAAATGTTTTTGTTTTATATTACTTTTCATAATTTTGAGGAATTTATTTACTTCATAGAATAAGAAAATAGGGAAATATACTTACCTTCAAGTAGAGTTTCATCCTTCTATATGTTTCTACCAAAAAATAATCTTTTCTCCAAACAATGAGAATTAAAAAATACTTGGTCACGTCAAAAGAACAAGAATCATCTTCTAGAGAATCACATAATCCACAAAAGAAGAACCATATATTTCACTTTCCATTAGAAATCAACTGAATCAAAAATGGTTAGTTGGAGAATAGAAAATACCCAAAAAAGACAATCTTTTATAAAAATAAAAACTAATCTTTAACTCCAAAATTTATCAAAGAAAACTCAATTTTCCACAAAGACCATTAAATAAACGATTATCCATAAAATTTTTCAAATGTAATCCAAACTAAGATTGAAAACCAAATCTCATTAGGTTTTAACTAAATACTCATCCTAGATAAATCTAAACATTTATCTCCAAATAACATCATTTACTCATAATGTCTCAAATGGAAAATTAATTAACCACATCACATATTCTTGAGGATAGGTTAATCATTTTCATAAATAAACCAAATCGTCATATGTACACAATAAAAACATACATTATTAAAAACTTAAATTTCATCCATTATTCCACAATTGAAATACCATAGTATTGTATCTTCCTTGGTAATATAGTGTTTCCTCAAAAGAGATAACATCTTCCACAACAACCATTATCACATAATATCCAAATTATTTTACTATACTATGTGTATCCATTTGATAAAACATAATTTCCTAAAATCAACTTATTCTGGTTCCAAAAAATCCTTTTACAAAAATAATAATACATACTGACCAGGGAATTCAAGTATTCTAGTGGTAGGTGATTCTCCCTTGACTCTCATTGATTGTGGGTTTGATTCTTAGGTCCTTTCCAGATGGGACAGGTTGTCACCCATCATATGGGTTGTGCTTTTTATAAAACTCAAATATAACCCTAACATGTTTTAAATGCAATGGATTCATTACACATCTCATTTTCATACAAATTCTTTATGATCTCAACATCTTAGTTCTTGATGTATTATATATATTATCATAGTTTTTATTTCACCACTATATGATAAAATAAAAAGATCCCCAAAATGAATAACATCATAAGTTGATCTTGGTGTCCATTTCGTTTCATCGCCATCTTGTTCATGTACGTAGATGGTACATAGATTGAAATAATGATTTAGAGATCCTTCAAAATCATTTTTTCCTTCATCCAAATACAACTTGAACAACATGGGTCATATGTGTGTGTTCACAAAAAAACTATTTTGGAAAATTATCATGTATGACATATAATTTCAAAACATCTGATAAAACATGATTTCAACAAAATAGTGGGACCAAATTTAACTTGAAACTATCAATTAATAGTCCTTTTAAAATATCATTGGTATTTTTAGAGAGACAATATTGTAAATGCATATATAAATAGGTTGAACAAGTGTCTTATTATTTAGCAACATTATCAAAATCAAAATATTCTTCAAAATGTATTGTTTAGGTTAAATATTTGAAAATGTCATGAAAATATTTAACATTCTTGAAAATATTGTAATATTGTGAAAATATGATTTTTTTAATACAAACCATGATCCAAGATGAAAAAGAGGTATAGTTTAGGTGTTTGATATCTCAAACTACTGATTTCAAGTGAGTTGTATTCTCAAAAAAGAATCACAATCATCCGAACATGAATTTTCAATAATTATTTCATGAAATTCATCAAGAAGAGATATGAATGTTTTTTGAGATCCTTCTCCTTCCCTTTGTAACTAATTTTCCTTGATAAAAAATGTTATAAAACATGGATTTAACTGAATTAATAGACATAAGGACTAACCGTGTGTCTAACTAAGACTCTTAATCCCCAAATTTTACTAAGCCTACCTCTGATGCCTTCTATAATGACCCTACATTAAACATTACATAATATTGAATTAAATAAATAATTCAGATTGAGGATATTTCCTGGTTTAGAGTTTTAGAGAAATTGGCCATAACTATTACATATCAACTTGAATATTAAATTTAGACACTACTACACAGTATCCAATTTTTAAAAAAATGTAATCTCTTAAAAAGAAATAGGTATTGTTCAATATTTTAGACAACAAGCCTTTTCCATGATATCATCCTTGACCATATTGATCTTTAAGTCCTATGGAAAACATTTCAGAAATAGGGGATGATTATAAAAGTTTCCAAAAGGGATATAAAATAAGGAATTGTAACATTAACCAATCATTAAATAAAAATCAACAAAACCAATACTTTTCAATCATAACATACCTCATGAAATCATTATATTTATTAATTACATACAGAAATCATAAATCATAAAGGTAACATATGGAATTCATAACATACATACATTGTAACTACCCCAACTATATAAAGAGTCACATTTGGAATACCTATCACAATATATTCCATAATTCTCTTAAAAGAAACATTAACATTTACCTCTACCGCATTATCCAATTCATTGGATAGCCATCTCAAGATCACCCACCCTAGGTTTATCATGGAACTACCCATATACGTAAAAATTCCCACTAATCATAACATATTCAAAACACATAAATTAAAAATAATAGAAATATAACATTTCCACATTAAAATCACAACATATCATTTTGAGATATATACATAATCAATCCATTATCAATCCATTTTAAAAACAATTTAAAACATTTAAAGAGATTTTTGAATCAAAGTGTCCCATACCACCTTGAATATTTTAATGTGATTAACATTTTGAAACATTAATGTCTATATAAATAAATTCATAAAAACATTGGGACAACATGGACATTAATGAGAATGATTTAGAAGAATAAATCCTTAAAAAAATATTTTATTAAAGGAGTTGTTAACCAAATGAGAGAAGATTGAATAAAAATTATTGATGAATAATATTTAATCAAAACATTATTATATCATGGTAATAAAGGTATTAATAATATAATATTCCAAAGGACAATATATACACCATATAAAAGTGAATTGGTGCATAACAACAATGAAGTCTCAATGGAATGTGAATTAAGACGAAATCCCCTATAAAAATTGTATACTTAGATTAATGATAACTCAAAAACATAATATTGTGTGAAAAATATAAATACACTCAATATGATTTGATGTTAAGTGTAAATCAATCAGGGAATATTCACAGAAATTATTTTTAAGACAAAACCAATGACTAGGATGTTAAACTCAATGAATGGAAAATTAGTTAAAATTATTCTTATCACGTTCATATCGATGACTTGAGAATTTATCAATGGAGTGATAAAATGTATCAAAAATTATATCCACACAAAGGGGAGTGGAAATCACAACATAAATAAAAAATATTGATAAAACGCATAATTATAGCATGACATAATTATTAATTATATGATTATCCCATGGAATGAAAATTGGGGTTGAAGGATCCCTTACCGATTTGGTAACTTTAGAAACATAGAACCCAAGAAAGAAGGATCATAAAATTAAAATACAAATTCCAATAAATTAAATTATATAATTCAATGAATATAATCATGGGATTTATATACAACCAACAAAAAGAAATATGTTCAAATATTGCATGACTCTCACGAGAATTAAAAGTGAGATGAAAATCCATGTCCACGTTATAATCAATCAAGTCATATGACCAAATGTAAATAACAACCAAATGATTCACATAATAACATAAATAAAAAAATATTCATGTAAATATATATCAATTTGCAGTACACAATACACCACGTGCAATAAATTATTTGTGAACAATGAAAATCTCACAAAATTAAAATTGAGATTTAAAATCCCTTACCTCATGTCCGACATTATTCATTTGTTCATTGATATTCCTAAATAATAAAGTAAAGTTAATTTTTACAAGATTAATAACATTTTTCAAATTCATTAAAATTTTTATATCACTTATTACCATGTTATAATCATTATTCAATTATTTAGGGTAATAATGGTAGCTTGGTAGATATTTTGTACTTGAGTAAAAAATGGACTTCTTATAATTACAAGTTGTCCTTTTTGTCAATAGTCCATTATATCCAGTATGATATTCATGATTTATATATCATATATATCATATATATCCTATATATATATATAAATATTTATTATATTATATAACATTTATATGTAAGAAAAGAAATACACCGTTCCTGGAGATGGTAAGTCATACGTACGATTGAACTCTACTTTCATTTATATTTCATATATTAATGTAATTAAAACATAATTATAATTAGGTATATTATAATTATTGTATACTTTCTTATATAAAATCATTACCTCCAGCCTATATATATTCCACATATGGCATTAATGAGTCATATCACATTGAGGGGGTGGTAGTCCACACTTTCTCAACATAAATTCTCGTGTTTACCCATAACAAAATCCATAATAATATACTATAATTGAAAAATAAAAAAGCATGAAGAAATCATAAACATAATATATATATCATATATATATAGTTCCATCATAATGGCCACCATGAGATGTGGTAGGAGACAATTGAACAATCATCGTTTCGTGAGGCGTTTTTTTCATCCAAAGAAATAGTATGTACTTCATCGATTAGATAGATATTTGTGAATATGTTGTTATAATAATTCTCATAACAACATACTAGTATATTTATGATAGTTTTTTTGTTATAAAATAAATGAATAAAAATATTTTAGGGGTTGGAGAAGTTAAATAAAATAAAAAAAGTTAAGAGAATCATTTACCATTAATTTGTGTAACTCCATTTGGTTTGAACCAAATGAGTTTGTTGAAGTGACTTATAACTAAGGTAAGGAATCTAGGTGGAAGATATGGATCATTAGAGATTATTTTTTCTTGGTTTGGACTAGAATAGGTTCTTGAGAGGTGTGTGTAATGAGTTATAATTGATGGCTTTTTATTAGGGGGAGGAGGGGCTCTTTAGGAATGTGTGAAAAATATTATTTTATTATACGATGATATTCATATTCAAAAGGTCCTAAACTAGTTAGAGTAGATTATAAGTTGAATAATGGTCTAAATAAAATAATCCAATAATATTTGGACTGGTTTTCATTGTTAGTTTAATATTTATAATCTTTTTTATAAATGTAATTTATTAATGAGTTAAATACTGCATCATTTCTGTGTCATAAATAATTTTATTTATTGGAAGTATAAAAATTATAAAACAAATACCATGATGTAAAAAATATTTTTAGAATTCCTATGAATATTTATAGTCAAAAAATTAAATTGTATATCCCCATGTAAAAATTAATTTTCAAAAATATATTTTTTTGAGTCATTTTCTCCTTTACTTATAATTAATTAATCTAATGTGTCATTATCAATACTAAGTGGATCCATGGGGTCCCAAAATCAAGCCATGGATTCCCATGGTCGGCCATGAATTATTCAATAAGGTTAGGACATGTGTTAAGGTAAATTTTATTATTAAAATATACTTTTTACCATTAATTACCTTATTTACCTTTAATCGCGGTAAATAAAAGTCAAAAAGAACTATTCACCAAAAATGATTTTAAAATTATTGAATGATATTTTAGTTACTAATAACAACCATGTATGTCATATTTCTAAAATTTATTTCAAGGAAGCGGTAAATTTTCAGTTAAATGAAAAAGTCATTTTTTTAACTACTACTTAGTGATTTCAGTATTCATCATTAATTGATGTTTTTCATAAAATATACCAAATATTCATTCTATGATATATTTCATATTCTAAATTAAAAAATGATGTCTCATTTACAAAATTAATTACATAGATATTTCATTTGTAAATCTAAAATTAATTCCCATTGTCAAAACGGATAGCATGTTTTTAAGAAATAATATGTGTCAATATATTGACATTTGTTTATGCCCAATTTCAAAGTGAAATTTCATCTAATGACCAAAATTGTATTAAATGGATAAAATATTATATAATTACACTTTAAAACCATTTAAAAAGATAATATAATGAAATAAATAAATTATATTAAAAGTTAATTTTGAATTAATTTAAATTTATTTTGACGATTCATCAAAAAATAAACTTTATCAGAAAAATACAAAAAATTTACTCAAAGTAACTTTTGATGTCATCATTTTTAAAAAGAATTTTATTTTGACAAATAGAACATCTAAAAGTGACCAATGATAGATTTAATGAGTGATCTTTTTTAAAAGGTGGAAAATCAACCTTTTAAAGTACATTTTTCTTAAAATTAGATTCAATCACATTTTATGATCTAAAATTTATTGGATAAATGAAAAAACATTTAACAAACATGTATAATAATTTTTTGGTTAGTTCTATTCATTCCTGCCCTTACAATGGCTAGGAGTTAACTAATATTTAAAATTATAATATAATATTATTAGTGTGCAATGTAAGATATCAAAGAATCCCATTGTTGCGTATCAGGTACGCCATAGAACATATCATCCCATTTAATGTAGATTTAATATTTAGCTCACAAATATTAATAAATATGAAAAATTTCATGTTCATTATTTACATGGGATTTTATAGTGTTATATCCTCAAATTTATGTATAGTCTAAAAGAACAATTGGAAAAATGGAATACATGTTGAGATCTTGTTCATTCTACTTTCATTGTTTAAGTGATTGGTATATACAATTGATATAGTTTTATTACAGTAATATTTACCATTCAAGTATTAAAATGGAACCAAATGAAGCATTATATGGAAATATATGATGTACTCCAACATGTTAGGGTGAATTTTAGAAAGGAAACTGACAAGTAAAAAAAATAATAAGCTATTATGAAAAAGTTATTGTATATTCAAACACATATTAAAGTAGCTCATGGTAGGAAAATGAGTTATACCAATAATTGGAAGAAATACTTAGAGTTCCAAGTGAGAGATAATTTTTTATTAAAAGTCTATCCATGTATAAGTGTTTTAAAAATCTATGGGTAGGGTAAACTATTTCCCAAGTACATCATAGAAATTAAGATTCTTAAAAGGGTTATAATTGATACATATCATTCTGTAATATCACTAAATCTCTCAAATTTAAATTATGTGTTTTATATATCTCTATTAAAGATGTATATTTATGACCCAACACATGTGCTCAACTATGGTAAAATAGTTATTGAAACATACCATTCATTCTATAAAGAACACATCTAAATTCTTGATTCTAGTGAGAATGTTTGGAGGAATCATATGACTCGTCAGGTAGAGGTACTCTAAAAAATGACAAAATGGAAGAAGTTACATGGGAACCAAAATATTCTATAAAGTTAAACTACCCATATATTATTAAATTTTACCCCCCTAAAATTTTTAGGTTTAATTTTTTTGGATGGAAAAATATAGCACCCCAAGTCATTAATATAATTTACCTTTATAATAAATTTAATTTTCTTGATAGCTTATAATACGACCAACAATGGGTTTCAAAAGACAAGTATTAAGTCATGTTTTGAATATTCAATTAAATTTTAACACATTTCGATAATTTATATAGTACATTTATTTTTTTTATATCCAATAATTTTTTTTTACATTCACCCGATATATTTTATATTCATATGATAATAACAAAAGCCAATATTGCACAAAAACCATATATTTTTATAAAAACATTTTTACCAACTTTTAATGGAGTCTCTATTATAAATCCATGTTTTGAAAAGTTATGGTATTAAATTTGAATAAATAATCATCTTTATTTGAAGAAGAATATAAAAATTCCAATTGGTTTAATTTTTGGTAATTTTCTGATATATTTATTATTTTGATGAAATGTGATAAAATATTTCATTATAAATGAAAAAATCATTTTCATCTAAATAATTTATTGTGTAAAATTTTGTCTTCAATTAGTTTCAAAGTATAATTAGATTAATATTATATAATTTAGTACAATTTATGTCAATTAAATCAATTTTATATTTAATATTCATATAAAAAAAATTTAATCTTTTTTTCGTTTTTACTTTAAAAATGTTTCTTCTCATTCCATCACAAAGATTAGTTTTTAAATAATTACTAAAAATTATATGTTATGAATTTTTCAAATGGATTTAATATTTTTCACTAGTAGTTCTAAATTATGTAAAAATTTATTCTTATTTTTTTCCCAATTATATGTAAATATAGTAATATTTTAATTAACATAGTTAAGGGTAAATTTGGAAATTCAGGGTAAAAATAATATTATAAAAATTTTAAAATTAAATTAACACTTTTAATAATTTAATTAAATGTATATTTTTATACCAAACAAATCTTTATGACTGTAATTATAAAATTTTGTATGCACATGGATTAAATTATAAAATTTATAATATTATATTCAATGAAAAGACACTTTTTCCCACTTTTGTTTTTAACAAATGAATTATTTTAAATATGAGATTATATAGAATATATATTTGGATATATGTAGTATTTTTAAATTAATAAATGTTTATATTTTTCATGATAAATTATTTTTATTTTTTAGATAATAAATATTTAAATAAAAGGCTTGTATAATGGTGATGAAGTAATTTTTTAAATAAATGAAATTTCAAATACATAATATTAAAAATATAAAAAATTATACTTTTAGATGATTACTATCATAGAATAATTATTTATATCAACTTGGTTTTATAGTGGTTTTTTTATGAATTGGTTTGAATTTGTAATATTTTAATGATATTTTTAAGAATTCATAAAATTAATACTGTCAAAATTGAAATTTTTCATATTTTTAAAATATATAATATTTTTATAATGATATGAATTAATAAAATATAAATTTCAACCAAAATATTGGGATATGAATTATTATTTAATTAATGTCTAATTTATCTTTATTTTTTCATTTTATAGAAATTATATTTCCCCAAAAATTATAAATTACTTGATGTCACTGTAATAGTTAAAAGTCTTATGTAGGGGTCAAATCAAAATAATAAGGGTTATAATGAGTCCGAAACATGTATAAAAATTATTTATTTAGATTGTATCAAAAAATAATAATATTAGGTTCTATATAACTCACTTTTTATCCGTTTATTATTATAAATTAATTTATAATATTTTAATATTTTGAGAGTTTCCAAAAGTGACCCCCACTCAAATTATAAAATGGCATCTACTCCCTCACATCCTCACAGCACATAGAACCTACTATATTATCCAAAATCTAACCAAATATGTTCCAAATTACCTTAAATCATCATATAAGAACCAGTTAGATAAGAAAACCAACCAATGATGAATTTTTTTATACACAAAATCAAGGTACCCAAAGAAGATGTATCATTATTTAGTGTACAATTATGTATTATTTGTTCTACCACCCATTAATATATTTTTATTATATAATTTTATAATAAAAGTAGTTTAATGTATATCATAAGATTATTTATGTCATGGGTTAGACCTACACATATACACACTTTCTTTAAATGGGTAAAAAACATACCATTTTTGTTTGTGAACTATCGCCTCGCAAAACGATGTCGTTGGTTTTTCCTTTACAAACATTCATGGATGGGAATTATGATTGAAACTCTTATTTTTATATGCTATAAATATATATTATATCTTTGTTTTATTAATAAATATTTATTTATTATATAACTCAAACATTGGTGGTTTCCATTTTATGTAAATATGATAACATCGTTTGTGGAAGTACGGACTACTGCCTCCTCAAATCAATGCAAATTGTTCAAACTACATGTAACCTATAAATGATGGATTAAATAAAAACATGTTATATATGTTAAATATATCTAACAATAGAATTATAATATATATATATACATATATAAATTACATTTCCATCTTTTAATATGAAAAATAAATTGATGTGGCGTTAATGTATACATATGACCTACTATCTCTATGAACGATGCATTTAAATTTCTATCATCAAAATTTTTGGATTGAAAAAAATTAATATATGATGAATTAATTTTATATTAAATTCATGTTTAAAAAAAGTTATATGAGAAAATAATGATATAATTAATAGGAACAACATGTATCATGTCAAAACATACTCGGAAAACTACACAATGAACACCAAAAATAGAGAGAATAATTGAAGATTGTTAACAAACATGTAATTAGATATTATAAGAAGTTAGTATTTGATATTATAAATATCAGTATGGTTGTGTTATAAGTTAATAACCTGAATATAACAACTTTATAAGTGGTTAAGTTAGTTCACCCAAAAAGGATACTCTGGGTAAGAGATTTCATCTCAATTTCATTGGATTAATGTTTATTATAATATTATGAACCATGATTCTTTTTTATGTAGTATATGCTTCCTTATGATATTTTATATCATTAATATCATTATTATTATTATATATCATGTTCCATTTAATATTATTAGTTCTTTTGAATTATGATTCAAATGTTTCAAAGTGGTATTGGACAATTTGGAATGTTTAATAATTATTTTCCTTGGGAATATTTTTCAAATTAACTCAATACTATTTCCATTAACAAACTTCAAAAACCCCTGTTGTTACTTATCATAAATTGGGGAATTATTGACAAATTCATTTGTTATTCCATATGGATATTTGATCAGGAATATTAATTAATAATTATTTTGATTAATCGATATGAGGAATAATTTGGAATGGTAATGATGGGTGGGGCCTTGAAATTATATAGCCCCTTGATACATTGATAGGTTGTCATGAGACAAATAAATTATCCAAAATAACCAAGTTTCTATCTATGGTGTCAAAATATCTTTTTAATTTTTTTATGGTTTTTGTTTCAATTTTCCTCATACATGATGTCCAATAATTATTCATTTTCAGCCTTTATATTTCAGTTATAATTATTATCATTATCCATGATATTTTCATATGAAAAAAATCATTCAACCCAATCAATTATTATTTTATTGATTAAATATCATATGTTTTAGTTCATTACCATTACATGCTTATTATGTTTTATTATATTATTTTAATTTCATGTGAAAACATTTATTTACCTTCTCATGTATACTTATTTATAGTAATACATTATTATTTCCACTATATTTACCCCTACTGGGCATTTGAGATCACCCTTATTAAGTTTCCTTTCTATGAGTTAGAAAGTGGAATCCTTTGAATTTTTTCCTTGTATGTAAATATTTTACTTATGTTATGATTTTTTATATTTTCCCTTTGTATTATGGGTATTATTTTTGAAATATTGTTTTCTTAAACTGTTAAAATCATTGATCCTTTAGGATTTTTTCTTTATAAACATGTCATTGTATTAAAATTATGTACTGACTTAGTGATGCTAGGGTAAATATATTATAATAAAATTTCTATAATAAATATAATGAAATAATTATTATAAATAATTATTATTTCAATAGTCTTGAATATACATGTGTGTATCTACTGGAAACCAAATTACATTTGTTCGTGATTCGGTAGTCCACCGTACACACGAGTGATGAAAATGTTTCCCATTTGATAGAGAATGAGGTTGATAAATATTATTACATCATTATAAATACATATTTGTATATTGGAGATAATATTTTTATTATTTTGTATGTGTATTACATAATTTTATGTTGAAAATTAAAAAATAAATAGAATGAGTTTAGTTAAGATGATTGACTTCCAATGGAGAAAACACAAGTGGATCTCTTTATAAAGACTATATAGTTTATCCTTTTGGGAATACTAGAACCTCTATAATATAAATAAAAATTATTGGAAGATATATGTTCCAATTTTTGTCTACTCCATGGCTTGAGAGGTTTGAATATGTGTGGGGAGTGAGTTCCCTTTAAAAATTGAGGAAGAGTACACCCTAATAATTATTTAAAGGAATCATGCCCACATTTCATAAGACCCTAGGTTCCAAAATTTTTCATTATAGAATCATAGATGTTATAAGGCATAATATGGACATCCAATACAAATTATACATGTATGTAGGTAAATTAACCATCATCATCTTAGTTTAATCCAATGGTAATGTCATTCTATCCTTAACAACAATAATAACAATTTTCTATTTTTACCATTCATTTTGATAAAAATAGTAGCTGAATATATTATATAATATTAATTATTACAATTCAAAATGTGAATCCATTTCACCAAATTGAACTCACATAAGTGGAATTTTTTTATTAAATGATAATCCTTCCAAATGTGTCGAATAAATGTTTTCTAATAAAAACATTTTTTAAGAAAAAATAATATAATATTAACTATATAACAAGTATTCATCATGATATGGTTTTGAATTAATATATATATATACATATATTATCAATTTAAATTAATAAAACCATAAATAAATATTAAATTAAAAAAATATAATGTCTAAACGTAATCATTGTTAATCAAAATTAGTTTTCTTTAAAAACCAATTTTAAAAAAAATATTCATTTTTACATCCAAATATACTGATAATCATTTTTATAAAATTGTCTTTTAATAAATTTATAATTAAAAATATTATAATAAATTATATTAAATTAAATTATGTATTTTTAAACACAATAGTCTATATATTTATATTAAAACATTATTTTCAGGGAAAATTTAAAAAAATCATCCCCATCTTATTTTTAACATATACGTTCGAAATTGATATTCATCCTGTGAAATTAGAATGTTTTCCCAAGAAATATTAAATTTTTAAATTCATTATATTTTTATTAATATTTTATGAATGCACACTATAATAGAAGATTGGTGTTGTGTTTATCCCAAGTTATCAAATGGATTGTATTTATTTAAAAGGAAATGACTCCTAAAGTCTCGAGTGTTACATCAAAATTGTGTTATAATTTTTTTGAGAAATTTTCTATCCAAAACCATGCAGCACTCTAATATTCTGACACTTTGGTGTCCTAGACCCATAAATAGTGTAATGATATCAATGATCCGTAAATGGTTTTCCGATAAATTCCCTATTCTTCACTTATAAGTTGGGACACATATAGCCCATCAAGGCACAACCATTCCATTGAATTACATGTTTAACATATTAAATTTTTATCATCCAATAAGACTATATTACTTTTATAATTCACTAGTATAAATTATTTATAATATTCCTTTCATTTTGAAAGATACGTTAAACATATTGTTCATGTTTACAAAGTAAATATTACTTACTCTATACATTTTCATCCTAGTCATTCTATTCCAATGATATTGTATCTATTGTTATGTAATGACTTCAGTATGATTATTATACATAATTGTTATTATATAATTTAAAATACCATTATCAATTCCCTTATTTCAATTTATGAAAAAATAATTATCACAATTTTGTGTTGTTTGAACTACCACAACCATGATGAAATAGTTTTTTATTCTCATATTTATTTTAATTCATTATATAAATGACATGAAATATTATTAATTAAAATTAAATATTATAAATAAAATGTTTATTATTATTTGATAATGATGTTATACATATCCTCAAGAGAAATTACCCCTCATGATATACAATGTTCATGTTTATATTAATTGAAATTGCTTTTTTAAAATGTTCTATGAAATAGTATCATGGACGAATATGGGAACATAAATATTAATATAATAACAGGATAATGAGAAATTTAAAATTAATTTTTGGTTCTGTAATATTTATTTGATGAATTTAACTAATTTTTAAAATTTAGTTTGATCATTAAAAATAGATAAATAATCTTAATAGAATTCAATTCTGACCTAAACATAAGAGTATATATATAAAAAAATATATTGAATATTATATTAAATATTAAATATTACATTAAATATTAAATTTTATGGTTCATAAAAATGTATATATTAAAAATAATTTTATTTCTCTAGAAGTTAGTTGCATATGTAGAATGAATCATAAATAAGGTATGGGATTGTGTAACTCAATTTTATTCCATTATGTTAAAATCAATCTTATTAGACACAATTAATAAAATATTGATTTCATATTCATATTGAATACCTTCAGGTTAATTTAATCATTAATTTATCTGGGTTTTACAATTCATCCTTATAACCTCATTATAAAATGATCATTCAATGGACATGTTACTTTTTTATTGTCTTAATTTTTTCACTATGAGACAAATTTATTTTTATTGATGAAGTTTATTTTGGATAGTTTAATGGAATGACTGTTGATATTTATTATTCTATATTAGACTTTATTTTATTAATATTAAATATTATATTCAATTTTCTCTCCCTATTTGTAGTTTGAATAGAAAATTAAATATCTGTATTGGTTTTTATCTCTATCACCCTTTAGTGAGAAATATTTTGAAATTAAGCACTAATATTATTTTTTTACCTATTAAAAACTACCCATTGAACATCTACATATTATTTTATTTTTTATAATTAAATCATCCCACTTTTCATTAACATCCCTCCATCTTATTATGATTGATATACTCCATAAAATATATAGGTTTTTTATAATATCGATCTAAATTAAAGTGTTATGATGCTTCCCATTGAGGCTCATTATCCATTTCATTTTGTATTCAAATTTATTTCTTCATTGATAATGTTGGGATCCCGAATAACTTATTGGGAATAATATTATTTCTATAATAGGTGTAATTATCATCTACATAAGTAACAGTTTATCATCCTAGTACATGTTTTCTTTTCTTTATCGATTTTTTCCCTTAATATTTAGAACACAGATAATGATTTATTCTATATTCCATTCATAATTCTATATAAAAAATTTAAAAGATACATTTGTATACAATTTTCATGATGTGGTCATTCTATTAAGGTGTTAAAAAAGATGATCTATTAAATTTCATGATCAGAGGTTTTTATTCCAATATACAATTCCTTAAGATAATCCTCTTTAAGAATAGTATAATACCTAGTATATTTGTTTACATTAAAATTAAATATTTTCATATTCAATCAATTATCCCTAAAAAGTGTGTTTTGAAAATAAACTATAAAATCATCATTTATTACATTGTAAATTTTTTTTGTTATGATAACTCATTTATATTTTTATATCAATTTTCTCTTCTCATTTTAAAATTTAATTAATGTATCGGTTTTTAGGATGATTTTTTACCCAATTATTACCATGATACTCATTTTTTTAAGATTTATGCTCATATTATCAAAAAACTCCAATTAAAAGTCTCTTATGTTGCACTATTTGAAGCATTATTCTTTAAGGGAAGATTTTTATATTTGTCAATAGTCTTCCATGTTACTTTTATTAAATGTGGATATGATTTTTGATAAAATGTAACCTTATTTCACAAGATGGTGTGTGGTCATCATTTATTGAATTAAACCCAAAACCTATTTCATTATTATGTTAGTATTTCATTAATGAAATTATAAACTTTTTTCTATATAGAACATGTATGCATGTATATAGCATGATCTAATTGTGGGACCATACTTATTTTTCACTCTTAATAATTAGGTGTAGAATTATATCTCACAATATGACATATATGTGATTATAAAGTGATCATGATCCACAATGGGATATTTTTTTCACTCATTAATAATGGTATTGACTATGAAATATGAATATTTCAATTTAGGTCATCAATTAAGTTGTGACCACAATATTAAGGTGTCATGATCATCTAATTTTAGTTTTAATATGTTAAATTATAATAATAATATTATCATATCATGATAATTATTTTACTTCATAAAAAATATATATATTAGTGAGATATAATGCTTTACCAAATTATGTTGTGTTCATAATCTTAAGGTGTCACGATCTTCTAATGTTAGATTTATTATGTTAAAATATAAAAATATTATTATTGGATAATGATAATTATTTTATATAATAACAAATATATATTTTAGATTCATCTTCTTTGTATACATTCACAATCCATTATGCTTACCATGATTTGAAATCTAATATTTGGTTGATTTCACCTATGATTTTCATTACTAAGTGATTGATCTCAGCCATTATTATTATTCCTTCTCCTTAGGATTTGTATGAATGTAACTCATTTGGTATGTCTGAAATATTATGATTCACAGAATTTTTTTGGGATATTTTCAATGATTCTATTGAGTAATAAGTATTCTATATTGTTAGAAAATCATATATTAGTTCAAAAACACATTTTATGTTTTCATTAATTGTTTTTCAAATATCTCATGAACTCTATTTCTATAATATATTTTTTATTCAATCAAATTTAATATATTATTTATACCATATAATTTTATTGTAATGTCCATTTTATGCTATAAATCATGTCGATGTCATACACTAGAACCATGAAAATATCATCCAATGGGAAAACTTCATAGATCATAATCACAAATATATCACTAAGGGGGATTCATAAATTCACTAAACAGATGATATTTCAAACATATCAACCAAAACATCATTTAAAATATTACACATAAATAATTTTCAATATTATTATTTTTGTTCATTTTCAAACCCATCAATCCACTCAATTTTTACATCACATAAAAATCATATTTCCCATGTTTAACCCAAAGACATGAAATTGAACAAAATGAAAATATTTATTATTACACGTCTTTTGTTTAATCCTTGTTATATCCCTTTAATTTTTTATGGAACACTTATTTTAAATGTTGAATGCCATAACTATTGTTTTCTTGTGTACCTGTCAAGGAAAAAACTCCATAACAATAATGAAGAAAGCAGAAAAAAATTACCTTTTTTTCTGACATTCACCAATAGTTTAGTACAACCACGAGTCACACACATAAAGAAAAAATAATTTCATATAAATATAATATAAATATTACTTACCTTATGTGTTCCTAAATATAGTCCTTTAATATCAGTATCTGATTCAAAATAAAATGAATGAATCAAAATATTAATATAAAATCTTTTTTATAGGTAATAAATAGTCATAAATAGAATGGTCCCTTTAAATAATGAGTTATCCTAAAAATAAATCATATTGGTGTTTTATCCTTGACATTGGCACACCCAACAGATGAATGGAACATGAATCTACTATGTATTTAAGAGAAACATCACTAAATCATGAAGAATGGAATAGTTTCTGGATAGAGAATACAATGGATGATATAATGGAATGAATTAAGGGGAAATTAATGTTAAATTTGAAACATGAAATATTTAAATATCATAATTTTTTAGATTTGATATAGTCTTTGTCGCTTGGATTCATGGTTTATGATACAGTTGTCTAAAAATTTAGTTATGTTGTTAAGAAGACAATCACCCAGAATATTTGTTCAACACAAATTCATTTGACAATGCTTAAATCCATGAAACAAAACATTGAGAATCTATGAGGAATCGTAATTTTTCAATAAAATCAACCATTTTTAGAACCATGGTTGAACTATGAAACCAATATTTTCATCACCTCCGTATCCACCAGGTTTGTTTGCATGGTAAGAACTAACCATGCCTAAAGAACCATTGTATGTTTCTACACATCGATTCATAATTTATAGACTCTATCACCTAGGAAATTTCATGAAAAACAATATATCCTATTAAAATAACTCAACTATCTAAAATTAGAGTTGAAACAACTGCTTTTGAAAAAAAATTGATTCAAACCTTATGAATGTTTATGGTTTTATAACTACCCCACCATATAGTGTCTCATTCTCGAGTTGGGATCCTGAAAATCAATTGGACCCTTAGATGAATAACCATTATAATTGAGATTTTATATCATACACTTACTCAAATTTACCTTCATAGAAATGATTGTGAGTAAAAATTTATTATACTAAATTAAATATCTCCCCAAACTGATGCTTCTCATTCTGATCAACATCACAAACCTAATTCCTCTGAAATGACACATCGTCCTAGATATCAACTACCTCAGTATTGATCACATGAGAAGGATAAGTATAATACTTATAAATTCATGATATATATAATAAAATGAACATTTAATGTTACCCATAGTGATAACCAATCAAAATATCACAATACTAATCCTCTCTATTATCTATAATTACCCTTCGTATTTTTCTAGTAAATTCCCTAGTCTACTATCATTGTGATGTCCCAAATGGGGATAAAATCATATACATACAATGAAAATTCTAGATTAAACTTTACTGGATGTAATATTCTGTTATAATATGATATATTCCTTTTATTAGTGGTATCTAAATACATTTTTATAACCCATATGTGATTTTAGTTCGCATGAATGTGACTTAACATGATAATAATAAACTCTCTATAATTCAAAATAAATTATTGATAGAAACATGACATCTTATATAATGATCCAAATGATGCATTTTTATTTATTATTATAATTTATTTTTTCTTTATAAAACTTATTATTCAAAATGGTACTCTTAAAAATAAATGAAATTCAAGAGACCCTACCAAAGAATTCCCTATAATTTATGAATACATTTCCTAAATTGGTTGGGTATCTATAGGTGATATAAAGATATAAAATTCCACTATTTTTAATGTGATTTCATTAATCATTATTTTTTTTATTTTAATATATAATAATGATCTATGATGACACATTCAGTGACCCTGTTGAAGAATTTTTTTTTTGGAATATATGTTTTTTAGTAGTTATATAGAAATGGTATCTCAAATTAGTAGGAAGTTGGACACATTTTTTCACTAATACACTAAACAATACAATAAATATATGCATAATTGATTCATAAAATCAAAATCATTATTTCTATAGACACATAATCTAACTTATTCTTTTCCATGGAATGTTTTTGAGGAAGTACTATATGCAACCAGTGTATTTCCTTCTCTTATTAGGAAGTTGACCGCTATATATAAACTTGACTTTATCAATTCTAATCCAAGTAAAATAAAAACTTTTTCATATATTATGGTATATCTATGTTAAAATTAAATGTATATCCCATAATTAGGCAAGTGAGTCCCTAATCAAATCCTTTTGCACGATTTTAGTCAATAAGTCACAACCTCAGACATTGAGGACCACATCATCCTCCTCAGAACAATTTAGTGGTGGATCCTCACTAAATATATTTTCATTAATGAAATAATATTATAAATATGATAATAATCTAATATTTAACATGATTATGTTTTAATAATCATTAAATAATCACAAGGGGGGGTGAAACCTTGGTACACTTAGACATCAAGTTGTATCAATGAAAAGTGGTCCACTATCTTTCACTCTCTAATGACTATTGTATCACTTGTGTCTGGTTATTTATTCTCTATGAATCAGTGATTATGATTCCATTCCTATGTGTATATTCCAAATTAATGTAAAATTATTTGTATTACTCTAACACCTTCACTCTCAAGGGTTTATGTCCCCGTTCAAGAAAAAGGGAAAATGAAATGGGTTTTATTGTATTCTATTAATTTCTCCACAAAAAGAAAATTTCACCAAAATCTAAATGAATGAAAAAACATCTATTTTAGGTTCATTAATAATTTATTTGTACTCATGTTACCTCAACTACATGGAAAAATTTTAAATTTCACAATGATTATGTATTAGAATTACTTCTTGGTCGAGACTTATTACATCAAACTATATGGCATAAAAATTATATAAATAAAAAAATGTATGAAATAGAAATTTCATCATAAAACTATTCAAATCCTAAATAGAAAAAAATTTATATTAAAAAAACCATCACTTCCTCCTTGTAAGACCAATAACTATATTCCCCATGTTACATAATTTTTGAAATATTCCATGGTAGTAACTGAATAATCTGGAATTCTACGGATCTCAAAAGCATTCATTAGAAACACTAAAGAAACAAATACATTGACCATGTTAAACAATATTGATACTAAATAATCATATATTCTATATCATAAAATTTAAACATGATAAATCTAAAAAATATCCTTAATATCTTGGAATGTAGTTGATACTTCATAAGTGTTCTAAAAGAAATATCTAGATGTCATTTTTTTTCCTCCATTGGCTTGATGTAAGTATGAATATCATGAAAAAAGAATAATATATATATATATATATATATATATATATGTTTTTAATTCCAGATTAATTTAATAATAAAAAAATATTATTTGGGTTTTTTTACTTGAAAATATTAGAAAATAATAATATTTACTATACCCAATTATAAATTCATTATGATGTATATGGGAAGGATTCACCCCTAGTTGATGATAGAAATATATTATTTTGATCTTATAAAACACTATAAATGTTCTTTGAGGTTCATAAAATTCATAAATATAAATATGTTTCAATATTTTTATGATGATCAATTTTTTTAATATCTAATAATCAACACCTAACCTAAATATACCATATTCCTTTTATTTGTAAAGTAGTAATGAATATTCACATGTGGTCATATGAACTTGTAAAATTCCAATTAACTCTATATAATTAATCTTGGAAATCACACCTCAAATCAATGCATGTTCCATTATATAATGGTTAGTATAAATTTTCACCACACCATGTATGAGATCTAATATAAAATCAACCTCTATAATTTGAGTTAATCCATTGAAATCACCTCGAAAAAACATCATTGATATAATAAATGGTTGGAAGGAAACCCTAATAATTCACCCCCACACAAATGTTTTAAAACATAACTAGAAAAAATGAATTTTTCCCCATAAACCTATTAATATTCATATACTACCCGACCGACCACATCTCCCAACACAAAAAAACTAACATAATTGTCACCGAAATTAGAAGTAAATGACTACAAATAGAGAAAAAATTAAATGTGGGAATAAAATTACATGATCCAATATATTCCATGTATCATTTTAAATTTATTAATATCTAGAATAATTAATTATAAACGAATCATATAATCACGAATTACTTGGGAACAATATCTACACGAACAATTTTTTTTATTGCATCCCTAAAGTGATTCTTTTTGACATTACAACATATAAGTACTTTATGTAATTCTATTATACATCCATATACTAATTAAGTATGAAAAATATATATTTTAGGGTTTAAAATAATTAATATCCTATATATATGAAAATTAAATGTAACAATCAATAGTTGATGGTCAGACGTCCTTATCTATGGGTGTAGTCTCATAAACATGTTGTTGTCTCCAACCACAATATATGATCATGATTAAATATAATATTTTATATGTAAATAGTTTAAGTAATGGCTATTTCCCTTGGAAACATGTACTCCACTAGACCTATGAATCCTTTGGAACTAAAACTACCATCTTAAGGTAGCATACCTAGTTCTATCCTTAAGCCCATTACCTGGCATGATCCCATATTACTGTGTAACTACTGATCCATCAAGAATACCAGTTGATGTGAACCATCTTAAAAAAATGCCATCCCTCAAGATTTCACTGTGTAAAATGAGGAAAAATTTTCCTTTAGAATCCATAAATAAATAAATATATTTAACTATCACCCCAAAGTAGAAAAATTGAACAACTATCTAGACATCTTTTTCCAATGTATCATCAAAACAACACTTCATATTTAATAATGAACTGCTACAGGTAATTCTAGTATAATATCTATTCCCAAGTACACTACCCTCACATAGGTTCATCTTTATACTTATATTACTATTCATAACCACTAAATGGGATGGAAGGATAATTCATTCAATTGAATTTGAATATCATATCGAATCCCATAACCAAAATAGCTACCCCACAATACCTTGTAACCTTCCATCATTGGGGAAGAATAAAGTATATTGGGAAATATTGTATTCTAATATATGGAACAAAACCCTCTGTTTATCATTTTGCATAGAATTTAAGGAAATTTTTTTCCTTATTGAATCAGGAATGATATGATTAATGAATGAAGTCTACATGTCCTTCTATGAAAAAAAATAATGTTTCAAATTATCCAAACTATTCCACTAGGGATAAAATGGGAATTTATTTATATTTATATCAAACTTCACCCTTTCAAATAAGGGGTGTCTATATGTGGTCTAATATATTATGAATAGATAGTACTAAGATATTTTCATTCCACGAGACATGTTAAATAGTGAACAAAGGTGGGTTATATATTATTAAATCTATTGTTTGATAAAAAAATGTAGTTACATCTCAGTATGACTGTCTTCCAATATAATTTTTTTTAAAAAGATATCCTATAGGTATTATCATCCTGTTTTGGTATTATGGAAATATAAGGATTCATCCCAACTAATTATGAATAAATATCTCCCTCATCATTCTAATTATTTATCTAAGGTTATCATGGAGCTACCCATCTAAAAGAATACAAAATTTCCTCATTAATTATTTTTATAATATTTCCCAATATCATAATTCTATGTGATAAATAATAGGATATATGCCCCACTATATTATGCATATGATACCATAAATGATTTAATAACCTTGAACTCTCTCTTGTCAAATGAATCCTACCTGTGTTACCACTCTATATACATAACATATATATAATGATTTATAATAAATAAAATTTCAATTTAATATTGATAAGGATTTATGGTTTGGTTTGGATAAATAATACACTATTTCAATTTTATAAATAGAATAACATTATATATTGGTATAAGTGTCACGACCCATCCTCTGGGCCTGTGCTGTGACTACCCCAAGCCCGCCTTCCATAGGCCAGGGGCTGGTGACTAACACCAAAGGCGTAAAATTTCGATAACTGGGAAGGGATTGCCTTTATAAAAGAAACAAGCACCACCGAGTAAAAGCGGAAACAAAACACTAAGTACAAAAGAAAAGCTGAAAAGTAAATGGGCCAGAATACAAACCCAAAAGAAAGTACAACTACAACTGAACAAGGTACAACAGCAAGAGACAAACAGCTGGAAGAGGGAAGCAGCTCCTAGGTCATCCTCCTCGGGTCCTACCTGAAGGGTAGGTACAGATAGCGCAGCTCCTGGTCGTCCACCATGGATCCTACCTGAAGGTTAGGTACAGATAGACTCCGCCATGCTCTCATCCGTCAACCTCCTCTGTGAGTCGTCACGTCGTGTAGTCCACCTCTGGGTACTGACTCGTCGTTTAGTCCACCTCCGGGTACCGTCCAGTCCTCGAACACTCGGCCTCCGTCAGTACTGCCCGTCGTCTGCAACCAACACAACGAGGTGCGGGTATAGCCCGTGCAGGGGTGAGTATAATGATACTAAGTAGGGACCCCGATACCCTCATGGTCTCACTAAACCAAAAAGGATAACCACAAGAAGATATCAACAGATAACCTCCACTTAGATATGTGCCCATAAATATACCTAAGTTATCAAGTAACCCATCTAAATCATGAGGAAACACAAGGATCATGAAATCAATGGATAACCACTACCCATGTATATGCCCATACATATACCTAAGTTATCATGTGACCCATATCAATCATGAGGTAAACACGAAGGTCAAAAGTCTCAGCTCAAACCAGGATTTTCATTATCGAAACCGTAACAGCTGAAGAGCTCCATCTCTGGAGTGTACAGTGGTCATGTCACAACTCCGAGGTACTACTCACTAACCTAAGACTGCTGAGGTAATCCTCTTGTCGAGTACCACGGGTCTGGCACCTCACATAGTAGTGCTTCCCGCTGGGGTCTGCCACCCAACGCAGTAGTGCTCCCCCCTCATAGCCTACAGAGGTACTCCTCCTTTCGAGTACCGCGGGTCTGACACCTCACATAGTAGTGCTCCCCCACTATGGGTCTGCCACCTCACAAAGTAGTGCTCCCCACTGGGCTACGTAAGTCACTCCGAATCAAATAGGACAAGCGGTCTTCAGGTCTCTGCCGGCTACACGGTCTCTATACTCCGTAATCTCGTCTCTAGGAGGGTCCGCTCCACAAGCTACAAGTCGATACTCCAAGTATCTCAAAGTCCTATGAAGAAGTATCTCAAAGGACCGCCTCGTCACAGGGGTATCAATGCAACAGACGACGCGTCAATCGGACGCCAGGTCTGTGAGTTATTAGCCTTTTCGTCCCAGGGGCCCGGTTGGTTTCGTGAGTGAACCAACCCGGCCGTATCTCAACTATACCCCGAAATCCCATAGGGTATACTCATAGGGACCGTTACTCAACGTGATCACCAACGCCACTGACGGTTCGTGAAACAGACGTCTGGTCTAAAAGATATCAGTTTTTCCGTTCCAGGGGCCCGGTTGGATTTCGGTGCGATCCAACCCAGCCACTATCCATCTGCATCCAAATCTCGGTGAAGGATGCCAAAAGTTCCGTATCATCAACAGGAACTCAATGCAACAGATGGCGCGTCAATCAGATGCCCGGTCTGAGAGTTATTGGGTTTTTCGTTCCAGGGGCCCGGTTGATTTTGTGAGCGAACCAACCCGACCGCACTCCGTTGGCATCCAAACCTCGAGCGGAGTAAGCCAAAAGATCCGTCTCACTTAGAGGAACTCAACAAAACAGACGACGCGTCAATCGGACGCCTGGTCTGTTAGTTATTGGCCTTTCCGTCTCACACTCACCCTGGAAAAAACTTCCCAGGAGGTCACCATCCTGATCCCTACTCTAGGCCAAGAACGCTTAACTATGGAGTTTTAACCACGTAGGCTCCCTAAAAGGAAGATGAACCTTGAGTATAGTATACTGAAACGACCGTCTCGATCCAAAGATCGCGTTGCTGCTAACAGTGAGTCGTTTGGAGGCCCGTAGCCCAAGATACGGGCATTAGACCGAAAGTGGTCTGAAACTGGGGGGGTCTGGGCCAGGGCCGACCCGGCCTGACCCCCCCTTGGTCGGCTGAACCGGGTCGACCCACCCCGGGCGGCGACCCGACCCGGCTCGGAAAACCCTACCCGGCCGGCGGCGCGGACCGGCGCGGCGGCGCGGCCTGGGCGCCGTTCGGGTGCGGCCTGGGCGCCGTTCAGGTGCCACGCGCGGGGGGAAAAGCCCCCCCCCCCCATGGAGAACTGCGGCCCCTTAATTGGGGCCACTTTTGAGACCCAGCCGGGGGAAATTAATTCCCCCAGTCTCCACTATCCGGTCGGCCCGCACTGGCCGGCCGATTTCACCAGCAAGGGCCGGCGACGGCCGGTCCTTCCTTCGCCGACACCGGCAGCCCGGTGCCGACCGCTGGTCATCTTGCTCCGCTGTGGCCCGGAACCGGCCGCAGCCTATGCCGTCCAGCGCGATGCGACGGCATCGCCTCCCTCCGCCGCGGCCCCGCTCCGGCCTGGGCGCCTTTGACTTTCTTCGACGCGACGCGACGACGTCGCGTTCTTGGATTTCTTTCCACGGCGCGGCGTGACGGCGCCGCGCAATAATTGTCGTGCGATTCCCGCGTGGTACGACGGCACCACGCCATCCCGTTCCATCCGCAAGGAAACAATTATGAACATAGGAGGGGGGTTTGGCCGTGTTGGTGCGGTCCGGGCCCCCCCTCTCGTTAGACAATAACATTTAATCCTTTATCCTCGAAGTTCGACATTCTAGAATCAAGAATGGAAAATAAATAAATAATATATCAACAATCCCCTACCTCGGATTCAAGTGCGGAGCATGCCAATCAAGCCGCGGAAGACTAGAGTCGCGGAGGTCGGGCATCGCAGAAATCGAACGTCGTTTCCGTTGATGTCGAGGTGCGTCCGAAGAGGTACATTACTCGAGAAGCTTCGTAAGCTGACGGAGATAGTCCGAGGAGGAAATGACGTCTCCTTTCGTTGACACGGGAAGAAGATCGAAGAAGCGGCGTCATCGATCTTCGGAAACACACCAGCTATGAAGAAGAGAAGCGGTGTTCTTCGTCGTAGCTTAAGTGTTCTTCGTGTTCTTCATCAGGGTTGAAGAAGATGGAGAGAGCTTCTCAAAATCTCTCATGGTTGCAATGGAGACCAACCCAAAATAAAATAAGCTTAAGCCTTATTTTATTTACACAACTAAACATTTGAATTTCAAAAGATAAGAAACGAACCATTAATTCGTAGAATTAATTTAACGAAAGAAACATCTCATTTAATTTACGAAATAAACCGCCCAATTAAATGGTCCATTAAGAATTTAAGAAAACGCGTCAGTTGACTTTCATAATGATGGGTTTTCGCGGGTGTGTTACTTAGCGGAATGAAATGGTGGGGCTCGTGTGGGTACCACCTCACAAATATCCTACCAAAAGGGTAGGGTATTTTTGGATAGCACCCTATCTACGACAACTCAGTTTAAGCCGCTTTTAAGTGGCTTCAAGTGGCTTCAAGTGGCTTTAGTGAACTAAAATAAAGTTTTCGAAAAATTATTTCATTTCTTAACCTTTAGCCCAAAAATTTAAAAACCACACCCGAGCAAACGCAACTCCGGAAGAGGCGTTTCAAAGCGAATACCGGCGCTGCGATTTCATCGGTTCCCTCAGAATTCGATTCCGGGCACCGGTTCAAAAGTTAGAAAAACCAGCTCATCCGTTCACTGAACGTACCCGAGCCAAACTTCGGAAATTGATTCCGGGCACACCGGGCCTCAGAATCAGGCGCTGTCAGAAACTGCGTTCTTGTAAAATTCCAAAGAAAATTAAGAAAAAAAATTACCTTGGAATTTACAGGTCTTTACATTACTCCCACCACAGGGATTTACGTCCCCGTAAAGCTTCACCACAAACATAGGGAAATAAAGCGGTACTGAGCACGCATCTGAGCCTTCCGCTCCCATGTGCTCACCTGGAGGTTCCTGTGCTGCCAAAAAAAGTGCACAAGAGGAATCAACCGTCCTCCTAGGATCGGCTTCTGTCGATCCTTGATTCCCACAGGAACCTCCGTAGAAGTCACCTCATCGCCACCGTCCAGCTCCTCATGGTCGATGAGATGCGAAGCGGTCGATCACATATCTCCTTAGTTGGGATACGTGGAAAACGTTGTGCACCTAGTGCAACTGAAGTGGATGGGCCAAGCAGTAAACCACCTCGCCTACCCAGCTGAGGACCTAGAAAGGTCTGTTGAACATCGGAGATAACTTGCCTCCCTGGCCACATCTCCGTAAACCTCGTCGAGGTGAGGCCCATAAGAAGACGTGGTCATCATCCTCTAACTTCAGAGGTCTCCATTTCTGTTAGAACTGAAACTCAAAACGACAGCAGCTATAAGGGTAAGGTTGACCGACTCAAGAGTGATCGGTCTAACCCCCCTGTGCAAGAGTTACCCTGCACTGCCTGGGGTTTCCTTTTCCACCAACCAAGGAAAACTCATCCCGACGTTTTCCAAAAACAGTCAATTTGTGTATGAACAGTTATTTCCCATTCCATACTCAAACTAACGTCGTAAGGCCTCGACACTGCCACCAAGAGATTCCAACCAAAACTCTCGCCTCGAGGGTCTGACCACACCGTCGGCGTAAGTGTGATTATCGATTCTCCTCCCAAGGTATCTCCAGACGTGAGGGTCAAGTCCACGGCTTACCGGGAACTCTAGGTCTGGAACAAGATTTGTGAAAGCAAGGAATGATTCATATCGACGTCCGTTACTATAGCGGCTAGTAGCGAACACAGACAGTCCCTTGAATCATTTCTAGAGCCATTGGGTCACACTCCTTGACCGCATGCAGCTGCACTCTTCCTCTGCCCTCCAGCTCCCTGAGCATGGCGGGAATAACTAAGGCGGGTGGTTGTACCATGTTAGGATGTACACCACCTCATGATGCTCTCCTAGCTCTACCTCCACGTCTGCTGCTTTGTAGACTCATCTCTCCTTTATGCTTCCTCTTCTTGAAACATTTAACACGCCCGAGTCTCTAAGACTGGCACCGATTTCCTATTTCTTACTGCACTGTGCAGTCTTCATCTTCTCTTGGATGTCATGGAGCTCCTTTAGTCTCACAAGAGCTGCTATGATTTCTTCTTTGCCGAAAAGAGAAATCTGGTTTCATCCCCTAGATGAACCACATTCGTTGCCTAATACAGTCAATCCTGACATAAATGATGCATTCATGCCATGGATGACGTCGTAAGGCCTCGACGTAACTAACAAGAGATCCAACTGTCACTCTCGCCTCCAAGGGTCGAGTCACACTGTCGACATCAATGTGAGGTCACCGGGTCTCCTACAGTAGAAATCTCAAAATTGAGGGTCAAGTCAACAGTTTAACCGGGACCACTCAGTATCAACCAAACAAAAAGGGCAGGAAAGAAAACATCAAAAGATAAGTGTCTTTTTATTATTGAAGCTCATAATACAAAGACACGAATACAAAAGAAACATGGAAATAAAAGTACAAAGGACGTATCCACTAGTTCCGCTCCTGTCCACCTGCTCCTGGAGCTCTACTGCCTTGTCCACTGCTCGGCTGTTGCTCAAGCACCCTCCGTTGCTTCTGTCTCGGTGGCTCCTCCAACATCCGCTGATCAACCATGCGGGGGGTCGTACAGTCACGTTCTAGGTGGCCCTTCCTACCGCAGGAGAAACACTCTCCGTTTCTGGCACGCCTGGCTCCGATCCCACCCCGGGTGCCCTGCACCACTGATCCTAAAACCCGAGATCATCCAACTGCTGGTCTGGTCCTCCTGGACCTCTGCATCATCTGTCTACTGCCCACAGATGACTCAGCAACATATCGAAAACCCTACAGCAAGGGCAGAAGCTCCCACACATGCTCGGGGTGTAGAGCTACTGGCAGAAACTCCACCCTGAAGAAGGTCTCGATGTCTTCCCATGTGAAGGCCATCCCATCGCAAAACTGGAATAAGTGGCTCCACCACCTGCCTGCTGCTACCTGAAGAAGGCTGGCAGAAAAGATCACCATGAAGTCTGTCGGCATCCCCACTAGCCTGAAGACTCCCACCACAGCCTCCAGCCAATTCTCGGTCGCCTGCGAATCCGTCTCTCCCCGGAACCTTGGTGGACTCTGGTGCTGGAACTCGTGAAGCGCACTCAAGTGGCGTGCATCGCCTACTGCTGGGGCTGGTGGCATCGGTGGCCCAACGTATCGTAGTATCGCTGGTGCCTCCACTGGTGCCTCAACTACAAGAGGGCCCTGTACCGAATCCTCGTCGCTCGACAGGCTGTCAGTACGCATATCCCTCTGGGCTCTAGCTGGTCTTTCGTGAAAAGGAATCCTGAAAGAAACAACGTTACACGGTCAAATGATTATACCTGGTGAGCTCACCTGGTTTGAGCTAACATTTAAAAACATCTGGAAACAAACACGCAATCAGTTTTTTCGTGCTCAAAGTCGTAAATCAGTTGTCAGGGTCCTGGTGTATGGATACGTCGGCCGACCGCACCAACACTGGACTCCCTGAACTGAAAACCACACTCAGTACTCTTAACACTATTGCTTCACAGAAAGAAACATCAGAGTTATAAGTTCTGTGGTAGAACCGAACTCCTCTGATACCAATTTGTCACGACCCGTCCTCGGGGCCCGTGCCGTGACTACCCCAAGCCCGCCTTCCATAGGCCAGGGGCTGGCGACTAGCACTAAGGGCATAAAATTCCAATAACTGGGAAGGCATTGCCTTTATAAAAGAAACAAGAACCACAAAGTACAAGAGAAAACAAAAAACTAAGTACAAAAGAAAAGCTGAAAAGTAAATGGGCTAGAATACAAAACCAACATAAAGTACAACTACAACTGAACAAGGTGCAACAGCAAGATACAAACAGCTGGAAGAGGGATGCAGCTCTTGGGTCGTCCTCCTCGGGTCTTACCTGAAGGGTAGGTACAGATAGCGCAGCTCCTTGTCATCCACCACAGATCCTACCTGAAGGGTAGGTACAGATAGCCTCCTTCACGCTCTCGTCCGTCAACCTCCTCTGTGAGTCGTCACGTCGTGTAGTCCACCTCCGGGTACTGACTCGTCGTGTAGTCCACATACGGGTACCATCTAGTCCTCGAACACTCGACCTCCTTCAGCACTGCCCGTCGTCTACAACCAACACAACAAGGTGCGGGCATAGCCCGTGAAGGGGTGAGTATAACGATACTCAGTAGGGACCCTAAGAACCTCAAGGTCTCACTAAACCAAAAAGGATAACCACAAGAAGATCTCAACAGATAACCTCCACTTAGAGATATGCCCATACATATACCTAATTTATCAAGTAACCCATCTCAATCATGAGTAAACACAAGAATCATGAAATCAATGGATAACCACTACCCATGTATATGCCCATTCATATACCTAAGTTATCATGTGACCCATCTCAGTCATGAGGTAACACGAAGGTCAAAAGTCTCAGCTCAAACCAGGATTTTCATTATCGAAACTATAACTGCTGAAGAGCTCCGTCTCTGGAGTGTACAGTGGTCATGTCACCAATCCGAGGTACTTCTCACTAACCTAAGACTGCTGAGGTACTCCTCCTGTCGAGTACCACGGGACTGCCACCTCACACAGTAGTGCTTCCCGCCGGGGTCTGCCACCCAACACAGTAGTGCTCCCCCCTCAAAGCCTACAGAGGTACTCCTCCTGTCGAGTACCGCGGGTCTACCACCTCACATAGTAGTGATCCTCCGCTATGGTTCTGCCACCTCACAAAGTAGTTCTCCCCACTGGGCTACGTAAGTCACTCCGAATCAAATCGGACAAGCAGTCTTTAGGTCTCTGCCGGCTACACGGTCTCCGTACTCCGTACGCTCGTCTCTGGGAGTGTCCGCTCCACAAGCTACATGTCGATACTCCGAGTATCTCAAAGTCCCACGAAGAAGTATCTCAAAGTACTACCTCGTCATAGGGGTATGAATGCAACAGACGGCGCGTCAATCAGACGCTCGGTCTGTGAGTTATTAGCCTTTTCGTCCCAGGGGCCCTGTTGGTTTCATGAGTAAACCAACCCGGCCGTATCTCAACTGTACCCCGAACTCCCATAGGTTATACTCACAGGGACCGTTACTCAACGTGATCACCAACGCCGCTGACGGTTCATCAAACAGACGTCTGGTCTGAAAGATATCAGCTTTTCCGTTCCAGGAGCCCGGTTGGATTTCGGTGCGATCCAACCCAGCCACTATCCATCTGCATCCAAATCTCGGCGAAGGATGAAAAAAGTTCCGTATCATCAACAGGAACTCAATGCAACAGACGGCGCGTCAATCGGACGACCGGTCTGAGAGTTATTGGCCTTTTCGTTCTAGGGGCCCGGTTGATTTTATGAGCAAACCATCCCGACCGCACTCCGTCGGCATCCAAACCTCGAGCGGAGTATGCCAAAAGATCCTTCTCACTTAGAGGATCTCAACGAAACAGACGGCGCGTCAATCGGACGCCCGGTCTGTTACTTATTGGCCTTTCCGTCTCACACCAACCCTGGGAAACTTCCCAGGAGGTCACCCATCCTGATCACTACTCTAGGCCAAGCACGCTTAACTATGGAGTTTTAACCACGTAGGCTCCCGAAAAGGAAGTTGCACCTTGAGTATAGTATACCGAAACGACCGTCTCGATCCAAGGATTGCGTTGCCGCTAACGGCGAGTCGTTTGGAGGCCCGTAGCCCAAGATACGGGCATTAGAACGAAAGTGGTCCGAAACTGGGGGGTTTGGGCCCGGGCCGACCCGGCCGGACCCCCCCCCCCCCCCCCCCTGGGTCGGGCGAACCGGTTCGACCCGCCCCGGGCGGCGACCCGGCCCGACGACCCAGCCGGCGGCACGGCAGGGCGGTCCAGCGCGGCGGCGCGGACCGGCGCGGCGGCACGGCCTGGGTGCCGTTCGGGTGCGGCCTGGGCGCCGTTTGGGTGCCGCCCGTGGGGGGCAAAGCCCCCCCCCCCTTTGTGAACTGTGGCCCCTTAATTGGGGCCGCTTTTGAAACTCGGCCGGGGGATATTAATTCCCCCAGTCTCCACTATCCGGTCGGCCCGCACTGGGCGGCCGGTTTCGCCAGCAAGGACCGGCGATGGCCGGTCCTTCCTTCGCCGACACCGGCGGCCCGGTGCCGGCCGCCAGTCATCTTGCTCAGCTGCAGCCCGGAACCGTCCGCGAGCTATGCCATCCGGCGCGATGCGACGGCATCGCTTCCCTCCGCCGCGGCCCCGCTCCGGCCGCAGTGCCTTTGACTTTCTTCGACGCGACACGACGGCGTCGCGTTCTTGGATTTCTTTCCACGGCACAGCGCGATGGCGCCGCGCAATAATTGTCGTGCGATTCCCGCGTGGTGCGATGGCACCACGCCATTCCGTTCCATCAGCAAGGAAACAATTATGAATATAGGAGGGGGGTTCAGTCGTGTTGGTGCGGTCCGGGGCCCCCCCTCTCGTTAGACAATAACATTTAATCATTTATTCTCGAAGTTCGACATTCTAGAATCAAGAATGGAAAACAAATAAATAAAATATCAACCATCCCCTACCTCGGATTCAAGTGCGGAGCATGCCAATAAAGCCGCGGAAGACTAGCGTCGCGGAGGTCGGGCGTCGCGGAAATCGAATGTCGTTTCCGTTGACATCGAGGTGCGTCCGAAGAGGTACGTTGCTGGAGAAGCTTCGTAAGCTGACGGAGATAGTCCGAGGAGGAAACGGCGTCTCCTTTCGTTGACACGGGAAGAAGATCGAAGAAGCGACGTCGTCGATCTTCGGAAACACACCGGCTACGAAGAAGAGAAGCGGTGTTCTTCGTCGGAGCTTAAGTGTTCTTCGTGTTCTTCGTCAGGGTTGAAGAAGATGGAGAGGGCTTCTAAAAATCTCTCAAGGTGGCAAAGGAGACCAACCCAAAATAAAATAAGCTTAAGCCTTATTTTATTTACACAACTAAACATTTGAATTTTAAAAGATAAGAAACGAACCCTTAATTCGTAGAGTTAATTTAACGAAAGAAACATCTCATTTAATTTACGAACTAAATCGCCCAATTAAATGGTCTGTTAAGAATTTAAGAAAACGCGTCAGTTGACTTTCATAATGACGGGTTTTCGCGGGTGCGTTACTTAGCGGAAAGAAACGGTGGGGCTCTTGCGGGTCCCACCTCACAAATATCCTACCAAAAGGGTAGGATATTTCTGGATAACACCCTATCTGCAACAACTCAGTTTAAGCCGCTTTTAAGTGGCTTCATGTGGCTTCCAAGTGGCTTAAGTGAAATAAAATAAAGTTGTCGAAAAATTATTTTATTTCTTAAACTTAAGCCCGAAAATTTAAAAACCACACCCGAGCAAATGCAACTCCGAAAGAGGCATTTCTAAGCGAATACTGGCGCTGATATTTTATCGTTTCCCTCAGAATTCAATTCCGGGCACCGGTTCAAAAGTTAGAAAACTCCGCTCGTCTGTTCACAGAACGTACCCAAGCCAGACGTCTGAAATTGATTCCGGGCACACCGGGCCTCGGAATCAGGCGCCGTCAGAAACTGTGTTCTTGTAAAATTTCAAAGAAAATTAAGAAAAAAAATTTCCTTGGAATTTACGGGTCTTTACAATAAGAGTATTATTTAATCGATACCACCCCCAACATTTTATTTTTTTAACATGTAAGAAATTGAAAAAATAAGTATTTCCATTGGAACTTCCCATAGTTATATCCAATGTAATTTTGTATTTATGGTAACTTTCAAAGGTCTAAACCTCACAGATCCCATTTTCATAGAAAGAGGGTAGTGAGATTTAACCATGATCAAGTTAAAAATAACCATTAGTTTGTGTTCTATGTGTATAATATATTCTATTTGGATCCACATATATCCATGAGGTTGATTCTCATGGTTATAATTTTATTTATTAAAATATTCAATCGATGTGATTCAACAATAAAACACCCTTTTTATAAAAAAGGACAATGCAATAATGATATAACATCAAATATGTATATATATACATTTGAAATAAATAAGATATAATTATTATTATTATATAATTAATAATAATATCTCCTTGGTACACGACCCTACATTAATGGGAATTTATCCCCATGATTATAGACATCTAATAGTTATGTCCCAATTCTATTGTGGAAAAATTTCCCAAAACCATATAAACTAAAACAATAGATAAGAAATAATGTGTCCATAATCCCACCCTCATGACCTAAACCCTAGAAAAAACAAGGTTTTGTATAAATCCTCAATCCCCCAAAACCTTCATATACGACCCATGCAAACGAATGATATAGCCCCCCCCCCCCCAAGATGAAACTAGTGTCCATGGGGTTCTCAAACCATGGATGACGATCTATCTACCATATTGAAAACTTTATCCTTGAACATTAAAATAACCCATGCATATGAAATTTATTATGGAAACCCAGGATGAAAAAAAATTACTTTATATCTTTTCCATAACATAAAAATTACTTCTCACTAAAAAAATATCACAATCCCATGAAATAAATTCTTAGTGTATATTAGTTTTAGTCACATAAGTAACATATTTTATAAATTATTGGAAAATTTATCCATAATTGAACCAATTTTGACTCAATTCTATACATCTTATAAGTTATGCACATATTCACATCCTGGGGAAATGGAATCATAATAAAGGTGTGTAATGAAACACTCAATAAATTTGAACAGAAATTTTAATAATCAAAAATAATAAGTGAGTATATAATGAGAATATTGGTATTGGTAAGGTTAAAACATATCTTATAATCAATAAAGCATAAAACAATGATCACGGCTTAATTCTTCCAGTCATAATGGCCTGAAGACATTATTTTTTTTATTTTTTATAATCCAATTTTCAAGGGGTGAGGTGGAACCCATATAAGGCCTGAAGGATTAGAGACAATTACATGAACCATAGGTCTTAGAGGGAATCAACCATAGAATACAACATAGAACTGCTCATCCCCAACATATTCATGATATCAGCACTCCACCTTCATAGGGCTGATCAGCTAGTTGTCCTATGCAATGCTGCAAAGGCATGGTACCGATGTAAAAGTATTACCCTATCATTCTTCCAAATCTAGATAGCTCTTCTCTTGTGAATGTTTCTTCCCTGAATCCCCATATGAAACCTTGATTATTGTAGAAAAACTGGTACATCTAACTTCAAGTGGCCCAAAGGCCTTGTGGTGGCCCTATGGTCTTAAGGTGGCCCGAACCTCTTGGGAATCAATTGGCCCAAAGGCCATGGGTTGACAGAAATCCTTGTAGGACCTGAGTCCCAAACCAGTGGCCCAAAGGCCCAAATGGATGTATTGTTCTAGCTTCAACAATACCGAATAGTACGTGCTACAATTCATACTACATTGCCGGCTATAGTGCCTACTACAACACTAGAAATTAGACTCCACCAGGATTTGATCATGGGTCTCTTGGATGCACCTACTGAGTCTTCACAAACCATGTTGAAGCTTATGTTCTTGGGGAAATGGTTTCCCATACCCAATTGCATGAATGAAAATAGTATGAAAGAATGACTCAATAATCATGATACATGTGAGGATGACATCAGATTATAAAAAACATCCAAATATGTAAAAAATATTAGAGACACATTAAATTCATGTGTCACACTATTGAAATGAAGCAATTGAAACTATTTAATTATAACTACATATATATAAAATTCTTGAGTCAATAAAGTTCAGTCATGCTTGAAAAAAATATTCCCATGTTTTATTATTTCACGAGATTTAATATTTTCACAATATCATTGGATTAAAATATATAACATGACTATTAATTCGTCAATACTAATGTGTGACACGGTAAATCAGTCATTAAACACATAATAAATTACTCCTAGGAAAAAATTGGTTTTATTAATAACATCAAAAATAACCAATGGATTGTAAATGAATTTAATATTCATTATAAATTTAGTCACCTAGATAAATCATAAGTAATCCCAACAAAATAAATCTATGAATAATAAATGGGTATCAGATGATATAAATTAAGTTTTTCAGTAAATACCATTCCATTATGATAATAAATATATTGTTTTCAATTTAAAATATAGTTTATATATTTGAAATAAAAATTTACACTATCAATTGAGGTTTTTAATCTTAGAGATAAGCGTTTAATAAAAGGAATAAAAATAATGGTATTCATATGGGAAAATAATTTGAATAAAAAAATATTTAAACACTTTAGATTATATGATTTGAAAAAGGAAGTGATGGATAATACCTCAAAATGAGATACATATAAAATTTTCCACAAAATTAATGAATTTGGATGATTTTGTTCAATAAATATTTTTAGTAATGTATATGATATATCCACAAAAAACGTGTTAGATGAAAAATTCATTTTAGCATTTCTAAAAAAATACGTTCAAAATAAAATAATTTTTTTTTCATTTGTTTATACTTTAGATAAAATATTTTTATATTTTATATAATATAAATAAAATATTTTAAAAATAATGATAACATAGAAAATAATTTTCTTAAAAATAATAATGGATGAAGAAATATGAATTCACACATAAAATCATTAAAATGCTATTTTATAATCCTTTTATCTATATATGATTCTATGCGTCACAATAAAATATTATGTTAAAATATGTAATGTGAAAATTTTAAATAAGTCATTTAAATTATAATGACAATAATTAATAATATTTTAAAGAATATATATACTTTTTAATAATATAAATGTAGGGAGGAGGAAAAAAATTGAATTTTAAAGACTACAAATCCTTTCTAAAATTTCAAAATATCATTATTGAAAACCCATATCAGAAAATAAATATTTCATATAATAAGATAATGTATAAATGTAATTAATTCAAGGAAAGTCATAAATATATTTCAAATTATAAAAGGGAATATTATTTGAGGGGGATTATATATACATGAATGAAATAATTTGATATGGTATGGGAATTATTCAAAAAATTGATTTACTTTGTGAGAAATTATTTTTTCATGGTAAAATAACATAATAAAAAAGGAATAATACATTGATAGTAAAGTAAATTTCTATGAAATAAATTTTCTATTTAAAGAAACCAGTCAAGGAAGAAGGATGTCCCTAAAGAAGAATTATAACCCAATAAAGGGATTTGTGTAAATGAAACCCATTACAAAATTAGAATTGTTTCAAATAAAGTCCATATAAATAGGAAACATGGTACTTATATTTATACAAAATTAATTAAATGAATATAGTAAATAAATTAATTAGTAAATATATACACCATTCTAATGAAAACATGGCATATAATAGGAAATATATATCCAGTTGTAAAAAAATTAGACAATAACTTTTTACCATGTTTCTTATATAGATGAATGTGTTATATCATCTTATGTAACAAAAATAAATTTCATAGTATCCTATTTATGAACATTATTAACATATATAACCATTCAAAAGACTCATAAATAACTATTATCTATGTATATATTAGTTATTGATTATCTATTTTAAATATTGATTTTGATTTCTTTTGATTGATTTGAACTAGTTTTGTTGTAGTGTTGTTATTCTACATTATTCCTCAAATATCATTATTTAAATGACATAAATAATATTATAATAAATTCAATTTAATTAATTATTGATTAATAATTTCATTTTATTATTATGTTAGTTATTATTCATGACTATGAAGTTAGTGATGAGCATGTTTCAATTATATATACTGAATTGACACTTTTATCTAAATTAATAATTTAGATGTTAATATTTCCATTGTAGAACAAAAAAAATAATTATCTATATATTAAAATAAAATATTAAGTATCAAAATCCATTCATGATATATATTTATAGAATTATCCATGGAGGATGTTTAACCATCCAAATAAATAGATGTCAGAATATATGTGTGAATTTGGTAATAGAAGAGATTATTTTATAATAATATATTGATTAAAAATAAAAAATTGAATTATTCAAATTTTTTTATGCTTATGAGTAATAATATGGAATATAAGTGATAATGAGGTAAAAGATAAATATTTTTTAACTTATAAATAAATTTATTTTTCCCATTCAATGTTTTTTTCACTTTTATTTTTAAAATGATCAATTATTTCTTATATTAGGTACTGAATTCCTAATTTATATTTCTTGATAATAAATATATATATAATATATATATATATTAATAATTAAATTTTGATTAAAACAATATAATTTTAGTAATAAAAACTAAATTCATTATTCAATAGGCAACATTCTGTATACAAACTTGAGAAATATATTCAATTTGATTATTTAGAATAATGTTAATAAATAATAGTTAAAAAATAAATATAACAAAATATAATAATATTATTTTTAATTATTTCATTATAAATATATTTTTTTAATGGTTTTGATGTGGTAGATTGATAAATATAACAAAATAAGGTAAAATGTTAGGTAATAGTAATTTATATTTTCTCTGGATGTATCCTTTAACAATATAGTACGTGAGGTACTTTTTTAACTCTGTCGGCTATAAAACAGGCTTAGTGGCTATAGAATAAGTATATTATGATTATTTTTAAGGTTATATAAAACTATATGATTTTATTTAATTGGGTTGAGTTGATATCCTTTTATAATATATAATGTTAGAAAAATTATTGTAATATAATGTTAAGTATGTGATGATATTAGAATTGCATGATAGTTATGTGATTTGTGTGGGAAAATTTTAGTGAGATGAGTTTTTTATGACTTTAAATCAAAGAAAATGTGTTTAATAAGTTCTATGTTACAAATTGTATAAGTAAAATTCAGCACATATTATATTGCCCAATTTAGAAATAAATAGTTAAGATAAATATTTAACATTTTAAATTTTTTTTACTAATAATAATACATGAATCTTTATAAAAAAATATTTTATTGAATCTAAATTTTTTATTCTATATAATCGGATTCAATTGTTTAATATGGGGCAGTTAAATTTTATATTTTGTCATAAATGTGTTCAAAATCCTTTTTTTAGAAAAGATCATTTTAATAATTATCTGTTATTAATATTATTTAAAATATACTACAAAATAAAAAAGAGTAATAAAATATTGATACATATTTATAGACATCATAATTGGTTTCTTATATTGAAAGCGATAATTTTAATGTAACATTAAAATATTTATATTATAATCATTCCATGAAAATATATATTTTTTACCCTGGAAAATATGATTTTTTATGGAATATTAATTTTATGCCTAGAAATGAAATTTATCCCATTACAAAATATGAATATTATCATTAAATATAATCACATTATTTTATAAACATAAATTTCTAATATTTTCAATGATCAAATAAAATAATAGTTCCTAAAACAACGTTAAGAAATGTATGTCTTCTAAACATAAAATTCAACTATATTGAATATGAAATTCAATGGACCCATTTTTAATTATTATTTTAATTTTTATGATTTATTTTAGATTTGTTATATCATCAAAATATGCTATTAGATTAATAAATTTTATAGAAAATACTTTTTAAATAACATGTTGTTCTATTCCCCATTAACTAAATTACATCACTTGAAATTTAAGTATTCCTATTTATTTATATATAAAATGGTCACCATAAATGAGAAAAATATTGAATTAAAATTTAGAATTAGTTTGTATACTTATTTTCCTTGGTTTTTATAAGGAACTCTTATTTTCCCTAAAAAGAGTTTTATAATGATTGTATAGTTTTCTCTAAATAATTTTTCTAAATAAAATAATATAATGGGTGAAAATGTATTAGAATTTTTATAGTCATTCCTATATTAATTTTCTATCAGGCTTGATTTTTATATGTGATATTTTCGTAATGGAATATTTTATAATCATGAGTGACAATCCATGCATGAATTCAAAGTAAATTTGATTAAATATGGATAACTTGATTTATAGGAAATAAAATATTTTAAAAAATGATTATGTTGGATTTATATACATAGGATAATGTGATAATAACAATATATTTTTTTGAATATTGAATCATCTAGTTATTGTGGTGGTGCATTGAGGATCATTGAAAATATACTAGTTTTATCCAAGTGGGTTGTACAAGTACTATTAGAAAAATATTAGTTCTCAAATGGATTATTGGTGTTATTTACTACTCATAATTTTACTGACATGTATATTAGTTGTGGTTCTATAGAATTTCATTTTCCCCTTTAGTCTTATAAAATTCTGATGACTATACTCCAAGTTATACCATTTATTAGGGAATTTATTTTAGTAGTACACTTGTTTCCCACATTTATGAATGTAAACTATTATGGGTACCTATATATGAATAGTTTTTTATTTCATTGTGTCCATTGATATCATCAACGATTCACAACATTATTTCCTCTATGGCTATTTTTTACACAAAAACAATCCCTATTTTATTTATAACATTCCACATTGTGATCTATAAAAAAAATCATGAAATAAAATTGAAACATGTTTAGATCATCATCTTTATTTCAAGAACATTCTTTGATACTAAAAAATTAGGTTCATTATTTTTTTTATACTCAACAATGTACACATTGTTAAACATAATTCTTAAAAGCTAGTTAGCCCAAAAAGAAGACTTATCACTTCAATATCTATCTCCTGTGAATAATCATTAGTACAATATTTGAATGTTATATTGACCCAATTTTTAACTTGATTTCTTCGTGATTTATCCTTTGACAAAATTAATTGAAGATAACATGCGTGATAGAAATCATAAGAGTTTTTTTGTGTGCTGATAATATTTAATATTCTACCGTAAACTGTATTTCTCATCAAAATAATATCATTTTCACTCTGTTCATCCCAAATCACTATCGGTTCAATAAAATATTCTGTTTATTGGTTCCTCCCAAATTTCTCAATCTAATGAAATAAAAAATAAATATCTTCATAATGGAATGTAATTAAAATGTGATTAACCACATAATATCCAATGTGTGTCTCTATGAGTATATTTATTAATAGGACCACTCATTATGGATTAGATTAAAGATCACGATGGTACTCGACCTTCATTTTTAGAGCGATTACTCATATATTTATCGATTCTATATTTGTGTCCTCATAAAAGTATCCAAAACTAGAGTGAAATACATAGATATCGATGTAATCGCTACATTACCAAATCATTATGATTTTATCTTACATATATACTTTTCCCTTAGAATATTACAAGTGGTTTTCAATGATTTTTTCATATAATAATACCCAAAATAACTTTATGAATATGAAAAAAAATTACTAAAACCTGATCTGGTAACATTTAGAACTAGGTGATAACCCTATATTATTCATACATTCTGTACGTTTAACATTACATCTCACAAAAATAATATCATGATCCATATATTGATAGTTATAGTTTATGTGAGGACTAGCTATTTATGAAAACTTTTTTCAAACTCTTGTGAATATCATTACATTAGTTAACCATAATATAATCATATATATAATTCATATACATAATAATCATCTCAATAAACAATGTTAATACAAACATAATAAATAGGATAGATCAAACTAGAAGAGTTAACATATGTAATGAAAATCATAGATCGTAAGTGGAAAAAATATGAGAATATGGGATGATGTAAGATGCATAAGAAAACAAATAAAAAATATCATAAATCATGGAATATTTAATTTTATTAAATTAAATATGAATAAAATGCGTATTTAAATATGAATTAATTATTATTATCTGAGAGATCATATGATAAGAATGTTGAACATCTCCCAAATATGGAATATACATTTTTATTGAGAAATAATTATTTAATGACTCACATGTATAGACTTGTTATTGTGAGACAACATATTTTTATCAACATATACATCAACTTCATAATTTAAACACTTTTTTTAAATATTTTGGAAAAATAAATTTTTTCCATTTATATATATTACATTAGATTTTAACATTAAACAAATGAATTATATGGTGATATAGGACCCTACTAATCAATCACCCATACTTATGTGTGCCTCTTGAAATCAATCATTCCGCAAATCATAAATAACCAATGGAATAAAATTGTTTTCCATGTCCTATTCAAATGGATTCACCTAATAAAAATAGTAATAATTACAATAAAGCACATGAAAAATTTAGGGATATCAAATGAAATAATGTGAAATTATATCTAATTAAAATTCAATACATATAATAATACATATGTTATTTACACAATATAGTTAATTGGTTTATCATTATGGAAATAGTTTCCCAAAAAATTCATTGTATTATATCAAAGAGATCACTATTCAATTAATGAAATTAAAAAATTTATATTCATTTTGGAAATAAATTTGTAGAAAAATTATGGTAATACACAAAAGATAAGTAGGAAACACAAAGCTAGTGATTCATCAATCCCCTAAAAGATAATGATAAAACATATTCCATTAATAGATAAATGTTGGATTGTATTGTTTGATTAATAACCTAAATCATGGATAATACATCTCAATGAAAAATTATTTAGATGAAAAATACCATTTAAGGGTTTCCATAGATTCAAATTGATAATATGAGATATCCATGATCTATTATAATAATATGAAGACAAATATTTATAAATATTGGATAATTATTTTGAATCAATTGAAATATAGAGATAATGTTTTACGTAAACTTATAATGTTTGTAAAAATATTTGTTCTAAATGAGAATCGATAAAATGTTATTTTAGAATAAAAACATATAAAATTTAATTACAAATGTATTTCCCTATTTCTAATAGGTCTGTTTTCTTCTAAATAATTATTTCACAATTTGGTTTTGTTGAGTTTATAGAAATTTGGGTTAAAATTTAATGTTTAGGAACACCATTTAGGAACACTGTTAAGGATAAACATGTAACAACGAAATAGTATGGATCTGTTAAATTGTGTGGGGAATTACAAGGTTTAACATCAGTTTTTTATATCCATTAATCAATTCCTAATTTACTATGCATTTTTTCTTCAAATGGAATGTGTCTACCATATGTCCACAGTAGGAGTATTCTAACCATGTGGATTAACCATTCATCCCATTCTATTATTTTTGAAATTGAAAATTACATTAATTCAATTTTTCATTTAAAACACTAATGTCTTCTATATATAAAATTATCACAACAAATACCCTCTTATCCCTGATAATGACTATAAATCAGTTTATATTGATTTTAGGATTATTTTGGCTGGATTTCATGAATGTAAGATAAGGATTCACATTAATTTATCTGTTTCTCTCTAGATATATCATTGATATATTATCAAAAAAAATTCATATAACTAATTAGGATGTGATTTTTTATATAGTGGGTTTGATGTGTAAGTGAATATTTCATTCTTATAATTATTACTCTAAAGACCGGATCTCCTTATATACATTCATTGAATAAAAAGGCATTGACATTATCTCATTTGGAAACATTGGTTTCTCTATACAATGGATTCATTTCCATATAATTCATGACTTTTCATGGAATTTACATTAAGTATAGAATATAAAAATTTCCCATATAATGTTATTAATGTATAAATTTAAATCTATAATATTTATTTGATCCTTGGTGGGAGTGATAAATGTTATAATTGGATCCTATTTGATAATCGTTTTTTTATCATTATATATTGAATGTAATTCCTAAAATAATAGAAAATAAATATTCGTCCAAGACTGTCATTAAAATAATGTTAGACTTCAAAAATTTTGGATGACCATTTTAAATGTTGTTTATAATGATTCAGGAAACAGTATGCATACTAGACTACCTTAAATTTACTAGTATCATATAATCTATTATGTGTCCCATTTTCACATTATTAGTATACATTAATAATATTTTTGATCTTTACATACCAACATATTTTAATATTATATGATATTAGGGTTGTTTACCATTACTAATATAAACACGTTTTACTTCTATATTTCAAAGGATTAGGTTATGGATTGTTTAAACATATGAAATAATGAAGTGTTTTTATGAAAATTGGATTCTATATGTATTTATTTATAATAGTTGTTTAAAAAAAAAATAACTATTTCCGAGAGAGATTATTTATATAGATTCTTGGTGGCATCATATTAGTTATTACATCAAACACTCCATTTGATTTTAGGCATATCAATACATAGACTCAAAAAAAGAACAGTTAATGTGAAGTTAATCATGGATCTTGTCTTCTTTTCCTATTTGATATCAACAATGGGTGGTTTATATTTTTTGGTGAAATATGGTTTAATTATGATTTAAACATCTCTTATGGGTTTTCATTTGTTATAGACCATTGGGATTTGGTCTTATTATTGTCTCATGTTACTATTTAGACTTCCTCTTTGTATAGTGAAATGTATTTATGTTATAATATAATCCCTTTGAAACATGTGACATTTGTAGGTGACATTTAGTGTTAAATAATTCCATTTCATACTTATATTGATATACATGTGCTAGTTTTCATCCTATGACAACCAGGATGTATGTTTTGGTTATGTTACTGCCCAACTCAAGTATGTGTCATGTAACACCCGGAAATTGTGTTAAAAATTAATATATATTTAATATATTTAATATTTATTATATGAAATTTTGAGTTTATCTTGGGTTACAGTCAACACTGAGTTTCTCTTAAATTAAATGTTACTATGAGTTTAAACAAAATGTGACCTAATATTAATACATTATCATATAATATGATTATTAAAGCCTAGCAAGTGGAATAGTGAGTATGAATAGTATTGACAAATTAATAAATATATATGGTTTACACATGTATATAAAATGTATTCATTGTGTTCCAATTAATTATAAATGAATATAAATCACTCTTTTGAAATAAAGGATATTATTTTTTTAAATACTACTTTATACATAGAAATATGTTTTACACTAAAAAAATATTAAAAAACGTATTAATGAATGATTTTAATGAGAAATGTATATTATATGTAAAAATATATATTTAATATTCATCTTATCTTTTTTTAGATATTATATTAGAAAATATCCAATTTTATTAATAAAAAACTATTTCTAAAAGTTATTTTGTTTCTTTTGATAAAATTTTTAAATAAAAGTTTCCAATTATATGAAATTAATTTGAAAAATTAAACATAATTAATAAAATCAGCTAACTAAAATTATATTTTATTTTATATTTTATAATTTAATAAATGATAAAATTTTAAATAAATAGTGAAATATAATTATTTTATTGGGGAATTTCAATTCATTTGTAGAATCTAATAAATAAAAAGTACTTTTTTATTTTTTTAAAATTGAAAAATATTTCAATTATATATCTAATAATCAAATTTATATATTCTTATTAAATTTTATAATGAATTTTGATATAAAAACATATTAATCGTTTGAATCTTTTTGCTTTGGGAAACCACTTTTTCATCACCTCTGCATGGTCAATTACTTAATTAATATTTTTACTTATATATTTTTATTTTTTAAAAAAATTGGTTATATATTTTAAATAATCATAATTTATATTATCAAATATTATTTTCTTATTTTTAAGAATAATTTATAGTAAAATCATTTAAAATTAGTTATCATAGTTAAATTTAAAATGTGTTTATCAAGGGTAATTATAAAACGATAAAGTCTAGAATGTGCTATAAAAATAAAAACAAATAATGTAAATTATTAGACACATTCACATCATTGACTGTATAATTTTACATTATCTATAATTTATGGATGTTAAAAACATGGTTGCATCTTTTTATTTTGAAAAATTATAATTGTTACACTACCTTTACTTATAGAAGGCCACCCCTCTCTTATACTCATTGCTTTTTCAAAACATTTTTTTCCAGAAAATAAATACCCAAATTTCATCCTTAATTACATCCCTTAATCAAGGAATACATACTGGGATCATAAATTGTGTCTTAGAAAGCATTGTATTATTCATAAATAGTTTACCGAAGAAGAGGTAATGTTTTTATCATTGTGTTTTTTGTTTTACAACTTCTTATAAATATAAAAATTTCTTCCAAATATGAAAAAATAATAAAACAAGTTTTTCCTATATACTGAGAAGTTATTATTTTAATGTAGAAACTTATATTCATATTCACTATCATCAAGTGGGATACATAATCATCATTCATATGTAGAACGGACTACCGCCAAACGAATCAATGTAATTCATTTTCCATCAACAACTATGACATATTTTTATGATGATGGATTTATTATTTATATATTATATTGATGATATTATTATACTTATATAATTATAAAATCTCATTTTTCTCTTATGTTCCATTCCGTGGGATAATAATAATTTCACACGTGTGTGTAAAGAACTACCACCTCAGGAAGTGATGTGATTTGTTTTTAAATAAAACATTTCTTGGAAGTTGATTTTTATAAATTTAATTAATAATAATAATTTATATGAAATAAAAATGATTCGATAAATTTATTATATAATTTATTAGTATTTCATTTCATCTATAAAAAAATATATTTAGTTTTCATGCATACATTCGTCTTATCAGCCCCATGAATGGTGTATTTAAATTGATATACATAAATGTTATGTATTACACTAAATAAATATATATTAAGTATATATGATATTTTGGACACAGGAAAAACCTGAGTTGGGAGGGGTGAATTTGGGTTTCAATATTTTCTTCTAATGTGACAGATCATGTTCCCACATTGGAAGGAAATTAGTAAACATGTCTTATGGAATCAAGCAGTAATCAAACAATCACATGAAAAACAGAATAACAAAAAAATTCACTTAGTTCACCAATATGGTATTTTCCGAGGATAATTTGCTTACAGTGTGTCATTCATACCACATTCCACAATTATTTTTTGGTTTTGGAATACTGATGTTTATACAGAGTAACTATTTCCAAGCCCAATACCATTATATAATTTTAGGGATATAAAACTACATCTATGGAACACATCCAACAACTCCCCTTATCCCACTGCCTTGGGTGATTTATTACTTAATTTTATGACTAGAAGCAATTTTTAGTAGATTGTCATTTTTATCTTTTTTCCTCACTATCACAATACTCTACTTGAACTATTTTCATGAGTGGATGCACATGAAATCATCGATCACTTAAATAATACGTTAAAAAAATATATTTTTTGAAGCTTCTTCAAAAATCGCTTTTAAAAATCTCACAACCTTTATGAAGAAACTACCTTCATGGAACACTAGTTCATCATGGTATATCCATACATCTTAAAACTCCCTTTTCTAAGATACTTATGCTTCTATCAAGACTATGATTTTATTTTCAATATGATCATGACCACAATAAATACATGATTCAATAATCTCTCATCATTCACAAATTTTGAGTGATTCATCCTTTTCTAAAACTAATTTTATAACAAATGTAGCTGGGTAGCCTCAAAATTTCAAGATCAACATGTTGTGATTAACCCAAGCATCCAGTGTATTTTCTATGAACATCTAAATTCATGTTCATGAATATCAGTTACTCAAGATTCTTTGGTGAAATTTAAACCACTCATGAATTATATCATAGTAATAGAGGTTACATCAATTTTCCTCTTCTATTAATCAAGGTGATTACCATCAACCCATTACACCATTTGTGATGCTTGATCATGATGGTCCACATCTTCTAGGATAAGAAAAATTTTAAAACCCAGCAATTTTGAAACCCATGAATTTACCATATTTAAGAATATTTAATTCCTAATAATCAATATTCATGATTCTCAACTCTACCTCCTGATTTTGATCTCAAAAAATTTTGTAACACAATGGATAATTATATCAACTTTAACATTTTATTTAGATTGTTCTATAAGATCTCCTTCCATGAGAAATCCATGATCTTCCTATGGTTGTTTGATAACGAACAAAAACCAGACTCATTTTTCATCTATTAATGGCAATGGTTCCAATAATATCCCCCTTTGTGTTTTTTTTCAATCATTGTAAAAAACTAATAAATCATTAACCATTATCAAAAACTAATATTTTGAGAAATAAATCATTTAACACTTTAAGTCTACATGAGAAAAAATATGTGTTGAAATCAATTTGGTAATCATGAATTTGGTTCTCATGTTTTTCAACTCATAATGATAACCAAGATTTTCCCCAAGAGCCATAAAATGATTCCACACCACACCTAATGTTCATAAAATATTTAATTTCAGAATTCGCCCCCTTTGAATATACACTCCAAGAACCTATATTTGTACTTGTTTTGTTAATAGACTCTCCTAGATCTTATCTCCGTTATACACCTATATCACATCCACAAAACGATTAAAATATTTAACATAAATGGGGAGAGTGGACAATAGTCTCCTCCTCATACATCGGGAGGGGGTTGGATGTAGAAGTTCAACCTGTGCTTCTCGAACACATGAGCTTCCAATGACATAGTTATAATTTCATCCACTAGTTCATTAGTTCTAACATGCTCCATTTTACTTTAACTTTCTTCCCCTTTTTTCTTGATAAAATGATATATATTCTCAATATATTTTGTATGAGAGTGCTAAACAAGATTATTTGTGAAATTTATCATGATCGTGTTGTCATAGTGAATAACGCTTAGTTGTTTCCACTCATCACCAATATAAATTAGTTATTTATTCATCAATGATATCTGATTAAAAACCCTAGTAGTATAGATATACTCTTCGTCCACAATACAATCAAAAGTTATTTTTTATTTCTTGATTAACTGTCCCAAACATTTATTTCTAATTTAGAATTCTCCACCACCTTTGAATTTTTTATCTACCGCATTTCATGACTTGTCAGGATCAAAAAATGATTATAATTCATTATCTACATCTGAACCATTGTATATGAAATTATTGAGAGTACCTTGAAAGTATCTCATAATTCTTATATCTTCTTCCAAATTTTCATCCTTCGCATTACTTTGAATGTGGTCCATTAATCATCCTACAAAGATGATATCTAGTAATATCACATTCATATATAATAATCTTCCAATGAATCATTTTTATGGGGTGGGATCCACAGGATTCCCATCCTAGAGATTCAAATTTTTTTCACAAACACAAGTAGTGTTGAAATTCGTTTGAATTCATTTTGGTAGAATTTATTTAAAAGCAGCGAACCATTTTTTTCCTGATAAATGATGAGTTAATCCTTATTTTAAATTACTTCTATACCTAAGAAGAATATATGTTCCCCAATCATAGAAATTTTAAATTATGACTTCAATTGATTAGAAAATTATTCTACTAAGCCATTCCCTCTTTTGTTTAATATAATATATTCCATTTACAAAATTTCAATAAAATGATCTTTCTTTGAATTATTCAGAAAAAGATTATGATTGATTCCTCATATTTTGAATTGATGCTTCTTATATAAGTATCCAGTTAATATTACAATCCTTACAGTCCATACATTAGGCCATAGAGTTCCATCTTTAGTATATAGACTTTTTCATCATCATCTCCTTTCAAAAATATTATTGGATTATCAATGTAGAATTTCCTTTAATAACTCTATTTAATAAATCCATGTTTACATCCATCTAAAAAACATTGTATCTAATTTCAATTTCCATATCAATGAAAATAATAATTACCACTAGTGTAGCCACTAAACAAAATTATATGTCAATATCAATTCCTTCAATCTATTCATAGCCTTTACACACTATGTGTACTATGATTCTGATCACATTTCCATGATCAAAAATAATTTCTGATCCACATTATTCCAATCACTCTATGATTTTCATGCCTCTTTCCAAGATCACTATGTAGATCATTTCAATATGATCAGGTTCTTCATTCATGGTCGAAATTCATGATTCATCCTTTTATTATACATAAAATAACGTTGGTTCCACGACTTATAGTAAGGAATAATGTGATTCATTCTTAATTCTATTTGTCTTTTCTTGTATTTTCCGATCCCCAATGATTTTTGATTTATCAATTTTTTCTCATAAAATTTGATGGACCCCAGGACACCCTGAGATGGGAGGGGTGAATCAGGGTGTCAACATTTTTTGGTAAATTGATGGATCTTTTCCCCACATTGGTAAGAACCTGTTGAATAAATCTAAATATTATGTTGAAAAAATAAACAATCAAATGAAAAGAAATGAAACTAAAATTTTAATTGGATCACCATTGAGGGATACATCCAGAGAGCATATGACAACAAAGTGTCGGTCATAAAAAAACAACTAATATTCACAACTTTTGTATTACAAGAGTTTAAAAAAGTCTCTATGTTCCATGCACTCTGCCTTTACAAGGTTTTAGTGATATAACACTACGTCCATTAGATCACTTCCATTGAGTCACAATTGCATACTAAATTGGAATAATCTTCACTCAGTTTATCGACATGAAGGACTATTTAATGGTTTAGAATTATATCATCCATCCTCAACTATAAATGGATGTTCTGTTGAAGTCTCTTTTTTACCCATAGAAGTACATTAATTTCCTAAACTCTAATAGGATCTGGTAATTAATTTCAATAAATAATTTGGTTAATTTTTAAGCTTCCTTCGGTGTTCTATATACAACTTCACCTCCTCCGCGTACTATTATTATTTTCATGTATCGTACAACACCCACACAGACAGCCCAACCCTACATAGTGACTTACTTTTCTTACTAATCATATACTCTATGTACCACCCTAATTCGGATATTACACTGCTATTCTGCGTACTGTGAATGAATCATCGATAAAAAACACTCTCTTCTATGGACTATTTTCCTTACACAAGTTGTTCTATCAGTGTATTATTCTCTATCCCATGAACCACATTGAACTTCATTGGATTTATTCTTGAAAATTTAACCTCCAATCTAGATACTCATAAAAAATGATTAATTATTTTTAAATAGGTTGATTACTCTAAAAATTTCAAAAATCTAATTTACCCAAATATTCAATTTGGGGAAATAATCACTTCTTACTAAAATCCATTCACATACTATTATCCTCCACTGTGAACTGATCCTATTTCACAAACTGTAGAAAAATTGTGAACCATCATAATTACATATACCTCATTGCTTCACCATGTATTGATGATGCGAACTACTTTTGGTTCTGCACACTGCTCCGCATACAATTCGCATTGCCATTTAAGCAGGAACAAACCATTCCAAGAACATGTTATGTTGTTCGTATTCTGATGTATGCAATTCCCTTATTTTTTCATTTTTTTATTTTTTTCATCTTCAATTATATCATATGTGAAAAAATATTTTTTTCTAACACCAAACACCTAATTTTGAGGCCAAAAAATATGGAAAACACTAGGAAACTTCACCGACATCAATAATGCTTTCATCCACAAACATATCCCCTCAATACTTAAAAATTCCCTAGCCATTCATGTATATATTAAACACCAACACATATCAAAATCCATTATTCTAAAATAAAAACTTCGGTTCCAACAATCTCCACATTTGGGTTTGTGGGAAGTCTCCATATAAATTCAATAAACCACTATCCATGATCAAAACATGAATCATCAAGGAGCAACACAGTGTTCACTTTAAGACTACATGAGTAGTGCTCGATGTAGAAAACAAGGGAGAGTATATGAATTCAGTTCTCATTCTTTGTATTTCTCCACCATATTTTTATTAATGGATATTTCTGTAATGCATATTTCTCATATCGAGAAAAAAAATATCAATATCAATTGAATTTATCCATTCTCCCACATTTGAAATAATCCCGAGGTACCAAAACTCGACTTGTATAGTTATGAAAAAAAACATGCTCCCCCTAGTTTTTATCTCCCCAATACAACTCCTTCATTCCTGAAGAAATATTAAAAATATTTAAAACCACTAAGGAGAGGACAATTTCTTAACCTCTTTATGCACCGGGAAGAGGATAAACACTGATGTTCAACCGATGTTCCTCAAACACAGCCACTGATATCAGCTTGGTCATAATGTTGGTCACATGCCCATTGGTTCCCACGTGGTCCATTTTGATCACCCCATGTTCAACTTTTCCTTCGATGAAGGGATTTCTAATATCAATGTGTTCATTTGAGAATTCTATATAGGATTCATCATAAGATGAATTGATCTTTATTTATCACAATAAATCACCATTGGTTGTTTCAATTTATAACCTATATTAGTCAGTTACTACTTCATCCAAAGTTACTATGTGCACACCATGGTAATGGATACATATTTATCTTTGGAAGTAATAAGATGAGTACATTCCTATTAATTTCATAACTAGTCCACACATTACTTCCCAATATAGAATGTTCCACCACTGGTAGACTCTCTACCCACTACATCTCTAACCCATTACACATCAGAAAAATTATATTGTTTATTATATCATCTTATAGAAAATTATATCCCATAATAATGTGTACCTTAGTTGTATCTCGTGATTTTTTTGCAGCCTCCATTTGGTCTTCCTTTGGATTACATTGAAAGTGGACCAAAATGCAAGTTGCAAAGACAATATCTGGTAATGTCATTTCCAAGTATTGTAGGCTTCCAATGATTCTTCCATACATAGTGGGATTCACATATGTTCCTTCTGCATGATTTTTGAGCATTCATCTAACAACTATTGCAGTCACCATTGGTTTGGAATCATGCATATAGAATTTCATCAGTAGTTATCTTGAATACTTTTCTTGAGTAATGAAAGTGTAATACTTATTTTTAAGTTAATGAAATGATAAATGATATGTCAGTTCTGAAATAATAGATATTTCAAAATAAATCATTATGTGAGTGGAAAATTTTTTTACTAATTTTTTTCTACTTCAACTAAAAACAATATCATACATAAATTCAAATACCATGAATTGTTAATTTTGATAATTATTCACATAGGGATTTTGATCTAGTCATCCTATTTTAAACTCAATCTTTCTCAGATAAGAGTCCAACAGAGATTACTACACCCTTTTTTCCTATATCAGGCCATACAGATCTTTCATTAATTTTAAAACCTTCAGTTCATCATTACCATGAAATACTTTCATGGGATTCTCAATGTAGACTTCTTCAATGAATACTCAATTTTATAATGTTGTCTTGACATCCATTTGATACACTTTATAACCTATTTGAAAGGATCTAATGTGCAATTTTTTTCAATTTGATCTAACTCCTCATTCATTTCTTTCGCCCAGGACCCATCATTTATAGCCATTTTAAATGAGTATGTTTCCATAACTGATAGAAATTAATATTGTTCATTATTAATCATTCTCTTTGTCTATGTAGGTGAATTTCAATCCCTTATAATGTTGGATAGATCAATATCAACTCTTTGATCTATCCTTTGGGGTTTGACCAAATTCTCTGCAGTTATGTTTTCCTCTTCTGATTCTTCATCATATTCCACATCATGATGTAACTCATGATAGTGTTTCACAAATTCTTCTACTTCAATAATATCAATTTTCCATGTTCACATTATTCCTCATCTTCTATCACATTAGCTTAAGAATTATTTAAATAATTTGTGTTTTTCTCTTCAATGATCGTAAAAAAACTGCTATCCACAATTCTACCAAATATTTTATAGAAACACTTGGATGATTTTTTTGTTCATTGACTATCCATTAAATATTTTTTCATATAAATTTTCTACATAATTCCGCAGATTTCTTTCCTTGATTAGGATCAATCATTTCTGTCTAAAAACATAAAAATATTTTAAATAGGGAATCCATCCATGACACAATTCATATGGTGTATTTGTATCACTAATATATTTCCCTAATCTATTTTTAATATTCATTTAATATTTTACTTCCTCTTTCTTATAATGTCATGGAATACAATTCTCAATCAACATAGTTCTGGACATGTTTTTTAGTTGTCAATTCTCATGATGAAAAACTCAATTTTTTGGTGGAGTTCTAATGGTTACCACCACATGTTGAATCCCATGCTTCTCTAAGTAGATTTTAAATTCAATGTTTGTGTATTTTCCTCCATTTTCAGACTATAGGATTTTATCTTCTTTCTAGTATCATTATTGGTGAATCGTCGATATGTTATCATGCAATCAAGAACATGTCACTGATCATGGTATGAGGTCAATGTTTGGAGGTATGTGGTTACATAATATTTCCATGTTTATTTATTGTTTCACCTATCATTCACTTCTATGTGAAATAAATGTTGTCTTCCAACACCGAGCTCCAGATTTTGAGGCCCAAAAAATTGGAAAACACTCAGAAAATACGCCAACTTATATAATAATTTCACCATCAAATGTTTAAACTCATTCTTTGTAAACTCCCATGTCATCCCTGTTCATATTGAAAACAAGAACAAAGAAATATCATTTATTAACAAAGAAAAACATTGGTTCCATCAATCACAACCTTTTGGTTTATTGGAAATTGTTAGATAAATTCACTAAATGCAAGAAATGATAGCAACATGAACCTTTAAGAAACAACTCAGCCATCACTCTAAGTGCACATGAGTAGAGTTCGGTATAGAGAAGAATAGAGAGGTCAAGAATTGAGTTCTCATTCTTTTCTTTTCTCCCACATTGTTTCGTTTTAGGCTTTTTCTATTTTTATATTTCTTATATCTACTATAAAAATCACTCTCAATTGAATTTATCCATTCTTGAACATTGTAAATAATCCTAATGAATAGAATATTGACAGAAATAGTTATAAAAAAAATTATCCCCATGGATAATGTCTCCCCTATAAACCTATGTCATTTCCACAATCATAATAAAATCACTTAAAATAATTTAGTAGAGGGTAATTCTGTAACCTTATTAAGCACTAAGTTGTGTCTGAACACCATGGTTCATCCAATATTTCTCAAACACATCCCATGATAGTGGTTTGGACATAATGTCAGCCATTTTATCATAAGTTCCCACATGGTCCATTTTGATCATGCGTGGTTCAAATTTTCATCGATTAAGTGATATATGATTTCAGTATGTTTCATATGATAACTCTGAATAGGATTCTGAAAAAGATCAATTTCACTGTTTTATCACAATAAATCACCATTGGTTGTTTCAATTCATCCCTTATATTAGTTAGTTGCTGATTCATTCAATGTAACTCATTACACTCCTTGGTAGCAGATATATATTCAAATGTGGAAGTACTAAAAAAATTAATTTCCTATTTCATGCTGAATAATCCTACACATTTAATCCCAATATAGAATTTACCACCACGGGTTGAATTTATATCCACTACATCTTCAGTCCAGTCAGCATCAGAAAAAGATGATAGATCATTATCTCTTCCAACAGTAATGTTTATCCAATAATAATGTATACCTTGAATGAATCTCATGATTTTTTTCACTACCTCCATATGTTCTTCATTTGGATTACTATAGAAGAGTTCTGCTATGAATGTTTCAAAGATGATATTGGGTCGTGACTCCATCATGTATTGAGGGATTCCAATGATTCTTTTGTACTTTGTGGGATCCATAGAACTCCCCTCCCCGTGCGTTCTGTTCTTTGATCCAATGAACAGAAGATTAAAAATTGGTCCAAAATCATGTATATTGAATTTATTAAACAGATCCCATGCATAAATTTTCTATGAAATGAATGTGTAATATTTCTTCTAATGTACTTTCAACCCTAAAAAGTATGTGAGTTCAGAAATCATGGTCATTTGATTTTATATAGTCATGTGATTAGAAAATTCATCCACTGATCCCTTCCATCCTCCACAAAAAAATAATTAATCCATTTATACAAATTCTATTAATAGATCATTTTGATAATTCATTACATAGAGATTGTGATCCACTCCTCCTCTTTTAAACTCTATATTTCTCATATAAGAGTCCAACAAAGAGTACCGGATACATGGTGCCAATTTCAATCCATAATAAGCTTTTATTAAATTTAAAACCATTATTTCATAATTTCCATGATTGATCCCCATGAGTTGTTCAATGTAGAATTATTCTTAAAATAATCCACTTATTAATGTTTCTTTGAAATCCATTTGATACACTTTATAACCTATCTTGTAATATCACATGTCTGATTTTGCTCAATATAATCTAACTCATAATTCATTTCATTAACCCATAACTCATCCTTTTTATCCTCTTCAAATAAGGACAGTTCCACAACTGATAGAAATGAATATTTTACATTATTCTCCATTCTCCTTATATTTTTAGGTGCATTTTGATCCTAAATAAAATTTAATTGGTCAATCTATGCTCTTCAATTTCATTTTTGTGGATCGACTGAATTCTCTCCCATTATGGCTTCCTCTTATAATTCATCTTTAGAGTCGACATCATGATGTGACTCTTGAGTGATTTTCACACCATCCTTTAACTATGTATTATCATTTATTCCACGTTCACATTATTCCTCATCTTCTATCACATCACTATAACAATTCCTTGATGAATTCATGTTTTTCTCTTCAATGATCATAACATAACATATTTCCACAATTCTTCCCAAGAGCTTATTGAAACACTTTTAGGCTTTGATGTTCATTGAGTATCCTTAAAATATTCATTCATCTGCATTATCTTCATAATTACATTTATTTCCTTCTATTATTATAATGAAACAATTACATCTAAAAACAGGAAAATATTTCAAATTAGGATTCCATCAGGCCAAAATTTATATGGTGTCTTTGTATCACCCATGTATATCATTGTTTGGTTTTGATTATTCGGTGCATGTTGAACTGCATCTTTCTAATAATGTCAAGGAATATGACTCTCAACCAACACAGTTTTGGAAATGTTGATTACTTGTCAACACTCTCACTCAACAACAACAATTTTTTGTGGAGTTCCCATGGATTCCACGTCATTATCAATTCCATGCTTGTCTTGGTAATTTTCAAATTCAATGGATGTGTATTCTCTTTCATTATTAGATAGTAGCAATTTGATCTTCTCTCTAGTACCATTATTGGAAATTTGTCGCTAGCTTTTCATGAAATCCAGCACTTATTGCTTCCTATGTATAACGATCACACATGCCATTCTACTTTAATAATCTATTAAATAAAAAATTACTTTTAACTAAGTGTTCCAGAATCATTTATTAGAACACATATATATGTATGGATGAGGACAAGTAGATTCAATTCTTTTTTATTCTTTTCAAACTCAGAACAGCAGACCAGTTTCCCTCACATACATGCATCACATTAATTTTCTCATTCATGTTTCAGATTTGGGTTATCCATGACAATCATTATCTTTGATATATTTTCAATTCTTTTCTGAATGATTTTCCCCAATAATTAATTTCATATGATTTTTTTCTTCTATAATGTATAAAATGTTCTCCATTCTCTCAACCTGATATAAGTTTCCCTAAGCTCTGTAACAATTCATGGAAGAATTCCCAGGCATTCCACTTATAGTACAACTATTCTAATTTAATGTCACAATACATACTTTGTCACAGAGTTCACTCACACTAAGAATATTATGACACATACCACTTATATAAAGGATAACAGTTTTCTTGAGCTCTCTGTGATATAGCTCGATACTTCAACTACTCTTGATTTTCAAAGACCATCGTTACTAAAACTCACAGTTCCATTGGCCATTTCCTTGAAATTTTGAAATAGGTCTTCATTTCAAGTCATTTGGGACAAACATCCACTCTCAAGAATCCATGTGTGTATATTCTTGGTTTCATTGAGGAATACTTATGAAATGTTCGATTTCTCAAATTTCATCTTTTTTTCCATGATATATTAGATTTATTGTTGTAAAATGATGGCCTTTCAATATCCACTTCTATTTACATAGGTTCATTGTATTCATAAAATTCCTCTAAAAGATAAAATCTATTCAATATAACAACAAATTCTGGTTGACAAGCATTGACCTATATCTGAGAATTGTAAAAATTTCTCCTCTCATACCAATGCCTGAAATACATAGCTTTATCCCCAAACTAGAACTTCTGAAATAATATCCACAGAAATTATTCTTCCTATAAAAATCAAGATAAGACTATATTCTCATTTTTTAAACTCCTATCTTTTCCCCATTCATATAACTTCTTTCCTTTTAAGAATTCGACATGGTATGGCCTATATAGCCACATAATAGAAATTTCATAAGTGTAAATGTCTTCAAATTAATATTCCTTATTATGTATCTTTCCATGGGTACCATGTTTGGAGGTCTATCAGTTCTGGATACCTAAGGGTAGCCTTCATTTGTTTCTTTAATATTGATGTCAGAATTTCATTAACAGCACATCTGATGAATTCTCAACCTGAACCAATTTCAACATGCCTTAAATGTAGACACCATTATTTGAAACATTTTATGATTCGACTTCAAGATCGATTCCATTTTTTTACAGAGTGAAGGTTTTTAGTCATTCAAAAAAAATTCAACTCCATCCAAACCACATATAACTCATTCAAGCCACCCATCATCTGACAGTTTTCCAAATGGTATTTTCATATTTGATTAATTTGAAACTGATTCACTTTTTAGAGTACTTCTCAAGTTACAGCTTCTTCTTCTAGACCCTCAACAGTATTGGATTTCATTTTCATTCTGATTGAAATTTCATTGATGACCATTAAATATTCTCAAATTCTGAGTTTTAGTTCCAAAAAGTATTCTATGATTTCAAGAATTGATGACTACTCATTCAAAAATTCCTTTAGTAGATCAATTTCTGCTTGACGCTGATCAAAAAATTCAAAGGAATTTTAGAAAACCTCTTTCCACTCAATGCATATCTTACATTGATTCTTATTATTACCAAAACTATCATTATATTGAAATAATGGATTCAGGTCATTGGTCAAATGAATACCACCAGCCATATCTTTTGAAGGTTTTAAGTTTTAAATTGTAGCCATCATGGAAATATGGTTCCATGATTTAAATTCAGCTTCCTCTTACTGAATGAGTTTTTTTTGGCATCATCTACATCTTCACAAAAAAACATCTGTCTAGAAATTTATTAAAAGATATGAAGTCTCTATATTTGGGAAAACTTTTCGATGGATTTTGAATGTCTCCATATTCAATTTCATCGCCATTGAAATTTATTTGGAAGTGATAGGAAATGTACTTGAATCTTCCACAGGGAAACCAATCCATAGGCTGCTTGCCTTTATATTTCCATGTTCCCTTTTTGAGATTCATGGAAATGATTGAAATAACTTATTTTTCCTCACAAATTATTTCAACAGAATATCCAACAAATTCGAGTTTTTCTGGAGATTTGAATTCTATTTCGCTTCTTACATGAGTTGTTGGACGATCCTGTTTTCCTCTTATCTCTAATGCCACCAGGCTACTCAATAGATCATCAATAGAATGTTTCAAAATATCCCTTTCTCCAAGAGCTAAAATCTTATGATTATAATGTCTCAGAAGTCCTCTCATGTTTTTCATTAATATTTCAATGTCTTTGATCTCTTCAACATTCCCTCTAATTGTACCTAAAACATTATTAATTCTGTTAATGAATGAATCTTCATTTTTTTAGGGTGCATCATCAGTTCATCAAACATGTTTTTTAAAACATAACTTTTTGACTCCTTCACATCGTTATCTCCTTTATAAATATTCTCCAGTTTATCCCACATCATCTTGGATGATGTGAAAATCATTATATTTTGATATGTCTGATTATAACAAGCTTTATTGAGAGTATTCAGTTCTTTTTCCTTAGCATTAAAAAATTTTGTGATTGTATATGTTATTGATTGTCCTGTAAAATCAGTGACTATTATTCCTTGTGAATTAGAAAAAAAGACATCCATTCCAAGATAAAATAGAAGAGATGTGATCATATTTATCCACATCTGAAAATTACATCCACTAAAGATCGAAACTCCCATAACATTGAATGGATTCTCAATGATAGCAAAAGACCACTTCACCACCCGCAACCTTTATGCACTGATACAACATGAAAGACCCTAAAACATCATAAGAGGGGAGGGGTGAATCATGGTGTCAAAATATTATTTTAAAATAGTGCATATTGCTCCCACATTTACAACAACCAATTAAAATTTTCATGAATAGGTAGTGTAGAAAATAAACAATCACATGAAATGTAATGACACAACAATTTTACTTGGTTCACCCTTAAGGGTTATTTCGAAGGAGCATACACCGATAGTGTGTTGGTAATACCAAGAAAACAACTAGTCATCACAAATTTTGGATTACAATATTTTATAAAAATAACTCTATTCCTAGCGCATTTCTTTTGCAAGGTTTTTTGGATATCACATTACATCCCTCAGATCACTTCTGTAGTCTCACCCTTCGCTCACTGTGTTGGAATAAAATTCACTCTGTTTATCTAATTGAAGTTCACTTCAATGTTATAGCATTAAATCATGCATCCTCATCTATAAATGGATATTCTGTTGAAGTATTGTTATAACTCAAATATTTAATTTAATTTCCCACACTCCTATAGATTATGTTTATTAATTTCTCAAACTAATTTGGTTATTTTTTATGCTTCCCTAGGTGTTCTGTAATACCCGAGATTTTTATGAGTAATATTTTGTTTTTATGATATATATATATCATCAAAGGAATCTTTCACTACACACTATCTTGGATTACTTTACATTCAATCGTGACCTTCCTCGATAGCTTGCGTTGTACGCAATACCGAGTTTCACTAAACGATGATATGCTATTAAAATATTATTTAAAATAGCCATTATTAATAGTAAGAACCACTTTTTGAAATTTTATCTTTCAAAATGGACTCATTTTTGGATTCAGAAAACCGAAATTAGCCTAGGGTGAAATTTTGGTATTTTTCTGAAAACTTTCAATCTTTGATGAATAGTGAAACCACTAAGTGGTAGGTTAAAAACTGAATTTTGCATAAAACATAATTTTACCGCTTCTGTGAATGGAATTTTGAAAATCCGAAAGACGCGGTTGATTTCAGTATGTAAAATGTGGTTCAATGAGATAAAAATAATTTTTTGGTCAAAAGTTACTTTTTAATTTTTTTACCGTGGTTAATAGTAAATAGGGTAACTAAGGGTAAATATGATATTACTATTACCCTAACACATGTCCTAATTCTATTGGATAAGTTTAATTCGACCAAAAACAACCTTATGAATATAATATGACCATTTAGGTCCACTTGGATTAGATTATGACATTTAATATTATTTTATTTAATGAATAGTTAAAATAGTTAAAATCAATGTTTAATAACTAAAAAATTTTTAATATGGGGTTATACATAAGATAAATTCGACTATAAATATTCATTAGAAATATAAAAAGATTTCCTACATAATGATATTTTATTTATAATTTTTAGACATTAAATAAATTAATTTATTTATGACACAACGATGATGCAGTAATTACCCTTTTAAGGAAAAGTTAACATAATTGATGTTATAAATGCTCAAATAAATGTAATTTGAGACTTTTTATAAATTCCACTAATTTTATAGGTTACTATGATATATTTGTGTTGATTTAATCAACTTGTTTCTAACATATAATTCTGTTATGACTTTCACAAAAATCATATATCAAATAGTGTCAAAATTGACACAAAATAGTTTTTAAATCAAATATTATATAATTAATTGTTCTTTTATTCCTAAAAATCTATGGTGCGTCCAAATGACTTATAATAGGATATATATATTAATAATAAACAACTTGGGGTTCGTTTTTCATGTTATAGTAAGTGTATTAACCATATAGTGTAAGAAAACAAAAAGTCAAGGTAAAAGTTAAATTATTTAACTTAGAGTTAAATCTAATTGATAAGGTTAAAATAATAAACTAAACTTGTCTAAATCCAATTGGTTGATAGTATTTGGACCCATCCCCACTTTACCTTCGAAATAAGACCCTTTAGAACCATTATAAACAGATTTTGACTTTAATATAAAATAATATTTTGAGATATTCCTAAGGTGCCCCTCTCCACCCTTATAAAAGGGCACCTCCTCCCCCTCCTCCTCACACCAATTTGAGCACTCAAGCTTAGCCAAAACCTGCCAAAATACCTTATCCACTTCCCTAGAATTATCCTAGAGGTCCTGGTCTTCTTCAAAGACCAATCTTAGTTCCCTAAGTGGAGGATTCAAAGAGGCATTTCAAAGAAGAGGTAATATCCATTACCGATCTTTTCAATTTCTTTCTTCTTAAAATTCTTCTTCATTAGTTGTTTCATGATAAATTAATAACATAAGTATTACTTACATACTGATATGTTATTATAAATATGAAACAACCCTAATTCACCTTCTATCCATCCTACGGAAAAATGAAATCACCTTGCGTGCGTACGTACGGAATACCGCCTCCACGCCGTGGTGTAATCTATTTTCCACCATAACCTTACAAGGATGGGTATAATGGTGTAATGAGTAACTATATATGATTATTATAAAGTGATATTGATACTGAAATAGTATAAATACACTTAAATACAATTCCACGATCATGGGAACAATATCATCGCTCGTGCGTACGTACGGAATACCGTCTCCACGATGTGATGCGACTCGTTCTACATGATCATCATTACATAGTAATTATATAAATGAATTGAATGAATAAATATGATATATTTTACACTAATACCATTCTGGATATATGGTATCTATAACCATAAAAGAAGAATAAGAATTTATTCGGCAAAACACGCATAAGAACAAAAGGCAATAAAGACCCGAGTAACAATTAACAATGAAATATTAATAATAAGAAGCTAAGGATATGACCATATATGATATAATATCAATATGAATGATTCTGGAAAAATTCAATAACATTATTTAAACCATTAAACAGGAGCTTCGGACACGTACAAAGCAAATCGGACCTAAGGTAAGGGAAATATCACATTCTCATTTTTATCCGAGATTGTTTATACTTTAGTATTTACTGGGTTTTATTTTATCATCCACATCCATGTTTCATCAATATGTAATATTATTTCCATCCACCTACAATTGTTTAAATCCTATTTTACCCTTCGGTGAGTTTTTAGTAAAAGATATGGAAGGAATCATTTGTCTTTTTTCGTACGAGGTATTTTTTTGACTTTTCTGACAAAAGTATGAGAAGAATGTTTTTTTAACTTATACGGAATGAATGGATTTTTAAAACATTATATCCAAGAAGCTTCCTTTAAATGTTTTAAAGCTTATTTTTAATCGACTTCTTTTAGATTAAAATTGAATGACATGTTAAGAGAGGAAAAATGTATTTGAAGTAGAAAGGATATTTTCCTCAAGAATGGAGTTCAAATGTTTTATAAAAATTATTTTCCATATAAGATAATATAGGGTTCTGTTTTTATCCCTATTATTACATTGATTTGATTATGTTTTGAGGGAATTATTTTTATGAAGTCATTTACCTTATATGATTTGTTTTATGATGTCATGATTTTTCAGGAATCCCATTTTTGTTACATGTGTTATGAGATGATGTATGATTTATGATTATGTGGCACACATAAGAAAGGATTCATTATAAGATGGGTGGGACCTATATCTCTCTCCAATGCATTGGGTAAAGATTTATATCTCATGAGATAGACATGGCTGGAACGGAAGGTTATTTTGGTTCAGTGATACATGACTGAAATGAGGAGTGAACTCGGTTCAAAAATGGAATTTGTCCGCTAAGATAGTCTTGGCAATGAGTCATGACTAACATGAAATGATTTTCCATTATTATGTGTGCATGCCACAAAGTTTCATGTTTTATGTTATGATAATGGGGATCTCATTTTCACTTCTATGATTTATTCCCTGTTAAGATATTATGATCTTTTTTGCAGGTTAATATTTTCAAAAAGATATGATATGATTTTTATTTCCTTTATTTTCCCTTGCTGAGCATTTGAGCTCACCCTTTTTGTATGATTTCTTTTCCCCAGGTCAGGAAGATGGATATTAAGTAGAATATGTAAAAGGGACCCTAGATATGATGAAATAAATGGGAGACACTGTAGAAGATTTATGAACTAGTTGTTTATGTTTCCCATTTTCTAAAGACACTATACCTATACGGTCCTTTGTGGTTTTGTCATATGTTGTAATAAGTGTGCTTCAATTTTGAATTATTAACAATGTATTTAATGTATTGGTCGTTATAGTTTGTATCAGAGAAAAGGTATAGTCAACCTTTGGAAACTAGGATCTGAAAGCCTTAGTAAGAACCCTAAGGATAAGTCTAATCATAGAACACAATATTAGTGTTTTAGAAATGTCCATGAATAACCTAGGATAACACCTTAAGAGTGAAAATTTTATTCTTGAATTGTGTGGATTTCCTATTATAATTAGTGTTTCTCACACTATTCTTCTTGGTTTTAGTCAATGGCTGGAACCCGAAGGAACCGTGTTAATGCGGAATGCGATGGGAAATGCAATGATTGTCTCCCTGAGCAACCAAACGATATGGGAGCTGGAATTCAAAATATTGTATCCATGCTCACACAACATTCTCAAGATATGAATCATGCAAGACTTCCAAACCAGCAATGGAAGGAGCAACATTCTGTTGAATCCTTCATGAGGTAGCATCCACCTTCTTTCAGTGGGTCTACTGATCCATTAGTTGCTGAACAATGGATTAGTACTACTAAAAAGATATTTTAAGTTCTTCAATGTTCAGAACATGATAAAGTCATCCTAGCAGTGTATCGTTCGGAAGGAGATGCTGATCAATATTGGAATATTATTAAGAATACGAGGCAAAGGGATGAAATTGAGTCCATGGAATGGGATGAGATCAAGAACATTTTTTTCAATAAGTACTTCCCTCGTATTCTCCGAACAAAGATGGAGAAAGAGTTTCTTGAACTGTAGCAAAGGGATGATGAATCTGTTGGTACCTATGAAGAAAATTTTACAAGACTTTCAAGGTACGCTTCTGTTATTATTATCCAACCTGAGAGTAAGATCGATCGATTCTTTAGTGGCTTAAAACCAAGACTTCGAAGGGTGTTAGCCATAAGGGACTTCAATAGCTACGAGGAAATTGTTCGATGTGCTCTCAAAGTCGAGATGGATATTGGAGTAACCCATCAGTCATATGGGTTTGATAAGAAGAGGAAAATGTAATTCAAAGGAAAATCTAAAGAGCACACTGAAAAAAAAGATGAGCTTTCCCTTATGCTCAAAGTGTGGAAAGAAACATGGAGGGAGTAGTCTTAAAGGGACATGTAAATGTTTCAAATGTGGAAAGGAAGGTCATCGGGAATTTGAATGTCGCGATAATGGGAAGAAGATGTCTAATGATGCAAACAAAGGAAGGGATACACAGAATGAACCTACTACACTTCAATGTTTCAAGTGCAAGGAGATAGGGCATTATGCCAATCAATGCCCAAATCCAAGGGTTGATGATGATGGTTGACATCAAAAAACTCTCAAGTCTAAAGACAAAGGAAAGTCACATGCAATTTCTATCAGCTATGTGGAGTACGATAACGAAGTGGTGAAAGTTACACTTACCATCCACTCTAAAGTAGAAAATGTTTTATTTGATTTTGGATCCACCCACTCTTTTATTTATGAATAATTTTCTAAGGGTATCACCGTATTACCTCAACAATTAGATGTTGAGTTAGCTGTGACAACACCTAATGGCACATCAATGGCATCAAAAGTTTATAATTCTTCTCCAATTGACGTTTGTGGGAAAGTGCTTCCTGCAAATCTTGTGAGCCTTCCTTTAGTGGAATTCGATGTGATTCTTGGCATGGATTGTCTTTCTTTATACGGAGCTCATATCAATTACCAAAGAAGGGAAGTCACATTTCATATTCCAGATCAATCTATGATCGTCTATCAATGCAAGGATGAACATAACCTTCTAGTGGAAATTTCTTCCATTTTATGGGTATTGATTCCACTAAATGAAGGTTATTTATCTGAAATGGTTGCTGAGAAACTCGCGATTAAGAATATTCCCATCGTACGGGAGTTTGATGATGTCTTTTCGGAGGAATTACCGGGTCTTCCACCAAATCGTGAAGTTGAGTTTTCAATAGAACTCGTACCGGGTTCTTTGCCTATTTCAAAGACACCTTATAGAATGGACCCAATTGAGTTGCAGGAATTGAAGAAACAACTCCAAGAGAATTTTGATAATGGATTCATACGCCCTAGTGCGTCACCTTGGGGAGCACCTGTTCTATTTGTTAAGAAGAGAGATGGATCAATGAGACTCTGCATTGATTATCGAGAACTTAACAAGATCACTATCAAGAACAAATATCCTCTCCCACGCATTGATGACTTATTTGACCAACTACACAGAGCTCAAAACTTTTCCAAGATTGATCTTCATTCAGGGTATCATCAATTAAGGGTCAAAAGGGAGGATATACCAAATACGGCTTTCCGTACAAGGTATGGACACTATGAATTTATATTGATGCCATTTGGTCTTACTAATGCCCCTGCTATCTTCATGGATCTAATGAATAGAGTATTTAGAGACTATCTTGATCAATTTGTAGTAGTCTTTATAGACAATATTATTATCTATTCAATGAGAAAGGAAGAGCATGAAGATCACTTGAGAATTATATTGAAGACCCTGAGAAAGGAGAATCTTTATTCCATATTTACCAAGTGTGAATTTTGGCTTCAAAAAGTTGCATTTTTGGGTCACATAATCTCAAAAGAGGGGATATCTATGGATCCAGCAAAAACAGAGGTTATCGAACGATGGTCAAGACCAACAACAGTAACTGAGATCCAAATTTTTCTTGGTTTGGCTGGATATTATCGACGTTTTGTAAATGATTTTTCACGATTATCTAATCCACTCACCAAGTTGACCTGGAAAGGAGTTAAGTTTGTTTGAATAGTGGAATGTGAAGAGAATTTCAAGGAGTTGAAAAGAAGGTTATCCAGTGCACCTGTGCTCACACTGCCTTGTAGTGGAGAAAGGTTTGTGATCTACAGTGATGCATCCAAGAAGGGATTGGGGTGTGTTCTTATGAAAAATGATATGGTGATAGCTTATGCCTCACTAAAATTGAAAATCCATGAGCAAAATTACCCAACACATGATTTAGAGTTAGCTGCGGTAATCTTTGCATTAACGATTTGGAGGCATTACCTTTATGGTAAAAGATGTGATATTTATACTGATCATAAAAGTTTAAAGTATATTTTCACACAAAAGGAGCTGAATATGCGTCAAAGAAGATGGTTGGAGCTGATTAAGGATTATGACTGCTCAATCCATTACCACCCTGGAAAAGGAAACAAGGTGGCAGATGCATTAAGTCGACAAGACCATGCTAGTTTATCCATGATGAGGATCACAAAAGATCCAATATTTATGGATTTACAAAGGATGGATCTTGGAATTATAATGGAAGGGGAAAAATATTATCTTTATCAAATGAATGTTCAACCATATATACATGTGAAGATCAAAGAGGCACAGAAAGATGATGTCAAGTTAAAAAAGAAGGTGAGAAATGTTCCTGAATTCAACCTTGATTTCAATGGGATAATAAAGTTCAGGAATCGGGTTTGTGTTCCTCCCATCCCCGAATTAAAGAAGGAGATTCTGGATGAGGCTCATAGATCTTCATTCTCTATTCATCCTGGAAGCATGAAGATGTATTGGGACCTGAAAGAGTACTTCTGGTGGGATGGCATGAAAAGAGATGTTGCTGAATATGTCTCTCGATGCTTGGTTTGTCAATAAGTTAAAGCCGAAAGACAGAAGTCTAAGGGGATGTTATAACCATTACCCATACCCGAATGGAAATGGGAAAACATCAATATGGACTTTGTCACAGGACTTCATAAAACATACAAAGGTAATAATGCTATCTCGGTCATAGTTGATTGTCTTACAAAGTCTGCACACTTCATTGCTATTAGAGAGGATTTCTCTCTAGATCATCTTGCCAGGATATATGTAAAGGAAGTGGTAAGATTGCATGGAGTACCACTTTCTATTATATCTGATCGGGATCCGAGATTTACGTCGAAGTTCTAGAGACGTTTTCAGCATACTCTGGATACATAGTTGAGTTTCAGCACTGGTTATCATCCTCAGACAGATGGTCAGTCTGAGATAACAATTCAAACCCTAGAAGATATGTTTAGAGCTTTCTCTATGGATTTCAAAGGAGGTTGGGATCAACACCTACCTTTGGTAGAATTTTTTTATAATAATAGCTTTCACTCCAATATTCATATGGCTCCTTATGAAGCTCTCTATGGAAAGAAATGCAGGACTCCAACTTGCTGGGATGAAGTTGGGGAAAGAAAGCTATTAGGACCTGATCTCGTTGATGAAGTGGCAGAAAAGTTCAGATCTATTCAACAACACATAAGAGCAGCTCAAAGTCGATAGAAAAGTTATGCCGACAACCGAAGAAAAAAACTAGAGTTTGAAGTAGGTGATAAAGTGTTCTTACGAATATCTCCCGGGAAGTGGGTTATGAGATTTGGAAAGAAGGGGAAGTTGAGACCTAGATATATCGGTCCTTTTGAAATACTAGATCGTGTTGGAAAGGTAGCTTACCGATTGATGCTTCCACCGAATCTCTCTCTAGTTCACGATGTGTTCCATGTATCTCTCCTGAGAAAGTACATACCTGATCCTTCACATGTACTCAGCTCAGAAGTTGTACCGCTAGAGCAAGATCTTTCTTATGAAGAATAACCGATAGAGATTCTGGATCGTAGCGATAAAGTCCTACGAAACAAGACCACTCGATTGGTGAAAGTTTTATGGAGGAACCACCAACTTGAAGAAGCTACATGGGAGCTTGAGGATATGATGAGGGAGAAGTATCCTCATCTGTTTGTTACAAAGTGACGAATTTCGAGGGAAAAATTCTTTTTAAGGGGGGTAGAATGTAACACCCGAGATTTTTATGAGTAATATTTTGTTTTTATGTTATATATATATCATCAAAGGAATATTTCACTACACACTATCTTGTCTTACTTTACACGCAATCGCCACCTTCCTCGATAGCTTGCGTTGTACGCAATACCGAGTTTCACTAAACGATGATATGCTATTAAAATATTATTTAAAATATCTGTTATGAATAGTAATAACCACTTTTTGAAATTTTATCTTTCAAAATGGACCTCATTTTTGGATTTGGAATACCGAAATTAGCCTAGGGTGATATTTTGGTATTTTTATGAAAACTTACAATTTTTGATGAATAGTGAAACCACTAAGTGGTAGGTTAGAAACTGAATTTTGCATAAAACTTAATTTTACCGCTTCTGTGAATGAAATTTTGAAAATCCGACAGACACGGTTGATATCAGTAAGTAAAATGTGGTTCAATGAGATAAAAATAATTTTTTGGTGAATAGTAACTTTTTACTTTTTTTACCGCGGTTAATAGAAAGTAGGGTAACTAAGGGTAAATATGATATTACTATTACCCTAACACATGTACTAATTCTATTGGATAAGTGTAATTTGACCAAAAACAACCTTATGAATATAATATGACCATTTAGGTCCACTTGGATTAGATTATGACATTTAATATTATTTTATATAATGAATAGTTAAAATAGTTAAAATCAAAGTTTAATAACTAAAACATTTTTAATATGGGGTTATACATAAGATAAATTCGACTATAAATATTAATAAGAAAGCTAAAAAGATTTCCTACATAATTATATTTTATTTATAATTTTTAGATATTAAATAAATTTATTTATTTCTGACACAATGATGATGCAGTAATTACCCTTTTAAGGGAATGTTAACATAATTGATGTTATAAATGCTCAAATAAATGTAATTTGAGACTTTTTATGAATTCCACTAATTTTATAGGTTACTATGATATATTAGTGTTGATTTAATCAACTTTGTTCGAACATATAATTCTATTATGACTTTCACAAAAATCATATATCAAATAGTGTCAAAATTGACACAAAATAGTTTTTAAATCAAATATTATATAATTAATTGTTATTTTATTCCTAAAATTCTACGATGTGGCCAAATGACTTAGATAAGCATATATATATTAATAATAATCAACTTGGGGTTCTTTTGGCATGTTATAGTAAGTGTATTAACCATATAGTGTAAAAAAACAAAAAGTCACGGTAAAAGTTAAATTATTTAACTTAGAGTTAAAACTAATTGATAAGGTTAAAATAATATCCTAAACTTGTCTAAATCCTATTGGTTGATAGGATTTCGACCCATACCCACTTTAACTTCGAAATAAGACCATTTGGAACCATTATAAACCGATTTTGACTTTAATATAAAATAATATTTTGAAATATTCCTAAGGTGCCCCTCTCCTCCCTTATAAAAGGGAACCTCCTCCCCCTCCTCACACCAATTTGAGCACTCAAGCTCAGCCAACCCCTGCCAAAATCTCTTCTCTACTTCCCTAGAGTAATCCTAGAGGTCCTGGTCTTCTTCAAAGACCAATCTTAGTTCCCTAAGTGGAGTATTCAAAGAGGTGTTTCAAAGAAGAAGTAATATCCATTACCGATCTTTTCAATTTCTTTCTTCTTCAACTTCTTCTTCTTTAGTTCTTTCATGATAAAGTAATAAAATCAGTATTAATTACATACTGATATGTTATTATAAATATTAAACAACCATAATTCACCTTCTATCCATCCTACGGAAAAATGAAATCACCGCGCGTGCGTACGTACGGAATACCGTCTCCACGCCGTGGTGTAATCTATTTTCCACCATCACCTTACAAGGAAGGGTATAATGTTGTAATGAGTAACTATATATGATTATTATAAAGTGATATTGATACTGAAATAGTATAAATACACTTAAATACAATTCCACGATCATGGGAACAATATCATTGCTCGTGCGTACGTACGGAATACCGTCTCCACGATGTGATACGACTCATTCTACATGATCATCATTACATAGTAATTATATAAATGAATTCAATGAATAAATATGATATATTTTACACTAATACCATTCTGGATATAAGTTATCTATAACCTTAAAAGAAGAATAAGAATTTATTCGGTAAAATACGCATAAGAACAGAAGGCAATAAAGACCCGATTAACAAGTAACAATGAAATATTACTAATAAGAAGATAAGGATATGACCATATATGATATCATATCAATATGAATGATTCTGGAATAAGTCAATAACATTATTTAATCCATTATACAGGAGCGTCAGACACGTACAATGCAAATCGGACAAAAGTTAAGGGAAATTTCACAATCTCATTTTTATCCGAGATTGTTTATACATTAGTATTTACTAGGGTGTATTTTATCATCCACATCCATTTTTCCTCAATATGTAATATTATTTCCATCCACAAACAATTGTTTAAATCCTATTTTACCCTTCGTTGAGTTTTTAGTAAAACATATGGAAGGAATCTTTTGTCGTTTTTCGTACGAGGTATTTTTTTGACTTTTCCGACAAAAGTACGAGAAGAATATTTTTTTAACTTATACGGCATGAATTGATTTTTAAAACATTATTTCCCAGAAGCTTCCTTTAAAATATATAAAGCTTATTTTTAATCAACTTCTTTTAGATTAAAATTGTATGACATGTTAAGAGAGGAAAAATGTATTTGAAGTAGAAAGGATATTTTCTTCAAGAATGGAGTTCAAATGTTTTATCACAATTATTTTCCATCTAAGATAATATAGGGTTCTGTTTTTATCCCTATTATTACATTGATTTGATTATGTTTTGAGGGAATTATTTTATGAAGTCATTTACCTTATATGATTTGTTTTATGATGTCATGATTTTTCAAGAATCCCATTTTTGTTACATGTGTTATGCGATGATGTATGATTTATGATTATGTGGCACACATAAGAAAGGATTCATTATAAGATGGGTGGGACCTATATCTCCCTCCAATACATTGGGTAAAGATTTATATCTCATGAGATAGACATGGCTGGAACGGAAGGTTATTTTGGTTCAGTGAAACAGGACTGAAACGAGGAGTGAACTCGGTTTAGAAATGGACTTTGTCCGCTAAGATAGTCTTGGAAATGAGTCATGACTAACAAGAAATGATTTTCCATGATTATGTGTGCATGCCACAAAGTTTCATGTTTTATGTTATGATTATGGGGATCTCATTTTTACTTCTATGATTTCTTCCATGTTAAGATATTATGATCTCTTTTGCAGGTTATGATTTTCAAAAAGATATGATATGATTTTTATTTCCTTTATTTGCCCTTGCTGAGCATTTGAGCTCACCCTTTTTGTATGTTTTCTTTTCCCCAGGTCAGGAAGATGGATATTAAGTAGAATATACTAAAAGGGACCCTAGATATGATGAAATAAATGGGATACACTGTAGATGATTTATGAACTAGTTGTTTATGTTTCACAGTTTCTAAAGACATTATACCTATACGGTCTTTTGTGGTTTTTTCATATGTTGTAATAAGTGTGCTTTGATTTTGAAGTATTAACAATGTATGTAAAGTATGGGTTGTTATATGTTCCATTTACTAAATCACCTCCTCCATGTACTACTGATGTTTCCACATATCATCCATCACTTCCACAAACATACATGCCCAACATACTAACCTACTCCATGTACTTATCAACTTCTCTACATACCTCCCTAATCTATATACTGCTCTGCTCTGTTGAATATTATGAGAGCTTCCTCCACAAACCACACTCTCTTCCACGAACTGTTTTTTCTTATGCGGATGGTTCTCTCCACATACTATCTTCTCCTCTAAGAAAAACTTTAGACTTCACCAGATTTCTTCCCAATATTTTGATCCCCAATCCAGCTACTCAAAAAAGTGGATTTCTACACCATAAATAAAAACATTACTCTACAAATTTATTGTAATTTGATTTACCCAAATTTTCAATATGGGACAATCTTAAATATACACTAAAATCCATCTGTATACTATTAGCATGCACTGTGTATTTCTCCTATTTTGAAAACCGCATCCAAACCACAAACCTTCAGCATTCCACGCACCATACTCCTTCACTACATAACATCTTTGTGAACCATTTTTGGTTCGGCGCACCACTCTGTGTACCATTCTCACCACCAAGTAAGGAGCTACAAACCATTCCCAAAAAATAGTATGCGATCCATGTTCTGAGCTATTTGGTTCCCTTATTTTTTTAAATTTTCATTGTTTTTTCTCATACCATATACTCCAATTAGAAAGGAAATTTTTTTTCAACCCCTAACTCGTGACTTTGAAGCCAAACAATATGGTAAACACTAAGAAACTTCACAAACATCAATACTTATTTCAGTTTCAATCGTATAACCCCATTCCATGCAAACTCTCTAGTCATCCATGTGTAGATTGACAACAATCACAAACCGATCTACATTATAATCAAAGAAAAAAATTGGATCCCACAAATTTTTCCTATGAGTTTGTGTGGATGATTCTTCATCTATGGTTTACTCTTATTATAATTTTTTTGAATCATCATCATTTTGGGTTCCATAAAAAAAATTTATGTTATCCACTATTTCTGAATTTGTATCTATTCCATGTCTAAATTCTTCTTTATCTTCTATAATATCATCATATAACCTCTTCTATGTATTCCTGATTTTTATTCAAAGATATTGACAACACCTCTTTCCAAAATTAGTCTAAGAATATTAGTGTAACATTTGTAGTCTTTACTCATCATTTAATATCCACGGAATATTTTCTTGTCAAAAACATCACTATAATTTTTTTAATTTCCTTGATTGTTTTAGATGAATAATTTATATCAAAAAACATTAGAATACTTCAATAAGGGATTCCATCAACACCATAACTCATTTGGTATCATGTTATATCACATAAAAATCACTGTATTATTTTGACTGTTGACTTATTATTGGATATCCTCTTTCATGTAATGACAATAGATACAAATTTTAATTAGAATAGTTTTAGACATATTGTTCTCCTGTATATTTATTCATCCAGCTACTCCATTACACTTTGGGGTTATAATAGCTTCCTCATCATGGTTCATTCCATTTTTTATATAATTTTTAAATTAAATGGATGTTTTATTCGTCCCCATTGGTATATTATTGAACATCGATTGTCTGATAATCATAATTCTCAGCTATTCGATGATAAATTTTCATTAAAAAATGCACTTACTATTTCTTGTGTATAATTATTACCCAATCCATTCTACTATAATCATCAATAAATAGAATGAATTACCTATATACATATGTTCTCATCATATTTATTGTACCATATATATTAGTGTGGAAGAGATCAAGTCAATTAGATTTCCTTTTATTCCTTGGATGATATAGATGCCCTACCATATTTCTTCAAATGTATGAATAAAATTTATTTTTTCATTAATAATTCATATTAGGTGTATTCATGACTATGATCATCATGAATATTGACTCCTTGCTCCTTTGGTTACTCTGATTAATAGTGTTTTCTAACACTTATGATATTGTGACACAATCCACCCACATAGTGAAATTATATTTTCTTTGTCTCATTATTTTGATGTTATATACTTATACATACCTTGACATTTAAAGAACCATTGTTGTTGAACCTCAAAATTTCATAATCAATTTTCTTATATTTTTTTAGAAAATGATCATTTCCCATCTTATATTGTGAGAATTAGAAGTCAAGAATCCATGTGTTGTTGTTCTTTGTTGATTTGATATCTATTTTGACAAGGTTTGATTTTTCTATTTTAATATTTTACTTCCATTATACACTTTCTTTTGTGAAGGCTAAATGTGTCCTTTCTAATAATGTTTTCATAAGAATTTGTTTATCATACTCATATTTTTCATCCTGATGATAATAATTATGAACAAGACTAACTCCTCCTAGTAGATGGGTATTTATTTTTCTCGGACTTCTATAAAAGTTGTTCCCACATTTCTTCTACCTGCATTGAATAGATTTGTGGCCATAGAAAATTATTTAAAACAATATCTATAGAAAAAATTTCATTTATAGGATAAAATAAATAGTCTCTTTCTTCTTTATTGACTTCTAGGAACATCCCCATTCAAATAACTGCTTTCTAATTTATGATACATTACTATATGGCCAAGAAATCCACTGAATTGACATTTCAAAAGAATAGATATCATCTAACTTCCTTTCCTCCCCTTGAACCCTTCAGTTTCAAATGTGTTTGACTGGTTTTTCTCTCTAGATAGTCAGGGATAATTTTGAGAACTATTTCCTTTTTTGACATGAAGCATTCATTATTAAGACATTAGGTATATTTTTGACATGAAAAACATTTTTCAATCCCTTTATATTGGTTCCATTTAATTCCAAACATTATAATTTTTGAAACACATCCAACTCCACTTTTTCCAATCCATGTGGATTTCTTTTCATTCAAGTCCATCTCTACTATATCATAAACATAATTTTTAGGTTCTAATTGTTATTCATCTAAAAATATTAAAAATTGTTACTCTTTATTTTTTTTCCCTTGATTTTCATTTATTTTCTAGTTTAATCCTTTAATAGACATCTTCTAATTTGGGAACCTCAACTATCTATGATTTCTCCTCCATTTTGTATGTCATTACATTCATTAATATTTCTAATTCTTCATACTAAGAATAAAATACACAACATCCTCTAATATTTCAATATTTTGTTTAATTTTGTGATTCCCCTACATTATGCCATTGAATTTTTGTGTCAAAAAGATTAATATATTAATTAATCTTAAATAACAACTATAATCTTTCTATTTATATTTATTTTATCATCATTCATATCAAGATAACCCTAACATTCCACCTTAAGATCAATTACACCTATGCAATCATTATCATTATATTTTGAATGTTCTTCCTTTTCAAATATACCAATCTTGAATGCTAGAGTTTAAGACATAAACAATATTTATGCATCCTCAAAAAAGAAATTACTATATTTTTCTTATATATAGAGAAAAATCTTCCACTATAATTTTTTTTTTGATTTGATGTCTTCCTTTTATGGAATCCTTTTTGGAGGCTTCCTTCTACTTCCAACATTACTTTCTTCAACATAAAACATCTTTGAGGACCAAGATGAAATGTGACCAAATATACGACATAGAAAATTGGATAGAAGAATATTTCCATTAAATATATCTTTTCACTTAAAAAATTTCATTGAAAAATGGAAAATAATTTCATTTTTCTAATTATATTTATCATCATTATCTTAGAAAAAAACATGTTTTTATATGGATTTGAATGTCATTTAATTTCATACTCAAGATGTTGCGTCTTATGGTTTGAATCACATTTCATAAGCCACTAGATTGCTAGTATATCATCAATAATAAGTTTAGAGGTATTACTTTCCTTAATGGCTAAAATATTTGGATTTCACCATGGTTTAAGCCTTGTGAAATAATTTTTTTAACAATTTTAGTGTAATTTATTTCTTTACCAAGTCCCTAAATTCCATAAAAAACATTATAAATTTGTTTTAAAATGTATTTTCATTTTAATTAGGATGCATTTTTAAATAATCCAACATATATTGAAATTAATAGAGTTTCATCTCCTTCACTTAGTTGTCTCTTTCATATATATTATTCAATTTTTCCCATGTAGACTTGGATAAAGTGAAACACATCAGCTTTAAATATATATTTTATCAACTGGAGATGCATTAATTAAACTATGTGCTTTTAAATCATCATTATGTATTTTTATATCAGTTTTAATATTAGATAGTAATGATGAATCAGTGACCTAAATACCCTAAATAGTGAAAAAAAGAACATCCATTCCAATGGATTTTAAATTAAATATATTCTTATTCTTCCATATAATAATTTTTCTTCCATAAAGAGAAGTACTCCACTTATATTTACGGAATTCAACATTACAAAATTATAGGATTGATTTCTCTCAAGAAACATGTACGCTTTGATACCACTTGAATGTCCTAGAACACCCTGAGAGGGGAACTGTGAATCAAGGTGTCAAAATTATATTTTAATTAAATGGATATTATTCCCACATTGGTAGGAACATGATAAACATGTCGTATAGAATTCTACTTTAATAAAAAAATAAAATTAAAACACAATTGACATCAATTTTATTTGGTTGACTATTAATAGCTGTTCTGAGGATCATATGATGATAGTGTTTCAGTTTTACTTAAATAATCTATGATTCACAAGTTTTTGAATAAATATGTTCATCTATAGTCATTATGTGTTTGTAATGCTACCATTATATGATTTTAGAGACCAAAAACTACCTTCCATGGAACACTTTCATCAACTCTTCCTTTCCCAATACTTTTTGTAAAGGCTTACTTAGCTTAATAATGTGACGTTCAGTTCTGTAGATATGATTTTTTTTCTTTTTACAAGACTATAATTTTATTCTACATTAACATTAGTTATATATTGATGAACTTGAAATCATTGATCACTTAAATCAGATGTTCAAATATTATTATCCATGATGATCATTCATGAACCTCTTTCATGATGATCACAAAAATAGTGAAGAAAACTACCTTTTTGGAACACTAAATCATCATATTATAAGAATTACTCCTGAAACACTATTTTCATGATACCAACAATATAACGACCCATACTTTACATACATTGTTAATACTTTGAAATTGATGCACACTTATTACAACATATGACAAAACCACAAAGGACCGTATAGGTATAGTGTCTTTAGAAACTGGGAAACATAAACAACTGGTTCATAAATCTTCTACAGTGTCTCCCATTTATTTCATCATATCTAGGGTCCCTTTTAGCATATTCTACTTAATATCCATCTTCCTGACCTGGGGAAAAGAAAACATAAAAGGGTGAGCTCAAATGCTCAGCAAGGGAAAATAAAGGAAATAAAAATCATATCATATCTTTATGAAAATCAAAACCTGCAAAAGAGATCATAATATCTTAACATGGAATAAATCATAGAAGTGAAAATGAGATCCCCATAATCATAACATAAAACTTTAAATTTTGTGGCATGCACACATAATCATGGAAAATCATTTCTTGTTAGTCATGACTCATTGCCTAGACTATCTTAGTGGACAAAGTCCCTTTCTGAACCGAGTTCACTCCTCGTTTCAGTCTTGTATCACTGAACCGAAATAACCTTCCGTTCCAGCCATGTCTATCTCATGAGATATAAAATCTTTACCCAATGCATTGGAGGGAGATATAGGTCCCACCCATCTTATAATGAATCCTTTCTTATGTGTGCCACATAATCATAAATCATACATCATCGCATAACACATGTAACAGAAATGGGATTCTTGAAACATCATGACATCATAAATCAATTCATATAAGATAAAGGAATTCATAAAAATAATTCCATTACAACATGATCAACTCAATGTAATAATAGGGATAAAAACAGAACCCTTTTATTATCTTAGATGGAAAATAATTTTGATAAAATACTTGAACTTCATTCTTGAGGAAAATATCCTTTCTTCTTCAAAAACATTTTTTTCCTTTCATAACATGTCATACAACTTTAAAATAAAAGAAGTTGATTAAAAATAAACTTGAAAACTTGTAAAGGAAGTTTCTTGGAAATAATGTTTTAAAAATCCATTCATGCCGTATAAGTTAAAAAAACATTCTTCGTACTTTTGTCGGAAAAGTCAAAAAGTACCTCGTACGAAAAAAACGACTCCTTTCATATTCTTTACTAAAAACTCACCTAAGGGTAAATTTGGATTTAGACTATTGTAATTGGATGGAAACAATATTACATATTGAGGGAACATGGATGTGGATGATAAAATACACCCCAGTAAATACTTACGAATAAACAATCTCGGATAAAAATGAGATTGTGGTATTTTCCCTTACCTTAGGTCCGATTTGCTTTGTTCGTGTCTGAATCCCCTGTATAATGGTTTAAATAATGTTATTGACTTATTCCAGAATCATACATATTGATATGATATCATATATGGTCATATTATTAGCTTCTTGTTAGTAATATTTCATTGTTACTTGTTACTCGGGTCTTTATAACTTTTTGTTCTTATGCGTGTTTTGTTGAATAAATTCTTATTCTTATCTTTAGGTTATAGATAATTCATTTACAGAATGGTATTAGTGTAGTATATACCATATTCATTCATTCAATTCATTTATATAATCATTATGAAATGAAGATCATGTAGAACGAGTCGCATCACATCGTGGAGACGGTATTCCGTACGTACGCACGAGTGATGATATCGTTCCTATGATCGTGGAATTGTATTGGAGTATATATATATTATTTCAGTATCAATATTACTTCATAATAATCATATATAGTTACTCATTACACCATTATACCTATCCTTGTAAGGTGATGGTGGAAAATAGATTACACCACGGCGTCGAGACGGTATTCCGTACCTACGCACGCGCGGTGATTTCATTTTTCCGTAGGATGGATAGAAGGTGAATTAGGGTTGTTTCATATTTATAATAACATATTAGAGTGTAAGTAATACTGATGTTATTACTTTGTCATGAAACAACTAAAGAAGAAGAAGTTGAAGATGAAAGAAATTGAAAAGATCGGTAATGGATATTACCTCTTCTTTGGAACGCCTCTTTGAATCCTCCACTTAAGGAACTAAGATTGGTCTTTGGAGAAGACCAGGACCTCTAGGATTATTATAGGGAAGTGGAGAGGAGAACATTTCAGGGGTTGGCCGAGCTTGAGTGCTCAAATTGGTGTGAGGAGGAGGGGGAGGAGGTGCCCTTTTATAAGGGAGGAGAGGGGCACCTTAGGAATATCTCAAAATATTATTTTATATTAAAGTCAAAATCGGTTTATAATGGTTCCAAAGGGTCTTATTTCGAAGATAAAGTGGGGATGGGTCGAAATCCTATCAACCAATAAGATTTAGACAAGTTTAGGGTATTATTTTAACCTTATCAATTATATTTAACTCTAAGTTAATTAATTTAACTTTTACCGTGTCTTTTTGTTTTCTTTCACTATATGGTTAATACACTTACTATAACATGCCAAACGAACCCCAAATTGTTTATTATTAATATATATATCCTTATCTAAGTCATTTGGCTGAACCTTAGATTTTTAGGAATAAAATAACAATTAATAATATAATATTTGATTTAAAAACTATTTTGTGTCAATTTTGACACTATTTGATATATGATTTTTGTGAAAGTCATAACAGAATTATATGTTCAAAAAAAGTTGATTAAATAAACATTAATATATCATAGTAACCTATAAAATTAGTGTAATTCATAAAAAGTCTTAAATTACATTTATTTTGGTATTTATATTATCAATTTTGTCAATATTTCATTAATAAGATAATTACTGCATCATCTTTGTGTCATAAATAAATTAAATTATTTGATGTCTAAAAATTACAAATAAATTACCATCATGTAGGAAATCTTTTTAGCTTTATAATGAATATTTACAATCGAATTTATCTTATGTATAACCCCATATTAAAAATGATTTACTTATTAAACTTTGATTTTAACTATTTTAACCCTTCTTTAAATAAATTAATAATAAATGTCCTAATCTAATCCAAGTGGGCCTAAATGGTCATATTTTATTCCTAAGTTTGTTTTTGGTCGAATTAAACTTGTCCAATAGAATTAGGACCTGTGTTAGGGTAATATTAATATCATATTTACCCTTAGTTACCCTATTTACTATTAACCGCAGTAAAAAATCGTAAAAAGTTACTATTCACCAAAAAATTATTTTTATCTCATTGAACCACATTTTACTTACTGATATCAACCGTGTCTGTCGGATTTTCGAAATTCCATTCACAGAAGCGGTAAAATTATGTTTTATGCAAAATTCAGTTTTTAACCTACCACTTAGTGGTTTCACTATTCATTAAAAATTGAAAGTTTTCAGAAAAATACCAAAATTTCCCCCTAGGCTAATTTCGATATTCTGAGTCCAAAAATGAAGTCCATTTTGAAAAATAAAATTTATAAAATTTCAAAAAGTGGTTATTACTATTCATAACAGCTAGTTTTAATAGCATATTGTTGTTTAGTGAAACTCGGTATTGCGTACGACGCAAGCTATCGAGGAAGGTCGCGACTGCGTGTAAAGCAAGCCAAGCAAGTGTTGTGTAGAAAAAAATTCCTTTGATGGTTTATATAACATAAAAGTCTCGGGTGTTACATTCTACCCCCCTTAAAAAGAATTTCGCCCTCGAAATTCATTACTTTGTAACAAACAAATGAGGATACTTATCCCTCATCATATCCTCAAGCTCCCATGTAGCTTCTTCAAGTTGGTGGTTCCTCCATAAAACTTTCACCAATCGAGTGGTCTTGTTTCGTAGGACTTTTTCGCTACGATCCAGAATCTATATCGGCTGTTCTTCATAAGAAAGATCTTGCTCCAACGGTACAACTTCTGAGCTGAGTACATGTGAAGGATCTGGTATGTACTTTCTCAGGAGAGATACATGGAACACATCGTGAACTTGAGATAGATTCGGTGGAAGCGCCAATCGGTAAGCTACCTTCCCAACACGATCCAGTATTTCGAAAGGACCGATATATCTAGGGCTCAACTTCCCCTTCTTTCCAAATCTCATAACCCTCTTCCACGGAGATATTCGTAAGAACACTTTATCACCCACTTCAAACTCTAGGTCTTTTCTTCGGTTGTCGGCATAAATTTTCTATCGACTCTGAGCTGCTCTTATGTGTTGTTGAATAGATCTGACTTTTTCTGCCATTTCATCAATGAGATCAGGTCCTAATAGCTTTCTTTCCCCAACATCAGCCCAGCAAGTTGGAGTCCTGCATTTCTTTCCATAGAGAGCTTCATAAGGAGCCATCTGAATACTGGAGTGAAAGCTATTATTATAAGAAAATTCCACCAAAGGTAGGTGTTGATCCCAACCTCCTTTGAAATCCATAGAGCAAGCTCTCAACATATCTTCTAGGGTTTGAATTGTTCTCTCAGACTGACCGTCTGTCTGGGGATGATAAGCAGTGCTGAAACTCAACTCTGTATCCAGAGTATGCTGAAGACTTCGCCAGAACTTCGAGGTAAATCTCGGATCCCGATCAGATATAATATAAAGTGGTACTCCATGCAATCTTACCACTTCCTTTACATATATCCTGGAAAGCTGATCTAGAGAGAAATCCTCTCTAATAGGAATGAAGTGTGCAGACTTTGTAAGACGATCAACTATGACCCAAATAGCATTATTGCCTTTGGATGTTTTAGGAAGTCCTGTGACAAAGTCCATAGTGATGTTTTCCCATTTCCATTCGGGTATGGGTAATGGTTGTAAAATCCCCTTAGACTTCTGTCTCTCAGCTTTAACTTGTTGACAAACCAAGCATCGAGAGACATATTCAGCAACATCTCTTTTCATGCCATCCCACCAAGAGTACTCTTTCAGGTCCCTATACATCTTCGTGCTTCCAGGATGAATAGAGAATGAAGAACTATGAGCCTCATCCAGCAGCTCCTTCTTTAATTCGGGGATGGGAGGAACACAAACCCGATTCCTGAACTTTATTATCCCATCACAATCAAGGTTGAATTCAGGAACATTTCTCACCCTCTTTTGTAACTCGACATCTTCTTTCTGTGCCTCTTTAATCTTCACATGTATAGATGGTTGAACATTCATTTGAGAAAGATAAGATTTTTCCCCTTCCATTATAATTCCAAGATCCATCCTTTGTAAATCCATAAATATTGGATCTTTTGTGATCCTCATCATGGATAAACTAGCATGGTCTTGTCGACTTAATGCATCTGCCACCTTGTTTGCTTTCCCAGGGTGGAAATGGATTGAGCAGTCATAATCCTTAATCAGCTCCAACCATCTTCTTTGACGCATATTCAACTCCTTTTGTGTGAAAATATACTTTAAACTTTTATGATCAGTATAAATATCACACCTTTCACCATAAAGGTAATGCCTCCAAATCTTTAATGCAAAGATTACCGCAGCCAACTCCAAATCATGTGTTGGGTAATTTTGCTCATGGATTTTCAACTGTCGTGAGGTATAAGCTATCACCACATAATTTTGCATAAGAACACACCCCAATACCTTCTTGGATGCATCACTATAGATCACAAACCTTTCTCCACTACAAGGAAGTGTGAGCACAGGTGCACTGGATAACCTTCTTTTCAACTCCTTGAAATTCTCTTCACATTCCTCTGTCCAGACAAACTTAACTCCCTTCCGAGTCAACTTGGTGATTGGATTAGATAATCGTGAAAAATATTTTACAAAACGTCGATAATATCCAGCCAAACCAAGAAAACTTCGGATCTCAGTTACTGTTGTTGGTCTTGACCATCTTTCGATAACCTCTATTTTTGCTGGATCCACAGATATCCCCTCTTTTGAGATTATATGACCCAAAAATGCAACTTTTTGAAGCCAAAATTAACACTTGGTAATTTTGGCATAAAGCTTCTCCTTTCTCAGGGTCTTCAATATAATTCTCAAGTGATCTTCATGCTCTTCCTTTCTCTTTGAATAGACAATAATATCGTCTATAAAGACTACCACAAATTGATCAAGATAGTCTCTAAAGACTCTATTCATTAGATCCATGAAGATAGCAGGGGCATTAGTAAGACCAAATGGCATCACTATAAATTCATAGTGTCTATACCTTGTACGGAAAGCCGTCTTTGGTATATCCTCCCTTTTGACCCTTAATTGATGATACCCTGAACGAAGATCAATCTTGGAAAAGTATTGAGCTCCGCGTAGTTGGTCAAATAAGTCATCAATGCGTGGGAGAGGATATTTGTTCTTGATAGTGATCTTGTTAAGTTCTCGATAATCAATGCAAAGTCTCATTGATCCATCTTTCTTCTTAACAAATAGAACAGGTGCTCCCCAAGGTGACGCACTAGGGCGTATGAATCCCTTATCAAGATTCTCTTGGAGTTGCTTCTTCAATTCCTGCAACTCAATTGGGGCCATTCTATAAGGTGTATTTGAAATAGGCAAAGCACTCGGTACGAGTTCTATTGAAAACTCAACTTCACGATTTGGTGGAAGACCCGGAAATTCCTCCGGAAAGACATCATCAAACACCCGTACAGTGGGCATATTCTTAATCGTGAGTTTCTCACCAACCATTTGAGATAAATAACCTTCATTTAGTGGAATCAATACCCATAAGATGGAAGAAATTTCCACTGGAATGTTATGTTCATCCTTGCATTGATAGACGATCGTAGATTGATCTGGAATATGAAATGTGACTTCCCTTCTTTGGAAATTGATATGAGCTCCATGTAGAGAAAGTCAATACATGCCAAGAATCACATCAAATTCCACTAAAGGAAGGATCACAAGATTTGCAGGAAGCACTTTCCCACAAACTTCGATCGGAGAAGAATTATAAACTTTTGATGCGATTGATGTGCCATTAGGTGTTGTCACAGCTAACTCAACATCTAATTGTTGAGGTAATACGGTGATACCCTTAGAAAAGTCTTCAGAAATAAAAGAGTGGGTGGATCCAGAATCAAATAAAACATTTGCTACTTTAGAGTGGATGGTAAGTGTACCTTTCACCACATCGTTATCGTACTCCACATCGCTGATAGAAATTGCATGTGACTTTCGTTTGTCTTTAGCCTTAAGATTTTGTTGACGTCGACCATCATCATCAACCCTTGGATTTGGGCATTGATTGGCATAATGCCCCATCTCCTTGCACTTGAAACATTGAATTGTAGTAGGTTCATTCTGTGTATCCCTTCCTTTGTTTGCATCATTAGACATCTTCTTCCCATTATCACGGCATTCAAATGCCCGATGACCTTCTTTTCCACATTTAAAACATTTACTTGTCCCTTTAAGACAACTCCCTCAATGTTTCTTTCGACACTTTGAGCATAAGGAAAAGCTCATCTTCTTTTCCGTGTGCTCTTTAGATTTTTCTTTGAATTCCATCTTCCTCTTCTTATCAAACCCATGTGACTGATGGGTTACTCCAATCTCCATCTCGACTTTGAGAGCACATCGAACGATTTCCTCATAGATATTGAAGTCCCTTATGGCTAACGCCCTTCGAAGACTTGGTTTTAAGCCACTAAAGAATCGATCGATCTTACTCTCAGGTTGGATAATAATACCAGAAGCGTACCATGCAAGTCTTGTAAAATTTGCTTCATAGGTACCAACAGATTCATCATCCCTTTGCTTCAGTTCAAGAAACTATTTCTCCATCTTTGTTCGGAGAATACGAGGGAAGTACTTATTGAAAAATAAGTTCTTGAACTCATCCCATTCCATAGACTCAATTTCATCCCTTTTCCTCGTATTCTTAACAAGATTCCACCATTGATCAGCATCTCCTTCCAAACGATACACTGCTAGGATGACTTTATCATGTTCAGAACATTGATGAACTAAAAATATCTTTTCAGTAGTACTAATCCATTGTTCAGCAACTAATGGATCAGTAGACCCGCTGAAAGAAGGTGGATGCTGCCTCATGAAGGATTCAACAGAATGTTGCTCCCTCCTTTGCTCGTTTGGAAATCCTGCATGATTCATAGCTTGAGAAAGTTGTGTGAGCATGGCTACAAGATTTTGCATTCCAGCTCCCATATCGTTTGGTTGCTCAGGGGGACAATCATTGCATTGCCCATCGCATTCCGCATTAACACGGTTCCTTCGGGTTCCAGCCATTGACTAAAACCAAGAAGAATAGTGTGAGAAACACTAATTATAATAGGAAAACCACATAATTCAAGAATAAAATTTTCATGATTAAGGTCTTATCCTAGGTTATTCATGGCTATTTCTAAAACACTAAGATTGTGTTCTATGCTTAGACTTATCCTTAGGGTTCTTACTAAGGCTTTCAAATCCTAGTTTCCAAAGGTTGACTATACCTTTCCTCTGATACCAACTATAACGACCCATACTTTACATACATTGTTAATACTTTGAAATTGAAGCACACTTATTACAACATATGACAAAACCACAAAGGACCGTATAGGTATAGTGTCTTTAGAAACTGGGAAACATAAACAACTGGTTCATAAATCTTCTACAGTGTCTCCCATTTATTTCATCATATCTAGGGTCCCTTTTAGCATATTCTACTTAATATCCATCTTCCTGACCTGGGGAAAAGAAAACATAAAAGGGTGAGCTCAAATGCTCAGCAAGGGCAAATAAAGGAAATAAAAATCATGTCATATCTTTATGAAAATCAAAACCTGCAAAAGAGATCATAATATCTTAACATGGAATAAATCATAGAAGTGAAAATGAGATCCCCATAATCATAACATAAAACTTGAAATTTTGTGGCATGCACATATAATCATGGAAAATCATTTCTTGTTAGTCATGACTCATTGCCAACACTATCTTAGTGGACAAAGTCCCTTTCTGAACCGAGTTCACTCCTCGTTTCAGTCCTGTATTACTGAACCGAAATAACCTTCCGTTCCAGCCATGTCTATCTCATGAGATATAAAATCTTTACCCAATTCATTGGAGGGAGATATAGGTCCCACCCATCTTATAATGGATCCTTTCTTATGTGTGCCACATAATCATAAATCATACATCATCGCATAACACATGTAACAGAAATGGGATTCTTGAAACATCATGACATCATAAATCAATTCATATAAGATAAAGGAATTCATAAAAATAATTCCATCACAACATGATCAACTCAATGTAATAATAGGGATAAAAACAGAACCCTTTTATTATCTTAGATGGAAAATAATTTTGATAAAATACTTGAACTTCATTCTTGAGGAAAATATCCTTTCTTCTTCAAAAACATTTTTTTCCTTTCATAACATGTCATACAACTTTATAATAAAATAAGTTGATTAAAAATAAACTTGAAAACTTGTAAAGGAATTTTCTTGGAAATAATGTTTTAAAAATCCATTCATGCCGTATAAGTTAAAAAAAAACTTTCTTCGTACTTTTGTCGGAAAAGTCAAAAAGTACCTCGTACGAAAAAAAAAGATTCCTTTCATATTCTTTACTAAAAACTCACCTAAGGGTAAAATTGGATTTAGACTATTGTAAGTGGATGGAAAAAATATTACATATTGAGGGAACATGGATGTGGATGATAAAATACACCCCAGTAAATACTTACGAATAAACAATCTCGGATAAAAATGAGATTGTGGTATTTTCCCTTACCTTAGGTCCGATTTGCTTTGTTCGTGTCTGAAGCGCCTGTATAATAGTTTAAATAATGTTATTGACTTATTCCGGAATCATACATATTGATATGATATCACATATGGTCATATTATTAGATTCTTTTTAGTAATATTTCATTGTTACTTGTTACTCGGGTCTTTATAACTTTTTGTTCTTATGCGTGTTTTGTTGAATAAATTCTTATTCTTATCTTTAGGTTATAGATAATTCATTTCCAGAATGGTATTAGTGTAGTATATACCATATTCATTCATTCAATTCATTTATATAATCATTATGAAATGAAGATCATGTAGAACGAGTCGCATCACATCGTGGAGACGGTATTCCGTACGTACGCACGAGTGATGATATCGTTCCTATGATCGTGGAATTGTATTGGAGTATATATATATTATTTCAGTATCAATATTACTTCATAATAATCATATATAGTTACTCATTACACCATTATACCCATCCTTGTAAGGTGATGGTGGAAAATAGATTACACCACGGCGTGGAGACGGTATTCCGTACGTACGCACGCGCGGTGATTTCATTTTTCCGTAGGATGGATAGAAGGTGAATTAGGGTTGTTTCATATTTATAATAACATATCAGTATGTAAGTAATACTGATGTTATTACTTTGTCATGAAACAACTAAAGAAGAAGAAGTTGAAGACGAAAGAAATTGAAAAGATCGGTAATGGATATTACCTCTTCTTTGGAACGCCTCTTTGAATCCTCCACTTAAGGAACTAAGATTGGTCTTTGGAGAAGACCATGACCTCTAGGATTATTCTAGGGAAGTGGAGAGGAGAAAATGGCAGGGGTTGGCCGATCTTGAGTGCTCAAATTGGTGTGAGGAGGAGGGGGAGGAGGAGCCCTTTTATAAGGGAGGAGAGGGGCACCTTAGGAATATCTCAAAATATTATTTTATATTAAAGTAAAAATCGGTTTATAATGGTTCCAAAGGGTCTTAATTCGAAGATAAAGTGGGGATGGGTCGAAATCCTATCAAACAATAAGATTTAGACAAGTTTAGGGTATTATTTTAACCTTCTCAATTAGATTTAACTCTAAGTTAATTAATTTAACTTTTACCGTGTCTTTTTTTTTTCTTTCACTATATGGTTAATACACTTACTATAACATGCCAAACGAACCCCAAATTGTTTATTATTAATATATATATCCGTATCTAAGTCATTTGGCTGAACCTTAGATTTTTAGGAATAAACTAACAATTAATAATATAATATTTGATTTAAAAACTATTTTGTGTCAATTTTGACACTATTTGATATATGATTTTTGTGAAAGTCATAACAGAATTATATGTTCGAACCAAGTTGATTAAATCAACATTAATATATCATAGTAACCTATAAAATTAGTGTAATTCATAAAAAGTCTTAAATTACATTTATTTTGGTATTTATATTATCAATTTTGTCAATATTTCATTAATAATATAATTACTGCATCATCTTTGTGTCATAAATAAATTAAATTATTTGATGTCTAAAAATTACAAATAAAATACCATCATGTAGGAAATCTTTTTATCTTTCTAATGAATATTTACAATCGAATTTATCTTCTGTATAACCCCATATTAAAAATGATTTACTTATTAAACTTTGATTTTAACTATTTTAACCCTTCTTTAAATAAATTAATAATAAATGTCCTAATCTAATCCATGTGGGACTAAATGGTCATATTTTATTCCTAAGTTTGTTTTTGGTCTAATTACACTTGTCCAATAGAATTAGGACATGTGTTAGGGTAATATTAATATCATATTTACCCTTAGTTACCCTATTTACTATTAACCGCGGTAAAAAATCGTAAAAAGTTACTATTCGCCAAAAAATTATTTTTATCTCATTGAACCACATTTTACTTACTGATATCAACCGTGTCTGTCGGATTTTCGAAATTCCATTCACAGAAGCGGTAAAATTAAGTTTTATGCAAAATTCAGTTTTTAACCTACCACTTAGTGGTTTCACTATTCATCAAAAATTGAAAGTTTTCAGAAAAATACCAAAATTTCACCCTAGGCGAATTTCGATATTCTGAGTCCAAAAATGAAGTCCATTTTGAAAAATAAAATTTATAAAATTTCAAAAAGTGGTTATTACTATTCATAAAAGCTAGTTTTAATAGCATATTGTTGTTTAGTGAAACTCGGTATTGCGTACGACGCAAGCTATCGAGGAAGGTCGTGATTGAGTGTAAAGCAAGCCAAGCAAGTGTTGTGTAGAAAAAAATTCCTTTGATGGTTTATATAACATAAAAGTCTCGGGTGTTACAAAAAATGTTTTCAAGACATAGATATAATTTTCTGGATGATCAATCTCACAATGAACACCTGATTCAAGGAGCTGTTATCCTTAATGAATTCAGTATTATTCATAATTTCCTCCAATTAAGTTCATGTCAATTGAATTGGTGTTAGCCTTATATTTATTGGCTCATCCTTTCATTATGATCCCACACCTCCATCATATTGTTTGTGATCCTCCAAATTCATGTTCATGAAGCTCCTTTACTCCTGAAGCATTAGTGAAATGTATCATGTTCCTGAAACTTATCACTATCATAGACATTACATTCAGCCTTTCACACTTTCTCGATGCATCATATCTAATAGTATTGGATATTTACATAAACCTATCACATCATTTGTAATTCTTGTTCACGATTCTCCACATCTTCATGAATCGAATCATTTACAAAACACTGACTTCATTAAATCCACACCTTTACAATATTTAGGAATATTCAATGCCATAAAACCAACTTCATGATTCCCTACTCTTCCTCATTATATTGATACCAAAATTTTTTGCAAACACTGGGAAATAACACCATCATCTACATTGTACCCAATTTGTACTATAAAATCACATGCCTTATAAACATACTGATCATCCTTGGGTTGATTGAAAACAAACAAAAACAAACACCTTTTGTTAATGTGAATGGCCATAGTTCCAACATGATATATATAAAATTGACTATATTTTGGATATTATGTAACCGTGATCAATTTAAAAGACAAATAATATCTAATCAAGACATACAAAAAAAACATACTAGTTATTTCTTGAAACGTCATTTTAATAAAGAATTGTTAATAAATTATTAATAAATTGTCATAAGTAAATCATATAGAGATCAATACATAATTTTAGGCCTCCTTAATAGATTTATAATCAATATATACATATTACACAATATGTTTTATCATTTATGATGAATCTTAAGACTTAAGGTAAGGTATTTATAGTCATTCTGTTTTATCATGAAGACATATGCCATATTCATGACTTGTTTCATTGTTTTAGGTGTATAATACCCCTTTAAATTTTCATATTAAAAATAAATTTAAATAAATGAAATATATATATAAATTTTATTTTATGATTTAATGGGGAGTGAAATTTAATATTTACCTATGTGTTAATAGATTTTTGTTATAATATCATTATTTATTGGGGTGGTATATGATTATGAATCAAATGATGAGATCTATTATATACCTATAAATATCATCATGTATTATATTATTTTCTTACTGTTTCTTGAAAATACATTTTTTCTTTATTTTTCCCTCTTCATTTACACAATGTTCCAAATCATTTTTTAAAAATACCAACGTTATTTAACTCATTGGTAGAAAATAAATATTTCGTTCATATACATGTTATTTAAAATTTTTTACAAGAATGTTTTTAAATTTTTTGATAAAATTCATAAATATATTTTTATCCATATTATTCATTTTAGAAAATATCGTGATTGGAATCATCATTTTGTTTTCAAAAAAATTTCAGTTTTTATTTTATAAAATATCTTAAAAAAATATTTATTTTTTCCTACAAGATTTAATTTGTAATTCAATATTTCATGAATGATAATATATTTAATGCAACCATTACATGTTTTTACGATTCATTTCGGTGAAAATTATTTCAACAATAATTGGAATATTAATTGATTTTAAATAAATTATTTGAATATGAAAGTGAAATTTTCCTCATGGAAATTTTTAACTAAATTTTAAAGGTTGGGTTAATTGTTAAAAATATTATTTTGAATGAAATATATTTTTGAAATTAATTATGATTTTAAAAAGTATTTATTAAATTGGAACTGAAATTTTCTTTAATAAATGTTTTCAATTATTGTTATGGGTTGTATTATATGTTTTTAATTTTATATTCAAAGAAAATTATTTTAAAAATATATATATATATATTAAAATGTTCTTCAAAGTGGGATGAAAATATTCAGTAATAAATGTTCTATGTTATTTTTCAAGAAACAATTTTCCATCTAATAAAATATCCATTGATGTGTAACGTCTATGACATGGGGGCCACGAAATCGATAGCCCGAGTCAAGTTATACCATGACCTCAAATGCATCTCCCCATATGCTAGAGGTAGACAAATAGTAGTGAATGTCTAGATAGGTCATGTGGGGAGAATATACCCATATTTTCAAAGTAATCCATAGTATATCACAATATAAATTCTGAAAAAATTAAGATACAATCAATAGCATGCATTATTAGTGAAAAAACCCAAAATAAAGACATCCACAAAAACCCCAAAATTGTCCATACTCAAAGCCAAGTATTTCATAAATGCATTTCCAATTCCTACCTCAAATCTTTATAATAGGGCCCTTTCCCTTGTCCTGACCTATAAGCATGAAATATTCTCAAGTACCCAACAGTGGAACATGTAGGGTGTTAGAACAACTCAGTAGGCCACCACCAATAGTGTATAAATAATATCCAGTCTAGAAGATAATGCATGAATATAAATATTAATGCAATGTAATTGAAGGGAAATTCATGGGACAATAGGTATGAATCACGAAATTGATTAAATATTAGTTTTATTATGACATTTTCATTAAGTAGATCTAATCATCATTTAGTTTAACATCGTCATGTAATCCATAGATTATATATCTACCTTATTAAACCAATATTCTTGACATTTATCATTTCACAATAGAGAATGATTCAATTGCCTATGTCACTAGGTACGAGTATATAATGAAATCACAACATTTAACATATATCCCTAATCTAGTATTTTCATTGAATATAACAAATGGGGGAATGGTACATCATTCCAACCTCCCATCCCATGAATTATTTGGTAGGTTAGAGTATCATTCCAACCCTACACCTAGGAGGAGAATCAGTCCTCAATCCAACCAACATGCCATGTGCACATGATTATTTACCTTTCACCAAATTTATTTACTTCACAGAAAATACATCTTATAGATATAACAATATTTATTCACAATAATTAACATGTGATTCAAGTGTTATTTCCTAGAAAATTCATAATGCCATTTTTACACTACACAACCATTTAGCACAATTCACATTCCCAAGTCTCATACCATTAACCTTATTCATCAATTCAAAATCCATTCCCAATCCCATGTTTCAATATTTCATAGACACCATTCCTTATAGGGTTTTTATCTTAAATCATTATCCACAAGGTACAATTCTCATTTCACTAAGTAACCAATTTTAATTACCTTTAAAAATAATCATATATGACACTACTAAGAATAGGAACAAAATAATTGATTTTCACACCAAGTCAACATTTCAACATGCTCACTAAGGGATCTACCTAGTCACAAGGATACCTATCACATACTTACCCAACTTCTATGTCCAGAAAGTATCGGTGCCCCATTGGGTAGTCCCACAAAGGTCAAGTCCTCCTTTATTTTTCACATGGGGACCATGAGTTTCTCCATTCCTCACATATACATCCACTACACAAAAAAATAATCAGATGATTAAAATCACAACAAGGGTTAAACTAGAAATAAAACATAGCACGCACAAATATGAAATGAAACTATGGGATATATCTTGAAGACCACCTACCATGGATATGTTGTTTAACACATATCTAATCAATGCCTTGTATCTCTATTCAAGAACCCTTTTAAGAATAACCATAAATCTCAATAAAGAAGATGTTGTTTGGAGATTGGGATAGATATGTGGGAGAAATGGAAACCCTCAAGTTCAAAAGTTAAACAAAGAATATATTAAACATACCCGAATATTCAATCTAAAACTAACGACGCTTCAAAAATAAATGTATTGAAGGAGAAAACCCTCTTGGAAGATCTTGTATAGGCTAGATTATCAGTAGGTTAAAAATTGTTAAGAATGATTAAAATCCCGAGTTGGGGTTAAAAATCATGGAGTAGTAAATTTTTTAATTTCTCAACTTTACATTGTTTTATGGTTTTCCAACACAGTTTTCCAAACCATGAACAATCCATGTGAGAGACACTATCCCAAAATTCTTCTTTTGTATGGTTTAATTGGAATTATTCATGGTTTTCTTCATAGTGCGACAACTATACAAAAACCACTATCTAAGGCATCATGGTTTCCTAGGATGATCTACATAGTGTGAAATAACCTTGTAATGACCATGATAATTTTCCAGAACCATTTGTTTCTCAATTATTATGTCTTGAACTCTCAGAACACCCTCAATACTTCGCATGATCTTTGGAAAATTAATATTTTTATAATAGAGATGACATAATCTAAAACATAAACAAAAAACATATTAATTGTCCAAGATGATACATCCTACCCACATTAGGATGGCTCATCCTAGAGCCACTCATCTTGAGCATCATTGAGATTCTGAAGCAAGGAGATCTGGTAACTAGCCTTTCATATTTAACACTCACTCCCAAGTTTCTTCATGGCCATTTCAATGCTTCTATAGAACCCTAAAAAGGTAAATCATTGCCTTGTAAAATCATTTCACTATTTCCATAATTAAAAATGGATTCCCCTGGAAGGACGTGTTAGGATCAAGCTCATCATCGTTAATGTTTATACATGATATGGATCATTTTGTTACTACGACAGTTGAAAAACTTAGAATAAATCATTCATCCCACTATACTATTATGGATGAACTAATCGCTAATCCACCAGTCCAATCCTATCCACAATATCGAATGGACCCACTTACCTGGGCATTAACGTTCCTTATTTCTGAATGTTATGGTGACCCATCCTTGGAGACACCCAAAGAAACACACTAACTTCCACCACCAACTCAAGAGGTCTACAACGTTGATCTACAAATGAAATATGCCTACTCTGAGCTATCATCATGTTCCTTCATATCAAATGAAATTTCTGTGATGTTTCCTGTATGAGACATGGTCCTAACATATTAGGTTCCCCAGCCACTAAACAACACAAAGTAGATCCACATATTCTACCATAACGTTCCTGAAATGGTTCCATATAAATCATATCCTATAATATATTATTTTAAGAAAAAAAAACTTGTGATTAAGGATTTTCCAACAAACCTCACAAATCTAGGACACAGACTCTAAACATATCCTCTAATACTAGAATCGTGCAATATGACATCCCATTCATTTTTGGGTGATATGAGGTACTCAGTAAAACATGGGTACAATATTACCTTTATAATCTTTACTAGAATAGAGATGTAAAATGTGGGTCATGATCGAAAACTATGGTTCTTGGGACACCATACATTCACATTATTTACCAAAACTAAAACTCACTGAATTGGTCAGCTGTATATGTCTCCTGGATAAGAAATAAATGAGCTACTTGAGTCAAATAATCTACAATGACCTATATCACATCATTATTCTACGGAGTCCTCAGATGACCCACTACTATGTCCATCATTAAATTATTCCACTTCCATTCTAGTATGGGAAATGACTGTAAAAACCCACCTGGGAATTGATCCTTGGCCATCACCTATTGAAAAGAACGGATTCGCCCCGTTAATTCTGAAATGTCTTTCTTCATCCCAAGCCACCAATACTTCCAATGAAGATCAGGATACATCTTATTTAAGATCGAATATAATTCCCACCATGATACATGGAACTCAAGCATCGTCTATTCACGTAAACACATGGGTACTACCTTGCAGAAACAAATAGATATGATTCCATAACCATCTAAGGCAAATCTATAAGGTGAGTCCCCAACATTTGGACATTCTTTCATATTGAAACACACAAAATCCTTTAGCAAGATCTTTTTCCCCGACTCAATAACATTGAATCAAATGCAATAGATTCAATAACAATTTCTGTTTTCGGTAATACTCCTCGAGTTGCATCTCCAAAAACAAAGACATCATTTTACATTGATATTTTTATCCATAATTCATCATATTTTTAACCTTATAGACCATAGAATCCACAACATTATTCACTTTTCTCTATGTATAAACCAACTCAAAATCAAAGTATTGTAGGTAATTGACCAACCTTTGATGCTGATGATTTAAATCCCAGTGATGGAATATATAATTTAAACTCTTATGGTCATAAAACATTGTAAACATCTCACCCAATAATTAGTGCATCCAACATGTTCAATCATAAAAAAAACCAGCTTGCTCAAAATCATCATTTGGGTAGTTCATTTGATGTGGTCTCCATTGTATCTACTCGTATACCACAATCTGATCATCCTGCATCAACCCTACTCTAAAGCCTACACCAGATGCATCACAGAACAATGTTTACTTCATACTAGGTTCACGTAATATTATAAATGGTATGGTAGTGGACTTTATCTTTAATACTTGAAAATAAAACTGGCATGTCCCCGACAACTCAAACAAAATACCCTTCTTGGATAGTTTTGATATTGGTGCATCCAAATATGATAAATCCCTAATGAACCTCTGATAATAAAAATCCAATACTATAATGATACAAGCATCAAAAATAGTCATGGGATTCTAAAAAGACACCACAGCCTGCACCTTCTCCAGATCCACCAACAGTCTTTACTCAAAAATTATGTGTCCTATGAAATTCACTTTTTCAACCCAATACGAACATTTTAATAGCATTGTTTAAAAATTATGCTCTATTAGTATTCTCGGGATGATGTTAAGATGTTGTTCATGATCACAAAGTTTTTATGAGTACACCAAGATTTCATCAACAATGAAAACCATGAATTGATCAAGAAAAATTTGAAATATCTTATTCATTAGTACCATAAACATAGGTGTTGTATTGGTCAACCCAAACAACATCACTGAAAATTCATAAAACATGTACCTTATTTAGAATGTGGTATTTAAGAAGGTCTCACCCACAACTGATGGTATCCTAATCTCAAATCGATATTAAAAATCACTATGGAACACCTTAGGATGTCAAATAAGTCATCAATTCTAGGAAGACGTTATTTATAACTAATTGTATTATGATTCAACTTCCTTTAATCAACAGATAACCTCAATGATCTGTAAGACTTCATTCGAAACATCATTGGTGATCCCCATGGTGACGTACTAGGTCGAATGAATCACTTCCATTCTATCTATTGTAATTGAATATTAAGTTATTGGAGTTCTCTTGGAATCATTAGATATGTTGTAATGCAAATCATTTCTTCCCCTCGAAGAAACACGATCATAAACTCAATATATCTCATAAGTGGTAGTCCCAATAATTATTTAGGAAACACATCATGGAATTGATCCACCACATGAGGAAAGACAAATTGCTCAACATCTCCATCATTAAGAACTTGTAATTTCACATGGGTCTTGAGCTCTGCCAAATGCTAACATAATGGACTTTCATGGCCTGCTCGAGCACCCCACTCACCATTAAGGACATAATTTTCTCTATTGGGATACAGAAACACAACCTGACATTAATAACAACCACTAAGGTCTTGATAATCCACTAACAAATCCATACCCAAGATTAGGTCAAATTATGACATCACTTGAACATATAGATACCATAGGGAATGATATCCACCACCCTCTAAGGAACTATCTTTACAACACATTATATTCTCAACTCGCACCACCAACAGAGTGTCAATAGACAAAACTCCACATACAAATTCTACAGTTAGGCCTAGCAATACTACAAACTATGTAGAAATAAAAGAATGTGTGGAACCTATGTCATATAGAGAATTTTAAATTATTGAATCTATAAGAATACTTCCAAAAATGGTAGAAAGTCATGCCTCACTTCTTTCAGTTATAAATTTCACTGTGTGGAGATAGCCTATCCATTGACCCTGGGATCCATCCTGATTACCATTCACTGCATTTCCCTTCTAGTACGAATGGTATCTTCCTGAAGATCCACATCCACCAACCCTACAATTACAGCCTATGGAGCTTCCTACCTCATACTAGTTATGGGGTAATAAAACACCTACCTTCACCCTACACTAATATCTACCTTCCAACACATTTCTTATGTCGTCTGTTCCTACAGAACCACTACAAATGGCACATCATTCCACATGATCTGAACTCAATAGGTTTTATGGAACCAAAAATTTGAACGTGTTCAAATATTCAACATTGGAAGCATCAAACTAAATCACTAACTCATGAAACTGGTTCATTTTTGTGGTATTGTTTTCCACCATAGCCTTGGTTGAAATTCTCAAAATGATGTTTCCTACTATCAAAATATGAAGAATTGGTTCCCCCGACCGGAACTTCATGACTGCTTTTGGGGGCCTCCTTGAGGTGTCCATCTAAGATGAGTTCTCGATCCACCACCTCATCAAACCTCTTCATCCCTAATATATTCACCTGGGATCTATTATCATGTAAATGTTTATCTTGATACTGCCTTTCAAAAGCTAACTCATCAACAATTAATGCAGAAACAAAACATTTCATGTCCATAAATTGGCCTGCATACTCCATTACTAACATCATCCCCTATGTAAAACTTATAAACATCATATCCTTCCCCCACCTTAATATTTCTTCATAGTAATACTCCAGAAACATTTTATAAACCCTCTTCCACATCATTAACACTACTTGCTCAGTCTGAGTGAAGATATCCCTCCAACGCTTTTCCTGACCCCGCAATATATAGGCTGAAAAATTAACTCACATATCAGAAGGAGTCTCTCATTTTTCCATATTTGATTGGATAAACTATATCTGCAACTCAGCTTCCTCTGACCCACCCTCTCCAGTAATGGTCAGTGGGTCCTATAACTAAAACTCTCAGGTCAGCTCGAACATAATCGGTGTGAACCACCTTGGGTCATTTTCCGTCATCTATATAAGATGAGACATGTTCTCACATAATGAATTTTTTTTATCATCTTAAACCACTGTGAAATCATTTTCCACTACATGGAGAGAACTCTCTACAATATCCTCTAGTCACCCAAATAGCACACAACTTCATGGTAGAATTTCTCTATAATGCAAAACATAATATTTTTAGAACACAAACCATGAAATTTTTACAAGGAAAAAAGATATGATCATCACTATCCAAACTATCATTTCACATACAATTACTTTTGGGATTTATAGTATAAATTATTCTACCCTCAATCATAATTCCAATGGCCATGTCTATCAATGGTTAACTAACTAAAATGGTTACAAGACCTAACTTTTACTCCTATTCAAAATGATTTCCATATCCCAATTGACTTCTAATACATTTTAATTTACATACCATTATTTATCCAGAAACATTATTCAATTATTACATAGCATTAAAACATCCCTTTTTACCCATTTATGTCATTCCATTAGACAAAATTTCAATACTTTCAATATAATCATATGCATCCCACCCATTACATCTCGCACACCCTTCCTGTACACGTGTGTGTATACTATGATGCATGTCACTTATATACATATGTTTCTAGAATGATGCATGAATTCATAACGTCATGCCTCTATATCCATGATAAAAATATCCTAAAATAGTCAAAACACACCAAAAGTCAACCACCTATTAGAGAAATATCATCGATGTTAACAACTCCCAATTAAGAATTGTAATTCCTTCCAATGGTGTCTTGGGTTTCCCCCGTACATGGGCTACCTTCTCCCATGCATGACCTCATTACTATGGATTTACACTATCATAATATCATCTCTACCATCCCCAAATATTAAAAAAACAGAATATAACTCCAATGAAACAACTTTTTTGCATCCTTGACCTAAGTTCCACAAATTCAGTGCCCTTAGATGGATCATCTCATGGTCTCAATAGTGTCTCACCCATACACTAGAGGATGCTGAAAAGTAGAAGGTGTCTTGAATTGTCATATAGAGGGACTATACCCCCTTTATCAATGTAATCTATAGAGAATCACAATAAAAATAGTGAAAAAATAACAAAAAAACCAATAGTATGCATAACCAAATGTCTTCCATTCTAGGTACTACCACAACCAACAATAAACATGTATTGTCACTATACAATGCCAGTGAACATGCACAAGAGCCTGAACCCAATTAGCGAGGACTCAGAATGTGTGTCCAAGAGGCTCGATTTCAAAATGGGTGGAGACATATTTCTGGGTGATACTATAATAGTACGGTAGTGGGCACAGTAGCAAGTATTGTTCGGTACTATAGCAGCTAGAACTATTAATATGTTTGGTCTTTTGGGCCATAATTTTGGTACATGGGTCCTTCAAGACCATCGGACCACCCATGGCCTTCAGACCAATATGACTTTCAGGCCTCTGCAGGTCCTTTCGGGAAACCTGATGGAGTTCAGGGAACGTCAATGATTTTGGGAAACCTAAACTTGTGTGGTATGGACCACAAAAACTCTACAAATAAATGGTCTTATGATGAGGATTTTTATCATGTTTATTCACCAAATAAGAAGACAAAAAATATGGATGAAGGAGAAGATATGGCATTTCTATTGGGACCATCATGTTCAAGCATGGGAAGCCTAGAAGAATATTCATGTGAAGGTGGAGAGCCGGTATAATGATAGAGATTTTGGGGAGGAGTAGATCCATGTAGTTATAATCTAGATATTACTGCTAAGGACTATAATTCATGTAATATCTATTCATACAGGCCTTTTAAGGGTTCAACCTCATCCCTTAAAATGGGGGTTATCAAAAAAATCAATAAAAATAATACCTTCTGTCTATTTAGGCATTTATAGTGAGTAGAACAATGAATTAATACAACTACGGAAATCTACCCTGGTACCCAACGACGACCTGAAAAAGGATTGAGTACAACTGAGTAGACTGCACCAATGGTGTCTCAAAGATATACAGTCTTGATTTTAGTGAATCAATGTAAATATTAATGGAATGTAATTAGTGGACAATACAATGGCCAGTAGTTAAGAATAACAACTTTGTTTTACTATTATGATTATTGTGCTAATTTAATTATATATATCCACTCATCATTTATTTCAAAATCATCATGTAATACATGGGTAATTTATCTATATTATTCTCCCATTATTCATAACATTTATCATTTCACATATGAGAACAATTCAAGTCCCTAACTCATGAAGGATGAGTATATCATGAAATCACAACAATTACCTTCGATCCTCAGTCCATGTGTTTTCACTCAATACAACCATTAGTGTAATAGATCATCTGTATGACTCCCCAACCCGTGCATTCATGGGTAGGTTAGAGCATTAGTCCAGCCCTACCTGTTGGAGGATCATCAGTCTTTATTCAAAAAACCCAGCCATGATCAATTGATTATTTACCATTCACCACATTTATCCACATCACAAACAATACAACCAATACAGATAACAATCACGATTCAAAACAATTGACATGGGATTCAAAAGTCATGCCATAGCCTGTTCACAATACCTTTTTACTCTACGCAGCCCATTATCCCAATTATCATTCACAAGTATAATCGTATTAAATATATTAATCAATTCAAAATCCATTCCCAAAACCATGTTCCATCATTTCGTACACAACATTCCTCCTAGGATTGTCAACTTAAATCGTTATCTAAAAGGCACAATTCCCATTTATCTAATTTAACAAATTTTTATTACCATACCAATTAATCGTTTAAGACACTAATTTTCATAGGCACATTCCATTAATTCATTTTCACTCCCATTCAAAATCTCAACATTCATATCAAGGGATCAATGTGGTCGCAACTCAAAAATGTCATTATTATCTACATTTTAATTAAGGAACATATCAGCACACGCCATGGTAGGCCCTACAAAGGACATGTAGACCTCCTTCTGTTCAATGGGTTCCAAGAAGGTTACCATTCATCATCACGACAACCATTACATCAAATATCATCAACAGATCAAAATCAAAACAATGGGTATAAATGAAAAATACTTATGAAAGAAAAAATCTCAAACAAAACTATGGGATATAACTTGAAGACCCCCTACCCTGGATATGTTGTTGAACCCACACCTAATTGAGGCCTCAAATCCCAACTCAACACCACATTGAAGCTTCACCCCAAATATCTCCGATAAAAAATGTGTTTATTGCTTTGGATTTATATGGGGAGAAATAGAAACCCTATACCGATAAGAGAAACAATGAGGATATTAGACATACCCAGATCTTCAATCTACAATAACGACACTCAAAATGGCCAATGATTGATGGTGAAACACCACTTGGAAGCTCTTTTAACATTGTCTCATTATTAAAGTTCAAAATGGTAAGGAAGAATATCCCAAGTTGGGGTAAAAAATTCTAGAGTGGAAATTTTGTAAATTTTGATACTTTACTGGGATGCATGGTTTCCCGCACGGTTTGTCAAACCGTACGCAAACCATGTGAGTGAAAAAATCCCAAAATCACTCTTTCACACATTTTACATAAATTTTTGTAAACCTTGCAAACGCCTCTTTCCAAGGCTGTGTGGTTACCTATGATGATCTTCCCATTTTCCACTAACCATGCGCAAACTATGAAAAATGCTTAGAACCTCGTTTTTACTCTATTTTTATGTCCATAACCCCCAAAACAACCCCGAGCCTTCACATGAACATTGGGAAATAATTATTTTACCATGATAAAGAACATAAAGTTAAACATAAAAAAACAAATCTCATGAAGTGTCCCATATTTTACAGAAGTTACTTATTATTTATAGGGGATGTGATCCAATTATAACATCTTTAGATATTCTATTATGGTTTTTTATTATAATGAATTTATTTTCATATAACATGTTTTCTCTATGGGAAAAAAAATAATGAAATTTATGTGAATACAAAACCCTTTTAATATGTTATGATAGGATGAATGTTTCATGATCATTTGACACATAGATTTATGGATTATGTGTCTGGTTGGACCTATACCTCCCTCCAATTGATCAGGTATAGAAGGTTAATTCATGAGTAAATGTGTCATGAATAAACCTTGTTAATTGTTCATAATGATATTCGTGTACTTAATTACATGTTCAAATTATTATGTGTGAGCCTGCTGATATTTTCATAATGTATATAGTAAACCTGGTCATATATTCACAACACAATGCAATTTCTTGGAGGTCATGTCAATATGAAAATACGTGGACATGTTGGCATATTCATGAGTTCATTTAAGGGTTTGATTTCAAGTATTTTACTTAATGAGTCTACCTAATTCTATTTATACATGTTGAAAAATTTATAAGATCATGGGTAAGATATAAATCTATGTCTTATTCCAAAATTATTCTCTCACGGATCTAGTTCATTGATTACATTATGTATCATGTCTTATGAACTTCGAATCATTATGCCAGGACACATGTTTTCAACATTAGTTATGTATGGTATATTTTCATTTGTTATGCACCTTTCCCCATACGATTATGCTCACACATTTTTTTTACACTATGATCATTAATACACTTTATAATAATTAGTGACTTCACTTTATTATGTTTCCCTTCCATGGATCTGCGGAATGGTTTTATGTATGTGATGTATATGTAGAGTATAAAAATATTATGATCGTTAGGGGAAATATTATGGATCATTCACTAAATAAGAATATTTTTTACAGAGCATCCAAAGGAACCAGACCATTACTATGCTCATGTGTGTGGGTGTGAATAAATGATTATTCATATAAAATATGTAATATATATGTGTGAGAAGTTAGGTTATCTATAATTATTATCAAATGATCGGTTTAGTTGTCCTCCAAAAAAAATGATGAGAAGAAAACAATGGTATCCCTATAGATATTTAAAGGGTTATTACTACTTATATATAGATGTATAAATATAATGAGTAGTTAATATATAAGAAAATAACTTAAAATTTAGTAAAGTATAGAATGAGTAGTTTATAATAAGTTAAATACTCTTTTAGATACTAAAATATGATGTAGATATAACAATGATATACATAGTGTTAATAACTCTTAAAAATCTATTATGAAGCCCGATTTAATCATCACCTGAGGTATGAAAACAGACCTTTCACCACACCTAGTTTGACAGTCATGGGTGATATGTTTTATGAATTAAAGAACTATTTTTGAACCAAAATTAATTATTGGAATAATGACTAGAAGGTTACAAGAATAATCATATTGATTCATATATTTAATATAAATTTTCAGGATTTTGACATTATATAAATGATTAATCATTATTGTGAGGTTACCCATTATGATTATTGTTTCTTATACTGTTAATTTTTGTTTTAACAAATTGCTAGAAATCAAATCAAATATGTTAACATAGAGTGTGAATTGTAAAATTAAATGATTTTGCTTTAGAGAAACAAAATTTTATGTGATTTAGAACAAAAAATATCATTAACAGGATTAAAACACTCTCATGTTATAAATTATTCCTAATATAGAAATGATTAAAAGAATATTCAACATTATGCTCAGTCCTTCATGAGACAACATCCACATTATTTTACTGTTTCTATGTTTCCAGTATTTATTAAAAAATGGATCTCTATAAAAAACTATATTTAAAATTATACAAAAATTAGATAATAAAACATTCATTTTGAACATCAATAATTTGGATGTAGTAACAGATCAACTGTGGACTCTTATAAGGAATACAAATAAACAATACGAAATCAAAACCATGGAATGAGACTATTTCATGAACCTATTTTTTAATAATAATTTCTATCTTAATATTCACATGAAAATGGATATGAAATTACGTGGTCGAAATAAGAAGGATGGTGATTCTATTGGTACCTAAGAGGGAAATTTTAAAAGACTTATGAGGTATTATTTTCTTATTATCACCCAAAAAAAATATAAGTTTGATCAATTATTTTATGGATTAAAACAATTTTTCTTAAGGTATTTTGTTATATGATACATCAATAGCTATGAAGATATCATTTATTTTTCTATGGTGTATGTGAATATTAGGCTTACCCATCAATCAAATTGTTTTTATAAAAAATAAATATGGTTTTCAAGGGAATCTCTAAAAACCATAGATAAAATAAGATAATGTTTCCATTGTAGTTGAAGTGTGTAAAGGAAACACTAAGTTAATTTTATTAATGGGACTATTATATGTTTTATTTGTTTAAATGATGTTCATTGAGTGTTTGAATGATGACATTTTGTGAAGAACTTATCTAATATTGAATATTGAATGAAATATAGAATTAATACACCATCCATACTCTTGTTCTTTAAGTATATATATTTTCATAATTATAGGATTAAATTCTCCAATATAAGGTACAATATGGAATATAATCCACAATAACATTTGAATGTAATGGAAAAAGGTATTTTGAAATCCCAATGGATGAACTGAATCATAATGATTAGAAATCACTTATAATTCAATACCATGTAGGGAACAACATATTTGATTTTTTATGAAGGATCTCTATCAAAATATAATTGGTTATCCATTAGTGGAAAATGATTTGATTATAATAAATTATTATCGACATCTATAATGCCTATTTAATAATGTAATAACATTTTATTTTTTTTCATTTCTAATGTGAACACATGGTTTCAATAAAAATGTTTATTTATATGATAAGAGCTTATTCCATGAATAAATGTTGAATAATCATTTAGAATCATATATTTATCTATGTAATATTATAATAATAGTAATGGAAAATGTCATGGGTTTATAAGTTTAATTTTTATTGTATGTTCAATGTATTAGACATCCATTTTTTAGGTTTTATAGAATAGGTGTTCATAAAGATTGTGTATATTTTGGGTTAGATTTATGGCTGTAAAACCCTTTGGGATTTTATATATCATGGTTGAAAAAACATTTATGAGAATGCCTTTAAATTTTATTTGAATATTTTCAAAGGAATTGGAAACCATTCCAATTTTTTTGTCTTTAAGGTTTATGAAATAATAGGTATCCTAATATTAAAAATTCTTATGAACAATATTTATGTTAATTTGGAAAGATAAATCCTGATAGCTATGAAACAAAAATGGTCATCTGGAAATGTCATGGGACATGAAAGAACAACAGATGTTAGATATGGGTATATTGCCTTCGACTAGCCTACGTGGAATATTATTTCTAGTTTTTAAACATAAAGAGGGATATTTAAAAGTATTATTTTTATGTAAGGAAGAATAGGAAGATTGATAATGGTTTAAAAGTATAATATATCCACCATTAATTCTATAAAGGAAATAGGAAAACATCACCACGAGATTTGTTTTCAGAATCCCAAAAACATCTAAATTTTATCATTCTACATGGGTTGTTGTCATCACTATACCTTGTCACCACACTTAAGATTTATCAGTGATAATTCTTATTTGGATAAGATTTACATGATATAAATTTTGTGATTTATGGTTTCATGGAGTTGAAAATTCTATTTTATCTAGTTAGGATCTCTGGTTTACCTAAATCTTTGGAGAAGCCTTTAAGAGGCCGTGTATATGAAGCTAAATTTCAGCACAACATATCAACCACAAACCAATGTTTATTTATAGTGAATAATTCAAGTCGTAGAGGTTTTTTTAAATCTTGTTTTATGGATTTCAAAGGTGGTTGGGATAAAAATGTTCATCTTGATTATTTTTTATACAAGAATAAAATCCCCTTGTATTTAATATAACTCATTTGAATTTACTTTATAAAAAATATTATAGAACACCTACATACTAGAATAATGTTATATATGGATTAAATTGGACTATATGTAAATAGATGAAATAAAATATAAGATTTGAGTCATTTATCAAAATGTTATGGTAGTAAAAATTTGAAAAAAATGATTCAGTGATAATTTTTTTGTGATCTAAAATTTGAAGTTGGTGAAAAGGTGTTTCTAACATTTTATTCATGGAAAAAAGAAGGGAAAACTAATTCCTTGGTATATCAGTCATTATAAAATTAATGATCATATCTGGGATATATATTTTCACTTTTTCGTTTATCAATCCACTCTATGAATTGGGATGCATTCCATGTAGCTCTCTTATAAATTTACATACCTGATCTATCATATTTACTCAATGAAGAGGTCATACCACTATAACATGATCTATCATATGACGAACAACTGGTGGATATTCTAGGTCATATAAAGAATGGTTTATGAAACATGACCACTCACTTATTTATTTTTTTGGAAAAAAATTGATTTAGTTAAATAAGTCACTATTTTTAGATTTTGATAGATGGAAAATTTTGTTTAGTTTTCATTACACTAAAAACTATGATTAAACAATACATAACATACTCTAAAAATATGATTATTATACCCAACCCATTTGAATGGAGCATATGAATCTGTTTAATTAAATTATGATTATATAGGTTTTATGAATTTATATAAAATTAATTCTTTGGCGACCAATTCATTATAAATGCGAATTATAAACAATTTGAAATTAATGGAAATCTGTTAGTGAAAAATAATTTTTTTGACCACACAAAAACATTATACCTCAAAATTTTAAACAAATATCTTTTTTGAATTATTTTAAATAAATTTAAATATTATATATTAAATAAATGTTTAACATTTATCTTTTGGGCTATTTTAATTGGAGGTAATAATAAAAGAAATTTTATTCTTAAAAATATATTTTATTAAAAACCCGTTTTGCCACCATTTACAAACATCTTTTTAAAATTTATTATTTCCAGATTTATGAAATTCATTTGAAAAAATAAATATCTTTTTTTACATAATCCTCTCAAAATTTTCCTTTTCTGAATTTTTTATTTTTTCTTAAAAGATAAATTTTTTGATCAGTATGAGAAATTGTGATTTTTATTGATGAATTGCCATTTCGTTTAAGAATTTAAAAGTAAAATTATTTTAATATGCTTTAAAAATTAAAATTAGTTCAATTATATATCAATTAATATAATTTATTTCAATTAATTATATATCATGTTCAATTATTTATAATTTATTTAACTTTTGAAAATTTCATCTCTCGAAAACTAATTTTTCACAACATCTGTAATATTAATTTTAAATTAAATTTTATAAATTATATGAATTGGAATTGGAAAAATGGATTCCATATTTTTAGTCAGTATAAATTACATTCTACACTAATTTACACTTAAATTTTCACCATAATTAATAGTAAATACAATAATAATTAGTTACCATGATTAATGATTTAACGAGTTTATCAATGATAAGGTATCAAATGACTTATAAAAATATCCAAACCAATTCGATAGCCATATATAGAGAATATAACATATATTATTATATATTAGACAATTATTTATCCTAGTATCATGTATAAAATGTAGGTACACTTTCTTCTTTTAAAATATCACATGTGTGCCACTCACCTTACTTAAAGAACGCTACTTACTATCCTATCATCTGTATACATCGACAAACCTTTAGTTAAACCAATATGAAAAAAATTTATTCCATAAAAACATAATCTTATAATTTAATACATGTTCATATGATAAATCTAAGCTATGAATGATTGATTATAATCCAAAAGAGTTTTTTTGGTGATGTAGTAATGTTTTGAACTATACATTATAGTATTAATTATTAATAAAACTCATTAAAATCATTTAAAAATATAAAAAAATAATAAAACTAGTATATCCTATATAATTATTTTTTATTTCATAAATGTAATAACACTTATCTATCTACACATTGATCCTACGGGATAGGAAAACATTATTCATGTGTGTGATGGACTACCGCCTCACAAACTGATTTTATTTTATTCCCATAACAACATTTCTATGAAAGATACATATATATATATATATTATATATGATATTTATTATATTATTATACATTTTAATTATAATATCACATTTACTCTCTTAATTTCCATTAAATGAGAATTTGATAATGTCACACTTGTGTACGGTGGGATTACACCTCACGAAGTGATGTGATTATTTTTACTAATTGTTTTCAAGGAAGGTAATTAGAGAATATATGATGAATATATGTGAAATATAAATCATAAAATAATTATATATGTGTTTTATATTTTTAATCATTATATCATTTGATCCTTTTAGAAAATTGAAATAGTACTCTTGTGTAAGTACAAACTACCATCTCCATGATTGGTGTATTTCATTCTCTATAAATAAATATTATTGATTAGTTTAAATAAATATATACAAAATATATATGATGTTAATATAACTTTTTATGTTTTTTATATTATGAATCACTGATTAAACTAATATTACTAAAAATTAAAATTCAAAACATATAGTAAAAAAGCAGTTATGGCCAAAAAATTTATTACAACAAGAAATTTTTTATTAACATGTAATAATATGTCATAAGTAAATCATATATGATTTTAAAAAGAATATTTTCATATTGAAATATATTTAAAATAATATTATATTTATTATGTAGGTGGTTAAATTTTTTAACATGGAATATGATACATATGGTAGGAGATTTCTAGTCTCTTATATTTTTAGGAGACAAATTTCATATTCAACACTATTATTTTATGTGGTATATATACAAACCATATGACATGTTATATCTTTAATATAATTATATTAATTATATTTAATTTTTCATTTGATTTTTTATTTAGTGTTTTATTTCATTAAAAATTTAATGAATTTATAAGGGATTGATGTTACAATCTCATTTTATATTGAGGTTGTTTATTATTTTACTTCCAATGATGAGATATTCTGATATACCTCTCAAGAGGATTATGAATTTTATTATCCAATTATGATTTTATGATAAAACATGTTTTATATAAATTTTCCTCTATATATATACTCAATGTCCCAAAATAATGTCTTTTTAATAAAAAATACGATATTTATCTCTTCAATTGTAAAAAAATTCCTTCTATATAAATTTTTTCTAGAAATGTATCAGAATATATTTTTTAAATTATAGAAATGATTTATTCCTGAAATTGTTACCCTTGTTTGAGTTTTTACAAAAACAATTGACTATAATCTTGATGTTCTATTCCAAAAAAGTCTCCATTGGAATTTATAAAAAAAGGAGAAAGAAATATTTGATTTAACAACAATACATGAACTATAATTTCCATGTCCATGATTACTTAATTAGTTTAGGATTCGCATACAATATTTCAGGATGATTTTCAATGAAAATGGATTACCTAATACTTGGTGATTTTTTAAGTAAATTATTTTTAAATGTAAAAGTTTTTTTCCACATTATATTTTTATATGACTATTAATGATTCTTTTATATGTATCAAATATTAATTTCAATTAAATTTTTGTGGAATTATATATTTTTTTAAAAAAATCAATGTGGAAAAGTTATTTTACTCATTAAATGTTTTTAATGATTTTTAAATATTTTTATATGTTTTCAGGAATATTTTAAAATAAATATTTTTTCAAAATGTTTTATGTTTTAAATAATTTTCATTCATGTTTATATTTTATTTTCATCAAGAAAAGTTCCAAGTGATTTTTCAAAATTATTTTCCATTTATGATTGAAACCATTTATGTCCCATAAGATTTACTATGGATTCAATCCAATAATACCACCATTATTATTTACCTTGTTTTTCTTATTATGATAAAAAATTGTTTAGGAAACTATTATTATTCCATGGCTTATAATATAATGATATGTTTGTGAAATGATTACCCTTATCATGGGTTATGATGTGATGAATGTTTTATAACCTTATAGAACACAATTAAGTATATTATGTGAATAGTGGGAATTATACCCCCTCCACATAATGGGTAAATATAGATAACTCATTAGTTAAAATGTTGCGTTTCAACCTGATCACATGTTAATAATGTTGTGTGTAGACGTTATTACTTGTTCACTACATTACGTGTGAACATGATGAGATTTTTAAAATGTTATCTATAACAACGATATCATTTTCATTGTGATATGTTTGTACCTAGATTTCATTTCTATAAGATTATGTGTGGTCCTTGTTTCAAGTCGATAAGTATATGAGAGGTATATATTTAATATCCTCAAATTAAAGAGTGTTCCAATTTTTATTTAAACATAATTAAAATTTAATTTGCTTTTGTGTATGGAAAAAATATTTTACTTATTATAATGTTTTGTTTTCATGGTTTCTGTTCTTTGATTCCATTATGTTAATTTTTCATGAACTTCTAGTCTTCATTCCAGGACACAATATTTTGATCTTTTATATATAGTTTATATATATCATATGTAATATTCATGTTATATTACATCTATGATCACATTATATTTACATATTTCTGATCATAACACTTACTGAGCGTCTAAACTCACCGTTTCTTATATTTCGTTTCCCAGGTTATGAATAAAGGTTTTATATAGGTTAATTTAATGGAGAGTACCTAAAGTGGAAAAAGAAATATATGATTTTTTTAATATCATTCCGTATATAAGAATGTTGTGTACCTAGTCTCCAAAGGCATTAAACCATTACAGTCTATAGGCTTGTGTTTTTTGTAAAGTAATGAATATTCATCAAAATGATGTAATATCAATGTATGAAATGGTTGAATATCTATATGTTTTTTATCTAAGTTTTTTATTAATAAATTATTATCAATATAGGATTTTATATAGTTTTTGGAATACAATGGTAGGACCATCAGAACTTCAGTGGAATGTGTGGAAGGGTACCTAGTAGGATCACTTTCATATTAGACCTTAATCTCCCATCAGAGGTCATTAATTTTAATCAATACCTTGTGATTAATTTGACTAATTCATCCCAAAAATTAAATTTTTTATATTTTTGTTATGAGTCTCAGTGGAAACAAAACGTTTTCAAAGAGTTAGATACTCAGATTTTTAGTGGAATTGATGAGGAAACATTAGAACATAGTTTAGGCACATATTTTGAATAATCATGAAACTAATACTATGTAATCTTTAAAATTATTTTATAACCGTAAAATAAAAATTTAATGGTCATAATATCATTTGAAAAAAATATTCACATGAGAAATAATTAAAAATATTTCATTTCTTCACTCAGTTCTTATATAAATCTTACAATTCTTATAATTCATTGTGTCTGAGTGATTGAAATTATACTCTATGTCTTTAAATATGGTAAATAAAATGATTTTTACCTCATTTGGATGTAATCCTTGGTGTTTTATATATATTAATTTCTATATGGATCAATTATATATTGAATGAGGAAGATGAAAGGATTATTATGATATAAAATCCTCTAGAGACCCTGCTCTAGTGAAAATAGTAAAATGAACTTTCTAATCATCAGGTTAGGTAGGTGGTGGAAAATTCAAAGGTATTGTCGATACTATTATGTTTTTTACATGTAAAACCTATATATAATTTATAGTTATATAAAATCCCAGAAAAGAAAGAATAGACTGAAATTATTGAAAATATCTTCCATTTGTTTAAGACACATGAACACACTGAAATTTTATTCACCACATATATTCATGAATATCCTATAATAACGTAGTAGGATTCGTCCATGACTATAAAAATATACGATGAATGTACATGGAACACCATTCAGATATCCTTCAAATAATATGTCTAACCTAAAATGTTTAATATGGGTACATCAAAGGTGTCTTTTACCTTATAGAGAAGTGAACAATATATGATGAAATAAATATATTTTTTACATATTTGATCCAAATATATCTAAATCACATTACTAAATATAGGAATAATATCATAAATTTATATGGGACAAATAAATTAGATCGGGTTGAGTCTTATTCAAATTTTAATTTTAACCTATGGAGATGTGGTTGAAAATGTCATTGTGGATGGGGAAGATATAACTAGAAAATAAATATTTAGTGGAGTTCATTGACTAAAAGATGAAGAAAATATCTATCTTATATCATGAAAATTAATAGAGTAAAGACACGATAGGGTAGTATAAGTAGTGGGAAGATAAAATTTGTATAGATTCATATGATCTACATTTATTATACCAGAAATGCTCACACTATGATTTATTTTTGGAATCCAAAAATATAATTTCATATATGTGGATAGTCTAGTGAGCTTTATTGATTCTATCGATGGTATACACAAGGTTTCTTGACTAGATGCATGTTTACCAAAGGCCATATATTGCATTCTAATGTAAAACAAGTTGCTGGTTGTCACTCTTATCCTAAATTGGATAAAAATTTAGAGATAAAAATACATGGAGGAATCAAGGATGCTCATCTAAATGAAATGGAGTATTCATTAGAGGCATCTGATTCATGTCTAGTTACTATGAGTGGTATGGGGTTTATTTCATATTATATGGTTCGTGAATTTTTTAATATTTTTGATTCTAATTCATTCATTTTAAAAAATATTATTGACTCATTTTTTTCTTGTTCAGAACATATTCCCTTACTGATGGATATTTCAATTCCCTTAGAAATCAATAAGGGCGTATTTTCAAATTCCCATAGAACTGGGTGATGATTTTAAAAATATATGTAATGTGAAATTTTGTGTTTGTTGATATTATCTTCTTTAACCATGATATTATACTAGAAAGTATCAACATTTTTACAATCTAGTTTGACTATTATCATCATTTATTTCAGTTTCATTCATTCAATAGTGGCCCTCTTATCATTCAGGGTGTGTGGGGTTCTTAGACTAGGGAGAGAGGTGACCATTTCTCTATATGATAGAATCATGTATTAATAATATTTAGAGATATATCCCAAAATATTTGTTAAAAATTTGAGTAATCCACTTCATATAGTAGTGAATGATACCTAGATTTTATTCATGATGATTTTTGAAGTTTAAAAAACCATAGGGAGGTTAAGTTCACTATTTATTTACTCCCCAGAATGGGACCATTTTGTATATATTATTATCATATAGAACCCACTTATTTTTAAGAGATTAAACCTTATCTTCAGGATCTATAAGCCAACTGATTTATTCATCCAATCATATTACATTTTTATTCAACATATCACTTTATAAAGAAAGAGAATAGATTTAATTGTATTTTTATTGAGTAAGAAAATCTTAATTAGGCTATAGTTAAGAGAAATCCACAATTTTCATGGATTGTTGATGTATTTAAAAAAAATAAGAACTACCTGATTTTATAGGATAAACATTCAGTCAATGTACTATCATTAGAGGTTCTAAGATAATGATTTTCTATTATAATTATTAGGATGATGTATAAGATTTTATGAACCTAGTTATTCCAATCAATCCTACTAATTCTACCATTGAATTTACTGAATTGATGATATATAGTTTTTGTTGTCTACATTGAATAATTCATAGTTGACTTTATAAATGATATTTTTAACCCATAATGGAGAATGGATACATTCATAATTTGGAAATAATATTTATATTATTAAAAAATATCATTATATTTTAAGATGTCCATATTTTTATTTTGGGTCTGTAAATTGAGGTTTCTAGGTCATGTGATACCTAATAAGGGTAGCTACATGGATCCTAAGATGATTCTGGAGGTTATGTTTTTTAACCATATAGAAATGTGTTTTAGAATCATAAATTATAATAAATAACATAATAATAGTTTCATAATGAAATAAATTATATAGATTCACGGTGGTGTCTAACTGAGCATTGTGTCAATCCATACAAATTACTTTTAGAGTATGTAGAAATTTTTTTGGACTCGTGAAATATGACATACATAATATATCATGTATTATTAACTTATTCAATGTAATATTTATGTGGTTTTGGATGATGTATAATGATGTTCACAATTAGATAGACTCTTGTCTTCTGTTTTGTTATGTGTTCTGGAACATTGGGAATTTTCAAATTATATATCGTGATGGTATTTGGACTTAGTTTTTGTACTCTTATTTGTGTTTATATTCATAGATATTTCATTATTTACATGATACATTTATTATTGTTCTTTAGATTAAAATTAATCATTTTTTTTGCTTTATTGACACAAAGTTGATTCTCACCTATGCACGGTGATTAGGAACTTTCTACAGATCATTATGTTAGGCTTCCTTGAGTGACCATTTAGGATATACAAGGCTTTTAAATTTCTACATCTTAAATCCATATGTAATTTTAGAAAAAATTACCCAAAAAAATTAAAAAATCATTTTATCTTTTAACAGTAACCATAAATTATAGATCCTTCAATCTCATAAAGGCATTCAAAATTAATGTCGGGGTGGAAGATAAAATATTTAATTTTGTAATGAATATAAAACCATTTAAATTCTTCGAAATATAACTATTGAAAACTGATATCATAAATAGAGTATCAAAACACCCTTTTAAAATTCTGAGAATATAAAAATTATTGTCACATGAGTTAACTCATAATTAAGATTCCAATTATATTTTATTACATTTTTTGGTAGGGAAGATGTGTGAATGAGTATAAATCAAAATTAATCATGAATGGAATTATTTGAAATAATGATATCATTTTTTGGAAAAACATTTATCTTGTAAAAATATTTTTATTAATAAGTCATTATACCTATAAAGGGAAGGCGATGTACTATTATAGATAATATTATGTTTTCATTAACCATGATTGGATGAATGATGTTCATGATAGAAATATTTAAAATATAAAAGGGGGATATGATAATAAAAATCCTTACAACATTGGTTTATTTTGAAATAATTGTATTTTAGAGATATAAAAATATATTTATTTTAATTCCCAAAGAATTAAATTATTTTGGAGAATTAACTTCATTAGGTAGATGTTAGACCATTCTAAAAAAATATGGTGTACAATCGAAAAAATTTATTGGTTCGGGAAAATTTCAATCATAAAACCTTTACCTATATTTCATGTGACATTGAATGCACTCAAATAACATATATAAAAAATATAAAATAATAAAATCCAATTTTTATCCATATTCATTTCAATATAAATTTAAAATATTAATTAATTAATTATTATATATATTTATTAGTTACTTAGTATCTATATTCAATATTTGGTGTGAGTAATCTTTACCATGTTTGACTAGTTTCACAATAATGGCGGGGTTCTTCATTATTATAATAAATTTATACTTTACTAGACCATAAAATGTAAAACAATTCTTAATATATAATTATTTATCAATTTATTGATTCATCTATTGATTTTTTGTAATTATTTTCTATAATTATTATTGATGATATTATTTAGATAATTTGTAATGAAAAGAAGTAATTTTCATAATTAACAAGATCAATTATAATATTAAAACACTATAACTAATAAAATTATCATTTACCTATTATTAATAATTATTTTGTTTCAAAACCCATCCTTGATTCAAAGTTATATCATTTTTTCGTTTAAGTGACTAAACAGACCCGAAAATAATATGTTACAAACTATGTGTGATGTGTAAAAATACTATAATATATTTATGATGGAAATTTATTTTTATAAAATTATGTTATTATAATTGTATTTAATAAATATATAGAAAAAATATATTTTATTTTGAAACTAAAAATTTTATTTCAATAATTGAAGAAGTGATGTATCTTAAGAAAAATATAGTTGAAGCTTAACATTTCTTAAGAAAAACAAAATCTATGTATTAAAAAAATCATTATTTGTGGTGGATGAGAGATGAAATAACTATGTAAAATGTTTCTTACAATACAAGGAATCCCATTGAATGTTCTTTGTGGCTTAGAACAATTATTTTCGACATTTGATACTCCAATTTTAGTATTGGAATCCATGTAAAAGATAGAATATAGTGATTTCTTGAATAAAAAAGATCAATGAACCCAAATACAATAAACGTGATGCTACTATGGAATTCAAATGAAAATAGTGGTGTAAAGTGATGTCATATGATTCCAAGACTGATGTAAAAGTTTGTATAAAAGACTAGGATTCCATGAATTGTATTACAAAATCAAAAAAATGAGCATCACATCATCAATGAGTTTATTTTTATTATCTAATTTTAGATTCAAGGATATATATCATAGAGGGATGTCATTTTTGATATACAATATATAGGCGTGAATCTATTTTTTTTAGAAATATCTTATACTAAATCAATCTAATAGAGAATTATTTTGGGAGATTTTAATATAAAAATCGCTGAAGAAAAACATTGAAAAGAGATGGTAAAATCAGAAAAAACCTTTGATTCTTCAAAGGTGTCTTAGGTAATGTGCAATCAATCTAATCATGATGTCAACACGTTTTTCACCATACTAACACATTAGATGAATTATATATATTCCAAAATATTTAAAATATTGAAGAATAAATATTATGTTATGGTTGTTATGGATTATTATAAGGACAAACAATAGATTATGAGGATCACTGATAGTGGTTTCTCATCATAGATCATTCACATCAAATATTTCATAAATGATATCCAACCGTATGATAGATAAACATCAAAATTAATCAATTATTGATCACTCACTGTGTATGAAATTATGAAAACTATTATTTATAATAATAATTATATTAATGTACTTTATGAAATCTATTCTTGGTATAATATTTTTAGTTCTACTAGGTCATTTATAATTGGATTAAAGTGACCATCTGAATGTATGAGTGTCACATAAAAATATTAATGGGGATTAGGATTAAATTATATGGGAAATTAATGAACCCATTATTTTTTCATATGTCATAACTCTCAAATTCATATGTAATGATAATTAATAAGGGAAACCAACTATGGTATAGAATATCATTACATTTTGAGAAAGGTAATGTAGATAATCATATCCAAAATTAACCATTAAAAAATACCATAAATAATTATCATGAATTATTCATCATATTTTCTATACATCATAAATAAAAAATGGAAATACAAAGTCATTTGTTATTTAAAATTGATATAACTAATCTTCTTTAAATCAAACACATAGATGGTTACAGAGTGGTGATTTTAATGTCAATCAATAGAGATAACTATTTAATGTAATATTCATAATTATTTCATCCACATGAAAAATATTTATTTTATTTCAAGAACACCATATGATATTCAAAAAATAAATCATATTTGTATAAAAAATTAAAATTTAATCGGTGTTATTAGGATAATATGTTGAGCTAGTAATTTATATAATGTGATTGAGAAGATTTTGGGTCACGTCAGAAGAAGAATGTGATAATACATGATTGCATTAATCCACACAAAAATAAGAATATTTTGTTTCTTATGGGAAGAATATATGTTTTAATGATATGTGATGGATAATTCATTCAGATAATTGAAAATAAAAATTATTTTGGAGAAAATATTCCTCCACGACTATCAATTTTTAAAATCAGTTCCAACTCTAACACAATTATGTAAATATACTTACTGTGTTATATTATATGTTGAATTAATTCTTTAATAATGTTATTTTACTTATCTTCCCTGGATATATCACAAAAAAAGGAAATAATATATTATTTTTTAAGGGAGGAGAAATAAATGATTATCTAATACACTAAAATTTTAGTATGTGAATTCTTTTTGGTAAATACGATAAAGAGTATCTGGTATCACACAAAAAAACTAATATTTAATGAAAAACTATAAAAATTAACCCAATTTAAGTTAAAAATAAATATAATATAATTATACAATGTGATATATCATTATGAATATTACAATATGAATAATACCACAAATAAATAAAAATATAATTAAATTATTCATCATAATGTCATGTGTTAAAACATTATATATATTATTATTCTTGTATTATATATTGATTTTATTTTATATAATTCCATAAAATGAATAAATTTAATGATTAGTTGATGAATAATTAATGTAATTGATGAAAACAATTTAATGTTAAAAAGTGATATTCTTCAAAGAAATATTATTTTTGGTGTCACATATATTATTTTGATAAATAAATCAATTTTTTAAACATGAAAATTTTATTATGTAATGTTTCAATATATAACTAATAGAAAAAAATTTTCTTATAAGTTATATAAAATAAATATTAATAATAGTAAAATATTGAAAAGTAATTCATCTATAACACCAGTTTTTATTAAAATTTTTGGAAAAGGGAAATCAAAATATTTTGGAATTTAATTATTATAAAATGAACATAATTTTATTATTTATATAGTATAAATTAACATATGTTCAAATCATGCGATGTTTTTAAAATATTTAGATTATAGTTCAATAGTGATAATAGTAGTTTTAGAAACACGGAATCATTTATTACATCATCATGATTTTTGATGGATATAAAATTTTTTAAACCCATAAACATGAAAAAATATATATATTATGTGTAAAATAATTAATTTATACATATTTTGATCAATTTAGAATACTATTTTTTATATTTTAGTTCTTATGTAATATTTTATTCCAATAAGAAACGTTTTCTATTCCTTTACATTTAATTATGTATTCAGAAAATTCAATTCAATTTTGTAACTCTTTGAAATTCAAACAAATCATTCTAATATAATCATTATACTATAAATATTTGGTTAATAAATAGTGTTCTTGAATTGTTTTTGAAAATTCATTTTTATGTATAATATGATAATTCTTTGTAGAACCAATATTTGTTTCATTAAGCATAAATTTCTTAAAAAAATAATTTCAAACCACTATATATTGATTAATTTAAATTGATTTTAAAATTTGGTATAAAAATTTTCAAATTATTTAATAAGTTCAATAATATTTCTAGTCATTAATTTAATTTAACCTTTTAAAAGCTAATCATTACTATAAAATCCAAAAATAATTTAACGAGGAAAAATTAATGTATAAAAACATAAATCATCATACGTTAGTAAATTAATTTATTTGATCGATTATTTCTATGTGTCACATTATATTCTACCAATTTATTTTACAATTTAAAATTTCATTCCATGAGAATTTATATTTGTTTTTATTAAGAAATTATTATTAATAAAATTTAACCTCCTCTCACAAAATATCTAAAATATGTTTCCACGTAAATGGAAATAATATACTCATGGTAAAAAAAATTATCAATAATTAAATATATGAATAATATATATATATATATCTAATACATATTTTAATTTTAAAATTAGCATAATAAACTAAAATATTATGTTTTCTTAACACATATTTGGTTCTTTCTGTAGTGGTGACAAATAATATTTTCAATAAATATTTTATTGATAAAATATTTTGAAAAATTGGGTAATTTTTTATATTTTAGGGGAAAAATATGTATAATTTCATTTAAATGTATATATTGTAATTTAAAATTTTCATAAAATTTTTTGAAGTGAAATTATTAAAATGACCCTAAAAATATCATTAATGATTATTTATTTCTCAAAATAGATATAAATCGGCTGATGATAAATTAATCCTATGCTAACTCATGTTGTGGTGTAATATTATTTATAATGTCAACCCATTTCTATTTATGACCCACATTAATTATTTTAAATTACATTTTGTGTAATAAAAAAATATTTGGGAAAATTCGATATTATTTGTTCTTTAAATGGATACTCATCAAACCATTTACAATAAAAATCTAAAAATTTAATTACTCTAATTTGTCATAAATATTAAGGTAAAAAATTATCCTTATAACATTCTTATGTATCTATTCCAATGAAAATTATCTGAATGAAAAATTCTTAATCGTCATTTTAAAAGGAGTATCAAAAACTCAACATAATAATACCTTCTTCTTTATAAATTTGATATACATTCATATTATATCATATTTTCCATTTGGTTTACCAAATTAAAAAAACATTATTATTTATTAAAATAGATATTATCATTTTGATAAAACGTGTACTGACTCCATTAAAAATTACAATGGGTTATTTTTTACGATTATTTTATCAAAAATGAGAACAATGGTAAAATATTAATCACATTATTGACTATAAAAACTTAAATACATATATCACTATTTAATAAATATAAATTTAATAATATTTTTTAATGCTATAGGTGTGATATAAAAAATTACAATAACTTATAAATTGGATACCTTTAATAATTCTATAATCACTAAAATGTTAATTCTTATTCTTTCTATAGATATTATAACTATATGTTTCATGAAATGGATATATGTTAATAGAAATATATTTAAAAAATGAGTTACAATGCCTTTAAAATTATATGGGATATTAAATAAGGAATAATGATCCTAGAACAAAAAAAGAAAAATCAAAACACGTAAGAAAAAATAAACAATTAATACCAAAAATGTAATTTCTATAATGAGTAAAATAACATATAGATTATAAGAAATTCTTAATGGATGTTGTTGAGTAAAATGATTATTATAATTGTTTGAAAATAAATGATTATTCTGTCTATTTTTTTAATCAAAAATTTAAAAACATGTCTGGCTATGTGGGAATCCATGGTATGTGGATTCTTACCTCAATTTTGTTTCATTATGTTATGTCACTAATTCATTTACAATGTTCTTTTATGATAATAAATTCTATTAAATTTTATTATATTAGGATGTAATTACACATCATTTATATTGATATATATTTATTTCAAAAATATATATTCATTTTTATATTCTTACATCACTTGTCTTGATTTTAGAAAAGATTATATTTCCCGTTTTCTTCTTATTTAGAGTGTTTTCCCTCAACTATATATTTTTTTCCTATATGAAAAAAATCACGTTCAATAATGTTTAACTCACTATTTTAATTTATTTTTTTATTTACTTATGGTCACTTATCATTCATTCTATATTTATGATTATTTTTTTGGTCAGTTCATAACATATTAACTAATATCTATATCCCTTCATTGATATATATCATCTATTCAATGGATTCTATATTTTCTATTGATTATAAACTACAAATTATTATATCTTGTAATAAAATTCATAAAAAATATTAGTTTTTTAAACTCACAATCTAATGTCATGTAAAATATATTTATATTATTACATGTAAGTGATGAACCTTATTTGTATTCTACTTAGTTTGGTTCATTTTTATTGTAGTTTTAGGTCAATTTTAAAATGCATTGGACCTTTTTTGTGTTTTTCACTATTGACACATAGTTAGGAAAAATTGGTCAATTTGGAAAATGATATTGTGTGGCTAATGTTGAACCACTATAATGCAGTGTATGATTTTCCAAACCGTGCGTACTATCCCTCAAATGGTATGGAATTGAATAGTAGTGATTTTCAAAGTTGGTGTAATGTTAATGTAAATGTGATTCCAAAGTGTGCACACCAAATAAAAGCCCGATAAGGGTGAATGGTTTGGTGATATGTTACTAGAATCCTTGCGTCCTATCGAGAAAATTGTTTTTCTGGTTTTTAATTCCCCCAAAATTATAACTAAAATATTAATGTACCATGGGATAACACTTAATCACCCCTAATCAACCATAAATAAATTCCCTTGTATTTGTAGTCTCTCAAGAGGAAATATTTCTCCTCTAACCCCTTTTCTTTGTGGGTCGATGGTCAAGTGATAGTGTTCTATCACATTTAGGTATGCATGGCTCCTCCCATGTAGATTCTTTAGAGATCTATTCCATTACATATTATTGGTAGATATATCCTCGTGTTATTGATTGATCATGTCACTATTTTGTGGGATCTTGTCTGTAGGTTTGATTATGTGGTCTCCTAAAATTTTTTCATCATTGGTGAATCATTCTATAGGTGTTGTGTGGATTTGATTACTTGATTAATGGTTGCAGGTACCATATGATTTTTCCCTATTATTGAAACCATTCAATGATTGGTTGTTTTCAAATGAGTTTTTAAATAATATAAAAACACAAAATATAATGGATTTGATGTGTGATCTAAAATGGAATTGAAATTGAGGAAAATCATCAACTTTAATAATATAAAAATTATGGGATTGATTTTTGAATTTATGTTTTATTTGGGATATTGATGTGATTGATTGAATGAGAAATTTTGGAATGTTTATTCCTAAGAAAAAGAAAATAAATTAAGAGATGATTTGAAAATGATTTAATTTTTGATAACCTATGGTTTTATTTTTATATTAGAATTCTATGTTAAAATATAAAATTGGTTAGTCGTATTTTGAATTTTTTTCAAATGATTAATTTGAACATGATTGAATAATTAATTTTTTGAAAAATATGTTAGTTTTGGTAGGTAGTCGTTAAATATGACATGAACACTAGGATCTAAGTTATAAAAAATTAATGACATCGACAACATTAATATAAACATTCTATATCATTATTTTCCATAATGGGTAGATGAGTCTTATTATTCTGATTTGAGGTCTGAGTGTACACATTGTGCCGAGATCACTGATTGAGTAGTGTGAGGACCCTTTTACCAAGATCTAATATACTATATGGATTATTACATGGTTTTATGATATAGTTCAATTTTAATATTAAATTGCATTGATTGTATAATTTTTTTATTTATTCAAACTATTTTATACATATATTTTATATAAAATGACTACTTGAGCCTATTTTGATGGATCTTCTATCTTTTAATTCTGAAGGTAGGATTGGTTGAAAATATATAAATATCATTCCCTAAATTATTTTATTTATATGAAAATAATTTATTGTTTATTTCTATTTAACTGATTCTGGAATAGGTGGTGATACCCAACTAGGATTTTAATATTAGGATATACATTATCCATCAACCATTTAATGAATTTTTTATATTGGGTCCAAGATAATGGTTAATGTCACTTTGATGTTGTGTATGATCTTGATCACTAGGACTCGATGTGATGGAGGTCACCAGTGGAGATGTGACCACTTGTTGCATCAGTTTTTCAGTCCTTATATTAGTAGTTTTTTGTTGTTTTGATGATATATTGTATGGGTATCATTTTACGTATTTGATATTAGTAAATTCTCCCTTTAGATTATTTCACAAGCTAAATAGTATTTTCTATCATTAATTATTCTATGAAAAATATAATTCAAACTTTTTTCATGTATGATTCTAGGATCAATTTTTCATCCTTTGGTGATTAATAATACCCTTTAGGTTATGCTAGAGATAGATCAAGTATTAAGATACAATGGTATCTAGGACTCTTCATGAAAAACTGGTAACAAGGGTGATAGTTTTTTATATTTCCATAAAGTCAGTTTGTAGTTTGGGTTCTCCCTATCATCAGGATGTATGATTTATGGGACTTAGGTTGTAGTTTAGATTGACAGTCAAACTATCTGTAATCATAAAGAATAATAAGTAACCATGGGTGTTTATGAAAGGTGTAATTGAGGTATTTTTTGATCTATTTTCTCACAGTATCATCACTTTTTATCATTGTGTATTGAAATCCAGGTCTTAAATATAATTCAATGGAATTGATATTCCTATACCTCCTGTTTTAATTGTTGATATGTGTACCATTGCTGATGTTCATATGTTCTTTAATGATTTTGTTCACCATCATGCCTACCATAAGGAATTTTAATTGGTCACAATGTAATGATACTATTTAACCATATAATATGAATACAATAGGGGTAAAAGACATTATTTAGATATTAGTGAATATTGTCCGTGTTCTGAGACAAGTAGTTTCACATGTTCGTATTTAGGCTTTGATTGTGGAACCTAAATGGGATTAATCAAGTGATTATTATCAAGGATTTATTTTTCCTAATAAACTAACATACAAGTATCTAATAATCCAAAATAGGATGAGATTTTGAAGAAAAATATTAAACTACATTTTTCATTCTTGTATATGTTTTATCCTATTAATGTGGAATGTGTTACCATGATGTAAAAAAGCGATAAAAAGTGATGGTATAAATAAGAAGTGACTGTGAATAAGAATGATTTCATATTGTAGAAATACATCATTTTTATCTTATCTTTTTATTATAATTTTGATTCTATTGTCTTGGAGATATCCATGGGGTTTCCCAGCCTCCATCTAGGTGACAAGACCAAGACGTAGTATGAAAAACATTTTATTGAGCTGGTTAAATTTTATCATGATGTGGTAGAGAATGTAAAACTGAGGGATAAAATTTTTTTATGGGTATTCATGCTAACATCCAATCATAAATGTTCATTTTAATTCTATTATATAATTTTAACATGATTGATGGAGTAATTATTGATGAGTAGGGATTGGATATTATGATAGGATTAAGGGGAGTTCCTTTTTATTTGAGTTGTAGTTCTGTGAGTTATTTTAATGGAATGAAAATGTGTGATGAATTAAGAGGTGGTTATATATATTAGGCATCATCCAATACTCAATAAGGCCCTGAAATATAATCTATTACTACATTTCTAGTGTTCCAATTATGGAAATTAAGAATAGTTTTTTTCTAAGGCACAAAATAACTATATTTCACGTTGTCTCTCATGACAACTGCATGAGTTTTTAAATTTGATTTCATCCACAAAAAATGTATTAGTCTCTTAATAAAAAAATTACAATTATAAAATAATATTCCTTATGAACTAAATGGTTCTAGCTATAGGAATGTATAATAAATATTCTTCATAGAGTAGGCGATTCTTCTTAGGAAGCTGATGTAGGTCCAACAATATTTCATTGTACCATCAATGAAGCTTTAGCATTAGTGATTTCCTTATTTGATACAGGTGCATATCACTCATTAATATAAAATAATGTTGTAAACCAACTATATCATAGGATAGATATGATATCTTATGTGATGTATATTTCTACAAAAATCAAAATTGAGAAAGATTAGGGTCTTTCGTGTCCTTCTAGTGTTTTATATTTATTATTTTTTGAGATTCGATGTAATTTTATATTTTTTGACATAAAACCTCTTGACATAATTAATTTTATATATTTTTTCATTAATCATATGACTTGAAATATATATTTCTTCAAGGAGTTTCTTATAATATGCCTGATGGGGCATGTTCTATCTTTCATAGAGAATGATATATGTAGATTAGAAAATATTGACATTATATTCCATATTTGGAAAGTGAAATATCAATGATTGATTTTTACCTAGGATGACAATATTTTATTGATGATCTTATGCTATTTTTCATTGATTTTTTTGTTATTTTTCCTTTTGATTTATTTTTCTTTTTACATGAAATTGTAGTTTATTTTTATGATTATTTATCACATGGTTCTAATCCAATATGTATTCTTTATATTAGTATAACACCAAGAGAGTTGAAAAAGGTATAAATATATTATGTATGATCAACAAGACAATGTTTTAATAGGATAGAATGTGTCACCTTGGGAATCACATTTTCACTTTGTAATGAAATTTTATGGGACATTTCTCAATGGTGTTGATTTCCAAAAACTCAATTGAGTTATTGAAAAGAAAAAATATCTACATCTATGGATTGATAGAATATTTGACAATATTAAAGGGGAAAACTGATTTTCAAATATTAATTTTCAATCTGGTTTTCACTAGTTATATAACAATCCATGATTTTGTGCAATATTTTTTCTCAATGGCAATAATATTTTCAATATTTTAATTTCACACCACACTAAATTTTAATTTTTTTATTTGCAAAAACCAAGTTATAATTTCCATTTACACAACAAAATATCATGATTTTGCTATAAAAAATTATATGTTATCTTACAGAACATTCAACAATATATTTATCTTTTAGAATTCAAAATGTCGAGTCCATTTAATAAATTTCATGATATATAAGACCTTGTTTTACTAAATTATAATGTTCTGTTAATAATAATATTAAAATAATATTATACTTTCCACAAATCTATTGGAATTTTTTTTTGAAAAAATGAATTTAATTATTTATATTTAGTATTAATATGTCGATAAGAAATAATATTTTTTCACTAATTAACCATAATTGAATATAAAGTTTTTTTGAAAAAATATGAAATCTTTTACTGGAAAACAAAATTTATGAAATAAATTTTTTTTACCTGAACTAATTATTACAAATAATTTTTTTTAAATAATTTTAATAATATATAGATATCTCTGTGTGTGTTTGTGTTATTCAATATTCTATTTAATGTTCACCTTGTGTGTTTTTTAGACATGTTATAAGAATAAAACCAATTTTATGTATAAAGATATATATATTTTTTAGAAAGGTAATTTTACCACCTTTTAATGGTATTATTATTTAAATTATAAATTTTTTTAAATTTTTTAAAAAAAATTATAAAAAAATTTCAATTTTGACTTCATAATTTCAAAATTAAAATCGAGTGAATTTTTTGTATTTTTCAGGGAAGTTTCATTTTTGGATGAATAAAGTAAAATACCGAATTTTTATTAATAAATGTATTTTCATCTAAATTAATTATATATTTAAATTGTATTTTAAACTGGATTAAAATTAACTTTACAACAATTATATAATAATTAATCAAATTTAAGTCATTATAAAATATTTTACATTGATATTGGATATAAGAGAATTTCAATCATTTGAACTTCCCACATTAAAATTGGTTGTCTCATCCCATATATGGGATTAATCATGAATTAAAATATTTAAATTATGTTATTATAATATTGAAAAATCTATTATATATTTGGAATCATAAAAATTAATAATTGAAAATAAATTAAAATTATTAATTCTCTAATAAATTTAGTGAATGCAATAAAAATTAATTACACTGAATTAAGTAAAAACTAGTTTATTTAGTGGTTAGAATTAAACTTAATGGTATAAATAAACTATAAACATTTAAATTATTCATTTTGTGGAAGTATTTCTAAGATAAAATCACTTTTATATCTAATGGAAAACTATTGGAGGAATATTAGGCTAGGGAGATCTTTTAATAGTGTTTATCTTTTTGTATTTATAAGAATTTCACTCCTCCTCCACTGTAAAACGACACTCACCACCTCACATCCTCACACATATCAACACACATTTTCACAACCAACCACATCTTAAATAATCTTAAAAAATCCATACATTCATCCTTTAAAAAAATCCTTTGGTAATAAATAAAATCGGGGGATCCAATGGTATAGTCCAAAAGTTTTTAATCAAATAAGTGGTATCATCCTTCAACAAGAACATTGTTTTTTCATTCTATGCCCCCTAAATTTTAATTATTACATTATTATATAATATCATAGTTCTCTTAAAAAGGCTTAGATCATTTATGTAAAAGTGTTTACATAAAATCACTCAAACTTCCATCAAATGGGATATATAATCATCCTTTGTTTATATGGTGGACTACCACATCGCGAACCAATGTCCCTCATTCATAGATTTCCATATTTCAGGGAGGGGAATTATTATATACATTATTTTTTATTATTATATTTATGATATTTATTTTGTATTTATTATTATTTAATTATTATATAAAACATACCTCTGTGATTTCAGTATGATGTAATTATTACAACTTCATTTTGTGGACGTGTGGACTAAAACCTCCTCAATGTGATGTTATTTGATCACACATTACATGGAATGTAATATGTATGGGTTTAGTATAATTTTATAATATATATGGAATAATTATTCTACAATAATGATAATATATATATTCAGATATTTGATTTACATACATTCTTTCAATATGTTAATAAAATAGAAATAGTGTTCGTGCATATGTACAACATACCATGTCTAAGAAATCTATATTCTCTTTCGAGTTTCTATATTTTATATTTTATGATAAAAATATATAATTATTTTATATGATATTTACACCATTTTTTTAATTATTTAAATAATTAAATAATTCTATATGTAAGAGGATGAATAAAACAAGTCACAACAAATATGATAAATAAAGTGGATATTAATTGAAATGCAACATTAACATAGAATTATTAATAATAAATTAATATAAACTCATAATAAAATAATATATGGTATTATATATAATAATATGGTTTTTGATAGATTTCTAATAAAAATATATTTATTACACACTATTTTTGATTTTGTAATATGAAATTAAATACTTGAAGTGATGGAATTTCATCTCACATTTTATTTTCATGAGAGACATGACATATTCAATAATCGCTTATTTTTTGTAGTGTATATAATTCACTATGAATTTTTTTTATCACAAATATCATTTATCACATAATATGAAATTTTTTAACTAATTTAATTTTTTCATTAATCTCAGGAATCAAAAGTCACTCACGCGGTAATGGTTTTATAATATCACTTTTATTTATGTGGGACTTATGCTTTATTCACCACTCTTTTCCTGGGACTGATTTATATTCAGACAATGACTGTGTTATATTATTATTATCATTAAATTTATTTTTATTTAAATATACTTTTATTTATATTTATTTCATGGAATTTATGGTTAAAATTTTACCAAATTTGTTTAGTAATGTTTTCCCAATTTTCCTTCTTTGACCCACATGTCATTTTATGCACCAATATTTTTCATTGAGGTGTATATACATACCTTTGACATGTTATATAATTAATATCTTTATTTTCATTATATTTTATGCTTTATTTAATGTCATTAATTCCTATTTATTAAAATTCAATGTCATCAATGTCTTAAAATTTAATTTCTACAATCTCATCATTTATAGTGATTCATTAGGATTATGCTTCCATTGATGAAATGTTATGGTCCATATCTCAAGAACTATAATGAATATTTTATCCTCTAGTTATCCATGATATATCCATTTATTGGAACCATTTTTCCCCTTTCTTCCAATAAGATATTTAAGAAATATGATTAATAAAGTTTTAATTTATTTCTCTCTTTTTTCGGAAATAAGTTTTATTAAAAAATTGTTCTCTAAAAATATTTTCTAAAAATAATTTCAAAAATGATTTTAAGTGACTTTTTAAAAATACATTCAAATAGATTTACTTCAATGTTTTAAAATATTTATATATATTTCATAAAATATATTTTCAAATAAATTGATTGAATTTTTTTTCAAATATTTATTTATATGTTTTAAGGGGAAAAGGTTTTCAAATTTGTTTTATGATTAAAACGAATTTTAGATTCTTTGAAAATCATATATTATAATCTTTTTCCATTTGGATTTGAAATAAAAATAAATAGAAAATTATTCATGTTATTAAATTTTATTTTCAAATAATGAATATTTTCCTTATGAAATGTTTAAATTTATATTATCTAAATAAAATGTCATCTTTTTATATGGTTTGAGATTTATTAGTGACATGATCCAACAATACAATTCATTTTATCGGTGATATGATATGTATCATTTTCTATCGTAGTAGGTTCAACTATTCTATATCCTAATCGATTCAACTTAACTTTAAATAATTTCTCTCCAGATGTGCTAATTGCCTCACAATATAGAAATATATATGGCCCCATTTTCCATATATTATTCACATACCTTCTGATAGATGTATCGCCTCATTCATCATCCCTACCCTGATGCATTGGTCATATTGGTACATGCTTAATAACATACACCACAAAGCCACACAAACTTGTTGTATTATTTATCATCAATACAACCACTTCGATACTCACACACAAATTCCATTTGAATTAATAAACCGTCAATAATGAAAAAATTTTAATTATCAAAAAGAAAAACAGTATCCACTAAAAAAACTCAACATCGCATCACTCCGTATTAATTTTATTGCCTTTTTTGGAATGACACCATGAGTTCATTCTACCACTATAGGGATGTTCACAAGACGTATACCCCTATTCCTAAAGTAAAAGAATTTTGTCAAAAAATCTAATGGATTAATATACCTAGACTATTTTTACCAAATATCTAATCAACAAATCAGAACTAACAAACTATGATTTGTCAAAAAAATCCAACTCACTTCTATTATGAATCTGCAAACATAATACTAAACACATAATTTTTTTTCCAAAAAAGCATTGTTTGAATCCTAACCCACATCAAACTCATTAAATATAATGTTAAAAATATATCCCCACCTCACATAATCAATAAAAATATATCAATACTCATTGTTCATTTCATTAATGACTTACACCAAAGGTGATCAAAATTAATTTTCGATGTGGTATCACCTCCAATTATTTATTATTTAATAAACGGGGTATAAAAAGAACGCTCAGATACCACATCAATGTTACAATAGTACTATTAGTAAAAACCCCTGGTGAGATACTAGATCCGCCAATCTAACCATAATTATCTTATCATTATAATTGAACAATCTTGGCTATTACTCAGGCATGCATAATTCCACCACTCCCTACCCTACAAAAACACTATAGATAGGTATAGATATTTACAACACCCTCACACACTAAAATGTAAGTTCACTATTACACTACCAATCGATTCATATCCAACCTCACCTAATGGTATCATTCTATAAACCCTCCATATTTTTATTAAAAAATAAACATTCAAAAAAAATTTAGTCTCCTTTGAAAATTAAAAAACCAATGGTTTCCCAAACCTAGCAACTGAATGAATCATTAAATCTCAATACCTGTCTACGAGAACAAAACAAGTAATGGTTCAAAAAAACAAACACATCTTACATCATCTTATCTCTAAAATGAAAGAAAAGTGGGATCATATCAATCTAAGGCCTGACCATAATTTCAATAATTATAAATAGAAGCTAAAACATCAATTATATCACTACTAACTATCTTCTGAAATTGATCATAATGATATTTATAGAATGAGCACATTGTACAATATATTATCTATAGAAGAATTTATCTCGTCAATAGATGTTTATTCTGATTTCTAAAAACATACATATATACTATAATAACGGAACAAAGCCACTCAATAATCCCATTATCTAAAAAAATGTTGCACCACTGGACATGTAAAATATATTTATCTCTCATCGGCTAAGCATGGTAAATAAAGGTATCCATGATCTAGGTGACACAGTTCCACACATCAAACCACATTAATGTTCCACTATTTATCGTTCAATGTAAAGATAAAAACTGACTCTCATACATCTCAAGGCCTGAAAACCCCAATCATTCCATTAACCAAGAGAGAACCATTAGTCTTCATGCACATCAATTTTTTTTACACTGATACTGTACAATCTCTAACAACTAGAGACACATCTGAACAATCATTCACAACATCACAAAAAATCTCTTCTAACTCATGATCTTCAAAACAAAACAACACCCCACTAGACTAACCACTAGATTTTCCATGCATAGATCAACGTTTTACACATCCTTCTTCATTTCAACATCTAACTCAACTCACTCCAAGGTGATTCGACCAACTATTTCATGAGAACATCAAATCCATCATCATTCATTCAAGGTTAATTTGGTAACCATTCATCAATACAAATCATTTAAGCTTTATTGATATCATCCCCTTAGGTAGGATATTCTCCAAACCATGTAAACAATATTATGTATTCCCATTGGTCCACACACGACATCATATAATGTCAAACCGAAGTCTCCCAATGTGTCTCATATATATAAATAATAACTACAAATCTTATTATAAATGTTCCAATTGGGAATCACTAAAATTATATCTCTACATGGAACTTATACCATTTGTAATCTTACATGAAATCACTTGTTCAACCAAAAAATTTTCCGAAACCACTTTAAAACCATATAAAATAAAAACCCACATTAATTTAAAATGACATGAGTAAATCCAATCATTATCACTATTTAACTAAATTCTATAATTACCACAATATCACCCAGTTCATTACATTAATGAGGAGAAATACCTAATTCAAACAATAATTCTATTTGAAACATAGAACAAACATTTTTGACCATCACATAAAATTTTTAATCTCCCCTTATGAATAATAATTCTATGAAAAAAATTTAACATTTTTTATGCAAAGTTAATTTCTCAATTAAAACATTAATACACACAAAATGTTAAGTTAATAAATACACAATTCCAACTCACCAAACTATCCATTTCTCATGACCTTCTTATAAATACCTACATATTATTCAATAACATGCATAACAAAATAATACAAGATTATGATCAAAATTATGTTACCATGTGGTAAACGCTCCTTCGTGTCATTCAAAGAACTTGATTAAAATCTAGGAAGGGACACATTTGTTGCGGTACTATATCAATACGGTAGAAGTTGGTACTGTAGAAGTACTTTAGCAATGGTTGTACTAAAACAGTAGTGACACTATGGTGGCATAGGCACTGTAGTAGGAACAATATCAGTAGTGGTTCTGTGGAAGGAAATATAATATCCCTAGTATTGTAGCACTACAATTCTGCAAAGGGAGCATTGGGAACAAAATGGAATTTTGGGACTTGTATTTGGTCTTTTATGCCCCCTGAGCCTTACTGATATGAAATAGCCCCCCTGTATCCAATCTGAAAATGAATACATTGATTTAATAAAAAAAATTAGGCATTGACACAAACCCTTAAAAAAAATAAATGATTTGGTTAAATTAAAAAAATCTTACCTATTAGGTATTTTGAAAATTAGTGAGTATATTATTTATTTAATTTAATTACATTAAACCTATATAAAACAGAAGAAATAATTAACATTACATGTGAACCTACATACCTATCCATAATACATGAAATCTCCCACACATTCCAGTAGATCGAAAATAAAATACCATAATAAACTGTCAAAATCATGTTAATCGATTGAGATGAAATAAATTAATCATCAAAGAAAAAATTAAAATATAAATCCCACTAAAGAAATCATGGAATTATATTATATGTGTGTTAGCTACCAATCAGAAAATATTTTATACCAATTATCAACAACACCCTATCTCATGTCTACAATGACCCATATATTATGACAATAGAAAAAAAGGCAACAATAACATTTTTTGATTCTCTAGACCGGATCACCCAACCCTATACAATGAATGAATTGTGGCCCCATGTATTTCTACTCACACCTATAAAGGTTTCAAATAGTTTCCAATTCCATTTAGGTAACCCGTGGACACTATGCATTCAACTATATATAAGCATAAGTGTATAAAATAATGGAAGCAATAATCAGAGTAAACAAAGAAAGAAATTATAAAATACCTAATAATATGAATAACCCATACTATAATTAGTGGAATAAAATACCAATTAAAAAATTTAAGTGATAACCGCATGTCTTATATCTATATAAAATATTTAATATGAAAAATAATATAATGAATCTCCAAAAAATATACACAATGTTTATCATAATATTAACTCGAGAAACCTGCTCCTCCTACACATCCCGCCATAGTTGGTACAATCCCCACAACTATTATCCTTGACCATAATGGATAAACACAAATAATATTAGATCCATGAAGAGTTTCAGTATTAACCTTTTATAAAACCACTAATTCCTCATTAGTAAAAATAAAATATGTTGTATTATGGTTTATGTGATAATAGAAAATAATTTCCTTTATATACAGATATTCATCAAAGGGGTCATGTGATATCTAGGACACTACAATCCCCAAACCCACCAAAAAAGATTATTTCTGTATAAAAATTATGGTGGAATAAAAATATCTTTTATCCCAAAGTCCAAGCCTATATCATAGTTCATTATTTCTTCAAGAACTTTTTCTCATTTTTTTGTAAATAGTGAAGTCCAAAACATCCCCCCCACCCACGCCACAATTACGAATGTTCAGTATATAATTCCTTCATCCATTCATTATAATAACACCTAACCATCACAAAAGAAAATGGCTATATCATCATCAATCACACCAACACATCATAATAGGATTTGGGGTGATTATACATGAGCATGTTGGCCCATCCTCACGGGCATTTTGGAGCCTCATTAAATCACCATCATATACATGAAGAACAGTCACACAAGAAAGGGAAAGTCCCCTAAACACAAACCATCCTAAAATATCACTCACAATTCCCTCCAACATCACACTTTTTTCTCATAACAACATCTCATTCATGTTAATTATCATCCTAAAAATAGCAAACATCATCGCCCATGGTCATCAATGAGATTCACGTTAATATAATTTACATTAATGATGGTCAAACAATGAAATATCATGAAACCCACCACCAAATAACAATAGAACACCAAGGGATCATTGGAACCCACATCCCAATCCCCTATTCTTATTATTTTCATTATTGAATCCCTTTTTTGATCCCCAAACATACAGAAAAAGAATCAAAAATCAAGATATAATCCCTAAATATATCTCGTATATGAGGCTTTGTTTCATCTATTCTAATCATTAATCTCAAGGGAATTCACAAATAAGATCCCTATACCACAGACCCTTGATTTATTTTCCTCATATCATCATAAAAAAATCATTCTATCCCCATTTATCTAGTTAGATGTCTCAATGCTCATAAATTATGTAATTCACCATTTCATAATTTCGAAGGTAAAGAAATTTTACTCCAACTCTGAAGAGATTACTACCTTGACACAGATTTAAATGAAAAAATATCATCATCAATTCCATTGGTAAAATATTGTTACAAATTCATGTACACACAGAAAAAATAATTGAATATGATTTTTTATAAATGGTGTAACATTATAAAGACATCTTATCTCATATCAAGTTGATCCCAATCACAAATAACAATTAAATTATTGTGTACATAACCAAAATCCATAAATTTATTATATTTTTGTTTTAGAAATAATAACATATAAGATAAATGATTTAATATATTGGTGTGGTTAGATATAAAAATATGGATTAATAAATACTAACTGAACTAGAAACACAAATGAAATGTCTGAGAGAGGGAAAATATCATAACATTGTTATCCATATTTCATTTTAGATCTAAGGAGAAGAGGGGATGTGATATAATATAGTTTTAGTTGGAAATTAATCATTTGTTCCTATTATAAAAAACATAATAGAGCTCTGTGGAATAGTTATTGGCCCTTGCCAAAGAGTGTATGGACCACCAAATAGCTATTTTTAGTTCTCTAAATATCTGATTGAACCTAATATATTTGGGGACTCTAGTTATCACACTAGTTTGTTTGTCGCAGCTCACAAGCTAGTCAGTGGCCCCTACAGAATCTCCAATGTTTTATGTTTCTCTCTATATACAATATAATTTAAATAAAAGATATTGTGACACACATATCATCAAGAAACCATTAATTTACACACACCCACACCAAAACATTTACCATAGATGTATATAATTTGGAAGGGTGTTGGTATATCATTGGATAATTTGTTTATTATGTTCTTTCCTTATTTGATATTGGATAAAACATTTAATAAAAAATTATCACAAAATTCACCTCTCATGTGTAGTCATAACATATAATGCTAATCCATAAAATTGTTTTTATACAAATAAAAATGTAAATCTACTCAACAAGAAACCAAAAAAAAAAAATTTACGTAGAACATTTTTTCCAATGATCATACATATCCTAGTAAGTCCTCCATTTATAATCAATGTATAAATTTTATATTCACTACTTTCCAATGAAATTAACTCTTATAATCATTTATAAGGAACATATCACTCAACCATCATGTATCTCTTCACACATTAAAAAAACAATATATTATATCATAATACCTCAAGGGGTTACATGATTAATTAGTTAATAGAGAATAATCTTTTGGATCCTTTAACAATTCTAATAAAATATTATAATTTAAAGAATGTTTTGGGAGAATAAAAAATCAATGGAATATACCAAGAACGTCTATATCTTCCCATTGAAATCATAGTTATCTTATTTCATATATAAAATTGGTTAAGGTTCTATTTTCAATTTATAATACAATTTAAAAACCCCTCTATTCAATGACCCATAAAATGAAACACATATATAGTTAGAGGTAAAATTATTGATAAATTTTTCTTAGGGCATCATTCCCATTATTATTACATTCATTCCAGCCATCCTTATTTCCCAGTAGACCCTAATTCACCAAATTGGGAAGTAAATCACAATCCCAAAAATCCTTTATAAACAAATATAATATAACTAGCATAATTATTTCTAGGTAGTATAAAAAATATATAATTTAACATAATGAATAATAGATATATTTTAGATTACAATAAAACCCCTATAAAAAATATACTATTTCAAATTATAATTCATTAGTTATTTTCAAATAGATAATATTAATATGAAATAAATAATAATTCACAAGGATTATGAAATAAATTTAAAAAAACATACAACATTTTTCATTAATTATCATGAGAACCACATAAGATACTAAATAAAAAGTCTTCATAATTAGAGTTTATTTCAATAAATATTATTGAAATCAAATATACATTTCAAGAAGTAATCTCTAAAAAATAAGTTGATCCAGAAGGATATGAAAAATGAACATATAATAGGAATATATTACATTAATCAATTGATTTAAAAATTTTATAATAATTATATAGGATACCAATTGTCTAGAAGAAATAGGGATAATAATGACCTTCCTTTAATGTGATATCCATAGGGGAGAATCAATAGTTTGGGGATTTTTAACATCCCTTCGAAAATTTGAATGGTCCTTACATAATGTAGTTTTTGTATGAAATGACACTCTAATTTCTAGATAAATAATATATTTATTATAGTCTACTAAGTTTCATCTGGTCTTCCACTAGGTGCCTAGAATTATTTGTAGTATAATTACACAACTTCCCAGAATATAGTACTCATATTATTATAAAAATAATATAATAATGGGTGATAACTATATTAAACCCATCTAAGTGTATCCCATGAGAAGATATAATATCCTACATAGTCAATAATGTGAATCCTATATGGCCTATAATATCCCTTTATACTATCAAGAATCACCTAAATGGCCTCCATTATGATTTAAAAATAAAATTTTAAATTTCACTCATATTATAATTCAATAAACTCATATCTAATTTTTTTTTAAAATTATAAATAATTATATGTCATTAAATACTCTAAAAAATATCTATGTACTTCCCCAAGAAGTATATTTTGTTTTTTAATGAGATAGTAGTACACTAAACATTGTTTAAAAACTAAAATATAATTTTCACACGGTATCTACACCATTAATTTAGACTAATAAAACATTAAGAAGAAAATAAATTATTTTATATTGATTCAGTATTTTAGTACTCTTCACACACTATATTTATTGTTTAAACTAAGATCTATATAAAAGGTATGTTCCAATAATTGTATCTTTTGGACAAATAATTCTCCCAATTCTAGATATATTCTCCCATATTTTAGTAATTTTCATGTTTATTTACATTGATAATAAACAAAGAGATAAATGAAAGAAACATCATATTTTCTAGGACTACATGTTTGTAATTACATATAAATTTTCATTATGTTGGTATCACTATATAGGCACTGAGAATATATAGTATACAATGCCCCTGTTTATTCATGAATGTTTGACAATAGTTTAGAATATTTTAAAAAAATAACTCTACAACAATAAATATTGAAATTGTTATCTCCTTAAACTATTCGTTTTCAATGATCAAAATTACCCAAAATATTCGTGGAATAATAATGATTTGAATATGTTATATTTGGTGGGAAAAAAATCAAAATATGATATTATCTTATGCCACAAAAAAATTACAATTATAACACCAGAAAAAATTGGCATCCACCAAATTAATGTATATCCTACCAGAAAATATGATATGTTATAAATAAGCACATCATATGAGACACCATGAGGATCCATATTAGAAATCTGTTTTAATATCTTCCAAAATTCAATTTAGAATACATGTCAATCAGTTTTACCTTATATTACATCATATGTATCCACTTATAAAAATATTATAAAAACAACATTCATTATCATCCGAAACACTTTTTTTGAACCTCTATATATTTTATGAAATATATTTATGTCTAAATTTAATCCTCATAAAAAATATTATTAACTGTTACCCCACATTATTTAATGGAAATGAAATAATATTATATTATATAATATATAAGTATTGGTAAAGGGTGTCATTGAGTAAAGCATTATTTCTACAAAATAATTAAATTTATATTGGATGATATCTACCAAATATCTATATCTATATAACTTTTCCAATGAAATTTGTATATGAATATATGAATAATAATATATTCCTTATTTCCAAAACATTATGTGACCATTGGACATCAAATATGAAATTCATGTATAACCTGCAAATACATTATTTATTCATTAATTATAGATAAACTAGATGGATTAAAATATCATATTTTATTTACCCAATTGGATGAGTACATAACATGAATCACATTATGGTTAATAAGAAGCTAAAATTTACATTATATAAATATGAACAATAATATCCTCAATCAATATAAATGAAGGGCCAATATATCAAGTTCCTTAAATGATTGGTAGTATTGAATCTTTATTATACCATAACAGATGATTTGATTAAAATTCACCAATCTATTCCCATATAAGATTCTACATAAGATTGTTAGATAAAACAATTCAATGTATGAATGTTCTCATTAATTGTATCATTTAAGACTGATTTATAAGGAATAAATATAAAACATGCATAAATATTATTCCAAAGATAGAATTATTGACACTGAATATTGTATACATAGTGTTATATATACTACTTAAATATCATTTTATTCTTTATATGATAATTATAGCTACCCAGGTAAATCATAAGCTGATATTACATCATCTTTTTTGAACCTTTATAACATTACACAAACACATGCCTGAGGATCATAAAAATATAGTGTCATGGGGAACATAAAAATCTAAATAACATGTAATTAGGTAAAATACATCATCTCTCGCTATGTTCTTCGAAAATATAACCCTTATTAGATATATCATACATAATACATATATTCATTACCGGAGGAATGTTAACATCAAAAGCGATGATCTCATATGGTCTGTAAGTGTATGAAAGGGTGATACATGATTTTTAAATGAACATTAGGGTATGGGAACATGATTATACCATTTGAAAATTATAAATTTCACATCAATTATCATAATATGGAGTCATTACATAATTATTGGATGTTCATAAGACATGAACCATAATAGAATCAAACAAAGTAATCCAGGATAGTATAAAAATTTAGAATACATTTATTTTTAGAACACATATATACATATCAGATCGTTTCCATATTAATCATGTCTCACTATCATGGATGTTATAGTGGAATGGGTTCATACTCAAAGCCATCATAGTAGTCATGGTTCCCTCCCAAGACAATCAGAACTGAAAAATTCCCATACTGAACCTATATCACTACTCATTCCATTCATATCTATCTATTAAGATATCAATCCTCATCCAATGTATATCAGTGAGATCACAATACCACCCATAAATTGGGGAAAATCATATATATGCATTCCATAAGATCATAAATCATTTATCATATCATATCCCATGGAATTTAATGTGTTTTATAAAAATTCCATTATATATTAATCTATTGAAAAGGTGAAAGTTTCATAATCATTACAATATTTCATCCTAAAACATAATTAAAAAAGAAGCGATATTCATAATAATTTTAACATGGTGTATCCTACTGAAGAGAAATGGGATTTATATAGATATAGTCATCAAAAACAATTCAGATGAAGAATAACAGTAGAATCCTTGGTTCATATCCCTAGAAAAGGATATGTTACATCGAAGTATGTCCTCATAAATAAAAAATAATTTTGATAAATAAGTTTTAATGTTTCTTTGGAAGATAACATTTCCTTAAAATGCAATTTCTAATAAAAAACTTTTATAAATTATTTTTTAAATTATTTTCTTTTAATATAACCATTAAAACATATTATGGAAGCATTAGAAATAACATATATCATTTCTTGATGAAAATATACCTTACACAATAAAAATACTTTTTAAAACATAAAACGTTTTCAGAAAAATTATCATTGAAAATAACCTTGAATACAAATAATGGAATATTAAAATAAAATAATAGTAATGATAGTTGAATATTTTTTGAAAAATAAAATTAATATAAATTTCATCTCTTTTAAAAAAATTGAAACAGTGGTATACATTTATTCTAAAAAACCTATATTAATATTTTGTCTATTTTTAAAACATTTTTAGAAAACATTATTTTGGGTGAATATGAATTTAAGACATCAAATATATATTTTTTATTTTCAAATAAAACATTTCATCAAATATTTTAGGTATAAATGATTCTAAAAATGGTTCTATTAATTGAAAATATCATGAACATAATTATGAAAAAAAAATTATTCAATTTCTTCAGATATTGATCATAATATATTGTCATCAAAACCGTAACGATAATAAAATTTTGATTAACAATTAAATTGCAACATAAAATCATTAACAATTTAGAAAAATTGAATCGTAAGACCCATGATTAAATAACATGAAATTAATATTAAAATATAATAAGGATAAAAAATAAATTATATTAAACGTCAAATAGGATTTATATAAACCATGTATAAGAATATAGGTTCATAAAATAATATATGTCTCCATGATGGGAAATGGAGACAAAATTCCTTAACACGAGTCTCGACTTCCTTCATGAAAATTTGAACCTCATGTATAATATATGTATTTTTATTATGAATCAATTCCATAACCATAGTTATATATATATATATCATTTAATACATGATTTACTTTTTATATTTTATTAATCATGTGTTAACAATTCCATGTTAATGTCATATTCTTGTAATAACTGCTTTATATTCATATTTGTTTTGATTTGTTATATTCAGTCCTCTTAAATTTATCATGGTTTAATAATATAAAGAGTTTTTATCAATATATATATATATATATAGTGTATATGTATTTATTGAAATGTAAAAAAACTATTGATAGAAAATGAAATACATTATTCATGGGGATGGTGGACCATATATATAGAGGAACATTGTTCCCATTTTATTGATAGATTGAATGAATGAAATATAAATAAAATATTACAATTAAGCTACAATTTTCTTGTCATATATATATAATATGTTCATTAAATCCATCCTAATCACCTTTATTGTAATGTGGGAATGAATCACATTTTTTTCATGGTGGTAATCTGTCGTACACCCAAATGAATTTTTTTTATTCCCACAACCTACATTGTAATAAAGAACATGTATTAGCATGAAAATAAATGAATAATAATAACATGAATATAATATAAAAACAATAAATTAAAAATTATACTTATTAATATGAGGTGGTAATGGAAAAATGAGTGACATCAGTTCACAAGGTGATAGTTTACCTTACAAACGAATATTGATTTTGAAACCCATTTGATTAATAAGAAGATGGATGTAGATGATTCCAATAAAAATATAGAAGTATATGAAGTATAATAATTTTATTATATAGTCATGCCTTAATTATAAATTAAGTATTTGGTGGAAGAAAAAAAATAAAGACACTCATTGATGAATGTTAATTCTTTTTTAGGTAGACTCATTATGATTGTACTAAAATACTTCCTATGATTTATTTTAATATAATATAAGGGTTCATTGATGATTGTTTTGGAAGTTTTTATGTAATTTTGTTTGGTATTTGGGAAAAAAATGTGATTTAATGTGGGAATAATATAGGAGATTGTGTGGCCTATCATATGTGAGGTGAGTGGCACACTTGTAATTGATTGAAAAAAAAATGGTTATCCTGATTTTTATTATTCCCAAAACGCCTAAATAGATTATTATGGATCCTTACACAATATAAGAACTATATGTTACCTAAAAATAGACTTTATACACGTATTTATATCATTTTAATTCTTAACATTTTAGTTTAACACCCCTAACCCATTATTAACATAACAGTGGAAATTACTTTTTTTACTGATTTCACTATTAATTTTTACAAAAATTAAATTGTACATTTTAAATAATATAAATTTTAATTATTAATTATATTGAATCCATTTTTTCAAATTAAATTGATAGAAGTATAAAATTTAAATTTAATAATAGTTCCTCTAACGCGATGAGAAAACTGTTTATCAAAGAGAAAATGTTCATGAGTTTGAAATTATTTTAAATAAATATTCAATATAAGAATGATTAAAATGACCTAAATTAGATTAATAGATCTATTATTGAACAAATACTAATTTACATCTAATTTAAGTTTTAATTAATCATTTTTCAAATAATTTAAACAAAAGGAATTAATCATTTTATATTCAGTATTTTTCAATATTAAACTATTTAATTAAACTAATCAAAAAATCCTCCAAAATTATAAATAATAAAATTTTGATAGGATTATTTATATAAATAATTTTATTTTATCAACTAAATTACAAATTTTTATTAAAACTGATTTTCTTATTCTTAAAAAAAACAAATTAAAATATTTTTTGGAATAATAGTTTTGTTTAAACATATAAAAAATTTGGTAAAAATTATGTACATTTTTATCAATATGATTTATTTATATAAAATAATTATTATTAATATTTAAAAAATATTTATTAATACTAATATCATAATTTTTATTATCTAGGTAATAATAATCTCATAAAAATAAATACATAAATAATATATCAGAGTTTGTTGAAAGTCAGTGTTGTGTATAATGAAATTTAAACGTAGTTTTGTGTGAAACAAAAGGTTTACACCTCGATACGAAAATAGAAATCAATATAATATTATTATTAATAAAAAAATTCATAATAACTGAAGGAGTTACATTATTCTCCATTGGAATTAATTTCTCCCTTGAAATTCATCACTCTGATACAAGAAAATGAGAATACATATACCTCATCATGTCCTCAAGATTTCATGTATCTTACTCAAAAAGGTGATTTCACCCAAAATAATGTTGATAAGGATAGTGGTCATCCATAATATAACATTCGATATACAATTCTGAATCACTACTGATGGTTCTTTATAATATTCATCCAACACCCAGTGAATAACCTATGAGTTTATTATATGTGAGGGGTTAGGTTTATGTTTCCTTCGAAGTGGAATATGGAACACATTGTGGACTTGATAGATGTTTAGTGTAAATTATAAATAAGAGGATACCATCGTGAAATAATAAAAAATTTCAATGTGATCGAAATAAATGTGGGTTATTATACCTTTCGACCCAAATCTAAAAACCTTCTTCCATGATGAAATTCTTAAAAACACCTTGTTTCTATCCTTACTATATAGATTAAGATGGTGATTATTAGAAAAACTTTTTTTCTTACTATGAACCACCTTGATTTATTAATGAATGTATATTAACTTATATTCCTTTTATTTAGGTAACTTAGGTCCCAGTAGTTGTATTTCTCCATCTTCATTCCCACACATTTGAGCTCTACATTTCATTTTATATCGAGCTTCATAATGAGTCATCTAAATGCTGAAGTGAAATATATTGTTATAAGAAATGTCAACTAGAGGAAAGTATTGAACCCACCACCTTTGAAACCTATAAAATAATACAAAAAATATCATCTAGAGTTTGAATTGTACTCTTAGACTAACCAAATTCCTGAGGATGATATGTAGTGTTGAAACTTCAACTCTATACCAAGAGATTTCTGATAACTTCTCCTGAACATATTGACAAATCTCAGATCCCAATCAAAAATAACATAATTTATTACTACATGAAACCTTATAACATTATTAATTCATATCATGTAAAACGTTTCCAAAGGTGTATATTATCTATCATTAATGATGCTAGATTACTTTGTAAGGCAATCGACTACATCCCATTTATAATTTTTACGTACAAACGTTTTAGAATGTCCAATGAAAAAATACCTGGTGATTTTTTCCCTATTATATTATTTTATTTGTATTGGATGTAACATCCCCTTATAAATATTTCTATTAACATGTATATGATGGTACATCAAGTATCTCAATACCAACATTACAGTATCTCTATTCATGTTTCCCCACAAAAAATACTCTTTCAATCCTATATGCATATTCATACTTCTAGGATTAATAAAGAGTGAATAACGATGAGATTCCTCTAACTAAATCTTCTTGAAATCTGGAATGAAATGAATGTATACCCATTTTCCGAACCTTTTCATTCCATCATGATCAAGTTAAAATATAGTAATTTTTATAAACTTTTTTTGAAGCTATAAATCTTCTTTATGCTCTTCGTTTATCATTATTAGGATAGATAGTTGGACATTCAATTTATCGTGATATGATTTCTCCCATTAGTCAAGGATTTATAGATAATTATTTTACAATTTCTGAAATATTGGATGTTTTGTGATCCTCATCATGAATAATCAAGAATGATATTTTTGACTCAAATAATTGAAAACATTTTTCTCTTTCCAAGGGTGATTATATATTGGGAATTCATAATTAATTATCACTAACAATTATCTATAATGCATATTAAACTACTTCTATGTCAATATATTAATTATATTTTTCTTATTAGTATATTTCACACACCTTTCTCAATAAATATAAGGCCTTTATATCTTTGAGGAAAAAAATACAACAGCTAACTCCATATAATGAGTTGGGTAATTTTTCCCATGAATCAAAAATTTTCTTCAGAAATAAGTTCGTATCATTTTATTCTACAAAGGAACACATATCAATACTTTTTGGGTTTAATCAATATATATTAAAACCCCCACCTCATTTGTTTGGTAATATACTTGCAAGTGCACAATCTAAACTTCTATTATGTTCCTTGAAATTATCCTCACATTCATCTTCCCAAAGGAAAATTTATATCATACTAATTAAATTATTGAGGGGAATAGATAGTTATGAAAAATTCTTCAAAAATCATTGATAATATCTAGATAAACAAAGAAAACAATGGATCTCAGTATTAGTGGTTGTCCTAGACCAAAATCCAATATCCTTGATCATTGACGGATCTATTGGTATAACATCTCTTTAGATTACATGATACAAAAATTAAAACTCTTACATCCAAAATTCAAAGTTTGTAAATTTTTCTTATAGTTTATCTTTTGAGTATTTTGATTAATTCCCAAGTGGTATTAATTTTCATCCTTTGTATTTTATTATATTAGAATATAAAATATAAACACACCCATAAATTGATCATGGTATTCTGCAAAGACTATATTACTTAAATCCAGAAATATGGAAGGGTCGTTTGTTTGACTAAATGGAATCACTATATATTAAAAGTATAAATACCTTGTAAATAAATTTTTTCTTTGATATATACTTCTTCGGGAACCTTATTTGATGATATTAATAATGAAGATAAACCATTGAAACGATAGAGCTCCACATAGTTGATAAAATATGTCATCAATATTGGGTAGAATATACTTATTCTTAATCATGATTTTTTATCTCTTGATAATCAATGAAGAGTTGCTTCAATACATATTAATTTTTTTAAAATATAGAACATGTGAAAACCAAAGTGAAAGTCTTGGCCAAATTAATCCCTTGTCATGTCTTTCCTAGAGTTTTTTTTTTCAATTCATGTAACTCAATGGGGGTCTAATGTATAGAATAGAATTGAAAAATGTGATGAAATAGGAATTATTTCTATTGAAAACTCAAATTTACAATTCACAGGAAGAATAGAAAAATATTATAAAAATATATAAAATAATATCCACCCATTATCCATATAATAGATGTTGATTTTCATCCCAACTATCAGAGCAAAAAAACCCGTTTTAATGGGAATAAAGACCAAAAAAATTGACGTGATCCCCATAATATATTAATATATATCATCACATTTATAAATGATCATAGTTTGGTTTGTAATATCAATCATGATATCCATTTTTGGTAAATATATGTGTTTTTATGTATATAAATCTAATATATTCCTAATATAACATCAAATACAATAAGGGGAAGTGTGAAATTTATTTCAGGAAGCATATTCCCACCAATATCAATTAGAGAGGAATAATAGACTTAACATTTGATAATAATTCCATTCTGGGTTTTCACTACAAATTATACATCTAATTATTTGGTTTGAATATTTATATAGTTATAAAATTCTTCAGATACTATATAATCAATAGATCCAATTTCTAATAAGACATTAGTAGTTCTATAGTGGATTGTATGTGTACCTTTCACCAAATTGTTATCATACCACTCAATATATATATTTCTCTAATGAAATTTACATTTTTTCATAGTATTATAATTTTTCAGACATCGATCATAATCATTAACTATTGGATTTTAGCAGTGGTTAGAAAAGTTCCCATGTTCCTTTCATGCGAAACACCAAAGAGTGGGTGGTGCATTTTATGCATCTCTTTGTCTTTTTTCATCATCAAGTAACATCATCCCATCATGTCAGAAAAAAATTACTAGATTTCTATCCCATTCACATATAAAATATTAACTAGTCCCCTAAGACAATTAACTCCATGTATCTTTCCACAATGAAAATATAATGAAATGTTAGTCTTGTTAACTCTATTGTTTTTAGATTTTAAATTAAATTTCATTTTTCTTTTATGATCAGAACCATATAATTGATACATAAATATAAACTCTATATCAATAATGAAATAAAATTGAAAAATATCTTCCTTGATACTAAATTTTCTTATGGGTAATTCCCTTAAAAATCCATGTATTAAGCCATAGAAAAATCAGTTAGCCTTATCTTCATGATAGATTATAATACAAAACGTGTAACTTGAAATCCTTGTAAAATTTCCCACATAGGTACCAACATATTCATCATCCTTTTTTAACTCAAGTAACCGAATCTTTATATTTTTGTGATGAATATATGGAATGTGCCTATTGAAAAAAATGATCATAAACTCATCCCATTCCATGAAGTCAATTCCATTTTCTTTCTTTGTATTTTTTATTATAGTTCAGCAATAATCCACTTCACATTCCAAATTTTAATGATCCAAATTGACTTTTTCATTCTTTGAACACTAGAGAAATGGAAGTATAATTTCAGTGGTACTAATAAATTTCTCTGCAACAATCAGATTGATTTTTCCACAGAATTATGGTGGTTGTTTCATCATAGGGGACTCAATATAATGTATTTATATATTTTTATTGCATTGTAGTCCCTCATGATTCATATTTAAGGAATGTTGTGTGAGAACAAAAATGATGTTTTGTATTCCATCTCTGATAATGTATTGATACTCATGATGAAAACCATTTTGTTGTACATCACACCCATAATTAACATAGTTTCATTAGGTTCCATCCATTGGCTGAAACCAAAACACAGAACAGAAAAAATAATAATCAAACTAGGGAAAAAAATATTCTAGAAAAATAACTAATAGTATTTCTAAATCATAAAATATTATTTTTAATCAATAACACCTTATGTTTAGAATATATTATTCATAGTCATCAGAATACAAATCCTTCATGATTTTGTATAAATATTTTTTGAATTTCTAAATAATTTACCCTACAAGTGTTAAACCAATTTTTAAGTAAGGCCCGTTTAATGAAGTTGGTGATGATCAAGTCTATCTTAAGAAATAGTTTTCATTTCTATTTTCCCAAGTTACACCTATTTTTGATCCATGTATACTTTATTATCCATATATTGATTTAATTTCTTCGTAACCACTGACATAATCATTAAAAATAATTATATGAAATTTTCCTATACATTGGTTCATCCTTATAATTATCATTAGAAATATCCGTGTAGATGTCCCTAAATTTTTCTTATCAATGTTTCCAAACATTAACTAAAAATATCCACTAGTACCATCTATTGTGACCAAATATTTCCATATAATGATATCACATCATTTTTTATGAATGATCATTAAATTACATGAAGAAGTGCCTAAGGATCATAAAGGTATAGTGTCGTTAGAAAGTTGAAAACAAATGAAAACCTGTTCATAGATAAATTTCATCATCTTCCACTACATTATTTATAACCATAACCATTATCATATTAAGGACCAAGCCATAAACATTACAAAATCTTGAATTTAGTAAATAATTCACATTAAGGATGTTTTCATAATTATTGTATTAGTGAATTAGTCCATAACTATTACATTACATCTCAATAATATTACATAGTAGACACTTCTACTCAATAACTATTTTTTATAAAATAAAAACTTATAAAAAATAAAAAATTCTAGTTCCATGTTTTAGACATCATGATGTTTCCATGATCTCATCCTTGACCCTATTCTACTTTATGTCCAGAGAAAAACATTTCCAAAACATGGGATGAGTATAAAAATATCAGTAATTGGTACACAAAGATAGAAAACTATTAATTTTTCAGAACAACTAGTAAACCATGAATACTTTATCATAAATATTACATTTAACCTTTATTAATTAGTAAATACTATTCAATGAATAAAATTTCATTGCTTTCCATTTTTTAACAAAAATATTACTATAACCCCATAAAAAGAACACATAACATTTAAAAGTATCCTGGGTTATAAACATTCATAAATGGAATTACCATACGGTTGACTTCCACACAAATCACTAAATGGAATAGAAATACGGACGACTTACATACCCAATACATTTGAAGTTAAAACGTAACCACGTAACTTGGTTTATCAAGGAACCACCCATATTTTGGTTTATCATGTAACTTCCCATCAAATGTCCAAGTACCATTATAAAATAGTAACACATAAATTAATGAAAATATAAAATATTCTCTAATAACATGTCCTTTTCAATGACAAGAATTCATTTCATGATATTGAAATAATAAATCAATTTCAAAAAATCATTTTCAATAACAAAACACCAAAAACCATAATAAGGGATTTATTTTCCTTTTAAAAAATAATGAATTATAGAGGAATCCATCTGAAGTGTATGGAGGTTGATAGGTCATTGTCACAAAAAATGTTAAAAACTTTCTTTTTTAAAATATTTAAAAACATTTAATCAAGATATTTTTTATCAATGATTTCCATTAAAGCATGAATCTTTTATTGGAATTTAAATTATAAAACATTAATTTAAATATGAATAAATACATAAAACCATTTTAAATCATGTTTATTAATATGAATAATTTATATGATTAAATCATTCAAACATTTAAAACAAAGTTTTTTTTAATGAGTCACTTATAAATTAATAAAATATATTAATAAAAATAGCTAAATAAAAACATTAAATGAAAATATATCATCCTGAGAATATGGATATTATTTATATAATATTCCATAGATCCTTATATACATTCTATAAGATGGTAAAGGTGCACATGATCAATATATGCTTGAAATAAATAGATATCGAGACATTGTCCATTATAAAAATTCGGCACCCTAACAAAATCACATTAAAATTCAAAAAAATAATTGAGGAGATAGAGAAGTATATTTAATAATATGAACATAAGGTTTATAGAGATAAGTATATAATGGAACATATACTAACTTATGAAAAATGAAATTAAAAGACATGTCAAAAAAGAATTCTTTGACTAAAAGAGTAGGGTGAAAGGTTCCCTTTACTATTTGGTATCTTTCGAAACATACACCTCTTGATAGAAGGATCAGAAATTTAAGATTTAAATAGACATAAATGAAATTATATTACAAAAGTAATAAAATAATTTAATTACATACACAAATGAATGAAATATCGGATAAGATACCAAGAATCTCACTGGAATAAAAAGTGAGATGAAAACCCCTTACCCTGTTCCCGACTTGAACCGTTCATTCGTGAATTTACCGAATAATACAATTATGTTAATTTATAATTTATTAATAAAATTTATATTTTTTTATTAATCCTTCTATATTACTTATTACCATTCAATAACAATTAGTCAATTATTTTAGTTTATATAGTTCATTTTGTCGATGTTCAGATCATGAGTTATAAATGAACATGTTATAATTATATATTTTACAGTTGGATAAACATATATTATATATATAATAATAAAAATGATTTATATATCATCTATATAATATATATCTAGTATATATGTATTTATAATTGCCTATATCATTTGGATAAATGAGAATGAAAGGCAACATTCATGGATACAGTAAGTCGTACCTACACATCAACGCTACTTCCACTTCATTTTAAACGGAATGACTACTAAATGATACATATGTATATTGTTATTCTAATATAATATCACATTTTATTTATGCTACATATTTTCATTAACACCATCATTTATATGTTCCATGTATGGTATGAACGAGTCATAACACTTTGAGGGGGTAGTAGTGTGCACTTCCTCAAATGAAATTATTATATCTAATCATTATTGAAACCATAATGGTATGATAAAAATAAAAAATAAATAAGATTATAGAATACATAATCATATTATATATATTATATAAATACAGTTCCATCATAATGTCCACTATTAGAGTTGGTTGGAGATATTTGAATAATCATCATTTTGTGAGGTAGTAGTTCGCCGTCCACAGAAACATTATGTTCTATTCCCATTAGATGGAGTTGTGTGTATGTGTTGTTAGAATAAATCTCATAACAAAATACTAGAATATTTAGTATACTATTGTTGTTATTAAACAATTTAATACATAGTTTTAGGTGGTTGGATATGTCAAATAAAAGAAAATAACATAAGAGATGATGTTACCTTTAAATCTGGTAACACTCGTTGGTTTGAACCAGAAGACTTCCTTGCAGTATTATATCCATTATATATGATTTTTAGGTGGAATATATGGATTATGAGAGCTTAATTGGGTATATTTTGGATGAGAGAAGGGGCTCGAGAGGTGTGAGTAATGGGTTAGAGGTGATGGCTTTTTATAGGGGAGAGGAGGGGATCTTTAAGAAAGTTTGAAAATATTATTTTATTATAAATTGATATACTATTTCAATAGTTCCAAAACAACATAAATAAAAATTATAAGATTACTTTTGTTCTAAATAAAATCATTCAATTATAAAATGATTGGTTTTTGATATTTTGTTAAATTTTATAATCTCATTTATTTAAATCATTCAAAAATAAGGTAATCACTACATCATCATTGTGTCATAAATAATATTATTTTTTTGATGTCTAAAAGTAATAAATTAAATACCATGATTTAGAATATAGTTTTATATTACTTGTGAATATTTATAATTAAATATATACATTATATAATAACATGAAAATAGTGATTTACTAAAGGATATATGTTTATGTCATTTTTGTCCTTACATTAAATTAATTAACATAAATAGTCCTTTTCAATTCCAAGTGGCTACATTGGATCCAAAAATCGACCCAAGGAAGAAAAGGTCGTCTATGTATCTACAAATAGGAGTAGGACACATGTTAGGGTAATTTAATACTATTATTTTACCCTTTTTACCATATTTAAGCTTTAACCATGGTAAATAAAATATTTACTGAATTATATATTAATAATGTCTAAAAATAAAAGTTACCTATTTAAAAAATTGGACATCCAAATTCCATATATGTAATATATATTTCCAAATTAAAAAAACACAAGTTTTAGAAATTAATTGGAAATTAATTCTCGTTCTCAAAATAAGAATCTTTTTTATAAAAAAACAATAACTGTAAAATGATAGATACATGTTTATATCCAATTTCAATGTGAAATTACATCCAATGAAAAAAATTGATTAAATGATAAAAATTAAAAATAGTTGCACATTAACACCAATTAGAAATTTATTCTATACATATAAAAAAATTATATTAAAATGAAGTTATGAATTAAAATGCAGTATATTTCACTATTCCTTAAAAAAGAAACATTATCAGAAAAATACAAAATTTTTAGACAATGTAAATTTTGATTTCCTGATTTTAAAAAAGAATTTTTATGGTCAAATTGAACAAATAAATGTGATGAAAACTATATTTAAAATGGTTTATCCATCCAAATATTGTAAATTGAATATTTAAAGAATATTATAGTATTTATGCTTAAAATTGGTTTCATTGACACATAAAGACTCTAACCATTATTGGATAAATGTAAAAATATTTTAAAAACTTATGTATTCATATTATCGTTATTTATATTCATTACCTCAAATAAAATGACTATATGTATACTATCATTAAAAATACTAATATTATTATATTTTTTTCTAGTATGACTCAACAATTTATGAAACGTATGATTTCAACGAAACTTGTTGTTTTATATTGGGTACGTCATCAAATATCACATCCAACTTATTGTAAAATTATTATTTAATTCTAAATATTAATATATATTAAAATTTCTTATTCTCTATTTACCTGGGATGTTACATAATCCACTCTCTTGAAAATTACATCCTCCTAATGTTAAAATTGGGCACAAAAACTTCATTAAAAGTTCAAAATCCAAAAAAGTCAATAAAACTATCACATTAAAATAATGAAAGTGAAGTACAAAGGTCACCTAAGATAACCCATGTTAGGATTCTTTGAAGACATTGATATGGAAGATAAACTAACAATCATGTTATGATAGAGAGTGATAAAAAATGATTAAGATAATGTTAATAACTAGAAAATCACAAACATGTGATGGGTTAAGTGTGCATTGATTACCCAGTAGGTAAATTTAACCGAAAATGTTTTTTTATGTTACATTTCATAATTTCTAGGAATTTATTTTGGAGATTGACTAAGAACAAAAGGAAATATACATACCTTTGAAATAGAGTTTTATCATTTATTAAGTTTATACCAAAAACACTTCTTTTCATCAAACGATGAGTATTCATGTTGACATGGTCATACCTGAAGTGATATAATCTACTTTTAGAGAATCAGATAATACAAAAAAGAATAACTATATAATTCCCAAATTTTTCGACATCATTCAAAACAAAAAATTGTTTGTATGAGGTCAGATAATCCTAAAAAAGGATAATCCTTTATTAAAAAAAATAGTACTCTTAATCTCCAAAATTCAACAAAAAGTACCAAAATTAGAATAAATACCATTAAATACACAACTGCAATTAATATTCTTCAAAATAATCAAACTAAGATTGAATCCCAAAACTCAGATGGACTTTATAACACAGTCATCCATGATAAATCATAAAATTTATCTCCAAATAAAATCGATTACTATTAAAGTCTCATACTGATGTGTAATTAACCTAATCACATATTATTGATGATAAGTTAATCATTTATATAAATAACCCAAATTTATATATGTCCACAAAAAAACAAAGAATCACTCAAAATAAAATTTCAACCATTACTCCACAAATCAGATCCCATAGTATTTTATTTCTATTAACTATAAAATGTTCCAAACATATTCTAAAATAACATTTGATAGATAATATCGAAATCATTTTCCAATATTATGGATATCCAATTGTTAAAACATATTTTCGCAAAAACAAATTATCATTTATCCATAAAATCAAATAACTCAAAAGAATATGTCTTACTAACTTGGGACTTCACGTAGGTCAGATGTAGGCAATGTGTACATGTCGCCCTTCGGTTATTAGTTCGATTCTGGCGGCCTTACAGGACATGATGGGTTTTCACCCATCATACGATTTGTCCTTTTTATAAAACTAAAAAATAACCTTAACATGTTTTGACGTAAAAGTTTTTCTTATACCTTTAATTTTTATTACAATTACTTAAGACCTCAACATCTTATATATTGCCATTTTTTTCACCTCCATGTGATAAAATATAAAAAATCCAAAATATAAAACCATCATACCATGATCATGGTGTCCATATGGTTTCATCATCATATCGTTCACATAGGTAAAAGTTATTTTCATTGCAATAATGATATTGAGATCCTTAAATATCATTTTGTTCCTTCATCCAAATACACCATGTACAACATGTGTCATACAGGCTTTGTAGAAAAATAGTTTTGACAAATAATCATGTATGACATATAATTTCAAAACATATGATGAAACTAGATTTGTATAAAACAGTCTCACTAAATTGATGTTGAAACATTCAATCAATGGTCTTTTTAAAATAATTTAAGTATCTTCTAAGAGACTATATTTTAAATTAAAATATAAATAGGTTATACGAGGGTCTTTTTCTTCAACACATTTTTCAATATAATAATATTTCACAAAATATTATGATAAGGTAAAATATTTGAAAATAACATGAAAATATTTTCCATTATTGAAAATATGACAATATTGTGAATATAGGATTTGATTAAATACAACCTATGTCCATGATGATATCGAGGTATTGTGTAGGTGTTTGATATCTCAAAAAACTGCATGCAAGTGATTTTTATGATATAAAAAGTATCTCCAACATATGAACATGACTTTGCAAAAAATTAGTGCAATCTTTTCATAAGGAAGAGATACAATTATTGTTTGAGATCCTCCTAATTCCATTTTAACCGAAATTCCATGATCTGACAAAGTTATAAAACAATTATTTTACTAAAATAAATAATATAGGGACTAAGCATGTGATTAATGAAAACACTTAATCCCTAATGTTTCCTAAACCGACCACTAATTCCAACTGCAAGGCCCCATCCTTAAACATTACATAATATGTAATTTATTAAATAATTAACATTGATGATCTTTTTAAGATTATATTTTTAGATAATTATATCATCACTATTATATTACATCTCATAAAAATTAGAGCGTAATAACTTCTAGCCATTAACATAATTTTTATAAAATAAAAACTCATATCAAAGAAACTTTTATAGTTCCATTTTTTAACAACATGACTTTTACTTGATCCCATACTTGACCATATTTATCATTATTTCATGTGAAAAACATTTCAAACCCTTTGGATGAGAATAAAAACTCAGTACGGGATACACAGTGAAAGAAAACTGTTAGTTTTTAAAAACAAAAAAAGCCATGAATAATTTATCATAAGTAATAATTTTCACCTTTATGATGTAGTAAATACTCTTCAATGAATAATAAATAATTGTTTGCCCTATTTTAACCAAAATATTACCATAAATCCAATTGAAAAATACATAACATATAAAGGTATATTGGGACATAAACATACATAAATGGACTTACTATATGGTCATCTTCAACACATATGACTAAATGTAATATCTATACAACCAACATCCATACCAAACACGTTTGAGGTTTTAACATAACCACCAGTCCTCATTTATCACACACCACATGTCATTTAGTTTATCATGTAACCACAAACCAAATATTCATGTAACGTTATTATATCATAACATATAAAATATTTCAAATATATACATTTTACTAAATATATTTTATTTTCAATCAAAAGAATTATTTTCTAGATATTGAAATAATCAACCCATTTCAAAAAAAATTTCAATACCAAAACAACAATAAACAAAATAAGATATATATTTTCCTTTCAAAAATGATAATTCTTTTTGAGGAATCCAACTAATGATTATGGTGGAAGAGAGGTAATTTTTTTTGCAAATGATAAAGAAATTACTTTGGTCGTTTAGTAAGACACTTCATAGAAAAAATATTCATTTTGAAAACCATTTAAAACATTTAATTAAATTATTTTTTTATCGATGTTTCAAATAACACATTAAATCATTTCTAGGAATTTAATTTTGAAATCATTAATTTCTATATAAATAAATTCATAATACCATTTTATATGATGGATATTAATAAGTATGATTTATAATATTAAATCAACAAAACATTTTAAAAAATGTTTTAGTTAAAGAGTCACTTACCACTTGAGAAAATACTTGAATAAAAATACCTAAAGAATGACATTAAAAAAATATAATGTCATTATAATATAGAGATTTATGAAATAATATTTCAAATGTGATTATATACAATCTATAGGATAATATAGGTACACAAGATCAATATATGCATCAAATTAAGGGAGATAGAGACATAAACACTTACAAAAATTTGTCGGCCTAATGACGTCACATTAAATTTAAAAAAAATGAGTTGATGAGATAGAAAATTATATCTCAACACATTTACATAAAATTTACAACAATAAGGATATATAAAAACATAACCCAACATATGAAAAAATAAATTTAAAAACATATAAAAAAATAGGCCATCAACTAAACATGAAGGGTGAAAGGTTCCCATACATATTTGGTAACATACGAGACATACACCCCATGAAAATAGTATAATACAATGAAGATGTAAATATGCATAAATTATAGTATATTACAAAAATAATAATATAATGTGTGGTATATACACAACACAAAAGGAAATCTTATAAAAAAAAGAATCAATTTCACAGAAAAAAAATTGTGAGATGAAAAGAATACATCTCATAATAACAACTTAGTATATTTAGGATACTAGTTTTTTCATAAGTGAATGTAATAATGATATTTTATGGTGTTAGAGAAGAAAAAAAAAGAGAATAACTTTAGAGATGACATTACCATTAAATCAGGTAACTCCCATTGTATTGAACCAAAAGTATTCTTTGATGTGCCTTCTTCCTAAGGTATGCATTATTAGGGGAAGATAGGGATCTTGGGAGCTTAATTGGGAAGAGGTTGGACAATCCAGGGGGGCTTCATAGGATGGAGTAATCGGTTAAAGGTGATGGAATTTTATAAGGGAGGGGAGTGGCTCTTTAGGAATGTTTGAAAATATTATATCATTATACACTTATTTTTGGTTTCATAATGTCCAAAAACAATTAAATTAGATGATAAAATGACTCTTATTTGATATAAAATCATAAAATATGAATTGTATAGTTTTTGGATAGTTTTTTTTAAAACTTTATAATCTTATTTATTTAAATAATTCACTAATAACTAAATCATTACATCATCATTATGTCATAAATAATTTTATTTAATTGATGTCAAAAAATTATAAATAAAATATAATAATGTAGGAAGTATTATTATCTTTATAATAAATATTTATAGTCTAAATGATAAGTTATATAACCCCATGTAAACATTGATTTACTAAATGATATAATTTTTAGTAATTTTTGTCCTTATATTAAATTAATTAATATAAAGTGTCATTATCACTCCCATGTGGCTCCATCAGGTCAAAAAATAGACCCAATGAAACCCATGGACAGACTTTTATGCACCTATAGAAATATAAAACATGTTACAGTAATTTAATATTATTTTTTTACCCTTATTTTCTAGAATTAAAATTAAACCATGGTAAATAAAATATTTCCAGAAGAAAATATGCATAACATCTAAAAATAAATGTTATATATTTACACAATTTATAATTCCTGATTCAAAATGTTGAATCCATTTTTCCAAATTGAAAACATATAATATGGTGAAATTAATTTAAAATTATTTCTCTTTGTTAAAATATAAAAGTGTGTTTTAAGGAAAAATAATAACTACTAAAAGATTAAAAAAAATTTATGTCCAATTTCAATGTGAAATTAAGACCAAGGACAAAAATTGGATTAAATGGAAAAAATAAAATATTATTAAACATTAAAACTAATTAAAAATATAATATAACAAGATAAATAAATTATATTAAAAGGAAATTTTGAATTTAAATATATTATTTTTTACTATTCATTGAGAGAATGAACTTTATCAGAAAAGTACAAAAAACATACCCAAAGTAAATTTAATTCGAATATTATAAATATAATTTTATTTTGTCAAATTGGACATATAAAATAAAAAAAACAATATTTAAAAATGGTTCTCATTGGAAAGGTGGAAATGTGAACTTCTAAATAAATTTAGAGTATTTGTGCTTAAAATTGGATTCATTCACATTTGAAGCCTCTATCATTTTTTGGATAAATGTAAAGATATTTAACAAACATGTGTAATAATATTTTAGTTAGATATTTTCATTCTCTTCAACAAAATGGTTAGGAATTAATGATCATTTAAAAATATTAATAAATATGAAAATTTCATATTATTTATTTACATGGCATGTTACATCCTTCCCCCCTTTTTGGAATTGCGTCCTCTCAATTTTAATATTGGGATCATAAACATCGTTAATAGTCCCACATCAGATAATAGTCAATAAAACAATCACATTAATAAAATGAAAGAGAATTAAGGTCACATGAGAGAAATAATTCTAGGATTCTATGAAAACATAGACATAGAATAAAAAATAACCCTCATGTTCTGATAGAGAGTAATATAAAATATGATTATGATAAAGTTAAAAACAAGAAAATCACAAACGTGTGATGGGTTAAACAGTCTTTGATTCCCTAGGAGGAAATGTAAACATACAATGTTTTTGTTTTATGTTACCTTTCATAAATTTGTGAAATTTATTTATGAGACTGACTATGAACATTAATAAATATAATTACCTTTCAAGTAGAGTGTTAAAATTTAATATGTTTCTACCAAAAACACATATTTTCTTCAAATGATGAGTAGTCAAGATGACATGGTCACGCCTAATGTTATAAAATCAACTTCTAGAAAATCAAAAAATTTACAAAAGAATTACTACATATTTCCACAGTCTTTATACATTAACCAAAACCAAAAATAGTTAGTACAAGATTAGATAATCCCCAAAAAGGATAACACTTTATAAAAATATATACTACTTTTAAACACCAAAATTCAATAAAAAGTTCAAAAATTAATGAAATACCATTCAATACACAATTGTAATTATAAACCATTAAAATAATCAAACAAATATTGAAACCTAAAACTCGTTAAAATTTGACCACATATTATTCCATGATAAATTATAACATTTATCTCTAAATAACAACGTCTACTGTTAAAGTCTCATACTAATGTGTAATTAACCTAATCACGGATTCTTCATGATAGGTTAATCATTTCCATAAATACCCAAAATCCCCATATATTTTCTATAAAAACATAGATTCATCCAAAATAAAATTCAACCATTACTCCACAAATGTGATCACAATGTATTCTATTTCCTGTAAACATATAATGTTTCAAACATCATATAAAATAACCATTATTACATAATCACCATAAAATTTTACTTTATTAAGGATATCCATTTGATAAAACAAAATATCCAAAAATTTACATATTCATGATCCATTGAATCACATAACTAAAAAGAATAAGTCATACTAACTAGGGACTTCACATAGGGCAGTTCAAGGTTATGCACCTTTGTCTCCATTCAGTTTTGGATTCAATTCTTGCGGCCATGCCAGACACGACAAGTTTTTACCCATCTGATGGGTTGTTCTTTTTATAAAACTAAAAATTACCTTAACATGTTTTAACATAAATTGTTTTTTATATGTTTAATGTTCATCCCAATACATTAAGTCCTAATAATTTTATATATTTTTATTTTTTTCACCCCCATAAGTTAAAATATAACTATTACCAAAATAAATAACATCATACCTTGATCATGGTATCCATATGGTTTTGTCATCATCTTGTTCATGGAGGATAAAGGTCCATGCATTGAAAAAATTATTTTTGAATCCATAAAAATCATTTTCTTCCTTCATCCAAATATACCTTGTACAAATTAAGTCATATGGGTGTTCACAGATATATTTTTTTGGAAAATAATCATGTATGACATATAATTTAAAAACATCTAATAAAACAAGATTTCAAAAAACACTCAGTCTAAATATGAGTTGAAACTATCAATCAATGGTCCTTTTAAAATACCATAAGTATCCACTGGGATACTATATTGTAAATGAAAATATAAATAGGTTTCTTAAGGGTTTCCTTCAATAGATACTTTTTTAGAATCATAATATGATTAAAAATCTTGAGATAAGGTAAAATATTTTAAAATGACATCATAATATTAACTTTCTTTGATCCATGATAATATTTTCAGAAATAGGATTTTATTAAATACCACCCACGATCCATGATGATATCGAGGTATAGTGAAGGTGTTTGATATCAAAAACAACTACATGAAATTTAGTTGTATGCTTGAAAAATTGTCACAATCATCTGAACATGTCATTGAAATAATTTTTGAATGTATGTCATAATGAAGAGATATGAAAGTTATTTGAGATCCTCCTCCTTCCCTTTTTAGCCGACATTCATTGATCTAAAAAATTTATAAAACAGGTATTTAACTGAAATAATAGACATAGGGACTAACCATGTGTTTAATGAAAACTCATAATCCCTAATGTTGTCTAAAACAACCTTTGATAACAATTGTAGGACCCCGGTTTTAAACATTACATAATCTTGAATTTATTTAATAATTCACATTGAGGATCATTTCATGTTTACATATTTATAGAATTTGGTCATTACTATTACATTACATCTCAAAAAAAATATAAAGTAGATAGTTCTACTTAGTATCCAATTTTTTTATAAAATAAAATCTCTTGAAAAAAGAAACATGTATAGTTCCTTTTTAGGAAGCATGACTTTTCCTTGATTCCATACCTGATGCTATTCATCTTTATTTCCTTTGAAAAACTATTCAAAAACCTGGGATGGGAATAAAAAGTGCAGTAAGGGATACAATTGAAAGGAAAACTATTTGTTTTTTAAAACATCAAGTAAAACATGAACAATTTATCTTGTTAAATACTTTTCCCCATAATGAATTAGTAAATACTCTTCATTGAATAAAATTTAATTGCTTAACCTTTTGTAACCAAAATATTACCATAAAACCTATAAAAAGAACACATAACATATAAAGGTATCTTGGTAAATAAACATACATAAATGGACTAGCCATACCGTTGACATTCTCATATATCACTAAATGAAATAGCCATACGACTATGTTCCATACCCAATGCATTAGAGGTTATGACATAACCACCCATCCTAGTTTATCATGGAACCACCCATCATTTTTTTAATCTCGTAACCACCCGTAAAATGTCTATGTACCGTTATAAATTCATAACACATAAAACATTTAAAATATAAACATTTCACTAATAAAATTTCAATTTATATCACAAGAATTCATTTCAATATATTAAAATAATCAATCCATTTCAAAAAACCATTTTGAAAACCAAAACACCTAAAAACTGAATAAGGGATTTCTCTTCATTTTATAAAATATTAAGTATTGTAGAGGAAGACAATTAATAATTATGGTTCTAGTGGGGTCATTTTCACCACAAACATTAAAATCATTCCTTTTTTAATTTTCGAAAATGCTTTGAAGAAAAAAAAATTATTTTTTAAATCCAATTAAAACATTTAATAAATATATTTTTGAATCAATGCGCCCCATACCACAATGAAAATTTTATAGGAATTAAATTTTTAAAAAATTAATGTTCATGTAAAATTTTCATTATTACCATTTGAAAACATGGAATTTAATAAGAATTATTTATAAGATTAAATTGATAAAACATTTAAAACAATGATTTAGTTAACGAATCACATTCCACATGAGAAAATACATGAATAAGAATAGATAAAGAATAACATAAATAAAAACTTATAATATCATGAGAATATTTTTATTTATGATATAATATGTAAATGGTAAGTATTTAATCTCTATAGGATAATTAAGGTGCACTATATCAAGATATTCCTCAAATTATGGGAGGTTGAGACAAAGTCACATACGAAAATTTGGCAGCCAAACATCATCACATTAAAATTTAAAAAATCGGTTGATGAGATATAAAAGTGTCTCTAATCAATTGAAAATAAAATTTACATAAATAAAAATACATAAGAACACATCCCAACATAAGAAAAATGAAATTAAAAGACATATAAAAAAAGAAGTCCTTAGGTAAAAGAGGAGGGTGAATGGTTCCCTTACCAATTTGGAATCATACGAAAGATACATCCCATGAATGAACTATCATACAATGAAGATGTAAATACTGATAAATTAAAATATATTACTCAATTAATAGAATGTGGTTCATTAAATACATAACACAAAAAGAAAATATTGGAATATATAGGATTGATGTCACATTAATAAAAAGTGATATGAACACACCTTACCTCAATTCCAACTTGTCCCATTCGTTCATTAATTTCCATAATAATAAAAATAAGTTAATTTCTTCATACATAACAACCTTTATCAAGTTTATTATTTCTTTCATATCACTTATTACCTTTAAATAACAATGAGATAATTATTTGAGTTCATATTGGACATTTTTTCGATGTTTGAAACATGAGTTAAAAATGAACTTGTTATAATTATAAATTTTCCATTTGGATGAATGTACATTATCATTAGAATTATATTCATGATTAATATATGTCACATATATCCAAAATATATGTTTTTATAATAGTCCACATCATTTAGATATATGAGAATGAAATTCACCATTCATTGAGACTGTAAGTTGTACGTACCCATGAACGCTACTTCCATTTCATATTAAAATGAATGAAAACCAAATGATACATTTGTATATTATTATACCAGTATATCATAATATGTTATATATGTAATGTATGTTCATTAACAACATACTCTATATAATCCATGGATGGTATGAATGAGTCATATCATTTTGAGGGGGCAGAAGTCCACACTTCTTCAAATGTAATTATCGTATGTACCCATTTTGGAATCCATACAGGTATGATAAAAATGGAAAATATAGAAACATAGAGAAAAAATAATTATAATTTATATCATATATTCATACAGTTCTATCATAATGGAATCCATGACAGTTTTTTGGAGATATATGAACAATCATCATTTTGAGTGGCTGTAGATCGTCATCTACAGAAACATTATGTTCTATACCAATTTTATAGAGTTATGTGTAAGTGTAGTTAGAATCCATCTCATAACAACAAAATAGTATATTGAGGATAATTATTTTTATAATAGATATGAATAAATAGATTTTAGGGGGTTGTAGAAGTATAATAAACAAAATGAACATAAGAGAAGTTGTTACCTTTAAATCGGGTAACTACCTTTGGATTGATCCAAAAGGCTTCCTCAAATAGCCTTATGCCTATGGAATGGTTTCTAGGTGGAATATAGGGATCTTGACAGCTTAATTGGTAATAATTTAAATGATCCAATGGACATAATCGGTGTATGTATTGTGTTAGTGGTGATGACTTTTTATAAGGTAGAGGAGGGGCTCTTTAGGAATGTTTGTAAATATTATATTATTATATACCAATTTTCGGTTTCAAAAGGCCCAAAACTAATTTAATTATAAGTTTATATGACTCTTGTTCTGAAAAAAATTATTCCAGATGATTTTTATAAGTTTTTGATAGTATTATAATATTTTATAATCTCATTTATTTAAATCAATCAATAATAAGGCAATCACTGCATCATCATTTTGTCTTAAATAATTTTATTTAATTAATGTATAAAAATTATAAATAAAATAACATGATGTATGATATCTTATTATTTTTCAAATTAATATTTTTATTTGAATAAATTACTAAAATAACCCATGTAAAAATTGATTTACTAAAAGATATATATTTATGTCATTTTTGTCCTTACATTAAATTAATTAATAAAAAGTTTCATTATCACTTTCATGTGGATCCATGGTGTCCCAAAATCAACCCAAATATTCACATGGTCATACATGTTTCAATCAGAAGTAACAGGTCACATTTTAGTTCAATTTATTACTATTTTTACCCTTATTTACTATGTTTAACTTTTAAGCATGGTAAAAAAATATTTTCTAAAGTAAATATTAAAAATGTATAAAAATAAATGTTCTATATTTAAACATTTTAGGTTATTATGATTTCAAATATGTGATATATTTTTAAAAATTCCAAACACAGAACTTGTAGAAATTAATTTAATATTAATTCCTATTGTCAATACAAAAATCGTGTTTTTATGAAATAATAACTATCAAAATATTGACACTTGTTTATATCCATTATCATTATAAAATTACATATAAAGACCACAATTGGTTTAAAGGGTAAAAATATAACCTATTTACACTTTAAAACCAATTAAAAATATTATATATAAATATTAATAAAATATATTAAAAGGGAGTTTTGATATAAAATGCAGAATTTTTACTATTCATTAAAAAATTATCATTATCAGAGAAATACCAAAATTTTACCCAAAGTAAAATTTGATGTCCCAATTATCAATAAAAATTTCATTTTGTCAAATTAAACATATAAATGTTCCAAAAAAACATTTAAAAAGGGTTCTCTATCAAAATTCAGTAAATAAAACTTTTAACGAATGTTAGCCTATTTTTGCTTAAAATTGGATTCATTCACATTTAAGCCATTAAAAATTATCATATAAATGTAAACACATTTGAAAATAATTTTTAAACATATTTTAGTTAGTTCTGTTTAGTCCTACAAAATACCACAGCTAGGCATTAACAACCATTTAAATTAAATATATTATATTATTATTTTTTAGTATGACTCAACATTGGGTGAAATGTATGATTAAAAAAACAAGATACTGTGTATCGGGTATGCCATCAAATCTAGCGTCCCATTTGACATAAAATTAATATTTAATTCAAAAATATTAATAAATTTGAAATTTTCATATTCTTTAATTATCTTGCATGTTACAATCATACAAATCATACATAATAAATTTACTTGTAACCTTTATAAATTAAAAGTAATAAAATGTGAGCTCATATTCCTTATAATGGTATGAGTGGGACATACAAAATAATAACATAAACATAAGGGTATGAAAACATTATTATATCATTTTAAAAACAATCCTTTCAGATCAATGTTTATAACGCTCAGTTATGGAATAATGATTGGATGTTCATAAGGCATGAATCATAAAAGAATAAATGAATGTGAGACATGAAATCATAACTTGGGAAAACACATAGATTTTCTATATACATATAAACAAAGAAAAACAAAATTCATAGTAGTCATGGATATTTTCCTAGGTTGTAACAATAGAATGGGTTCACCCAAATAACTATCATCGTTTCCATGGTTAACCCCTGAGAACAATAGAGCAGAAACATTCCTTTAATAAATAAGTTTCACCATCCATTTCAAACAATTATATTTTATGAGATATAAATCTTCATCCAATGCATTAGAGGGAGATATTGGTCCTTACCATCAAATAAATAAAATAATAAATATACATATAACCATATATTAAATTATTCAAAAAATTATAACCCAATAAATGAAATGGGTTTCATTAACAAATAATAATATGATATCCTATAGAAAAGAGATAGGTTACATAATCATTTCATCATTGAATTATTTCTAAACTACTAAAAAATTTATGGATTTCATAATAATATTATCATGTAGTGGAATATGTAAGTGTAATAGTATTCATAAACATCTTTCCACCATAATCCATTGAAATAAAGAATAACATTGGTTTCCTTTGATTATATCCCCAAAAATCATAATATATATAAAAGGATTTCATTCTAGATAGATAATATTTTTGAAAGACAAATCACCTAGAAATTTTATTTATATATAAAAAAATTATTTGAAAATTAATTTTTTAAACTACGAATTTATAAAATATTTAGAAATTAGTTTCATTTGAAATAAACAATTAAAAAATATCAAAAGCATTAAAATAAAATAAAATATTTCATGGGGAAAATAAATGTGTCGTATCTCCTTTTTAATACTTAAATTTTCATTACATTTTATAAACAGAGGATAATTAAAGTCTTGTTTCGTGGTAATCAGGATCATAAAACATGAAAAAAAGAAAAAATTTATTCTAAAACACTTGTAAGGCTTAATTAAAGGTTCATCCTATGTACATTTGCTGCATCTCATATCCTATAGATAGACATAAAAGGAAAGGGTGAGCAAAAGGCCTAGTAAGTGTAAAGAAGGGAATCAATGTACTTGTGGTATCAATAAGATCTTGAATAAAATATAAAGACATGAGAAATGATAGAATATGCATATTATAATGAAAATAACATGAATTATAACATGAATATATGGCTACAAGATTTAACTTAGACAATCATTTCTATATCAGCATGATCTATCCTCTAGGAGTCATTAAAAATTACGATGGTTATTCACCAAGGAATCGTAAAAATGGTAATCTCTAGAGATTAATTCATTACCCATTGCATCAGAGTGCTATCAGGGTGCACCCTTAATTTTTCATTATTATAATTTGATCTATAAATATCATCATAAAAAATTTCATAAATAACCTATATATAATAAATGAAATGGGTTTCATTTCATAAGCATAATGTTTTAAAAACAGCTTTAAAGACATGATATTTAAATCACTTTAAACCCACAGAAAATGAAATTGGGTTTCATGTTTGTAAATCCCATAATTAAAATATAAAATTTATTTATATATCTGAATATCCCTATATAAGAATCATCATTGAGTATTAACTTAATAAAATAAATGAATTTGATAAAAAGAGAGAGACATTTTGAGACGAAAATTCAGCCGCATAACAGCTATGTTACAGGGTTTTAGAAAATATTGAAAAGAGAGGGGACATGGGTCACCCACTCATAAATGATCAATAAAATAGTCTAGGGATAGAATATAAAGGATATATGAACATGGTAATGAAATTTTAAAGACATACCATATGAAATGAAAAACATGGTAGGAATACCAAAATAAGATTTCTCTTATGAAAATTCAGCAGCCTAATGACATCACTTAAAACTTCAAAAAATGAATTGATGTGATCAAATAGGGTCTCTCATAATTTTATTATAAAATAAAATTATGATGGATATAGAGAAAATAACCCAACATAAAAAAAGTAACTTGAAATAATTGACATGAAAATAGAACTTGAGAATGTGAAGGGTGAAAGAATCCCTTACAAAAATTCGGCAGCCTAACGATGCCACATAAAAATTAATAAAATGAATTAATTAGAAAAAGAGAGGGTATCTCATCATTTGAACAAGAAATGGAATGTAGGTTTAATAGAAAATAATATCCCCAATATAAGAACATGGATCTTAAAATAAATGGCATAAAGGAGAACACATGAAAAGAAAGATGTATAATCCCTTACCTTGAAGAGTAACATCGAAAGCATGATGGTCGGGTCCTTGGGAGGCTTTTGGGAACCTTAGAAGGACTACATGGGAGATAAGGAGAATAGAACTTCATTGGGGGGGATTCAGAAATTATATTAATGAGGGAAAGGCTTGGTATTTATTTGAGAATTGAGGGGACAAAGCATTAATTGCCAAGCGACATCTCATCAGTGGTATTGGAAAAACCATGTGATTGGCCATGGTATTTTCCCATGGTATTGGCCACATGGGACACCTGAAACCTTATATTACTATTAATAAGTCTACCAGAATTACTGCATCATTGTTACATCTTTAATGATGTCATTAAACACCTGAAATTAAAAAACTGTATTTTTACTATTCACCATAAATTCAACATTTTCAGAAAAATCCCAAAATTTCACCTTAACCAAATATCGATTGTTTGATATCAAAAATGAACTCAGTTTTATGAAAAATAGTTTTCTAAATTTTTTTAATTTAATTTTTAAATAAAAACACTATTCACTGAAAATTCAAATGTTTCACACAAAACCCAAAAATTCACCTTATCCAAATATCGATGCTCGGATATCAAAAATCAACTCCATTTTATGAATATAATTTTCTAAATATTTTTTATTTACTTTAAAAAACACTTTTCACCTGAAAAAAACTATTACGTTACCAATAATTTCTAATACAGTTATTTACCTATTTTATTAAATCACATTACTTAATCTAGGTGCCGAAATAATATTAATACTTTCTTAAGTGAAGTTACTTAATCCGTTTTGTCACATTACAAATCATAAGCATAAAACCACTATTTCTAATTCACTATTCACGAATCATTATGGTGATGTTATTAGACTCTAAATTTTATATTGAACACATCTGTAGAAGACCATTTTTTGAAAATCATTAAACATTATTAATTATTTAAGGATTACATAAATATTTTAAAATATTTTCTTTCTATAATTTATCAATAAAATGCATTCTATATTTATCCGGACATTTGAAAATTCATCAACATCACCATAAGAAGACGTCATAATATTTATTTAAATCAAAAGATTAAATAAAGAAACTAAGGTCTCGTTACGTAGCCCCTTATAACACTAGCATATGACCTAAGTGTAAGGTGTTCTAAGGTGATAGAATCTTGGGGTGGCTCAGCCAACATTTCCCAAGTACTGATGTATATCAGCTTTAACTTCTCACGAAGGCAATTCCGTTCCATCTTTTCTCGATGATGTTCGGCTTGGGTTTGGTGTAGAGTAATGCCCAAAGGTGATACCTCCTTCATGAGTTCTCTCAGATGGGCTTCGATCAGTCCAAGACTAATGGATGGGGCCATTAAATATTATTTCGATATTAATTAATCAATATCACTTGTATTTATATCAAATAATCGCAACATTTAGTTTCCAACAGTCATATTGAATAACAGTCATATTACATTCGAAGCCCAACAGACTTATTTTAATTATACTCATTTTATTAAAAGAAATATTTTTGTTGAGTATAAAATAAAATAACTCAAAAAGTTATAATAAAAAATTTATTCAAAATTTTGGGTCGTTTCAGTCCTCCCCCCTTAAGAAATTGCGTCCTTGAAATTTTAAAATTGGGCTTGGAATTTTCGTTGAAAGTCCCGCATCAGAAAAAGAGTCAGTAAAACTATTACTTTAAAAGAAATAAATTGAAGTACAATGGTCACCCGAGTTAACCCATACTAGGATTACATATAATTTTTTTTGGATATATAAGGGAAAACAAAGGGTCATGTTCCGATGGAGTGTGATAGAAAACGTGATTAGGAGAAACATAACGAAAAGAAGATCAAAAAATTATGATGTGTTAAATGGTATTTATTACACAGTAGGAAATGTAATCCAACAACATTTTTGTTTTACATTATATTTCATAATTTTAAGGAATTAATTTACGACATAGAATAAAAACATAAGGTAATATACATAACTTCATGTAGAGTTTCATCACTTAATATGTTTCTATGAGGTCTAATCCTTTCTCCAAATAATGACCATTCAAAAAGACTTGGTCTCATCAAAATCACAACAATAATCTTCTAGAGAATCACAAATCCATAAAAGAATTACCATATTTTTCCCTTGTATTTAGCCATCAACTAAAACTAAATTTCTTAGTATGAGATAAAATAATCAAAAAAAAGTTAATCCATGATAAAAAGAAATATGAATATTTATCTCCAAAATTAATTAAAATTACAAAAAGTTATAGAAACATCATTAAATACACAACCATCCATCAAATTCATCAGAAAAATCCAGACTATGATTGGAACCAAAAACATAGAAGGATTTAATCAAATATTCTTCCCCCAATAAATCATAACATTTATCTCCAAATAACATCGAATACTATTAAAGTCTCATAATATTTTGTAATTAAACTATTCACATATTTTCTATGTTGGGCTCATTATATTACAGAAATAACCCAAATCACTATATATCTGCAATAAATACAGAAATTCATAAAAAAAATCAGCCATTACTCTTCAATTTAATTCCTATAGTATTTTATTTTCCTCATCCCTATAGTATTCCAAAAGAGAAAACATCATCCAAAAAACCATTATCATTAATAATCAAATCATTTTACTATAAAAAGGATATCCATTTTATATATGTTTCCAAAAGCAACTTATTCTGGATCTATAAAAATATTAGGTGCATTAGTCAGTCTGAAAGGAATAACAATAACTCATTAAGCTCATATCATGATTAGAAGTATGTTTTTGGAATATCATCACTCTTCACCCTTAATTGATGATAACCAGAATGAAGATTAATATTAGAGAAGAATTGAGTCCAATGAAGTTGGTCTAAAAAGTCATCAATTTTTAGAATAAGGTATTTGTTCTTCATTGTGATCCCATTCAGTTATCTATAATCAATTCATAGCGGCATTGATCCATATTTCTTCTTCACAAAGAGAACTGGTTCTCCCCAAGGAGACACACTAGGTTGGATAAACCCATTCTCCAAAAGATAATTGAGTTATATATTTAATTCCTCTAGATCCACATTTTCCATCATATATGGGGTCTTTGATATTGGATGATATCCAGGTATGAGGTCAATAGAGAACTCTACCTCTCTTTCCAGGGGAGGTCCATGAAACTCCTCAGGAAATACATCAATATATTACTAGACGATGGGGAAATTTTCTAAAAGAATAAATACTTTTTGAGAAACTTAATTCATTTACTAATCATTTAACTAAAAGGGATTTTTTTTCATAAAACATAATGTTTAGAAAATTACATTTTTCTATAATTCCTTCATAATTATTCATTAAAAGCTTTTTATTAACCAAGTATATCCACTGGGAGTGTCGTAACCAAGAGTGCAGCAGGGCCCATTGTCATTTACCAGTTCTCATTCTAGCCTAGCTCAAAGTGGTGTTTTCAAGTATTCCCTCTATGTACATCTATGCCAGTGCCACCTCTTCCTGCTTGAATCCAAATAGGGATGTATTTTCATGAATAACCACTTACTCAATATTCACCAAAATACATGGAAGATTTCATATATTTAAAATTTTTTATAGGGTTTTCCTAGAGTTTTCATTTCCTAATTTCCATAAATAACTAATCTATCCTTTGATACCAACTGTAGCATCCTGCATTTTTAATACATAACTTTTCATTACATTTTACAAACAGAGAATCATTAATGTCTAGTGTCTTGAAAATAAGGACCATAAAACATGAAAAAAACATACAAATTATTCTAAACCACCTGTAAGGCTTCATCAATGGTTCTTTCTATGTGAATTTACTGAATCTCATATAATTGAGATATATATCAAATGAAACGGTCAGAAGAAGGCCTAGTAAGGGTAAACAAGGGAATCAATGTACATGTGGTATCAATAAGAACATGAATAATAACATAAAGACATGAGGAATGAAATAATAAGAATATCATAATGAAAATAACTTGAATCATAACATGAATATGAGGATAAAAAATTTAACTTAAAAAATCATTTCTATATCACCAAGGTCCATCCCCAAGGTGTCATTACAAATTTACCATGGTTATTCACCTAGGTATAGGTAAAATGGTCTTCTCTAGAGATTAAGTCTTTACCCAATGCATCAGAGTGCTATCAGGGCAGAAAATTAATTTTATTTATTATCATGTGAGCCAAATATATCATCATCAAACATTTCATATATAACCCATATATCTTAAAAGAAATAGGTTTCATTTTATAATCATTACGTTTTAATACCCTCTTTAAAGACATGATCTTTAAGCAACTTTAAACCAATGGAAAAGGAAAGCAGGTTTCATGTATGTAAATACCATAATAAAAATAGAAAATATTGATATATATTTGAATATACCTATAGAAGAATGATCCTTAATTATTAACTTAATAAATTAAAATAATTTGAGAAAAATATAGAGAAATTTTTAGACCAAAATTTTGCAGCAAAACGGCTATATTACAGGGTTTTAGAAAATATTGAAAAGAGATGGGACATTGGTCACCCACTCATAAATGATCCATAAAACAGTATATGGATAGTATATAAAGGATATAAGAACATGGTAATTAACATTGAAATATGTACCATCTGAAATGAAAAAAATCGAAGGAAGATCAAAATAAGATATCTCTTATGAATATTCGGTAGCCTAATAGCATCACTTAAAACATCAAAAAATGAATTGATGAGATCAAATAGTTATCTCATCATATGAACATAAAATAACAGTATGATGGATATAGAGATCATAACCCAGCATAATAAAAAGGAAAATGAAAGACTTGACATAAAAATAGAACTTGAATATGAGAAGGGTTAAAGGATCCCTTATAAAAATTCAGCAGACTAACAGCGCCACATAAAAATTTTTAAAATGAATTTATGAGAGATAGAGGGGTTATATCATCATATGAACATGAAAAGGAATATAGGAAGAATATAAAAGAACATACCCATAATAAAAACATTGAACATAAAATAAATGACATAAAGGAGAATACATAAAAAGAAAGAGAGAGGGAGGACCCCTTACCTTGAAAAGTAAGTTTGAAAGAATAAGGGTCGAGATGTTGGAGGCTTGAGGGAACCTTGGGAGGACTCCTTGGAAGGTAAGGAGACCATAAAATCATTTTAGAAGATTTATAAATGAAATGAATGAGGGAAAGGCTTGGTATTTATTGGATAAGTGAGGGGACAAAGCATTAATTGCCAGGGGACACCTCATCAGTGGTATGGGCAAAACCAAGGGCTTTCCCATGGTATTTGCCCATAGTATTGACCAATTGGGAAACCTGGTACATTATCTTACTAATAAAAAGTATACCATAATTATTTCATTATTATTACATCCATAATGATGCCATTAAACACCCTAAACTCGAAAGCTGTATTTTCACTATTCACAAAACATTCAACTTTCTCAGAAAAATCCCAAAAATTCACCTTAACCAAATCTCGATTCTCTGATTTCATAAATGAACTCCATTTTGTGGAAATAATTTTATAAATATTTTAAAATTTATTTTTTAAAGAAAAAACACCATTTACTTGAAAATACTAATACAAAACCAATAATTTCTAAAACAGTTGTTTACCTATTTAATTGAATCAAATTACCTAATCAAGGTGCATAAATTATATTAAGATTTTGTTAAGTGAAGTTTCATAATCTATTTTGTCACATTACTAATCATAAACATATAATCACTATTCAAAATTTTCTATTCACCCAAAATTAAGTTGATCTTATTAGACTCTAAATTTCATAATAAACACATCAATAGAAGAACATATTTTGAAAATAATTACACATTATTAATATTTTAAGGTTTACATAAATATTTTAAAATATCATTTTTCTATAATTCATCAATAATATTCATACTATATTTATCCAGATATTTGAAAATTCACAAACTTCACCATAAGAAGACATCACAATTTTTAATTAAATCAATGGATTACATAAAGCAACTAAGGTCTTGTTACATAGAACCTTATAACACCAGCATAATTCCTATATGTAAGGTGTGCTAAGGTGATATAATCTTGGGGCGGCTCGACCAACATTGCACGAGTAGTGATTTCTATCAGCTTGAAATTTTCGTAAAGGAAATTCTGTTCCAACATCACACAATTAAGTTCGGCTTGGGTTTGGTATAGAGCAAAGCCAAAAGCCTCTACCTCATTCCCGAGTTCCATCAGATGGGTTTAGATTGACCCTAGAGTATAGGATGGGGCCATTGAATCTTCTCTCTATATTAATTAATCATGATCACATCTATTTATAGACAATAATCACAACATTTAGTTTCCAATGGTCATATTTACTAACAATCATATAACAGTTGAAACCCAGCTGTCTTATTTAAATATACTCTATTTATTAAATGAAATATTTTTGTTGAGTATAAAATAAAATAAAACACAATGTTATGAAATAAAATTTATTCAAAATATCGGGTCATTACAATATGTTTTCTGATTTAAGAAATAATTTTTGAAATATAAAACACATTAAAAGTCATATTCATGAAAAATAAAGTTGAAAAATTATAATAGAATCTTAAAAGATAATAATATGTATGATTGTGGAAAATAATTTTCATGGTGTTCATGACAAAACATAGACTGGTTTGTCATTTTTGGTAAAATAAAAATGGTCTTTGTTTAGAAAAAAATATGAAGATTATTTTGAAAACAATTTATAGAAAAATTAAACTATTGATAAAATTGGATTTTATAAATCATTGATTAATAGTAAAACATTTTTAAAAAAAAATTCGAAATCATTATTTCAGAATAAGAAATACTTCTGATCAATGTGACAAATAATGTAAGTTTCTATTAACCAAAATCATCAATTGTTTTAAGTACCACAGAATTGAAAAAATGGTTCAATTACTTGAAAATATAATGAATAACTTGTATATAAAAAAATCAAGTGATTATTGAGATATGGATCATGATATTTTATCATTGTAAACTTAATCACAAACAATCTAGATAAACGATGAGATAGTAACATAAAATCCTTCCCACGTTGGAAAATTTTAATAATAATCCCCATGAATTAAAAAAATATATATTTAAAATATCATTCAGATAAATAAATTCATTATAATACATTTAAAATATTATACATATATACTTCGTAAATGAGCATAGGTGCATAAAATAACATATGTCTCAAAGAAGAAAAAATTGAGATAAAATCTCATACATTAAGTCACAACTTCGTTTCTGCATGTTCATACCTCCATAATAATAAATATATGTATATTTTATTTGCATTAAACAAACATAATTATATATATCAAAGCAAATATTGTTTACTTCGGGCCTTTTATTACACTTTTTTTTATCAATTTTCATTTAATGTCATGTTTTTAGTAATAATCACTTTGTTTTTCATATATATTTTGATTTCTATTTTTATTCCTATTGGAATTTTCATGGATTAATAATCTATGGAATCATTACCATGATATAAATATAATATACATTAATTTTATATGTTTATAGATTATTATGTAAAATTTAGTGATAGAAAATGAAATTCACCATTTATAGAGATGGTAGCGTGAATGTTTGCATGAACATTGTTTCCATTTTACTAAAAGATTTGATGAAATAAATATAAATAATATATTACCCAATAATAATGATTTTTATTTAATATATATCAGATAATTTAATTAAACTAATATTTATCATCATCCATGTAATGAACGAAGAAATCACATCCCTTTGTGAGGAATTAGTTCATCATACACCCGAACGATGTTATTTTATTCCCATACGATCGAAAGTAACAAGAACATGTGACATAATAATTCTATAATCAAAATAGAATCACATATATCATTTATAGAATATAAATTTTTCATTATGTAAATCCTTGTGAGATGTTAATGGAAAAAAAGAATGTCATTATTTTGCGAGGTGATAGTCCTCTGTACACATGAATGATGATTTCATAACTCATTTCATGGAATTGGATAATGTTTAAGGTAACTAAATTAATAGAAAAACATTTAATTACATGAAATATAAAATTTTTATTATATCATATTGGTTTAATAATAATTTATACAGTTTCAGGAATAAATAAAATAAAAAATCTCGTTAAAGAATAATAATTCTTCTTCATGTAACCACCGTATGGTTGCGATGGAGTCCTTCCTAGGAAATATTTCCTCCAAAAATAATACATAAATATTGAGAGTAGGTAATTTTTGATGTTTTTATGGTAGGTGTTGGATGATCTAAATTATTTTTAAATTGATATGAGAAGAGGGGAGGGGGTTTCCTTTTATATGTGATGTGAGTGGAACATGTGTATTTTTAAAAATCAAATTGTGTATTCATATTTATTTCATGAATCAAGACATTGAAATAGATAATTATCAATAATTATAAATTATAGAGAAGATATTTTTTCACGAAATATATTATATAAAAATTAATTTCTTTTTAACCTTTATTGTTTTATTTTAACCCCTGAAAACCCCATTTTTTCCACAAACGTGATAATTAATTATATTTTTTTTTCAGAATTATTTTTTCCCAAAAATTATTTTTAACATATTATGTAATATAAAATATTAATTTTAAATTATGTAATCCATTTTTTTTCAAATTCAATTAACAATAATGGATTAATTTAAAATAAAATTAATGTTACAAATTAGATGACAATATGAGTTTCCGAATAGAAAATGATCAAAAATTTGAAAAGTTTTCATATCAAAATTCAATAAAAATATTAACACTAATTAACTAAATTGGATTAATAGAAATATAATTTAAATTATTTTTCATTAAAACCAATTCAAAATATAATTTAAATTTATAAATAAGTTAATCTAAATGATATCCTTTATTTAAAATTTAGTATTATTTACTATTCATAAAAACAATTAATCATTTCATAATGTTCCCAATAAAACACCATATAATAATTATAATATCATCATTTAAAAAAAACTGTGTCTATATTATTAAATTAATTTTTAAAAACGTACAAAAATAATAATATTAATTTTTTTCACAAAAAGTAATTTTTTTTTGAGAAAATAATATTTACAAAAAATATAATGACTTTTATAAAAATTAAGTACCTTTTTACACATATTTATTATTTAGATAAAACCATAAATATATATTATTTAAAAATTATTTATTATTATTCATATTTCTATGTTTAACAACTAGGTTACAAATATAATTTCAATATCATTATATTAGCAATATATCTAGGTTCATTGAACCACAATTTTTCATTTAACACAATTGAAACTCAGTGTTGCATGAAACATAAGATTATCTAAATGTTGTGTGAAATATAATATATCAATGAAATATAATATATTTAGAGAAAAACCCAAAAAACATGGTGTGATAAAAATCTAATGTCCATATGAAAAATCAAACCCATTCTTATGGCGCCCCAAATCAGCATTCCATGTTCTAGGGATCATAAATACCTTCTATATATACCCTCAATGAAATGAACCAAGAATCCAAATTTAAAAATAAAAATAATTACCATATCAATAAAATATATAAATTTATATAAATTTTCATTTTTGTTTTTTTTGTTATATTGTGTTTTGAAAAACATTAATCTAACACAACCCATGTATTTATAAAAAATGATATTTTCTAACTATATAATAATCAATTTAATCAATTATATGTCTTCATTGTGTCAAAAAAATTATCCACTCATTATTTCTTATTAGAAATACAAGGAATAATATCTTTTCTTTATAATTTTGGTAAATGGATACAGAATCAGGGTATGGTCAAATGATCATCAAGAATAAAAATATTAGAAGTTTTAATTTTATGAGTAATATGGTAGGAGAAAATAAGTTTGAATCAATTTTTTATTACTAAATAGAGGATCATGAATTAAATATATATATGACATAAATATAGAAATAATTACATGGGTTATATTAATTTACATTATAATGATGGAATTCATAATTATTGTTATAATGATCTTCATAATAAATGCTTTTGTGGATACATAATTCTTAACATTAAGGCTGAATCTATGTTATTATTATTTTTATCTAAGGTCACAACAGAGACACCACTGTTGAATAATAAATGTATACACAAAATTCAAAGGTATAAAATTCACAATTAATATTCACTCATATACATCTGTATGTGAGACCATCACATTCATCGTTGTTAAATATAATATCAATCCCCACCCATTAATTATTTTGGTTAGGTTCATTATTAATATGAAATACATTTCTAAAAAACATTCACAAGTAATATCCACTCATATAAATTCTTATTTTATGTAAATATAAGGAAAATAAATACTTTTCCCCATGTAAATATAAGGTAAAACATGATCATAACCCATCTTAAGAAAAAAATATGATGTATAAACTATATACAATCATGTTTCCTCATCAATCAATAAATATCCATATAGAAAAAACAAATATACATATTTATAATATAAACTAAAAAATTAATGATATCGGTTCCTTTGTAATTATAACTTAAAATAAAATAGTATATGGAATTAGGTACAAGTTTTAGTTAATAATTAATCTAATAAATATATATTTTTAGGTGAATACCCATCTAACAATGGAATTAAATATAGAGTTCTCTTAGAGGAAAGGCATTAGAATGAATATTATAACTATAAAAGAGCACGACTAAGAAAGACACAGGAAGTGATGTATTTTCATTTGTTCAATTCTACTAAATTAAATAGGATTAGAGGATTTATAATTTAATCAATTATAATATATACACCAATAATGTAATGAAATTCTTTATAAAAAAACATGTCAATGCCGAGAAAATTATATTATAACACCCTAATAGTAATAGTAACGTAAGAATGAAAACTACACGAGATTCCATAAACACAAAATATAATTAAATTAATGATATTATTTATACATAAAAACAATGTGGAAGTTAATAATCTAAATAATACAAAACATGGTGCACAATATTAATCATGTCTCATCGAATTAAAAATAGAGACTTCTAAAAATTATGGCTTTTGAAATATTTGATTCAAAACCCCATAGTTGTTAAAATATAAATAAATAACCAATAAAATATGTAATGAGGGTATAATAATTCAAAATAATATTGGGATATTTTATAAAACATAAAAATAAAACATGTTTTATTATAAGATTTATGTCTCAACGGGTGAAATTTGAGACATAAAACACTGACCTTACATTTCGACATCCATAAAAGTGATTGAATATCATTTATATCCAAGTGAATATTTTAATTATCTATTTTTTACTATAATTCATTTATAGAAAATTTTATAATATTTATTTATAACTGTTAACTATTTGTATATTAGTTGATTATTTTCTATTTTCAATATTGGATGTGAGTAATCTCGATCATTTGAAACTAGTTTCACAGTTGTGGTGTTGTTCCCCATTCCTATCCAAATGTTCATCATTAGAATATTGTAAAAGGAAATGTTACTGATGTTTTGTAAATATTTATAATTTTATATTTTCATTATATGAGATTTTTTATGATCATTAATTACTAAATCATCAATGAGTATGTTTCGATGACTTTTCACAAATGGATGTTAGTATCTTAACTAATGAGTTTGTATTAATATGAAAATTCCAAAAATAAAATAAAATAATTCTTCAATTATATATATATATATATATCATATATTCTTGAATATTATATTCTCATATTAATCTATGATATTTTTTTATTTCATTTTTCCTACTTGTAGTTATACTGTCACAAAAATGAACAAACCATAATAAATAAATGACTATGATTATAATGGTGAATTATTTGGAATGATATAATTATTAAAAATGTTTAATTCTATAATTTATATAATTTATAAAATTGTTAAAAATATTTTATTATATTTTAGCTAATAATAATAAAACTAGATGAAATTAATTGTAAACTTATAGAGGTGGTAGTCTGTAGGACAATTAGTTGAGGTTTTAATTTCCCGTAAACGACGCTAAATAAGGGGGATTGTAATTTGAATATATATAATAATAATTATACTATTAATTTCTTATTTATTATTAAATTTCATCCTTTTAACAAGTCTATAGAGTTTTTAGTAAACTATAGAAGTCATCACTTCATGGATGTGGTTGTCTTCACAATACACAAATGACGGTTTCATATTTCATAATATAATAATTGATAAGGGTATTAATAGTTAATTCCAATGGATAAAAATATTCATTATAAAAAATATATTTATTTATATATATTTTAATATTATAATTTTATATGAAAATTAATAATGAAAGGAAGAATAATGTTATAAAAATGTTCAGATGTTGAGGACATGTGATTTTCCAAAGATGACTCCTTAGATATGTTTATCATAGAAAAAAATTACTAGATATTAAGTAGAAAAATTAGATTATATGGGATGTAATAATTGATTAATTTTTTTTCAAAAAAAAAATTTAGTGGTATTGAATAGGTGGTGAGAAGTCCCTTTTATAAGTTGTTAGAAAATGTATTTCTGTTTTTATTTAAACCTATTATAAAGAAGAAACATGATTCACTTTTATTGATGACTCAATAATAGAAAATACTTAATAATTAATGATATATGTTCAATAATTCCTCCACTATTAATATTCACACATGTAATAGAAATGACTTTATGTCATTTACTCATAGATTTTTAAAATTTTAGCACTAAAAGTTTTATTATTGAAACTATTATTTTGCCTAATTAAATCATTTATATGCATAAAAATTAATTACCATACTAAAATAATTTACACGATAATTAAAAAATATATATATCTATTTTATCAAATAAATATTAAATTTTTATGAAAAATCAATTATAATGTTATCCCATGTTATGTCTTCAAACAAATATATAAAAAAAGTGTATTTTTTTGATTAAATTTTATATATAGTGTAAAAATATAAATATATTTGATTTTAATTAATATATTGGTTTGTCATAAAGTTTTTTATGTGGCATTCAAAGAAGAATAAAAAAATTTACCAAAATCATTTTAAAATAGAATATATTATGGAAACCAATTTTTAATGGAAAATATTACTTACATTCGTAAAATGTTAATAATAAATTTTCATAATTCAATTTATAATTTTATAAACATATTTATTTTAAATTATTAAATAATTATTTGATAAATTTTAATTTTTATAAACCTATAATTCTATTTTATAAAATTATAATATCATAAAAGATACAAGTTACTAAAAAATGATATTTCAATATTCCCATAAAAACAAATTATTTCAGAAAAATGAAAAAAATTAGTTTTAATGTAATATTTTCATCAAAATATATGAATTTTATATTATTTATTAAATTCATACACAGAAAGATGTGAATTTAACTATCAAATAATGACATAAAATCTTAATGAAAATTATTTTCATATGAAAACATATTTTAATTAAATATTTACTAATATTATTATTATATTATATTAATTAATAATTATATTATGGTCAATATATTAATAATATCAATAATATGTTGCATTAATTGCTTATTTTTTGTAATGAAATGATGAATATTGATGCCAATTATAAATTGTGTTCGTTTTAAAGTATAAATAAGTCATATTAGAATCGTTTCTATACTAAATTATTTATATATATGCCTTACTATTTAAAATGATATTTTTTTATTTAATATATATATATATATATTTACTATTTCATTCACATTTTTTACCATCAAATTATATGTCTATATTTTAACGATTATATAACCTTTCATAGTTCGTTGTGTTTTGATGTTGTGTGTGATGTGAGTTATCAAAAAAATAATTTTTAAAAAGAATATAATATATTACATCTTTATATGTTATAATATACTCCCTTAAATAAAGAATGGGTGATAACATTGATTATGATATACTATTTTAATTAAATTAGGTTATAAAAAATGAGAATAATTAAAGATATAATGGCATATAATGTGTTTATCTAGACATACCATGTATGGATAATAAGAAAATATTTCTCTTCATTATTTTAATCAATGAATTCATCATTACATTGTAACACTCTACTCTATACCCCCTTTTGAAAAATATATTTTCTTATATTTCATTTCATTCACCCCCTTGGGGATTCTCTAAATATTTCTGATATGTTGGAAATATAAGATTCCTTCCTTCATCATATTTATCATGTGAACATCCAAGAGACTCTATCATTATCATTTTTTCTAATATAAGTCTACACACATTGTAAATCATAATTCTAGAGATATGGTTTTAAAATCACTATGTTTTTAAATTCAGTTCTTATCCCATTAGTTTTCATATTTTGACTATCTCTGAATTTTCAATGATAGTTATTGTAAACTTGATTTATTCTGACTTCTTCAAATTCTAAAAGAAAATGGAGTTAACATGGGCGAGTAACAATAAATGTGAATTATTATTGGATAATTAAATATAAAATAGATCTTTAAAATTTTGTATTCATTAAAATTATCAAATTACCATTCCGTTCAGCAAAAATTTCTTTTGGTTCCAACAAGGTTTATTGATGTTGTGATTGTAACATCTCAACTCGAATAACAAATTCTGTGATGAATGTTCTCATAACATCATCTGAACCTACATAAACAAGAGGATTTTTTCTATGAGTGATGTTATTAGTCTATCAGTAGGGAGACTATAACATAAGAATCATGTCAATAGAATAACAATTAAAAAATAAAAAATGATAATTTATCATATTAAACATTAGGAAACTAAATAAAAATAATACATATATTATAACTGAAATACCTCCCAATTTCACTAGGAAATAATTTATAATAAGTGGGAAATAAATAAATAAACATCCCCACATGGGTCTGCTAGTTTCTATCCTGATCCACCACATGATTTGTCCTCTTCTGCATATTAGTCTACCATGGGTCGCTTTTCCAACGCTGGACCCCTCACGAAATCTATAACATCAACAAAATTCCCATGTTGGGTGTGATTAAAATACTCATTATCACACCACTGATGCATCCATAACCTGATATGCTCATGTATACACGTGTATACTGAAATACTAATAAATTCATAATGATTAGAAACATTCAATCCAAAATATAGTTGGTGTGTTCTATCAATGATTCCCCAGACCCCTAGTTATATATGCATTGGCTCTATATATGAAGGATAATCAATATATGATATAAAATAAATGATTAATAAAAATATTAAAATTCACCTTGTATATAATTATAAGTAATTGTGTTTGATCATGCCTCTAATTCATTGTCTCCCATCTCCATCAGGGTTCATGCCCTATGGTGAACATGCCCCTCTAGTCAAGCCCCCAAGAGGTGATATCTAATAAATTACAATAGTCAATCCATATGTCCTCCATGTGTAACATCCATACTAGGATGCCACTAAACTAGTGTTCCAAGCCTGTAACACCCCATGATTTCTTAGTACATCATATAATCAAAGTCATTTAATAACATGTGCAACACACAACACCGAGTTAGAGTGCACCACAACATACCAAACTAGCCATTCAAAAAGCGGTTATGAACTATGTAAACTAAATTTTGAATTTTATATACTCTATAAAATTTTAGAATCAATATTATGTTTTTCATATACATTATATATGAAAAAATTCATTTTTTTAGGTAAAAGAAGTATTTTTTAAAAAAATACAATTTTACCTCCTTTAAATGGTAAAAACATCTTAAATAATATATTTGACACTTAAATATATCTTCAATTTTTAAAAATAATTTATTTAGAATCGGTACATAAAAATTTTGTTTCGATAAATTTTTTGTGTTTTTCTTATAACATTCATATCTTGGAGAATACTGAAAACTTCTAAGTTTTAACTAAAAACAATTATTTTAATAAAAATCATTTATAGTGTTAAATTATAAATATGAATTGTTTTGAATTAAAATTAGATTATATTTTTATCATTTAAAAAAATATTGTTCTTTATATGTAATTTGACAGTTAAATTGGACAAAAACATTTGTCAATCTTTTGATAGTTTTTACATTTTTAAAAATCATATTTTTTGTTTTGACAACGTAAAATAATTTTAAATTTATTATTTAAAATTTAATGTTATGAATTTTGTAAAATAGGATTAATTTTTGAATTCTGAATATCAAAATTATTTTAGTTTGAATTTTTTGTATTTTTCTGAAAACATTCAGGTTTTGTTGAATAGTGAAAAATACTAAATTTTAATAAAAAAACATTTTTTAATCAAAATTATTTTTATTGATAAATTATTCAAATTTGTAGTTTTAATATATAACTAGATTATATTATTACCATTTAATATAATTTGTTAATTGAATTTAATTACACATTTAACTGGACATAAACAATTGTCAATGTTTTGATAATTATTATTTCTTAAAAACACGCATTATGTTTTGATAGTGAAAATTAATTTTAATTTAATTTATGCCACTTATATGATTTTAATAAGGAAAATTGGATTCCATATATGGAATCATGAGGTCCAAATTGTGTAAATATGAATCTTTTTTTATTCATTATGAATAATAACTTTGGTAAATATTTTTTTTCCCATGGTTAAAGGGTAAATCCATTAAATAAGTGTAAACAAATAATATTATAATAATACAAAATTACACTAACATGTATCCTATTACTATTTTTTATACATTTCCGACATTGGGAATCCTTGGGTTGTCTTTTAAGACCTATGGAGCCACATGGGTGTGATAATGACATTTTATTTTAAATAATCTAAAGTAAAGGAAAAATGAACAAGAGCAAAAATATTTTAGTAAAAAAATTTATATATGAGGATATATAATTGATCAATTTGGCTATAAATATTCATTTAAAAGGTAAAAATATTTTCTAGATCATTATAATATATTTATAATTTTTAGACATGAAATAAATATACTTATATATGATACAATAATGATGCAGTATTTTCTTTATTAATGAATGATTCAAATATATGATATTATAAATATTAAAATAAATATAATTTGAACGTTTTGATTCCATAAGCTAATTTTATATGTTAATATGACATAATAAGGTTTATTAAATTATTTTTTTTCAATGTAATAATAATGTTATGACTTTAGGAAAAAATAAATTATTCAATAATGTCAAAATTGACATAATTTAGTTTTTACATCAAATAATATATTATTTTTTGATATAATATTCCTAAAAGAATAAGGTTTGGACATATGGCCTAAATTTTTTTTATGTGTCATTAATGAACCTATTGGGGTTATCTTGATATTTTATCATATGTTTATTAGCCATATAATATAAAAATACAAAGGGACTTGGTAAAAGTCATAAAATTTAACTAAGAGTTAAATCAAAATGATGAAGATAATATGGTAAACTGAAATTATCTAAAACATGTTTTTTGAGAGTATATATAACCATCCCCACCCTATAATCGAAATAAATCATTTTGGAGACATTAGAAATAGAAAATATCTTTATTATAAAATAATATTTCATGTTTTCCATAAAGTGACTTTCACTTCTCTTATAAAAGGGCACTCACCCTTCTCTAAATTTCAATCCTCGATACCCTTTTGATTCGGCCAAACCCTACCCCAATATCCTCTAAACACTCATAACTTCACTCTAGAAGCCTTAATTTTGTTATAAAGCCAACCTACAGAGCCCTCTTGATTAAATCAAAACGAAGAACCCAAAGAAGAGGTAATAATTTCAACACCATCTTTCAAATACTTTTCTTCATCCACTTCCTGTTTCATTATTTTTTACATTCTAAAATGATATATATTGTATCCTCTATATAATTTTATGTTGATATAAATATGGTACAACAATATTAATTATTCTATCCATCCTATAAATGACATTTCACCATACGCTTGTACGTACGGCTTACCGTCTCCAGGTCATGGTGTAGTTGTTATTCAAATACATTATTATTTGAATGTGTATAATAAGGATTTATAATTGATGTTATAATAAATATAACATGCTTATGAATATGTATATTTTATTTACCATTTATTTAAATATGATTTTAAATCAAAATAATGATATTGTCACTCGTGTGTACGTACGTATTACTGTCTCCACAAACACGATAAGATTCATTCCCCATCATAACCATTCAATAATTGTTATAATTTTGTTATTAAAAATAATGATTAAGAATATAATATCATTTATATCCTTATTTAACCTTATATGTTTCTAAAGGAATCGTTCCATAGTTTTCCGAAAAATTTACTTTACAACCATTTTTAACAAAATTATGATAAGATTGCCTTTTTCTATCTTATAAGGTAGGTAAGGTAATTCTCCACTGTTATCACATTGTTAAAGCATCCCTTACAAGAATATAAGAATGTTTTCAAAATAATTTTTTTTAATTATATGACTTTAAATTTTTTCAAAAAGAAATAGAAATTTCTGTCAAATAGTTTTGATTTTATTTATGTCTACATCTTTTGATGGATTTTAAACTTATTTGAAGTCATATCCTTATGATACAAGTTTCTATATTTTATTGATGTTTTTGTGATATGTTTGACTGTGGATGTGTTATTTATATACCCTTCATAGTTTATGGTTAAATTATTGACATTTCATGTACTAGTTTTAATATAAATGATTATGTTATGTTTCAACCTTTTCATGTGAGGAATGTATTGGATTTAGTATGTGATGTGTGGAGCCTGCTATAGCTCCTCGATTCACCAGTAGATCTCATGAGACATCTAGATGTGAAATTGGCTAAGGCCTTTCCTAACATGATATATGGTTTTGGTTGAGGCCTTAATCATTTTAAGATTCCTTGGACGAGCCCTTGACAAGATGTTTCAGAATGTCCGGTATTATACATTCCTTTATTAGGAAAATAATATTGATTTTTCATGTTGTTATTCAACTAGTAGAATAAAAATTACTATGTTTTATTATGTAATTATTTATTCAGCTTATATTTTTGCATAAAATTGTTCATTCTTATTATTTGTAAAGTCATTTGTTTTCAATTTTTCACCATGCCTAATATTTACGTCATCTTCCACTGTATTGCATACCCATTCTAAGTGTTTGAGCTAACCCATTTCTTATGTTTCATTTTCCTTGGATATGAAGAAGTAATTAATGAGTGAATGGTAGGAATAATCTTGGAGGTTTGGATGTTTCTAATTGAATAAATTAGTTTTGTATTTCATTTCATGCCGTGAAGTAGAACTTATTTATGAATCATGATTCCAATAATACGAAACCGATTTGTCTTTCTGGACATGGTAACCCTGTATCAAGCCAATTTTTTTTAATAATTCATGGACTCTGGGCAACAGGGGTCGGGGAATTATAGATTTTATCTGAGGATGTTCAGTAAAAACAATGGAAACTAGATTTTGATAAACTCTGATTAGATCACAATACCCTAAGATAGACATTAAGGATTTTTATAGAAGACCTTCATAGAGTTTTGGTAATGAGTATATTTTGTGAGTTTTCTATGAAATACATCCTTGTATAGATACAAGTAGGTAGAGGCAGCTCTGGCACAAATGTACCTAGGGGTAAAATCTGATAACACCGCTTTGATCTTGACTTGAACGGGAACCGGTGCACGACAATGGGCCTTATTGCACTCTTGGTTATGACACTATTGGAGGATATTCATAGGATAATTCTAATTTTCATTACAAACCATTGTGAAGGGATTATGAGTATATACTTCTAAAATAAATAATTTTTATGATTATGGATTATATCCATAAATTGTTCAATTTTTGTTATGTATTTTACAATTTTATAATTATGCATATTGATTCAAAAATTGACCTAGTGTATGCCACTGTTTAGAAATGATGCCCAGTAGAAGGAATGAGAACTCTAGAAATACATATGATCCAAAGAGTAAAAAGGATTATATCTTTCAGGGTATTGATCCATCATTTAAAAGGGAAATAGTCGCCCACTAAATCTTAACATATGAAGAAATAATATCATTCATTAACAAGATTAGTAAAGAATTTTCTGAGTCATATGGCTTTGAAGGGAAGCATTAGAACAAAATGATGGTAGGGAGAAAGATGGATAAAGGGTAGAGGGTAAAGGATAATTTTCCCATATGTAATAACTATAGAATGAATAACCTTGTTAAATTCATGAAGTTAATGGGATTTTTTAATAAGTGTGGAGAAAAAGGACACAAAGTAGGTTATTATGAGGGTAAGAAAAAGGTTTCAAATGTAAAAAGCTTCATCTGCAAGGAATCAAGACACTACACGAATCAATGTCCCAGTCATAAGAGTATACATAAAAGGATAAAATTAGATAATAATCATGTTATGATACTACCACTGATAAAGAGTAATGACTAGTGTTCTTACATTGTTTCTATATAATTATGTCTTTTCAGTGTTTTATCGATGATATACCAGTCATATGAATTATGGAAATAAATAATGATTGTACTTCAGTAATATTTCATTAATGATGTTAGATTATATAGTTCAATGAAAAGTGACACAATAATAATTTAATCTTTTAAAAAAATACATAATTGGAAGAAATGTTATCCTTTATATGGTCTTGATATTTAGGCAGTGATTTTGGAATAAAATATGGTTGATTTGGATAAATTATATTGGATATTCTTAACATCCTTGGACTTATTAGTGGTTTTTTATTCCATCATTACTCGAGTATTCAAAATTTTTGCATATAAGGAATATATCTAGTATTATATAATGAATGAGGGATCATGATTGTAATAAATAAGTTTGTTACCATGTTTTTAAATAATACATGATGAAAGTATACATATGTTATTAAATGGTAAAACTGACCTTCATTGTGTTTTCCTTCCTAATAAATTTTGGACTGTGAGTTTAGATAGAAGTATTTGGGATAAGTATAATGGTTATAATAAGTTTGACATTGGATTTTATTGTAATCGATAAATAATTTTTTTAGGTTTCTTTTGGATTGGTATAAAAAGTACACCTCGGAGGTCGGGCAACAACCCATCGCATATGTCAAGGTTGTGCGACTTGAACTCGAAACTGAAGGGAGACAAGGGTGAATCACCTACCACTGGCCTACGTGATTTCCTAGTTTTTATAATTTCATTTTATTAAATTATCTCTCATATAAATTATAAATTCATTTCTTTTGAACCCTATACAATTAGGCTAAATAGTGTATTTTTATCATCAATTATCTTTTAGAGTGAAAGATGGGATTGTAGTAGAAATTGGTTGAAGGATAGAACATTAATTGTCAAGTATATTTTTTTCTCTTATTATATGATGAAATTAATTCTTAATCATTAGTTAAGGTATCTTAAAACAAAAAATGTATCATCCTGATACCTTATGTTTTGTTAAACTCATGATGTTTTTAATCATCATAGATTGATGGCTTTGAGGCCCTCAATTTTACACTTGATTGTGATTGATGAATTCTATCTCTCCCTATAAATATTTTATTTTTTCCTCTAATTACGTGTCTCTAATTTCAACCAATGTTCTCCTAATAGAGAACATAATTTGGTGGTGACTTTTCATTTTCCTTTTCCTCTCATTAAGACTAAATTTTAATTAAACAATTTCTGATTTGGGTCTTCTGGAAAGAAATTTTATATTTTTATCCTTTTCCAATTTTAAATTGTGAGGATTCAATTTACTGAAGGTGGGTAGAATGTAACATAACATTATTTCATAGTACGTTATCTTTTCAAAGTAATTCAATAACTTGCACAACATGCAACACCATGTTTGAGCGCACCACAACAAACCAAACTAGCTGTTCAAAAAGAGATTATGAATAGTGTAAATGGAATTTCAAATTTTATATACTCTATAAAATTCTAGAATATATATAATTTGTTCCTTAGACATAATATAAGAATAATTTCATTTTTTTCAGATAAAAGAAGATTTTTTAATAAAATGCAATTTTAACTCCTTTTAATTGTGAATCCTTTTTAATTATAATATTTGACACTTTTATTTATTTAATTTTACAAAATAAACATCATTTTTAATTGGTTAATGAAAATTTAGTTTCGATAAATTTTTGGTGTTTTAGTGATAACATTCATTTTTGGGTGAATAGTGAAAAATACTAAGTATTAATTGAAAAAAACTTTTTCAATGAAACTAATTTATTGTGTCCAATTATACATTTGAATGGTTTAGAAGTATAATTAGATTATATTATTATCATTCAATACAATGTGGGTCATTATAAGTAATTTCACAGTTAAATTGGACATAAACACATGTCAATATTTTGATAGTTTTTACTTTTTTAAAAACTGCTTTTTAGTATTCACAATGGGAATTAATATTAAATTATTAAATAAAACATATATGATATTAATATGGTAAAATATACTTATTTTTTTAGTTTCTAATATCAAATTTATCTTAGGGTGATTTTTTGGTATTTTTCAGAAAAATTTCAGTTTGTGATGAATAGTGAAAAATATTATATTTTAATAATTTTTTTAATAAAAGTAATTTATAGTGCTAAATTATACTATTGTTTAGTTATAAAGTATAATATGATTATATTATTACCATTTAATCCAATTTTTGTCATTGGATATAGTTTTACAATTAAACTGGACACAAACAAATGTCAATTTATTCATAGTTATTATTTCTAAAAAACAATCTTTATGTATTGATACTGAGAATTAATTTTAAACTATTTGATGACACTTTTATTTTGTTTAATTTGGAAAAATGGATTCCATATTATAAATCATTAGGTTCAAATTGTGTAAATAGATATATTTTTTAGTCATTATGAATAATTATTTTGGTAAATATTTTATTTACCATGGTTAAAGGGTAAATCTGGTAAATAAAGGTAAAAAAATAATATTGTAATAACAGTAAATTACCCTAAAATGTGTCTTATTATTATTGGTTGATACAGGACCGTCCTTGGTCATCCTTGTGTTTACTTTGACACCCCATGGATTGACATGGGTGTGATAGACATTTTATATCAAATAATCTAAAGTAAAGACAAAAATATCAGAAGAAAATATATTTTAGAAAAAAAATTTATATTAGTATATATAATATATAAATTTGAATACAAATATTAATTAAAAATATAAAATTATTTCCAACATCATGAAATTTGATTTATTATATTTAGACATAAATAAATTTACTTATATATGACACAATAATGATGCGGTATTTTCCTTATTAATGAATTAATCAAATAAATGATATTATAATTATTAAAATAAATATAATTTTAATGTTTTGATCCCGTAAACAAAATTTATTGGTTAATATGACATGTTAATGTTGATTCAACGATTTTTTTTTCAAATTAATAATGATGATATTACTTTTACAGAAACAAATTATTAAATAATTTCAAAATTAACATAATTGAGTTTTTAAATCAAATACTATATTATTGGTTGATATAATATACATAAAAGTATATTGTTTGGCCAAAGGGATAAATAATATTATATTTTTCATTAATGAACCCATTAGTGTTATCTTGGTAGTTAATAGTAAGTTTATTAACCATATAAAATAAAAATACAAAGGGACATGGTAAATGTCAAACTATTTAACTAAGAGTAAAATATTAATGATAATGTTACTATGGTGATCTATACATATCTAGAGAATATTGTTTTAGATGATTTGGACCCATACCCACCATGTCCTTCAAATAAATCAGTTTGATCCATTAGAAACCGAAAATTACTTTATTATAAAATAATATTTCAAGCTTTTCCTAAAGTGACCTTAACCTCTCTTATAAAGGGGAGATCCCCCTTCTCATAATTTTACACCAAAAAAGAGTTTTGGTTTGGCCAAAACCTCCCTAATAAACTCTAAACATCCCTCACTTCATCCTAGAGGAATTAATTGGGTCATAAAGCCAACCTATGTATCCCTTTCGATCAAAAAAATGAAAGAACATGAAGAAGAGGTAATAATTTCACCACCCACTTTAATTTTCTTTTCTCCTTCAACATCCTCATTATTTGTTTTTTCATTTCTAGAATGATAAATCTAGTATCATAAATATACTATGATTTTATTATAAATATGGTATAACAATATTCATTATTATATCCATCCTATGAATGACATGTCACCATACATCTGTACGTTCGACTTACCGTCTCCACATCGTGGTGTAGTTGTTATTCAAATAAATTATTACTTTGATGGATATAATAATGATATATAATTGATTTAAATAATAAATATAACAAGGTAATGATTATTTATATATGATATACCATCTATTTACACATGTTTTTAAATTATAATAATGATATTGTCGCTCAGGCGTACGTATAGATTACCGTCTCCACGAGCTTGATTAGATTCATTCCCCATAGCAACCATTCAAAAAGAGTATTAATTTGGTTATTAAAAAAAATTTTTAAGAACATAATATCAATTTTGATATTATTTAAATACATTTTATCCCTAAAAAACATGGATTATGTATCCAAACATATAAAGTAAAATGAGTCAGTTAACACCTAAAACGATGATACTAATGAAATATCATTATCCATGAAATATTAAAATATCATATTTGATATCATATTAATGTATATATTATTTTATAATTTAATCAAAATTATTTCATAATTATACATGAGGTTAACTTACCCTTGCCCATAGAAAAGTACAAGGTAAGGGTAAACTTCACATCTCTTTATTATCCAATGTTTTTTTAAAATTAGTATATACTATTATCTCTTTATCATACACATATGTGTCTCTTCAAAATTTATTTCAAAACATTTTTACTATTTATATAAAATGGTATAAAATCAATTATATCCTTACTTAACATTACATGTTTTGAAATTAATCATTCTGTCGTTTTCCAAACAATTTACTTTAAGACCCTTTTCGACAAAATTAAGGTAATCATGACCTTTTTTAACTTATACGGCATGTAAAGTTATTCTCCTCCATTATAACATCATCGTAGCATCTCATTCAATCTAATATTAATATTTTCAGAATAAATGATTTCATTTATAATTATGTGACTTTATATTATTTCAAAAAGAATGATATATTTCTGTCAAATAGTTTTGATATCATCTATGTCAACATATTTTGATGGATGTTATTCTTGTTTGAAGTCAAATAATTATGATACAAATCTTCCATATTTTATTGATGGTTTTGTGATATGTTTGACTATGGATGTGTTATTTTTATACCATTCATGGTTTAGGGTTAATTTAATGACATATTTTATGCTAGTTTTAATATGAATGTTTATGTTATTTTTCATACTTTTCATATGAAAATGTATTGGACTTAGTATGTGATAGGTGGTGACCACTATAGCTCCTTGATGCATCGGTAGGTCTCATGATACAAGTAGACGTGTAATTGGCTGAGGCTTCTCCCAAATTAATATATGGATTTGGCCACGGCCTTAATCATTTTTAGAGGTTTTTCATGAGGCCTTAACTAGATGTTTCAGAATGTCAAGAATTATCCATTCCCTAATTATGAAAATAATATTCATAGTTCATGTGGTTATTTATTTCGTAGAATACCCATGAATATGTTTTATTATGGAATTAATTACTCAACTCATATGTTTTCCATAAATGTGTTCAGGTTTATTATTTGTAAAGGCATGTGTCTCAAATTTTTCACCATGGCATATATTTATGTTATTTTTTGTTGTATTGCTTACCCTTACTGAGCGTTTGAGATCACACCTTTCATATGTTTTATATTCCCAGGATATAAAGAGGTTAGTTATGAGTGACTTTTAGGAATATTCTTGGAGGCTTGGATGGATCTATTAAAATAAATTAGTGTTGTATTTATTTTCATGTTGTAAAATTGTACTTATGTTTGAATATTATTTCCAATAATACTAAACAGATTGGTCTTTAGGGACATGATTTCCTTGTATCATGCCAATGTTATGTAATAATTCACAGACTCTAGGAAACTAGGGTCGGGATGTTACAGTTGGTATCATAGGATTTTTAGTAATAACCATGAAAAATTGATTTCGATAAACCCTGTTTCGAGCCCATTACCCCATGATAGACATTGGGGATTAGTATATATGAACTTCCTAGAGTTTTAGTAATGTAGATATTTTCTGAGTTTTCCAAACAATAAATCCCTGTCTGGATATGAGCAGGTAGAGGTGGCTCTGGCATAGATATACCTAGGGGTAATACCCGAAAACAACTCACTGAGCTAGACTCGAACGGGAACTTGTGCGCGACAATAGTTGTTGCTGCACCCCTGGTTATGACACTCTCGATGGATATTATTAAGAGAATTCTAATTTTCTTTATAACCCATTATGAATTCTTTATGTGTATTTATACCTCCTCAAAGAATTTTTTTTATGATTATGGATTATATACATAAACTGTTCAATTTATGATATGTATTTCAGAACTTTGGAATTATGTATTTCGATTCATAATCTAACCTAGTGTATGCCATTTTTTATAAATGACGCCCATAGAAGGAATGTGACATCCAAAAATATGTGTGCTCCAAAGAGTAATAAATATCACATCTTTCAAGGTATTAAGACAACATTTAGAAGGGTAATAGTCTCCCACTTATTCTCAACATATATATAAATAATATCACGTGTTAACAAGATAAGTAAAAAATTCATTGAGTCATATGGCTTTGAAGGGAAGCAAGAGAAGAAAAGTATGGTAGATAGAATGATGGATAATGGGAAGAGGGGAATGAATAATTTTTCCTTATGTGATAACTGTGGAAAGAATAACCTTGGTAAATTCATTAAGGGAATGTGAGTTTCTTATAATGGTGGTGAAAAAGTACACCATGTACATGGTTGAAAGGTTTATAAAAAGGTTTCAAATGTAAAATGCTTCATCTGAAAGGAGTTAAGACACTACAGGAATCAATGTCCTTGTTATCACAGTATACCACAAATGATGCTATTGGATAATAATCAAGTTATGATTCTCCCACAGATTATAAGGATTGACTAGTGTTCTTATGTTTTCAATAAAAATTCTTTCCATTTTAGTGTTTTATCGATGATATACTGGTCATATGAGTTATGGAAATAAATAAGGATTTTACTACAGTAATATTTCATTAAATATTTAAGATTTCAAGGATCCATGAAAATTGACTCCACATCAAGTTAATCTTTTTTGGAAAATACATGTTTGGAGGAAAGGTGATCCATAATATTGTCTTGATATTGAGGTAGTGATTTTGGAAAAAAAAAATTGTTGATATAGATAAATTATATTGGATATTCTTGACTTCATTGGGACTGATTAATGGTTTGTTTATTCCATTATTGATGGAGTATTCCAAATTTTGTGCATGTAAATATTATATCTATTATTCTATAATTAATAATGGAGAATGAATGTAATAAATAAGTTTTTTACCATGTTTTTAAAGAATAAATGATGAATGTATAACATGTTATTACGTGATAAAAAATATCTTCATTGTGTTTTCCTTCATTATAAATTTTTTACTATGAGTTTGGACAGAAGTATTTTAGAAAAGAATAAAGGATGGAATGGATTAAGTTTGAAATTGGATAATATTCTTAAGGATAAATAATTTTTGTAAGAGTATTATTGGATTGTTATAAAAATGATAAAGCGGAGGTCGGGTGACAACCTGTCTTGTCTGACAAGGCTGCAAGACTTAATCCTATATCATGTGGGCGACAAGGGTGCATCACATACAACTATCCTATGTGATGTACTGGTTTGCATATTTTCGTTTTCTTAAATAATATAACAAATGAATTATAAATTAATTTTGTCAACCCAATATGATAAGGATAAATAAAGTATTTTTATGTTCTATTTTCTTTTAGTGCGAAAGATGAGATTATGGTAGAAATTGGTTAAAGGGTAGAACATTACTTGTTATGTATATTTCTTTCTATTATTATATTATGAAATTCATTCTTTAACTTTAATTAATGGATCTAAAAACCAAAAATGTATTATCTGGATACCTTATGTTTTGTTGAACTAATGATATTTTAAATCATCATAGATTGATTGGTTGAGGCCCTCAATTTTATACTTGTTTGGGATTGATGACATCAATCACTCCCAAAAAATATTTATATTTCCCTCTAATTGTGTGTCTCTAATTTCCACTAATGTTCTCATAATAGAGATCATAATTTATTGGTGACTTTTCTTATTCCCTTTCCACTTATTAAGACTAAATTTTAATATCCTAATTTCTTATTGGAGTATTCCTCAAAGGAATATTATATTTTTTACCCCTTTCAATTTAAAATTACATGGACAGAATTTATTGAAGGAGAGAAGAATTTAAAAACCCATGATCATTTAGTACGTTATGTTTTCAACATATTTCAATAACTTGCGCAACACACAACAACGAGTTTAAGCACACCACAACATACCAAAATAGTTGTTCAATAAGCTTGTGTGAATAGTTTAAATTGAATTTTGAATTTTATATACTCTATAAAATTTTAAAATCCATATTTTGTGTTTCTTAGACAAAATATAAGAACAATTTCATTCTTTTCATATAAAATAAATGTTTTTAAAAAAAATCAATTTTAACTCCATTAATGAGAACCCTTTTTAAATCCAAAATTTGACACTTTTATATAATCAATTTGACCAAATAATCTTATTTTAGAATCAGGATATAAAAATTTAGTTTCGATATATTTTCAATGTTTTTCTAATAATAGTCATTTTTTTAAAAGTGATGACATGAATTGGTTTCCCAATTCATGCCCTCGAGGGAATTTATTAAAAAGAAAAGAGTTGTGGTACAAACACGAGGTGTAAAGGGTTTACACCAGTAGGAAACAATCTTGTCTACACAATGTAAAAACATAAACATACCCAAGGAAAACATTGAGGCCATTATATATTGGATCCTCTTGAAAGAAGACTTCCTTCATTCATCATCCAATGCATTCTTACATCATTGTTATCTATTGCAAGGCTTGTGGAGAATCCAAACAGCGAGGAGAGAGGTTTTGCCCTCCAATCCGGGTCATCAGGAACATCCAGGTTGATCAAGCTGAATGAACTCTCAAGAGTAGATTCAGAATTATAACAAAAATAGGAAAATAAAAACAGGATAATATACCCCTGCCCAGTCCAGACCAAAACATGTAAACATCCAGAGTCAATGCTAGAAGAAGTTCCAAGAGCAGCTTCCAATACACCACTTCAATAGTTTAACCAGGATCAATATATTTAGTATAGAAAGGTTCCATGTTACACTCTAATCAGAGACATTATTCACATCCAGAATTCATTATCCAGTGAAAGAGAAAGAAGCAATTCTGCTTTCTAGTGAAAACATCATCATGGATCTGGACATCAGATCCAGCCAATATTCCATCAATCATTGCCATGGGATGTCCTTGAAAATAAAACCAGTATTTTGTTTAAAATTTTCCACCAAATTCATGAACATTCTCTTTTTGATTTGAAGGTAGGTATTCGCAGAGATTTCTTCATTCCTATTTCTTTCAAAAACTATTTCATCTTGCTCTTCCATCAAAGATTCCAATTCATCACTGAGACCCTTAGTATACTGATAAGGATCCCTCTCCGTAGGGTCATCATCTTCAATGTTTGTAGAATCATTTATGTTTCCTTCATCAGGGGGTGTTAAGTGTTGTTCTGCAACCACTGGCTGTGGTGGAAGCATTGTTTGTTCTTTCCGAGAGGCCTCAAGGGATCATGTGACAATTGTCCTATCAAGGTTAGAGTAATCTTTACGTCTCCGAATCTTTTTATCACTCGGTGTAATGTATCCATCCACATCAATCATTGATTTTTTTTACCATTCTTTGCATTCGATTTTAAATATGATTCCTCAGTCATGTAAGATTGATCATAATCATCATGTGTGGAAGTACAAGAATCTAAGTGGGCATTCAAGTCCTCCTCATTAATGGTTTGTGAAACATCTATGACAGCAAGTTTCTCAGGAATGATGAGGGGCCTCTAATCCTCATCAAGGGATGAACGTTGTGGGGAGAATCTAGAACACTAGAGATTCATGAACAGGGGGAAGAGGGTTAACATTCTTATTACCAGAGTGATCAGCAGGAGCAATATCCCCTCTAACTCCTAAATTAGGGTCAGAGGTTCTATGTGCATCAGTGGGGAAAACTCCAACTTGAGTCTTTTTAATGTCCTCCTTTGGCAATGAAACTTTTTCCATCCTAAGCGATTTAACCCTAGGAGGAAGGGGAGCTGATAACTTTCATATTTGTGTGACTAGTGAAAAATTCTAAATTTTAACATAAAACAACTTTTTAAACAAAATAATTTATATTGTTAAATTTTACATTTTAATGGTTTGGATGTATAATTATATTATATTTTTATCATTTAATACAATATTAGTCATTATGTAATTTCACAATTAAATTGGACATAAACACATGTTAATCTTTTGATTGATTTTACTTTTTTAAAAACCTGCTTTTTAGTTTTGATAATGGGAATTAATTTTAAATTTATAAATGAAACATATATGTTTTTAATTTGGTAAAATAGACTTCCTTTTCGAATTTGGAATATCAAAATTATCTTAGGGTGAATTTTTGGTATTTTTTTAAAAACTTTCAGTTTGTGATGAATAGTGAAAAATAAAAAATTGAAATTTTAAACAACTTTTCTAATAAAAATAATTTATAGTGAAAAATTATAATATTGTCTAGTATTAATGTATAATAATATTAATGTTGTTTTCATTTAATCCAATTTCAGTCCTTGGATGTAATTTCACACTTAAACGGAATCTAAATAAGTGTCATTTTTTTATAGTTATTATTTCATAAAAACACGCTTTATGTTTTGATAGAAAGAATTAATTTTATCTTAATATCATCCACTATTGTGTTTTGAATTTAGTAATATGGATTACATATTTTAAATCACTTGTTCTACATTGTGTAAATATGTAACTTTTACTTTTATACTTTATGAATAATTACATCGGTAAATATTTTTTTTAACCAGGATAAAGGGTAAATCTGGTTAATAAGCATAAAAAATAATATTATAATAATAATAAATTACCCTAACATGTGTCTTATTCTTATTTTTTGATACATTTCCAACCTTGGGCATCCTTGGGTTTACTTTGATACCCCATGGAGAGACATGGGTGTGATAATGGCATTTTATATTAAATAATCTAAAGACAAAAACAACAAAAGAAAATTTCTTTTATTAAAAAAATATGAGGATATATAATTGTTCAGTTCGACTATAATTAAAAATAAAAAATATAAAAATATTTCCATCATCAGAGTTTTTTTTTATAATTTTCAGACATAAATAAATATATTTATATATGAAACAATAATGATGCAGTATTATCTTTATTAATCAATGAATCAAATAAATGATATTATAAATATTAAAATAAATATAATTCTATTGTATTGTTGTATTCAACCAATTTTATAGGATAATATGAAATGTTATGGTTGATTAAAAAATAATTTTTTTCATAGTAATAATGCTGTTATGACTTTAACAAAAAAATTATTAAATAATGTCAACATTGACATAATTGAGTTTCTAAATCAAATACTACATTATTGGTTCATATAAATTTTCAAATAGACTATGGTTCGTCCAAAGGGCCTAAAAATATTATATGTGTCATTAATGAACCTATTGGGGTTCTTTTGGCAGTTTATATTTTGTTTATTAACCATATAATATTAAAATACAAAGGGACTTGGTAAATGTAAAATATTTAACTAAGAGTTAAATATAAATGATAAAGTTAATATGGTGACCTAAACCTGTCTAAAACCTATTTTTTGAGAGGATTTAGACCTTTCCCCACCATATTCTTAAAATAAGTCATTTCGGAGGCATTAGAAACTGAAAATTACATTATTATAAAAGAGTATTTCAAGATTTTTTAAAAGTGACATTCACATCTCTTATAAAAGGGAACTCCCCCTTATCTTAATTTCACACCACCATAGCTTTTTGGTTTGGCCAAACCCTATAAAAAAATTCTAAACATCCCTCAATTAATCCTAGAGGAATTAATTTGTTCAGAAAGCCAACCTAATGATCCATTTTGATCAAATCAAATTGAATAACCTCGAGAAGAGGTAATAATTTTTCCACCGAATTTGATGTTTTTTTCTTCATCGACATCATCTTTTTTTTGTTTTTTTATACTAAAATGATAATTTCAGTATCTTCTATATACTATGATGTTATTATAAATATGTTACCACCATATTGCTTATTCTATCCATCTTATTAATGACATGTCACCATGCGTGCATACGTACGACTTACCGTCCCCACGTCGTGATGTAGTTGTTATTCAAATACATTATTATTTAGATGGATATAATAACGATGTATAACTGAATAAAATAATAAATATAACATGTTAATGATTCTGTATATAAGATATAACATCTATTTACATATTTCATTAAAACAAAATAATGATATTGTTGCTCTTGCGTACGTACGGATTAACGACTCCACGAATGTTATAAGATTCATTCCTCATCATAAGCATTAAATATTAGTATTCATTTGGTTATTAAAAATAATTATTCATAACATTATATCATTCTAGATATGATTAAAATACATCATATCCATAACAAATACGTCTTCTGTATCAAAACATATAAAGTTACAAGAATCAGTTAAAACATGAAATGATGATACTACTAAAATATAATTATCAATGGAATATTAGAAAATCATATATGATATCATATCAATGTATATGGTTATATTATTATTTAACAAAAATTATTTCACTATTACATAAGAGGTTAACCTACCCTCAACCAAGGAAAGAACAATGTAAGGTTTAATTTCACAATCACTTTATTATCTGAGGATGTTTTTATGTAACTATTTGTAGGTTCCAGGCGCAGTGGATGTGTGTTGGAGATTTTTCCCAACTTTGATTTTAGCATTACACAATGTTCAAACCAATATCAATTGCAATATAAAACTCCATATCTTCAGAATAGAATGAAAAACAAAAAACAAAAGAGTGAGTCTCGGACCCATAGAGATAAGATCATCATATATTGGTTATAATTAATTTAATTAATTCACATCAATTACCTTGGTGGAATTCATTATTCATTGATGTCTCCGGTCTTGATCCAGTAATCCGTCGTTGTTTCATTGAATCCAAGTGTAGGATTCCTCTAGCGGTGATCCTCACATGTGCCATGTATCTTTGTACGTTGCCTAATGGATCTCCATTTTCTAGTACGGAAGAACCTTTTCTTGCAATGTCCTCCTTCGATAACCTTGATCCGATGGAGGAGGATCTCTCTTGGTTTTGCGGGAGTTCTTGGTGAAAGTAGTTCGTTCTGCCTTGAAATAATTCTTCCGAATTTTTTTGCCCAAAAATTCTCATTGGAAAAGTGTTGTGGTTGTGAAGATATTTATAATCAGGTTTGTGGTTATAGAGTTATAAAAATAAATAAACATGTTACGTGTTTTATTTATTTTATTAACCCATACTGAAAACCCTCAAGTTGAATGATTAATTCCTTGATATGGATCCACGCTTTTTTTAATAGATATCATTTAATAAAACCATATTATTTCATCAAAATCATGACTAGAAAAACTACATGCCATGTAATCATTAATACCTAGAATGTACTTGTTTTACATAAAACTACACGACGTGTATATTTAATATACATGGCATGTGCTTTTATTTTCCATTTTTCATTATTTCCTCCAATAAATTTATTAGTCCTTGAGTAATGGATATTTTTTTTTAAATAAATGTAATTTAATTAATCGGTAATAAATATATATTATTTAGTTGACAATAAATTTTCACGAATAACAAGTGTTGAAATAAATGCAATCAGGCATCCTTAAATAATTATTAACCCACAATTGGAAATAATCTTTATTTACCTTGTTTAATTAATATTTAACAGTGATACATGGACACACAGAGTGTGTGACCCTCTAGGCCTCTTTCGCAATGGCATCAGGTGGATCATGCCTAATGTCCAAGGTTAGTATCTAGAAACATGCCAAGACAACCATAGAGAAGATAGTTAACACCGCAATGACATGTAACCTCATACAAACTCTTAACGTCTAATATAATCTCTTTGTCTTGATATCTCTAATCAAGTGGGTTTCATGGTAGTGCCACAATCCCATGTGCTCGAATATTCATTCATTGACATTCCAGAATTGAACTTTCCCATTCCTTACCATGGACATTGATTTATTCAGGCTATATCAATTCCATCAAAGGGCCTGAGATATCTACATTCGTTATGAAACAGAAGGGACAAATAGTTTCTCGTGTTATCTATTAATGTGGTATTAATCGTGAGACACCCAACGTATCCTACCACACTGCGAACAATGTGTTGTAACATTTTTTTCAATATATCAATGTGTGCGAGTTTTAATACACATTAATAATAATCTAAAAGTATAAGGACCAATACACATGTCTGCATATTGGAACATCCAATGACGCTATGAAATGTGTATTCCCTACTAGCGGGTATCGTTCTCATAATATCTTCTTGGATATTTTGAAGGGAGCACACCCTGAAATGGTGCCTCCTAGTTTTATGAGTCCTCACACTTAAAGAACTGTATTATTTATGTCCCTCAAATAAAATCATTCGGCCATTGATCATATATTCCTGAATAGTGTTATGGAATTTCTGGGTTCTCATCCTAGTAGGGATCCACTATTACCCTTTAATTATATAACAATTCTTGGGACATTTTCTCATGCATTATCATGCAGAAGAACAATCATGATGTGATAAGATGTTTATTTAATGAATAATGTACAAAGTAGTTGGTTCTAGGACACCAACTCCAACAGACTCCCACTTGGACTAGATCCAACTACTAACAACATTTATCCCTCTAGCTCTAACATGATATTCATGCTTCTGCTAAGATAGGCCTTTAGTCATGGGGTTCACCACATTCTCTTCTTTGGACACTCTTATCACTGTAACATCTCATCATTGATAGAAATCCCCCAAGAGGTGATACTTCCTGTGTATGTGCATTGTCTGCTAATGTGACCTGGGTACTTTTTCAAGAGAAATTTCTACAAAATTATCCCAATACAATGTAATGGGATATTTACTTCTAGGAACCACATCATGCTCCTACAAAATGTTCTGAATTTTGATGGCTTCTTTGGCTGCATCAAAAGCCACTATATATTTGGACACCACTATTGAATTGGCGACAACTGGATACATTGAACTCTCCCTGCTCACATCTCCTCTATTGAGATAGATAACATATCCAGATTGTGACTTTAGATCATCCTGATCTTTCTGAATAGCAGCATCAACATAACCTCTGATGACCAGCTACTCATATCCTCCATACTCCAAGAACATGTCTATAGTTCTTCTCCGATATTTAAGGATAGTTTTAACAGCAGCCCAATTCTATTCTCCTGGATCTACTTGACATCTACCTACTATGATCAGTGCATAGGAAACATCAAACCTAGTACATAACATAGAATAAATGATGGATCTTATACCTGAAGCGTATGTGATCTTAATAATTCGATCTTTATCTGGATGTGTTTGAGGACACATTTTCTTAGAAAGATGTTATACATGTGACACTGGAACCAATCCTCTCTTCGATTGATACATACTAAATCTCTTCAGTATATTGTCTATGTATGTACTTTGATTTAGTCCAAGAAGCCTCTTGTATCTATCACTAATGATCCTGATCCCTAGAATGTAGGCTGCATCACCCAAGTTCTTTTTGGAGAAAAACTTGTTCAAAAAGTCCTTAACTAACTGTAATACTATTACGTCATTTCCAATAAGTAACATATCGTAAACATATACTATTAGGATAACTATAACATTCCCATTAAAATGCTTATAAACATCGGGCTCACATTCATTATTAATGAATCGAAATTCTTTTTTAGCATCATTGAATCGAATGTTCCATGACCTGGATGCTTTTGTAATCCATAAATGGATTTTTGCAACTTGAAAACATGTTTTTCTTCATCTGGTGTCACAAAACATTTTCTTTGTGTCATATAAACACCTTCTTGAAGGTTCCCATTAAGGAATAAAGTTTTGACATCCATTTTCCAAATCTCTTAGTCATGGTAAGATGTTATGGAAAGTATGATTCTTATGGATTTAAACATGGAAACTGGTAAGATGGTTTCATCATAGTCAATTTCATGACACCTTCTGAATCCTTTCTCCAGTATCCTTGCATTAAAGTTTCTAACATGACCATCCATGTCCAGTTTTCTCTTAAATACCCATTTGCATCCAACAGGCTTTACATCGACTGGATAATCGACAAGAACCCAGATATGGTTATAAAACATCGAATTCATATCAGAATTCATAGCATATAGCCATCATAATGCTTATGATATTTCTACTACTTCTTTCTAGGATAGAGGTTCATCCTTCTCCAATAACAATGATTCTCCGTCCTCGGTGACTATGACACCAAATCTCTCTGGTTCCCTTTCCTCTCGTGATCTCTTACATAGTACTTGTGATTCTGAAACCTCTTCCATGGGGATATGTGGAACTGGTTCTAGTACCAACTCCTATGTATCTTGATCATCAACATCATTAAAGTCAGTCTTGCTCCGACTATCCTTATTGAGGATGTTCTCCCTCTCAAGAAAGATAACTTTTCTAGCGATAGTCACTTTATTGTCAGAAGGGTTATATAGGTAATATCTTTTCATTTCCATGGGATATCCTATAAAGATACACCTCATTCCTTGGGGTTCTAGTGTGTTTCCTGATAATTCCTTAACAAACGCCTCACATCCCCATACACTTGTCTGTGACCAAGTGGGTTTCCTTCCATTCCATAACTCGGATGGAATTCCATTTGCTGCATTTGTTTGTACTCGGTTTAATGAGTATGATGCAGTTTGTAATGCATATCCCCAAAAGGATAATGGAATATCTACATGACTCATCATAGACCTCACTATGTCCAACAAGTCGTGGTTACTCCTTTCATTAACACCATTCCACTGTGGTCTATAAGGATGAGCGTTATGAGATAGAATCCCAGACTCCAGTAGAAGATTGATGAAGTCGGGTTTCATATATTCTAACTTCGATCAAATCGAAGATTCATTATCTTCATACCAAGATGATTCTCCACATCATTCTGGAATTCCTTAATGTTCTCTAAGGACTCTGAATTATACTACATTAAGTATACATAACCATTACTTCTAAAATCATCAGTAAATGTAATGTAGTAAAAATATCCACCTATAGCTTCTACTAGAAATGGTCCACATAAATTAGTGTGCACCAATCCTAGAACCTCTGTGGCCCTTTTATCATGTCCACCGAAAGGCAACATGTTCATATTACCTTGTAAAAAAGAATAACATATATGAAGTGTTTTTAGCTCAGTAGATTCTAAATAACCATCTTGGCAGATCTTTGTCAAGCGCTTCTAGTTTACGTGACGGAGATGGTGATTCCAAAACAGGGTGATATATGAGTCATGTGAGTTTGTTACTATATCGATTTCCAACACTTCGTTTTCATAATTTAAAACATATAAAAAATTATTTAAATGCTCCATACCATAACAAACATTGTTCTTATAAAAGAGAAAACCCTAATTTCCAAACATGAAAATAAATCCATCTATATTCAAACAATAGACTGAAATTATGTTCTTGGTAACACTAGGCATGCAATAATAGTTATGTAAATCCAAAATCATCCTAGTCGGCAATGATAGGTGATAATCCCCAATAGACAACACAGCCGGCCATGCGCCATTATCATCTCAATGATCCACCATCATCTTGAAATATTTCTAAATCTACATGGCTCTTATATTTGAATTCAGATGAAGCTCGACTTAATCATCACCTGATGTACAAAAACAGAGCGTTCACCACAAATATTTTGACACTCCTAAGGGATATGTATTAAAAATTAAAGAACTATTTTTGAACCATCATTAAGTATTTGAATAATGACTACCAGGGTACTTGAATAAACTTATTATTTCAAATATTTAAAATAACGTGTCATGATTTTGACATTATATAAGTGATTAATCATTATTATGAAGATTCCCACTATGATTATTGTTTCTTATACTGTTAATTTTGGTTCTAACAAATTGCTAGAACAAAAATAAAATATGGTAACGTAGAGTGTGAAATGGGAAATTATATGATTTTCCATTAGAGAAACAAAATTTTATGTAATTTAGAATGAAAAATATCATTAACATGCATAAAAAACTCTCCTGTTATAAATCATGCTAAATATTCAAATGAGTAAAGGAAAAATCAACATTATGCTCAGTCCTTCATGAGACAACATCCACATTATATTATTGTTTCTATGTATCTAGTATTTATAGAAAAATGGATCAGTATAACAAAACGCATATTTACCATTATCCACTAATTAGTGCATAAAAATTTTATCTTTAATGTCAATAATTGGGAAGTAGTAGCAGATCAATTGTGGACTCTTATAAGGAATACAATTCAACAAGATGAAATCGAAACCACAGAATGAGACAATTTCAAGATCCAAAATTTTAATAATTATTTATATCTTATTATTCACATGAGAATATATATGAAATTAAATTATCCAAATAAAGAGGATGGTGATTCTATTGGTACCTAAGAGGGAAATATTACAAGACTTGTGGGGTATTATTTTCTTATTATCACCCATAAAAATTATAAGTTCGATTAATTATTTTATGGATTAAAAAAATGTCAGTGAATGTATTTAGTAATATGATACATCAATAGCTATAAAGATATCATTCATTTTTATATCATGTTGTAAATGACAATTGTGTTTAACCATCAATCAAATATTTTTAATAAAAAAATAAATATGTTTTTCAATGGAAACTCTAAAAACCACAGAGAATATAAGATGACGTTTCCATTGTAGTTGATGTGTGGATGGAAAAATCAAAGTAAATTGTATTAATGGGACTATTAAATGTTTTATTTGTGTAAATGATGTTCATTTACAATTTTAATGGTGTCGTTATGTAACAAATTTATCTAATCTTGAAAATAGGAAGAAATATAGAAATAATCCACCACCCATACTCATGTTCTTTAAGTATATATAATTTCTTAATTATAGGATTAAATTACCCAATATAAGGGACAATATGGAATATAGTCCACAATAACCATTGAATTTAAAAGATAAAGGGAAATATTGTGAAATCCCAATATATGAACTGAATTATAATAATTAGGTATCACTTATCCTTAAATAATATGTTGGGAACATCATATATGATTTTTTATGATGGATCTCTATCAAAATATAATTGGTTATCCTTTAATGGAAAATGATTTGATTATAATAACATATCATCTACATCTATAATGGCTATTAAAAAGTTTAATCACATTTTATTTTTTGTCATTTAAAAGATGAACCCATGATTTCAATAGAAATGTTTCATTATATGATAAGATCATATTTAATGAATAAATGTTGAATAATAATTTAGAATCAGATATGTATCTATGTAATATTAACATAATAGTTATGTAAAATATCATGGGTTTATATGTTTAATTTTTATTGTATGATCAATGTATTAGACATCCCTTTTTAGGTTTTATAAATTGGGTGTTCTTCATGATTGTTGATATTTTTTGTTAGATTTATGGCAGTGAAACCCTTTGGGTTCTTATATATCAGGGTAGAAAAAACATTTATGGGAATGCCTTTAAATTTTATTGGAATATTGTCAAAATAAATGAAAAACATTCCATTTTTTGTTGTCTTTTATGTTTATGAATATATAGGATATCCAAATATTGCAAATTGTTATGAACAATATTTATATTATTTTGGAAAGGAAAATCATGATAGCTATGAAACAAAAAATTTCATCTGGAAATGTCATGGGACATGAATGAACAATAGATGGTAGATAAGGGTATATCACCTTACAGTAGCCTACATGGAATATTATTTATAGTTGTTAAACATAAAGAGGGATATTTAAAAATATTATTAGAATGTAAGGAGGCTGAGGAAGATCGATAATGGCTTAAAAGGATAATATATCCACCATTAATTCTATTAAGGAACTGGGAAAACATAACCATGGGATTTTTTGTTAGACTCCCCAAAACATCTAAATTTCATAATTCTATGTGGGTTGTTTTCATCACTATACCTTGTTAGCACAATTTAGATTTATTATTGATAATTCCTATTTGGATAAGATTTACATGATATCAATTTTTTTATTTTACAGTTTTATAGAGTTGAAAATTCTATTTTATCTAGTTAGGATATATGGTTTACCTAAATATTTGGAGAATTATTTCAGATGCCCTGTATATGAAGCAAAATTTCATAACAAGATATCATCCATAAACAAATGCTTTGTTCTGGTGAATAATTCATGTCGTAGATGATTTTTTATATCCTGTTTTGTGGATTTCAAATGAGTTTGGTATAAACATGTTCTTCTTGATTATTTTTTATACAAGAATAATGTTCCCTTGTATTTAATATAGCTCCATCAAAATTAAATTATAGAAAAAAATTTAGAACACCTACATAACAGAATAATGTTCTATAAAGAATTAATTGGGGTCCAAGTAAGTAGATGAAATAGAAGATAATATTAGAGTCATTTATCAACATGTTATGGTAGTAAAAATTTGAAATAAATGTTTCAGTGATATTTGATGATGTGATCTACAATATGAAGTTGGTGAAAAGGTATTTCTAAAATTTAATTCATGGAAAAAATAAGGGAAAACTAATACCTTGGTATATCAGTAATTCAGAAATTTGTGATCATATCTGGGATATATCATTTCATTTTTTCATTCATAAATCCTCTCTATGAATTGGGATGCATTCCATGTATCTCTCATATGAATTTACATAACTGATCTATCACATTTACCAAATGTAGATATCATACTACTAGAGCATGATCTATCTTATGAGGAACAACTGGTGGAGATTCTAGATCATATAAAGAATGGTTTAGGAAACAAGACCACTCACCTAGTTATTTTTTTGGGAAAAAAATTTATTCAGTTAAATGAAACACTATTTTTATATTTTGTTACAAGAAATATTTTTTTTTGTTTTCATTACACTCAAAACTGCGATTAAACAATACATAACATACTCTAAAAATATGATTATTATCCCCAAGCCATTTGAATGGATGGTATGTATAGGTTTAACTATGTTATGATAATATATGTTTTATACATTTATATAAAATTAATTCTTGGGTGACCAATTCATAATAAAAGCGAATTAAAAACAATTTTAAAATAATAGAAACCTCTTAGTGAAAAATAATTTTTATGACCACACAAAAAAATTGTACCAAAAAATTTTTAACTAATAACTTTTTTGAATTATTTTAAAAAAATTTAAAAATTATATATTTAATAAATTTTTAACATTCAACTTATGGGCTTTTTGGATTAGAGGTAATAATAAAATCAATTTTATTCTTAAAACTATATTTTATTAAAAACCCATTTTCCACCTTTTACAAACAAATTTTTAAAATTAATTATTTCTAGATATATGAAATTTATTTGAAAAAATAAATATCTTTTTTAGATAATCCTCTGAAAATTTTCCTTTTCGTAAATTGTAATTTTTTTCTAATAAATACATTTTTTGATAAGCGTGAGAAATTATGGTTTTTATTGAGAATTGTAATTTCTTTTCAGAATTTTAAAAATAAAATTATTTTAATATTGTTTTAAAAGAAAAATTATTTCAATTATATGTCAATTATTATAATTTTTTTCAATTAATTTAATATCATGTTCAATTATTTATAATTTTTTTTCCTTTTGAAACTTTCCTCTCTCGATAACTACTTTTTCACTACATTTGTAGGATTAATTTTAAATTAAATTTTAGAAATTATATGAATTATAATTTGAAAAATGGATTCCATATTTTTAACCAGAATAAATTATATTCTATACAAAATTAAACATAAATTTTCACCATAATTAATAGTAAATATAATAAAAATTATTTACCATGATTAAAGTTGTAACGAGTTTATCGGAGGATAAACTAAGACGATTAGGTATTAAATGACTTATAAACATGTCCCAAACAAATTGGATAACCATATATAGACCTTATAACATATATGATTATATAGTAGACAATTTGTTATCCTATTATCATGTATAAAATATAGGTACACATTCTTCTTTTAAAATATTACTTGTGTGCCACTCACCTCACTTAAAAAACACTACCCACTATCCTATCATCTGTATATATCCACAACCATTTAGTTAAACCAATATAGGAAAAAATTTATTCCATTCATACATAATCTTAAAATTTAATACTTTTTCATATGATAAATCTAAGCTATGAATGATTGATTATAATCCAAAATAATTTTTTTCGATGATGAGGTAATGCTTTGAACTATACATTATAGTATTAATTATTAATCAAACTCATTCAAATCATTTAAAAATATGAAAATAATAATAAAACAAGTATATCCTATATGATTATTTTTTATCATTAATGTAATAACCCTTATCCATCTCCACATTGATCCAACGGGATATGGAAACATTATTTATGTGTGTGATTGACTACTTCTTCACAAAATAATGTTATTTCATTCCCATAACAACAAATCTAGGAAAGATATATTGATTTATTTATTGAATATATCTGATATATATGATATGATTATAATTTTTAATTATAATATCACATTTAATCTCTTAATTTCCATGACATGAGAATTTGATAACGTCGCACTTCTTTACGGTGGGATAACACCTCATGAAGTGATTTGATTATTTTCACTAATTGATTTCATGGAATGTAATTAGAGTATTTATGAGGAATATATGTGAAATATATATCATAAAATTATTATATATGTGTTTTATATTTTTATTCATTCTACCATTTCATCCTTTTAGAAAATGTAAAAAGTACTCTTGTGTACTTAAAAACTTCCATATCCATGATTGGTGTATTTCATTTTCTATAAATAAATATTATTTATAAGTCTAAATAAATATATATAAAATATATATTTTTTTAATATAACTTTTTATATTTTTTATATTATTAATCATTCATTAAACTAAGATTAATGAAAATTATAAATGAAAATATACATGAAAAAAGTAGTTATTTCCCAAAATGATAGGTTAACAAGAAATTGTTTATTAACATGAAATAAAATGTCATAAGTAAATCATATATGATATTAAAAAATTATTTTTGTTTTGAAATATATTTACAATGGAATATAATAAATATGGTATGGTATTTTTAGTCTCTTATATTTTTAGGATACAAATTCTATATTCACCACTATATTATTTTTTGTGTTTTATATACAACCCATATGACATGTTATATCATTAATATAATTATATTAATTATATTTAATTTTTCATTTCATTTTTAATTTAGTCTGTTATATGATTATAAAATTAATGAATTGATAAGGGATTGATGTTACAATGTCATTTTATATTGAGGATGTTTATGATTTTACTTGAAATGTTAAGATATTGTGATATACCTCTCAAGATGATTATGAATTTTATGTTCCAATTATGATTTTATGTGATTACAAGTTTTATATAAATTTTCCTCTTTATATATACTCAATATCCCAAAATAATGTCTTTTTAATAAAAAATACTTTATCTCTCTCTTCAATTGTAAAACCATTTCTTCCATATAAAATTTTTCTAGAAATGTATCAGAAAATAATTTTTAAATTATAGAAATGATTTATTCATTAAATTTTTACCCTTATTTGAATTTTTAAAAATAAAAATTTACTGTAATATTCATGTTCTATTCCAAAAAAATCCCTATTGGCGTTTATTAACAAAGGTGAAAGAAATATTTGAATTAACAACATTACATGAACAATTATCTCCATGTCCATGATCTCTTAATGATTTTATGCTTCCTGTACAAGATTTCAAGATTAATTTCAATGAAAATGGTTTACATAATATTTGGTGAATTTTTTAAATAAATGATTTTTAAATGTAAATGTTTATTTTCCTCAATAAATTTTTTATATGATTTTTAATGATTCTTTTATGTGTTCAAAATTATAATTTCAATTAAAATTATTTAGAAATATATATTTTTGAAAAAAATCCACGTGGAAAAGATATTTTACTCATTAAATGTTTTAAATGATTTTTAAATATTTTTTATATGTTTGCAACATTATTTTTTAATAAATGTATTTTCAAAATGTTTTATGTTTTAAATATTTTTCATTCATGTTTATATTTTCTTTTCATCAAGAAATGTTCCATGTGATTTTTCAAAATAATTTTCCAATTATGATTACAACCATTTATGTTACATAAGATTTACTATGGATACAATCCAATAATACCACAATAATTATGTATCTTGATTTTTTATTATGCTAAAAAATGTTTAGGAAACTATTATCATTATAGGGCTTATAGTTAAATGACATGTTCATGAAATGATTACCCTTATCATGGGTAATTATATGATGAATGTTTTATACCCTTATATAACATAATTAAGTAGATTATGTGTCTAGTGGGAATTATACCTCCCTCCACATAATTGGGTAAATATAGATAACTCCTTAGTTAAAATGTTATGTGTCAATCTGATCATATGTTAATAATGTTGTGTGTGGACCTTATTACATGTCCACGACATTACGTGTGAACATGATGAGATTTTTAAAATGTTATCTATAACAACGATTTCATTTTCATAGTGTTATCTTTGTAACTAGATTTCATGTCTATAAGATTTTGTGTGGTCCTTGTTTCAATTCGATAAGTATATGAAAGCTATATATATAATGTCCTCGAATTAACGAGTGGTTGAATTTTTATTTAAACATCATTCACAATTTTGATTTCATGTGTGTACGGAAAAAATATTATACTTATTATAATTTTTTGTTTTCATGGTTTCCATTCTTTGATTCCATTATGTTTATTTTTCATGAACTTCTAGTATTTATTCGATGACACAAGATTTTGATCTTTAATATATAGTTTATAGATATCATATGCAATACTAATGTTATAGTACCCTAATTCTCACATTATATTTACGTATTTCCCATATTAACACCTACTGAGCATCTAAACTCACCATTTCTTTTGATTCCTTTCCCAGGTTATTAATACAAGTTTTATATATGTTATTTTAATGGAGTGCACCTATAGTTTGAATAACAGTATAGGACTTTTTTAATATCATTCCATATAAAATAATGTTCTATACCTAGTCTCCAAAGGCATAAAACCATTATAGTCCATATGTATAGTCCCGGAAATTTCAAGGAAATTTTTTTCTTAATTTCTTTGGAATTTTGCGAGAACGTGGTTTCTGACAGAACCTGATTCCGAGGCCCAATGTGCCTGGAATTTTTTTTAAAGTTTTGTTATGTTTAAATTAACGATCGTAAGCATTTTTACTGAAAAAGTGGAATGACTCTTAAATGTTTATTCGGATTTGAAATCCAAGGGCACTGATGTGCTCAAGATGGCGGGTTTAACCTTGGTGTGACTTATGTTTAGTCGGCGCTTGCCTCCTGTGAGAAATTCCAAAAATAGCATAACAGTAAATAAAATAATAAAATAAATTATTTTATTTTTCAAATTCTTATAACTCACAAACGGTATCTCGAATTAAAAATCTGAGATGACCAATGAACTCATTAAGGAATAGTTTATTTAAGAAGATACTAACTTTGGCTGGCGCGGGCCACAAGAAAAAGTTAGTTTTTGCCGCAAATAAAATAATTAAATGAAAATTATTTTATTGTAAAATTCATAACTTTTAAACGGTAACTCGGATAGAAAATCCGAGAGTACCGTTGGGTTCATTGGGGCGTGTTTTACTTAGGCAGATCCTAACCTTGACCAGTGCGGGTCGAGGGTGACTGATAATAATTTTCCGAACATTTTTTTCGTCTACGTTCAGTAAACATACGTTCGGAATTTTATAACATTTGAACCGGTGATCGGAATTGAAATCTAAGGACACCGATGAACTCGCATAAGTGGTATTCTTTTAAGGGTACCTTTACTGCTATTTCATTTTATGCGGGATAAAAGATAATTTTTGGGTATTTTTTTAAAAAATAAATAAAATGGTTGTGCACCATTTTATTTAGTTGGGTGGCTATATCCTCTAAGAAGAAGTTAGGGGTGGGTCCCACACACCACATAACCTCCCATGAGAGGATATTTTTGAGGTGGGTCCCACACGAGGCATAACCATCCACCTCCCTTAAACCCCCCCTTTATCACTCCCTTGCATTAAAATGTGCCAACTCCCCCCTAATTATGAGACATCTTCACATTCTCCACTCTCATTAATTTTTCCAACACTTTATTTTATTAAAGTGGTTTGAATTTTGAATTACATGGATTTATAAAATAATACCCATTCTCTATTATTTTAGTTTTGGACATTCATTGTGTTAAGAAGAGTTGGGAGAGAGATCTTGAGAAGGATAGAAAAGTGTTCCTCTCTTCAACAAAGAACGACATTCTACCTCGATGAAGAACACTCTGCGATTCGAAGAACGTGAAGTCGCCAACGCTGATTCCTCCTTGGATGCACCCAAACGTCCACAGAATCGACGTCCAATCTCGGCGATGCCCGACATGCGACATCAATTATCATGGTAGGGGAATATTTTTGGTTTCACATTTAAGTGGTTTTATCTCACCAGCATTAGCGTTTATTTATATGATTTTTGTATAATTTATTCTTGAATAAATTATACACATGTCGTAGTTGAAAGAAAGTGTTTGATTATTTCCAATTGATAACCCCTAACGTGGAGAGCGCGGGCCAAACAAAAACGTCCCAACGACCCTCCATTGGTTGTTCATTTGTGTGCGGTGTCAGGGCAACCGATACGAGGTAAAGGCTGGGATAACGACATGAGGAGGACATTGCAGGTAGGCGGCCGTTACAGCGGTCTAGCGATATGATCAAACGGACAGGAGGCATTGCTATCCGGAGGCGGCGAATGCACAAGACCCTTGGCAGGTTGGGTTTCATCCGCAGCTGAATATTTTGGTTGAGGAGTCGTGGTTTTGGAGGAGTTTTATTTAATTATTTTTGAGCTTCAGGAATAGAGTTAATGAAATATGATTGGAGAGAGGATAGAATATAAGGGAAATAAATTAAAAGGAAAATAAAATTAGAAGGAAGAAGATATGTATAAAGGGAGGCGTTACCCACATGCACCAAAACATTAAGCGTGAATTTCATATGAGATTGGAGAGATAATTTCCAATCAATTGAAATAATAATAATATATTATTATTATTGTTATTTATGGTTGTCAAAACCATAATTCGACCGTAACTTCGTGCGATCTCGGATTCATGAACCGTCAGTGGCAGTGTGACCCTGACTTCGAGACAGAATTTATGAGCCCAATATTGGATGTCTTTTTTTGGGTTTTTTTGATCGGGTACCCGAAGACCTCAGAAAATAATAGATTTCATATTATTATTAAATCATTGACCTATCATAACTCATTCATGCGACGTCTGATTGGCTTGCCGTCAGTGGAGATGTAATTATATCTTTAATATGGTCAGTTCTAGTCTAATGGTGGATACTAAATTATGGTTCGTGGCTCATTCCCACCAAACACCGAATAATAATATTATTATTATTAATATGGAATCTTGTATCAGACATATCTCTATCATACGATTTCATAATGACGAACCATCTGCGATGTTGCGACCCTGGAATTAAGATGGAAGTTTCAAAAACAATTTAGGATATTTATGTCGAGGTCGAGGCGAGGTCCCCATGAGGCACGATTAGAGAATGTTGTGGTGAAATGAAATTTTTTCTTTGGCTATCCGTTATGGACTAATGGGTAGTCCATATCGTGTGTTTTTCTATATGGATCACAATGGTGTGACCGGTTTGGTTAACCGGGATCATTTAAGGTATGGCCGGGTTGGTTCGAACCAGAAACCAAACGGGCCCTCGGAGCGAAAACACTTATAACATAAGGACCGGACATCTGATTGACGTGTCGTCGACTTTTTTGGCTTCCTTTTTATGAGATGGTTCTTTTGGAATACTTCACCTGATTTTTGGATGCAGTTGGAATATGGCCGGGTTGGATTGTACCAGAAATCCAACCGAGCCCTTGGAACAGAAAAGCCGATAACTTTCAGACTGGACGTACGTTTGACGAAATGTATGTGGAGTTGGTCATCACGTTGAGAAACGGTCCCTATGAGTATACCATGTGTGAGTTCAGGGTACAGTTTAGATATGGTCAGGTTGGTTCGTACATGAAACCAACCGGACCCCTGTGACGAAAAGGCTAATAACTCACAGTCCAAGTTTTCGATTGACGTGTTGTCTGTTGCGTTGAGAACCCTATGACGAGGCGGTACATTAAGATACTTTTTCATGGAACTTTGTGATACTTGGAGTATCGACCTGTAGCTTGTGAAGTGGACCCTCCCGGAGTCGAGCGTGCGGAGTATAGAGACTGTGTAGCTGGCTGAGACCTCAAGACTTCATGTCAGATTCGAGTCGAAGTGACTTGTATAGCCCAGTGGGGATATCTACTGTGTTTGGGTGGAAGACCCACGGTGGGGAGGAATATAGTGTTTGGGTGGCAGACCCACGGTACTCGATAAGAGGAGTACCTCTACAGGCTATTAGGGGGTGCACAACTATGTTTAGTTGGCAGACCCCGGCGGGAGCACTACTGTGTTTGGGTGGATGACCTGCAGTACTCGACAGAAGGAGTACCTTAGCAGTCTTAGGTTATTTTGATGTGCCTCAGAGTCATGAAAAGATCACTTTACTCGTCAGAGATGGATCTCTTTAGTAGTTGCGGTTTCGATAATGAAAATCCTGGTTTGATCTGAGTCAATGACCTTTGTGTTTTCCTCATGGATGAGATGGGTTACTTGATAACTTTGTTATATGTATGGGCATATACCTATGTATGGATAATCTATTGATAAATTTATTTTTCATTATCCTTGTTGGATTTAGTGAGACCTTGAGGGTCTCAAGGTCCCTACTGAGTATCGTATACTCACCCCTGCACGGGATATGCCCGCACCTCATTGTGTTGGATGTAGATGATGGACAGTGTTGACTAAGACAAGTGTTCGAGGACTGGAAGGTACCCGATGGTGGACCTCACGACGAGTCAGTACCCAGAGGTGGACTTTACGACGAGACGGTACATGGAGGAGGTTGGCGGGCGAGAGCGTTGAGGAGGCTATCTGTACCTACCCTTCATCTTGGATCCGAGGTGGACGCCCCAGGAGCTGCTTCTATCTTCCAGATGTTAGTCTTTTCTGTTGTAGTTTCGTTCAATGGTAGCTTTACTTTTCAGTTGGGTTTGTATTCTGGCCCATTAACTTTAAAACACCTTCTTTTATACTTATTGTATTACTTCCGCTTGAACTCTAGTTGGATGTGTTTATGTTTAATAAAGGCAATTCCTTCCAAGTTAATGGGATTTTCACATTAGATGCTCGTGGCCAGCCCCTGGCCTATGTAAGACGGGCTTGGGGTAGTCACGACATGGGCCCCGAGGACAGGTCGTGACAAATTGGAATCATAGGAGTCGGTTCTACCGCAGAACTCGGAACTCTGATCAATTCTTTCTGTGAAGCAATAGTATTAAGGGTACCTAGTGTGGTATTCAGTTCAGGGAGTCCAGTGTTGGTGCGGCAGCCGACGTATCCATACACCAGGACCCTAACTACTTATTTCTGACTCGGTGCACGGAAACACTGATTACGTGTGTGTTTCTGAAAAGTTTTAAGTTAAGCTCAAACCAGGGAAGCTCACAAGGTATACATTGTTGATCGTGTCGCATCTGTTCATGATATCTCCACACACAGTCAATTGGAGTTCTGAGATAGTACACAATGACGGCCCACCGAGCGACGAGGCTCTAGTGCGGGGCCCTTTTTACTATATTGGCACCCTCAGGTGGTGTATCGGCAGCACCACCACTTGTTGGGTAGCGGATGCCACTTTCCATACTAGCAGAGGGTGCACACCGACAGAGCGCGTTGCATGAGTTCCAGTAGTAGAGGACCTCGAGGTTACGAGGCAAGGCAGATTCCCAAACAGCAGAGGACTAGCTGGAGCTGATTGCTTGAGTTTTCTATCAAGCTGAGACATCAGTAGATTGGATGGTGGACTTGGTTACTAGTGTTTTCTAGTGAGTGAACATGATAATGATCCACATAGTGATGATTCATCGGTACATGGACCGATATTGGGGATAGTACCTTCGAGTAGTGTGTCAGCTATACATCACTACCGCTTGGCATGCAGTTACAACTGACAGTAACGATTGGTGACACATGTAGGATTAGTGCCTTACAAGTGTTGCAGCATCAGATATCCCTCAGGTTCCGAGGTGTGCCCAACACACTGGTGGTTGAGGACTAGCCTGAGGAGGTGGCTGAGAGTTTTCTAGAGCTTATATAGCTTCAACATGAAGACATGTCAATAGCTGCGTATTCGTCGAGGTGTACCGATTGTTCTTTTTATGTTATGACTACGATATGATCAGTGATTTAAAGCTCGGACCTCTGAGCGAGGTGTGTTTATGGATATCCGAGTAAGAACTATTTCATCTATGCATTCCTACTTATGTTAGGCTTCTTGAGATAAACTTTGTGGTTGAATGTTCTTTGGCAGATCGGTTATAGCCAGTGAATGTTAGCAGCGGGAAGATGCGAACTATCTCAAGTCTTAGAGACATGGGCTTGTAAAATGTTTTAATAAGAGGAAGTGTTAAGGATAGATGAATCTGCAGAGCAACAGACGTGGAAGTAGAGCTTGGAGAGAACCATGAGGTGGTGTACATTTCAACATGTTATAACCACCCACCTTTGTCGTCTCCGCCAGGCTCAGGGAGCTGAAGGGCAGGGGAAGAGAATAGCTGCATGTGGTCACGGAGTGTGACCCAAAGGCTCTAAGAATGATTTGAGGTATGGTATGTGTCTAATATGGGCTTCCATATCAATAAACATAGGTACCAATAATTCCTTCCTTCCACAAATCTTGTCCCAGACCTAGAGTTTCCAGTTAAAACCGTTGACTTGACCCTCGCGTCTAGAGATACCTTTGAGAGGAGTCTCGATAAACATAGTTACACCGAATGTTGTGATCTGACCCCTGAGGCGAGAGTTTCGGTTGGAATCTCTTGGTGGCAGTGTCGAGGCCTTACGATGTTAGTTTTGGTATGGACTGGGCAACCACAGTTCATACACAGATCTGTGGTATTAGGAAAAAAGGTTTCGGTTTACTTACAACGACGGGATGGGGTTTCTTTGGTCGGTGAAAAGGAAACCCTAGGTAGCACATGAAACTCTGGGAGAGCACATGGGAGCGAAAGGCTCAGATGCATGCTCAGTACCACTTTTTTTCCCATAGTGTGTGCTGAAACATTACGGGGACGTAAATCCCAGAGGTGAGAGTAATTTAAAGACCCGGAGATTTCAAGGATTTTTTTTTCATAATTTCCATGGAATTTTACGAGTACGTAGTTTCTGACGGCACCAGATTCCGAGGCCCGGTATGCCCGTAATAAGTTTCTAAAATTTTGTTAATCTTAAATTAATGTGTAAAAGCAGTTTTACTAAAAAAGTGGAATAACTCTAAAATGGTGACTCGTATCAGAAATCTGAGGGAACTATTGCGCTCAGCACGGCGGGTTTACCCTAGGTGTGAATTAGGATTAGTCGGCGTGGGTCTCCTGTGAGAAATTCTAGAAATGGCATATCCGTAAATAAAATAATTAAATAAATTATTTTATTTTTCAAATTCTTATAACTCACAAATGGTAGCTCATAATAAAAATAAGATACCACCGATGAACTCGTTAGATCATGGTTTATTTAAGCAGATACAAACTTTGGCTGGCACTGGCCACCAGAAAAAGTTAGTTTTTGACCGCAAATAAAATAATTAAATGAGAATTATTTTATTGTAAAATTTAAAACTTTTAAATGGTAACTCAGATTCAAAATATGAGAGTATCATTGGGATATTTGGGATGCTCTTATCCTCGACCAGTGTAGGTGGAGGGTGACTGATAATAATTTTCTAAACATTCTTTTCAGGTACGTTCAGTAAACGTATGTTCGTAATTTTATAACATTTGAACCGATTCTCAGAATTGAAATTAGAGGACACTGAAGAACTCACAACGCCAGTATTCTCTTAAGAGGACCTTTATCGTTGTTGTGTTTTATGCGGGCTAAAAGTTAATTTTTGGGGATTTTAAAAAAAATAAAATGGTTGTGCACCATTTTATTTATTTGGGTGGTTATATCCTCTAAGAGGAAGTTAGGGGTGGGGCCCACACCCCACATAACCTACCTTTAGAGGAAATTTTTGAGGTGGGGCCCACATGAGGTCTAACCCTCCACCTCCCTTAAAATCCCCTTTAACACTCCCTTGCATTTAAATGTGCCAACTCCCCCTAATTAAGAGACCTCTTCACATTCTCCACTCACATTAAATATGAGAACACTTTATTTAATTAAAGTGGTTGGAATTTGGAATTACATGGGTTAATAAAATGATAGCCATAGTCTATAATTTTAGTTTGGGACATTCATTGTGTTAGGAAGAGTTGGGAGAGAGCTCTTGAGAAGGAGAGAGAAGTGTTCCTATCTTTAACGAAGAAAGACTTTCTACCTCGACGAAGAACGCTCTGCGATACGAAGAATGTGATGTCTCCAACACCAATTCCTCCTTGGATGCACCCCGACATCCATGGAATCGACGTCTGATCTACGCGACGCCAGACGTGCGACAAAAATTATCGAGTTAGGGGAATATTGTTTGTTTCACATTTAAATGGATTTATCTCACGAGCATGAGCGTATATTTACATGATGTTTATATAATTTATTCTTGAATAAATTATACCCTTGTCGTAGTTGAAAGCAAGTGTTTGATTATTTCCAATTGATAATGCCTAACACGAAGAGCACAGGCCGAAAAAAAATGGTCTGATGACCCTCCGTTGGTTGCTCGTTTGTGCGCGGAGTCAGGGCGGCCGATGCGAGGGCAAGGCCGGGATTATGACACGAGAAGGGCATAACAGGTAGGCGGCCGGTACGGCGGTCCAATGATATGATCAAGCGGACAGGAGGCATAGCTATCCAGAGGCGGCGGATGCACAAGATCCTTTGTAGGTTGGGTTTCATCTGCGGCTGAATATTTTGTTTGAGGAGGCGTGATTTTGGGGAAGTAGTATTATTTATATATTTTTTAGCATGAGGAATCAAGATGAATGAAATAAGATTGGAGGGAGGATAGAAAATGAGATAAATAAATTAAAAGGAAACTAAAAAGAGAATGAAAAAGATATGTCTAAAGGGAGGCGTTACCCACATGCACCAAAACCATAAGCGTGATTTTAAAATGAGATTGGTGAGAGAATTTCCAATCAAATGAAATAATTATAATAATATATTATTATTATTATTATTAATATTTATGGATGTCAAAACCATAATTCGACCGTAACTTCTTCGTGCGATCTCAGTTTCACAAACCGTCAACGGCAGTGCGACCCTGACTTCCAGACAGAATTTATGAGCCCAATATTGGATTTCTTTTTCTAGTTTTTGGATTGGGTACCCGAAGCACTCGAAGAATAATAGATTTAAAATTATTATTAAATCTTTGACCCGCCATAACTCATGCGTGCGACGTCTGATTGGCTTGCCGTTAGTGGCGATGTAATCCTTTCTTTAATACGGTCGGTTCATTTCTAATGTTGGATACTAAATTCTGGTTCGTGGCTCGGGCCCATGAAACACCGAATAATAATATTAATATTATTAATATGGAATCTTGAATCAGACATATCTCTCTCATATGGTGTCGGAATGACGAACCGTCTGAGACGTTGCGACTATGAAATTAAGACGGATGTTTCAAAACCAATTTTGGATATTTATGTCAAGTTCGAGGCACAGGACCTACGAGGCCCGGTTTGCGCATGTTGTGGTGAAATGCAACTTTTTCACCGGCTATCCATTTTAAACTAATTGGTAGTCCATCTCGTTTGTTTTTCTGTATTGATCACAATGGTGTGACCGATTTAGTTAACCAGTGTCATTTGATGTACAGTTGGGTTGGTTCGAACCAGAAACCAATCGGGCCCTTGGAGAGGAAAAACTTCTAACTTAAAGACCGGACTTCCGATTGACGTGTCGTTGACTTTGATGGATTCCTTTTGATGAGGCGGTTCTTTTGCTACACTTCACCTGAAGTTTGGACACAGTTGGAATATGGTCGTGTTGGATTGTACAAGAAATCCAACCAAACCCTTCGAACAGAAAAGCCGATAACTTTCAGACTGGTTGTCCGTTTGACGAACCATTAGCTGGATTGGTGATCACGTTGAGAAATGGTCCCTATGAGTATACCCTATGTGAGTTTGGTGTATAGTTGAGATGTGGTCGGGTTGGTTCGTACACGAAACCAACCGGGCCCCTGGGACGAAAAGGATAATAACTCACAGATCGGGCCTCCGATTGACGCTTGGTCTGTTACGTTGATACCCCTATGATGAGGCAGTACTTTGAGATACTACTCTGTGGGAATTTGTGATACTTGGATTATCGACCTGTAGCTCATGGAGAGGACCCTCCTGGAGACATGCGTGCGGAGTACGGAGACCGTGTAGGTGGCTGATACTCGAAGACTTCTTGTCTGATTCGAGTCGGAGTGACTTGTATAGCGCAGTGGGGAGCACTACTGTGTTTGGGTGGCAGACTCGTGGCGGGGAGCACTACTGTGTTTGGGTGGCAGAACCACGGTACTCGACAGGAGGAGTACCTCTGCAGGTTATTAGGGGGGGTGCACTACTGTGTTTGGGTGGCAGACCCCAGCGGGAGCACTATTGTGTTTGGGTGGCTGACTCGGGGTACTCGACAGGAAGAGTACCTTAGCAGTCTTAGGGTAGTGAGCAGTGCCTCGGAGTCGTGATAGGATCACTGTCTTTGTTAGAGAAAGAGATCTTCAGCAGTTGTGGTTTCGATAATAAAAATCTTGGTTAGAGCTGAGTCAATGACCTTTGTGTTTTCCTCATGGCTGAGATGGGTTATTTGATAACTTAAGTATAAGTATGGGATTATACCAACGTATGGATTATATATTGATGACATTATTTGTGATTATACTTGATGGATTTAGTGAGACCATGAGGGTCTTGGGGTCCCTACTGAGTATCGTATACTCACCCCGGAATGGGCTATGCCCGCACCTCGTTGCGTAAGATGCAGATGATGGACAACGATGACTGAGATCGAGTGTTCGAGGACTGGACGGTACCTGGAGGTGGACCTCACTACGAGTCAGTACCCAGAGGTGGACTTCATGACGAGACGGTGCTTGGAGGAGGTTGGTAGGAGAGAGCGTAGAGGAGGCTATCTGTCCCTAACCATCAGGTAGGATCCAAGGTGGATGCGCCAAGAGCTGCTTCTATCTTCCAACTGTTAGTCTTTTCTGTTGTACTTTCATTCAGTTGTAGCAGTACATTTCAGTTGGGTTTGTATTCTGGCCCATTTACTTTTCATCACTTTCTTTTGTACTTAGTGTATTACTTTCAATTATACTCTGGTTAGATGTGTTTATGTTTTATAAAGGAAATGCCTTCCCAGTTAATTGGATTTACGCCTTAGGTGCTAGTCACCAGCCCCTGGCCTATGGAATGTGGGCATGGGGTAGTCACAGCACAGGCCCCGAGGACGGGTCGTGACACCATATGCTTGTGTTTTTTGTATTGTAATGAATATTCATATAAATGATGTAATATCTTTGTATGAAATTATTGAATATCTATATGTTTTGTTGATATGAGTTCTTTAATAACAAAATACTATCAATATAGGGTTTTTAATTTTTTTGGAATTCAATGGTAGGACCATAGAAACTTTAGTGGAATGTGGGGAAGGTTACCTAGTAGGATCAATTTCATATTAGAACTTAATCTCCCATGGGTGGTCGTTAATTTTAATCAATACCATGTGATTAATTTGAATAATTATTCCCAAAATTTAACATGATTATATTTTGGTTTTGAGTATCAGTGGAAACAAAATGTTTTCATAGAGGTTAATACTTATATTTTTAGTGGAATTGATGAGGAAACATAGGAACATAGTTTAGGCCCTTAATTTGAAAAATCATGAAACTCAAGATAAAAAATAAAATTTTTATGGTCATAATATCATTTGAAAGAAATATTCACATGTGAAATAAATAAAAATATTTTATTTCTTCCCTCGGATCTTATATAAATCTTACAATTTTTATAATTCATTTTTTCTGAGCAATTTAAAATATATTCTATGTCATTAAATATGGTAATTAAAATGATTTTTTGTCTTATTTTGGTGTTATCCTAGGTGTTTTATATATAATAATTTATATATAGATAAATTATAAATTTATTGAGGAAGCTATAATGATTATTATGAAATAAAATCCTCTAGTTACCATGCTCTATTGAAAATAGTTAAATGATCTTTATAATCTATAGGTTAGGTAGGTGGTGGAAAATTAGAAGGAATAGTGGATACTGTTATGTTTTTTACATGTAAAACCTATATAGAATTTATTGTTATAGAAAATCCCAGAAGATAAGGAATGTACTGAAATTATTGAAAATATCTTCCATTTGTTCAAGGCTCAGACACACACTGACATTGTCATTACCACTTATATTCATGAATATCCTATAATAATGTAGTAGGATTCTACAATGACTAGAATAATATATGATAAATTTACATGGAACACCATTGTGATAGAATTCAAATAATATGTATACCCTGAAATGATTAATATGGGTACATCAAAGGTGTATTTTACATTGCAGAGAAGTGAACAATCTATGATGAAATAAAATTATTTTTATATATATTTGATACAAATATCTCTAAATCTCATTACTAAATACTGAAATAAGATCATAAATTAATATGGGACTAATACATGAGATCAGGTTGAGTCTTATTCCAATTTTAATTTTGTCCTATGAAGATGTGGTTGAAAATGTCACTATGGTAGAGGAAGATATAGATAGCAAGGAAACCCTTAGTGGAGTTCAGTGACCATAGGAGGAAGAAATAATCTATTTAATATCTTGAATATTAATAGAGTAAGGCACGATAGGGTAGTATAAGTAGTGGGATGATGGAATTAGTATAGATTCATATGATCTACATTTATTTTACCAATAATGTTCACACTATGATTTATTTTTGGAATCCATTAAGATAATTTCTTATATGTGGATAGTCTAGTGAGCTCTATTGAATCTATGGATAGTCTAAAAGAAGGTTCCATGACTAGATGTAGGTTTACCAAAGGCCATATATTCCAGTCTAATGTAAAAAATGTTTTTATTCACTGTTATCCTAAATTGGATAAATATTTTGTGATAAAAATACATGGGGGAATCGAGGATGCTCATCTAAATGAAATGGAGCATTCACTAGAGTAATCTGATGCATGTCTAATTACTATGAGTTGTATGGTGTTTATTTCATATTATATGGTTCCTGAATTGGTTAATATTTTTTTATCTAATTCATTCATATTAGTAAATATTATTGACTTATTTTGTTCTTGTTTAGCACATATTCCCTTAATGATGGATATTTCAATTCCCTTGGAAAACAGTAACAGAGTATTTTCAAATTCCAAAAGTACTGGGTGATGATTTCCAAAATATATGTCATGTGAAATTTTTTGGTTCTTGATATTAATATATTTAACCATGTTATTATACTAGATAGTATGGTCATTTTTACTGTCTATTTTGACTGTTATTATCATTTATTTCAGTTTCATTCATTTTATAGTGGCCCTCTTATCATTCATGGTGTGTGGGGTTCCTAGACTGGGGAGAGAGGTGACAATTTCTCCATATGATAAAATGATGTATTAATAATAGTTAGAGATATATCCATAAATATTTGTTAAAAATTTGTGTAATCCTCTTCATATAGTGGTGAATGATTCGTAGATTTCATTCAAGATGATTTTGAAGTTTACCAACCTATATGGAGGTCAAGATCACTATTTATTTACTCCCCATAATGAGACCATTTTGTATATATTATTATCATATGGAACCCACTAATTTTAATCATATTAATCATTATCATGGGGATCTATAAGACAATAGATTTATTCAACCAATCATATTACATTTGTATTCAACATATCACGTTATAATGAACGAGAATAGATTAAATTGTATTTTAATTGTTTAACAAAATCTTAATTAGTTTATAGTTATGAAGAATCACCCCTTTTCAATGATTTCTGATGTATTTAAAAAATAAGATCTAACTGATTTTATATGATAAACATTCGTTCAATTTACTAACACTAGAGGTTCTATGATGATGATTTTCCTATGAAAATTATTAATATGAAGAATGGGATTTTATGAACCTAGTTATTCCCATAAATTCTACTAATTCTCCCATTGAATTTAGTGAATTGATGATACATTTTATTGTTGTATACATGGAATAATTTATAGTTGACTTTATATATGATATTTTATAACCCCTAATGGAGTATGATTACTTTCATCATTTTGAAATAAAATTTATAATATTAAAAGAATATAATTATATGTAAAGATGTCCATATTTTTGTTTTGGGTACATAAAGTGAGGTTTCTAGGTCATGTGATACCTAATAAGGGAAGCAACATGGATACTAAGAAGATTATGCTAATTATGTTTTTATAACAATATAGAAATGTGTTTTATATTCATAGATTATAATAAATAACATCGTACTAGTTTCATAATGAAATAAATTATATAGATTCATGGTGGTTTCTAACTGAGCATTATGTCAATCCATACAAATACCTTTGAGAGTATGTAAGAATTTTTTAGTTGGACTCGTGTAATGTTACATACATCATATATCATGTATTATTAACTTATTCAATGTAATATTTATTTGGTTTTGGATAAAGTAGAATGATGTTCACACATAGATAGACTCTTGCCTTCAGTTTTGTTATGTGTTCTGGAACATTGGTATATTTTAGATTATATATTTTGCTGGTGTTTGGACTTACTTTTTGTACTTTTATTTGTGTTTATATTTATAGATATTTCCTTATTTACATGAGAAATTTATTATTGTTCTTTAGATTAAAATCTATCATTTTATTTCCTTTATTGACTCATAGGTGATACTCACCTATCCATGGTGATTAGGAACTTTCTTCATATCATTAATGTAGGCTTCCTTGAGTGATCAATTAGTATGCCCAAGGTTTCTAAATTTAAACATGTTAAATCCATATGTAATTTTAGAAACAATTAACCCAAAAATATTAACAAACCTTTTATCTTTTAAAAGTATACATAAATAATAGATCCATCAAACTCATAATGGCTTTCAAAATTAATGTGGGGTGAAAGATAAATCATTTAATTTTTTATTGAATATAAAACCATTTAAATTCATAGAAATATAACAATTGAAAACTGATATCATAAAAAGAGTATCAAAACTACATTTTAAATTTTTGAAAATATAAAAAAAAATTTCACATGAGTTAACTAATAATTAAGATTCCAATTATATTTTATTGAATTATTTGGTAGGGAGGATGTTTGAAAGTGTATAAAACACAATCAATGATGATTGATATTATTATAAACAATGATATCATTTTTTAGAAAAAATTTATCTTGTAAAAGTATCTATATTAATAAGACATTATACCTATAAAGGGAAGATGATGTACTATTATAGATAATATTATGTTTTAATTAACCATGATTGGATGAATGATGTTCATGTTAATATTATTTTACTCATAAATGTGGGATATGATAATAAAAACCCTTACAACATTTGTATATTTTGAAATAATTGTATATTAAAGATATAACAATATATTTATATTAAATCTTCCTGAATTAAAAAATCTTGGTGAATAAATTCATTAGGTAGATGTTAGACCATTCTTAAAAATTATTGTGTACAATCAACAAAATGAATCTCTTTGGGAAAATTTCAATCATAAAACCCTTACATATATTACACGTGACATCGAATTCACTCAAATAAAATATATAAAAAACATAAAATAATAAAATAATATTTTTATCCATATATATATCAATATAAATTTACAAAATGAATTTATTATTATTACATATATATTTATTTGTTACATAGTATCTATTTTCAATATTTGGTGTGAGTAATCTTGACCATGTTAGATTAGTTTCACAATAATGGTGACGTTCTTCATTATTATAACAAATTTCGAGTTTCCTAGATCATAAAATGTAAAATTATTTTCAATATATAATTATTTATCAAGTTATAATTTCATTTCTTGATTTTTTGTAATTATTTTTTACAATTATTATTGATGATATTATTTCGATAATTTATAATGAACAAAAGTAATTTTAATAATTAACAATATCAATTATAATATTAAAACTCCATAACAATTAAAATTATCATTTACCTATTATAATTAATTATTTTGATCCAAAACCCATCCATGATTTAAATTAATATCATTTTTTAGGTGACTAAACAGGCCCGACAAGAATATGTTACAAACTATGTTTGATGTGTAAAAATATTATAATATATTTTTGAGGGAAATTTATTTTTATAAAATTATGTTATATATAATTGTATTTACTGAATCTATAGAAAAAATATACTTTATTTCCAAATTAAAATTTTTATTTCAAAAAATGAACAAGTGATATATCTTAAGCCAAATATAGATGAATTTTAAAATTTTCTAAGGTTGTCAAAAGCTATGTACTCAAAAAATCATTATTTGTGGTGGATGAGAGCTCACTAACTATGTAAAATGTTTCTTACAATACAAGGAATCCCATTTAATGTTTTTTGGGGATAATAACAATGGTTTTGGACATTTGATAATCCAATTTTAGTATTGGATTCCATGTAAAAGACAGAATATAGTGATTTCTTGAATAAAAATGATCAATGAACCCAAATCCAATATACGAGATGCTACTATAGAATTCAAAGGAAAATATTTGTGTAAAGTGATGTCATATGATACCAATCATGTTGTAAATTTTTGTATAAAATACTAGGATTCCATGAATGGTATTACTATAAAACAAAAATATGCATGACATCATCAATGTGTTTATTTTTATTATCTAATTTTAGCTTCATTGAAATATATCCTAGAGGGAATTTATTTGTGATATAAAATATATAGTCCTGATTATATTATTTTAGAAATATCATCTACTAAATCAATCTAATGGAGAATTATTTTTGGAGATTATAATATAAAAATCCCGGATGAAAAACCATGAAAAGAGATGGTAAAATCAGAAACATCCTTTGATTCTTTAATGGAGTCTTAGGTAATGTGTAATCAATATAGACATGATTATAACACGTTTTTCACCATGATAACACATTATTTGAAATATATATATTCCATTTCATTTAAAATTTTGAAGAATAAATATTATGTTGTGGTTGTTAAGGTTTCTTATAAGGATAAAAAATAGTTTATGTGGATCACTGATAGTGGTTTCACATCATAGATCATTCACATCATACATTTCAAAAATGATATCCAACCGTATGATGGATAAACATCCAAATTAAAGAATGATTGATCACTCTATGTGTATGTAATTATGAACACTATTATTAATAAGAATAAATAAATAAATGTACTTTATGAAATTAATTCATGGTATAATATTTTTACTTCTTCTGAGTCATTTAAAATGGGATTTAGGTGACCATCTGAATGAATGTGTGTCACATAAAAATATTAAAGGGGATTAAGATTAAATTATATGTGAAATTAATGAACCAAGTATTTTATTCAAATTTCCTAACTCTCAAATTCATATGTAATAATAATTATTTAGGAAAACCAACTATGGTATAGAATATATTTACATTTTGTGAAAAATAATGTATATAATCATATCCAACATTAACCATTAAAAAATACCCTAAATAATTTTCATGAATTATTCATCATATTTTCTATACTTCATACGTAAAAAATTTCAATCCAGAGTCATTTTTTATTTTAAATTAATATAATTAATCTTTTTGAGATTGAACACTTAGATGGTTACAGAGTGGTGATTTGGAAGTCAAACAAAAGTGATAAGTATTTAATGGAATATTCATGATTATTTTATCCATATGACATATATTAATTTTATATCAAGTACACCATATGATCTTGAGAAACAAAATCATATTTGGATAATAAATGAAAATTTAATAGGTTGAATTATGATAATATGTTGATCTAGTAATTTATCTAATATGATTGTGAAGAGTTTGGGTCACATCATAAGAAGAATGTGATAAAACATGACTGAATTGATCCACACACAAATAATAAAATTTTGTTTCTTATAGGTAGAATATATGTTCTTATGATATGTGATGGATATTTCATTCAGATAATTGAAAATCACAATTATTTTGGAGAGAATGTTCCACCACGACTATCAATTTTTATAATCAGTGCCAACTCTATCCTAATAATGTAAATATACTTACTATGTTATAGTATATATTAAATTAATTATTTAATAATGTTTTTTTATTAATCTTACCAGGATATATCAGAAAAAATGAAATAATACTTCATGTTTTTAGATAGGGAAAATAAATTATTATCTAATACCATAAAATTTTAGTATGTCAATTATTTTTGGTAAATACTATAATGTGTATCTTGAATCACAAAAAAACTAATCATTAATGGAAAACTATAAACCTTATCCCAATTCAATTAAAAATTCTATATATAATACTTATACAATGTGAAATGTCATTACGAATATTACAATATGAATAAAACTACAAATAAATAAAAATATATTTATACTAATCATAATAACATCATGTGTTAAAACTTGTTATATATTATTATTATTGTAATATATATTGATTTTATTTAATATAATTACAAAATAAATAAATAAATTTAATGATTAGTTGATGAATAATTAATTTAATTGATTAAAACTATTTAATAATAGAAAGTGATATTCTTCAAAGAATTATTAATTTTTGTGTCACATATATTATTTTGATAAATAGATCAATTTTTTAACTATGAAAATTTTAGTATTTAGTTTTTCAACACATAACTAATAGAAAAAAAATTATCTTACAAGTAATATGAAATAAATATTAATAATAGTAAAAGATTGAAAATTAATTTATCAATAACAGTAGTTTTTTTATAATTTTTGGAAAAGATAAATCAAAATATTTTGGAATTTAATTATCATAAAATGAACAAAATTTTATTATTCACTTAGTAAAAATTATCATTTGATCAAATCTTGTGATGTTTTTAAAATAATAAAAATTAGAGGTGAATAGTGATAATATTTGTTTTAGAAACACGAAAACATTTATTACATCATCAGGATATGTGTTGGATATAAAATTTTCTAAACCCTTAAACATGAAAAAAAATATATTTTACGAGTAAAATAATTAATTAATATATATTTTGATCAATTTAGAAAACTAATTTTTTTTATTTCAGAACTTATGTAATATTTTATTCCAATAAAAAACATTTTTTCTTCCTTTTCCTTTAATTATGTATTCGGAACATTCCATTTAGTTTTTTAACACTTTGAAATTCAAAAAAATCATTTTTATATAATCATTATACAATAAATATTATGTTAATAAATAGTGTGCTTGAAATGTTTTTGATAATTCATTTTTATGCATAATATGATAATATTTTGTAGAACATATCTTTGTTTCATTAAGAATAAATTTGTTATGAAAATAATTTAAACCACTATAAATTGATTAATTTAAATTCATTTTCAAATTTGGTATAAAAAAATTCAATTTATTTAATAAGTTTAATAATAATTGTAGTCATAAATTTAATTTACCCTATTAAAAATTAATCATTACTATTAAATAAGAAAAAGTAATGTAACGATGAAAAATTAATGTATAAAAACATAATGTATCATAAGTATGTAAATTATTTTATTGGATCGATTATTTCTATGCATCCCCATTTTATTATAACTTTTTATATTACATTTTAAAATTAATTTCCATGAGAATTTATATTCATTTTTATGAAGAAATTATAATTAAAAAATTTTAACCCCCTCTCACAAAACATCTTAAATATGTTTCCATGTAAATTTAAAAAATATACTCCAAGTAATAAAATTTATCTATAATTAATATTTGAATAATATATATATATGTATGTTTTTAATATATCTTTTAATTTAAAAAAAAGCATAATAATCCAAAAATTTTATGTTTCCTTAACACATAGTTGGTTCTTGATGTAGGTGACAAATAATATTTTCATAAAATAATTTCATGAAAAAATAGTTTAAAAAATTGGATAATTGTTTATATTTTGTGATAAAAATATGTATAATTTCATTTAAATGTTAATATTTTAATTCAAAAATTTCATAGATATTTTTAAACTGAAATTATAAAAATTACCTTGAAAATTTCATTAGTGATTATTTAATTTTTCAGAAAAGATAAAAATTGGCTGATGATAAATTAATCTTATACTTACTAATTTTGTGGTGTAATATTTTTTATAATATCAACCTGTTTTCTATTTATAACCCACATCCATTATTTTACATTACATTTTGTGTCATAAAAAATAATAGTCGGGAAAATTAGATATTATTTATTTTTTAAATGGACACTCATTAAACCATTTACAATAAAAATATAAAAATTTAATTACTCTAATTTATCATCATTATTAACATAAAAAATATTCCTTCTCACATTCTTATGTATCTAGTCCAATGTTAAGTATATTAATAAAATATTCTTAACTGTCCTTTTATGAGGAGTATTAAAAACTCAACATAATAATACCTTCTTCTTTATTAATTTTTTATATATTCATATTCTGTCTTCTATTCCATTTAGTTAACCAAATTAAAATATCATTATTATTTTCTAAAATAGATATTATCATTTTGAAGAAATATGTTCTTACTCCTTCAAATATTACAATGTGTCGTTTTTATGTTAATTTTATCACAAACAAGAACAATGATAAAATATTAATAACTTTAATGACTATGAAAATATAAGTACATAAATTATTATTTAATTATTATAAATTTAATATTTTTTCTTAATGATATAGGTGTGATATAAAAAATTACATTTACCTATAAATTCGATTCCATTAATATTTTTATAATCACTTAAATGGTAATTCTTATTCTATCAATAGATATTATGAAAATATTTTTCATGAAATAGATATATGTTAATAGAAATATATTAAAAAATTGAATTATCATGTCACTAAAATTATATGGGATATTAAATTTGGAATAATAATTCTAGATCAAAAAAGGCAAAATCAAAAAACGTAAGAAAAAATGAACAATTAAAACCAAAAATGTAATTTCTATAATGAGTAAAATAACATATAGATGATATCAAATTCTTAATACATGTTATAAAGTAACATGATAATTATAATTGTTTGAAAATAATTGATTATAGTGTCTATGTTTTTTATCAAAAATTTAAAAAAAAAGTCTGGCTATATAGGAATCCATGGTAAGTGGATTCATACCTCAATTTTGTTCCATTGTGTTATGTCACTAATTCATTTACAATGTATCTTTATTATAATAAATTCTATTAAATTCTATTATTTTAGGATGTAATTACACATCATTTATATTGATATATATTTATTTCAAAAATATATATTAATTTTTATATTCTTAATTCACTTATCTTGATTTTATATAATATTATCTTTCCTATTTTCTTCTTATTTAGAGTTTTTTCCTTCTACTATATATTTTATCTTATATGAAAAAAATCATGTTCAATAATTTTTAACTCACTATTTTAATTTATTTTTTTATTTACATATGGTTACTTATCATTAATTCTATATTTATGGTTTTTTTACTCGGTTCATAAAATTTTAACTAATATCTATATCCCTTCATTGAGATATATACTCTATTAAAATGATTCTATATTTCTTATGGTTTATATACTACTAGTTATAATATATTGTAATAAAATTCATAAAAAATAATAGTTTTTTAAATTATCAATCTTAATTATTTCAAAATATATTTATATTATTTCTTGCAAACTTATGATCCTTATTTTTATTCTACATAGTTTGGTTTTTTTATATGGTAGTTTTAGGTCAATTTTAAAATACTTTGGACCTTTTTTCTGTTCTACATTATTGATACATAGTTAGGTAAAATTTTTCAATTTGGCCAATAATATTGTGTGGCCAATGTTGAACCACTATATGTTAGGGTATGCTTTTCCAAACCATGCGTACTATCCCTCAAATGGTATGGAATTGAATTGTAGTGATTTTCATAATTGGTGCAATGTTAATGTAAATGTGATTCCAAAGTGTTCACCCCAAATAAAATCCCAATAAGGGAGAATGGGTTTGTTTTTAGTTACTAAATATCATTTATCCTATCCAGAATGTTGTTTTTCTGGTTTTTAATTCCGCTTAAATTTTAACTAAAATATTGATGTCCCATGGGATAAAAATTAATCACCCCTAATCAACCATAAATAAATTCCATAGTATTTGGATGCTACCAAGAGGCAATATTTCTCCTCTAATCCCTTTTCATTTTGGGTCAATGGTCTAGTGATAGTGTTCTATCAGATTTAGGTTTGTTGGCCTCCTCTCATGTAGATCCTTTAGATATCTATTCCATTACATATTATATGTAGATAGATCATCGTGTTATTGATGGATCATGTCCCCATTTTGTGGGATCATGATTGTAGGTTTGATTATGCGGTCTCCTAAAATTTTTTCATCATTGGTGAATATTTCTAAAGGTTTTTTTGTGTATTTTAGCTCTTGATTAATGGTGGGTGGTTCCATATGATTTTTTCCAATTATTGAAACCATACATTGATTGGTTGTATTCAAATGAGTTTTTAAATTTTATAAAAAAACAAAATTGAATGGATTTGATGTATGATTTAAAATGGAATTTAAATTGAGGAAAACCATCAACTACAATGATATATAAATTATGGGATAGATTTGTGAATATAAGTTTTATTTGGGATATATATCTGATTTATTGAATTGAGATAATCATTAATGTTTATTCCTAAGAAAATGGAAATAAATATTGAGATGATTTGGAAATGATTTTATTTTTGATAACCTATGATTTTATTTTTATATCAGAATGCTATGTTAAAATATAAAATTGGTTAGATGTATTTTGATTTTTTTTTGAAATTATTAATTTTAACATGATTGAATTATTAATTTAATGAATAATAGGTTTTTTGGTAGGTAGTGGTTAAATGTGTCATGCAAACTAGGATCTATGTTATTAGAAAAGGATTGACGTTGACAAAATTAATATAAACATTCTATATCATTATTTACCACAATGGGGGTTGAGTCATGATATTCTAATCTGAGGGTTGAGTGTACACATTTTGTCAAGATCACTGATTGAGTAGTGTGAGGACCCTTTTAGAATGCTCAAATATACTACATGGATTATTACATGGTTCTATAATATAGATCTATTTGAATAATAATTCCATTGAATGTAGAATTGTTTTATTTATTCCAACTATTTTATACATAAGTTTTAAATAAAATATTTACATGAGCCTATATTGATGTATCTTCCATATTTTAATAATAAAGTCTGGTTTGGGTGAATACCTAAAAATACCATTACATAAATTATTTTATATAAAGGAAAATCATTAATTGTTTATTTCTATTGAACTGATTATGGAATTGGTGGTGATAACTGACTAGGGTTTTAATCTCAAGACCCACTTTTTACATAAACCATTTTAAGAATTTTTTGTATTGGGTACAAGAAAATGGATAGTGTCACTTAGAGGTTGTGTATTTTCTTGATCAGTAGGACTCAAAGTGATGAAGGTCACCATTAGAGATGTATTCCACTTGTTGCATAGTTTTTTCATTCCTTATATCAGAATTTTTTTGGTCTTTTGATGATATATTATATGGGTTTCATTTTACCTATTTCATAATAGTAATTTCACCCTTAAAAGTATTTCAAAAGCTAAATAGTATTTTCTGTCTTTCATTATTATATGAAAAATATATTTCATACTTTTTTCTTATATGTTTCTAGGAGCTATTTTTCATCCTTTAGGGATTAGGAATACCTTTCAGGTTATACTAGAGATGGATCAAGTATTAAGATACTAGGGTATCTAGGACTCTTCATGAAAAAGTGGTATTAAGGGTGAAGTTTTTTCATATTTCCATAATGTCAGTATATAATTTGGGTTCTCCCTATCATCAGGATGTATAATTTACTGGACTTAGGTTGTATTTTAAATTGAGTGCCTGACTATCTGTCATCATAAAGAATAATAAGTAACCATGGGTGTTTATGAATGGTGTCATTAAAATTTTTTTTGATCTATTTTCTCACAATATCCTCACTATTTATCATTGTGTATTTAAATCATGGTCTTAAATTCAATTCAATGGAATTGATATTTCTATACCTCCTATTTTAATTATTGATATGGGTACCATTGCTGATGTTCATATATTCTATAATGATATTGTACACCATCATGCCTACCATAAGGAATTTTAATTGCTCACAATGTGATATTACTATTAAAATATATAATATTAATACAATAGGGGTATGAGACTTTATTTAGATATTAGTGCATGTTTTTCATGTTCTGAGGCAAGTAGTATCACAAGTTTGTATTTAGGCTTTGATAGTGGATCATTAATGGGATTAATCAAGAGATTATTATAAAGTATATATTTTTCCTAATAAACTAACATTACAAGTATCTATTTATCCTAAATAGGATGATATTTTGTTGAAAAATATTGAACATCATTTTTTGTTCTTGTATATGTGTTATCCTGTTAATGTGGAATGTGTTACCATCTTGTTAAAAACAGATAAAAAGATATGTTATAATTAAGTAGTGACATTGAATAAGAATGACTTCATATAGTATAAATACATCATTTTTATCTTAAATTTTTAGTATAATTGTGCTTATATAGTCTTGTAGAAATCCATGGAGATTCCCAACCTCCTACAGGGTGAGAAAACCAAGACATAGTATGCAAAACATTATTTTGATCTTGTTAAATTTTATCTTGAGGTGTTAGAGAATGTAAAACTTAGGTCGATAATTTTTTATATTGGTTGTCATTATAACATCCATTCAAAATTGTTCATTTTTATTCTCTTATATAATCTTAACATGCATGATAGAGTAATTATTTGTGAGTAGGGATTAGATATTATGTTAGGGTTAAGGGGTGTTCTGTTATATTTGAGTGGTAGTTATGTGAGTTATTTTAATGGAATGACAAGGTGTGATGAATTTAGTGGTGTATTATATATATTATTCATCATCCAATACTAAAAAACTCACTGAAATATAATCTTTTACTATATTTTATTGTTCCAATTATGGGAATTAAAAATAGTTTTGTTCTAAGGCACAAAATATCTATATTTCATGTGGTCTTTCATGACACCTGCATAAGTATTTATATATCTTTTCAGGAAAAAAAATGTATTAGTCTCCTCATAACAAAAAATTACCATGATAAAATAATATTCCTTATGAACAAAAAGGTTCTAGTTGTAGGAATCTAAAATAAATCCTCATTCATAAGGTAGGTGATTCTTCATATGAAACTGATGTATGTCTAATAGTATTTATTTGTACCATCAATGAATCTTTAGCATTACTGATTTCCTTATTTGATACAGGTGCATCTCACTCATTAATATCAAATAATGTTGTAAACATACTATATAATAGTACATATATGATATATTATGTGATGTATATTTCTACACAAATCACCATTGAGAAAAAGTTGGGTATTTCATGTCCTTATAGTGTTTTATCTTTATTATTTTTTGAGATTTCACGTAATTTTATATTTTTTGACATAAAACCTCATGACATAATTAATGTTATATATACTTTGATTATTCATATGTCTTGAATTATATATTTATCTTCAATGGGTTTCCTATATTAAGCTATATGTGGTGTGTTCTAGGTTTCATAGAGAATGAGATATGTAGATGAGAAAATATAAACATTATATTCTAGAGTTGGGAAGTGAAATATCACTAATTGATTTTTTACTTGGGATGAGAATATTTTATTAAGGATCTTACAATATTTTTCATGGAGTTTTGTATTATTTTTTCCTTTTTATTTATTTGTCTTTTTACTAGAAAGAGAGGTTTATTTTTATGATTATTTAGCATATAGTTCTAAGCCAATGTATATGCCTAAGTTATAGTGATGAAAAAATATCTACATCTATGGATTGATAAAATATTTGAAAATATTAAATGGAAAAACTCATTTTCAAATTTTAATCTTCAATCTAGTTTTCACTAGTTATGTCACACTCCATGATTTTGTGCTTTATGTTTTCTCAATTACTATAATCATATCAATATTTTAATTTCACACAACACTAAATTTAAAATTTTTTATATGATAAAAACATGTTATAATTTCTATTTAAACAAAAAAAGTCATGATTTTGTTCCAATAAAAAATAGTTTTTCTTATATTACATTCAACAATATATTTATCTTTTGGTATACCAAATGTCATGTCCCTTTGATAAATTTCATGACATGCAAGAAATTTTTTTACACAATTATAATGTAATATAAATATTATTATTAAAATATTATTATTGTCTTCACAAATCTATTGGAATATTTGTTATGAAAAAATTAATTAATTTATTTATATTTGGTTTTAACATGTCGATAAGAAATAATATTTTGTGCCCAATTAACCATAATTTAAAATAAAACAAATTTGAAAAAATATGACATCTTTTACTGGAAAACTATATTTATGAAATAAAATATGTTATTCCTGAATTAATTAATAAAAATAAAATTTTTTAAATAATTTTAGTAATATATATATGTGTGTGTATATATATATTATTCAATAATGTATTTAATGTTCACCTTGTGTGTTTTTTAGACATAGTATAAGAATAAAACCAATTTTATGTATAAAGATATATATATTTTCAGAAAGGTAATTGTACCCCCTTTTAATGGTAATATTATTTAAATTATAAATGTTTAAACATTTATAAATAAAATTTTATAAAAAAGGTCATTTTTTAATTCATAATTTCAAAATTTAAATCGAGTGAATTTATTGTATTTTTTAGAGAAGTTTAGTTTTTGGATGAATAATGTAAAATACTGAATTTTCATTAAAAATGAATTTTCATCTAAATTAATTATATATTTAAATTATATTTTAAACTGGATTTAAAGTATATTTACAATAATTATATATAAATTAAACCAATTTAAGTCATTGTAAAGGATTATACATTGATATTGGATATAATAACATTTCAATCATTTGAACATCCCCCTTTGAAAATAGGTTGTCTCGTCCCATATATTGGATTAATCATGAATTAAATTATTAAAATTATGTAATTAGAATATAGAAAAATTTATTATATATTTGGAATCATAAAAATTAATAAAAATTAATAAATTAAAATTATTATTTCCCTAAAAAAAGTCAATGTAATAAAAATTAATTACATTAATTAAGGTAAAAAAAAGTTTATTTATATTTTATAATTTAACTTAATGGTCCAAATACCCTATAAACATTTAAAAAATTCATTTTATGGAAATATTTCTATGATATAATCACTTTAATATCTAATTAAAAATAATTGGAGGAGCATTATGCAGGGGAGATCTCTTAATAGTGTTTATGTTTTTATATAAATAAGAATGTCACTCCACCACCACTATAAAAGGACACTCACCAGCTCACATCCTCCCACCTCTCAATACACATTGACACAAACAACCACATCCCAAATAATATCATAAAATCCATACTTTCAACCTCTAAATTTTTTTTGAGAATAAATACCATTAGGGGATCCTTTGGTGCAAACCAAAAGTATTTTTTCAAATAAGTGGTAACATCCTTCAACAAGAACATTGTTTTTCCCTTCTATCCCCTTTAATATTAATTATTACCTGATTATATATTATCCTAGGTATCTTAAAAATGATTAGATCATTTATGTAAATGATTTTACTTAAAATCACTCACACATCCATCAAATGGGACATATAATCATCATTTCTGTATACGGTGGACTACCAGATCATGTACCAATGTTGCCCATTCATCAATTTCCACATTTCAGGATGGGAAATAATTATACACATTATTTTTTATTATTAAATTTATGATATTTATTATTTATTTATTATTATTTAAATATTAGATAAAACATACATCTGTGATTTCATTATGATGTAAATATTATAACTTCATATGTGGACATGTGTACTAAAACCTCTTCAATGTGATGTGATTAGATCACACATTACACGGAATGTAATATATATAGGTTTAGTAAAATTTTATGATATATATGAAATAATTAATCTACTATAATGATAATATATATATATATATATTCATATATTTTATTTAAATACTTTCTTTCAATATGTTAATAAAACAGAAATAGTGTTCATGCATCTGTACAACATAACGTGTCTATGAAATCTATATTCTATTAATGTTTCTATATTTTATATATTATAAATAAATATACTTTTTAAATATAATATTTACATCATATTTTAAATTATTTAAATAAATAAATAATTTTATATGTAAGAGAATTAATAAAGAAAGTCACAACAAATATGATAAATAAAGTGGATATTAATTGAAATTAAACATTAACATATTATTAATAATAAAAAGTTAATATAATGACATTGTAAAATAATATATGGTATTAGATATAATAATATGGTTATTGATAGATTTTTTATAAACTTATATTTATTATACACAATTTCTGATTGTGTACTAAGAAATTCAATACTTAAGGTGATGGAATTTCAACTCACATTTTATTTTCGTGAGAAAGATGACATATTCACTAATGACTTATTTTGTGTAGTGTATAAAATTACCTATGAAATTTTTTATCACAAATATTATTTATCACATGATATGAAAAGTTTTACCTAATTTCAATTTTTCAGGAATCTCAGGAATCAAAAGTTACTCAAATGGTAATGGTTTTCTAATTTCACTTTTATTTATGTGGGACTTATGCTTTATTCACCACTCTTTTTCTGGGTCTGTTTTATATTCGTCCCATGATTGTATTATATTATTATTATGGTTAAATTTAATGTTATTTAAATATATCTTTATTTATATTTATTTTATGGGGTTTATGGTTCAAATTTTTCAGAATTTGTTTAGTAATGTTTTCTTAATTTTTCTTTTTTAACAAAGATGTCATTTTATTGACCTATATTTTACAATGAGGTGTATATACGTACCTTTGACATGTTATATCATTAATATACTTATTTTCATGATATTTTAAGCTTTATTTAATGTTATTAATTCCAATTTATTATTATTCCATGTCTTCAATGTTATATGTTAATTTCTAAAATCTCATCGTTTATCGTGATTCATTATGATTTTGCATCCATCGATGAAATTTTACGATCCATATCTCAAGAACTAGAATGAATTTTTTTAACTTCTAGTTATCAATGCTATATCCATTAATTGGAACCATTTTTGCACTTTTTTCCCAATAAGAAAATTATGAATTTTTTTTAATAAAATTTTACTTTATTTATATCTTTCGTCAGAAATATGTTTTATTAAAAAAATGTTCCTTAAAATTATATTATAAAAATTAATTCAGAAATGATTTTATGTGATATTTTAAAAATACATTCAATTATATTTATTTCAATGTTTTATAATATTTATATGTATGTATTCAAATATATTTTCAAATAAATGGATATAATTTTTTTTCCAAATATTTATTTATATGTTTTCAAGGGAAAAGGTTTTCATAATTGTTTTATGACTAAAAAGAATTTTAAATTCATTGAAAATCATATATTATAATCTTTTTCCTATTGGTTTTAAAATAAAATTAAATAGACAATTATTCATGTTATTTAATTTTATTTTCAAATAATGAATATTTTCCTAATGAAATGTTTAAAGTTATATTCTCTAACTAAAATGTCATCTTTTGATATGGTTTGAGATTTATTAGTGATATGATCCAATAATACAATTCATTTTATTTGTGATATGATATTCATCATTTTATATCATAATAGGATCACATATTCAATATCCTAATAGATTAAACATAAGGGTAAATAATTTCTCATCTGATCTATTAATGACCTCACAAAATAAAAATATATTTTCCCCATTTTACATATATTATATATTTACCATCTGGAAGATGTATTGCCTCATTCATCATCCCTAACCTAATTCAAGGTTTATATTAGTCCATGCTTAATAAAATACACAACAAAGCCACACCAACTTGTGGTATTATTTATCCTCAACACAACCACTTTGATACTCACTCAAAAATTCCATTTGAACTAATAACCCATCAATAATGAAACGTTATTCATTATCTAAAGGAAAATAACTATCTAATATTCAAAACATCACATCACATCACTCCATATTAATTTTATTGCCTTTTTTAGAATGACGCCATGAGTTCATTCTACCACTCTAGTGATGTTCACGAGATGCATACCCCTCTTCCAAAGTTAAAAGAATTTAGTATAAAAATGCTAATGGATTAATATACATAGACTATTTTTACCAAATCTTTAATCATCATATCTGAACTAACACCCTATGATTTATCACTAAATATCCAAATCACTTCTATTATGAATCTCCAAACAAAATAGTCGGACACATAATTTTTTTTCCAAAAGGCATAGTTTGAATCCTAAACCACATCAAACTCATTATAGATAGTGATAAAAATACATTCTCACCTCACATAATCAATAAAAATAAATCAACACTCATTGTTCATTTCATTAATGACTTCTACCAAAGGTGATCAACATTACCTTTCGATGTGGTATCACCACCCATTATTTATAATTTAATAAACATGGCATCAAAAGATCGCTCAAATACCACATCAATGTTTTAATAGTACTATCAATTTAAACCCATGGTGAGATACTTGATCATCCAATCTAACCATCATGATCTTATCATGAGAACTGACAAATCGTGGTTATTACTCATGCATGCATAATTCCCCCACTCCCCACTCTACTAACACACTATATATAGGTATAGATATTTACTACACACTCACACACTAAAATGATAGTTCACTATTACACTACCAATTGATTCATATCCAACCTCACCAAATGGTATCTATGAAAAAACCATCCTTCTTTTCTTAAAAAATATAACCATTCACCAAAATTCAAATCTCCTTTGACAATTGAAAAACCAATGGTTTCCCAAACCTAGAAACTGAATAAATCATTAAATTTCAATAATAATCTAAAAGAACAAAAAATATATTGATTCCTAAAAAACACATATTACATCATCATATCACTAAAATTAATGAAAAGTGGGATCATATAACTCTAGGGCCTGACCAAAATTTATCTAATTAAAACTAGAAGCTAAAACATCCATTATATCAGTGGTAATTATCTTTTGATATTTATCAGAATACTATTTATAGAATGAGCACACTATACATTATATTATCTATAGAAGAAAGTATCTCGTCAATAGATGTTTATTCTAGTTTCTAAAAACATACCTATATATTATACGAATGCAACCAAACCACTCAAAAATACCATTATCTAAAAAAATGTTGCACCACTTGACATGTAACATATATTTGTCTCTCATCGACTGAGCATGGTAAATGATGGTATCCAAAATCTTGGTTACACATTACCACACATCAAACCACATTAATGTTCCACTATTTTTCATTCAATTTAAGGAGAAAAACTAACTATCATATAACTCAAGGCCTAAAAAACCAAATTGTTCCATTAACCAAGAGAGAACCATTAGTTTTCATGCACATCCATTATTTTTACGTTGATACTGTACAATCTTTATCAACTAGAGCAACATATGAAAAACCTTTCACAACATCAAAAAACATTACGTCAAACTCATTGTCTTCTAAACAAAACAACACCCCACTAGACTAACCACTAGATTTACCTTGCATAGATCAAAGGTTGACACATCATTTTTCATTTCAAAATCTAACAGAACTCACTCCAAAGAGATTCAACCAACTATTTCATGAGAACATCAAATCCATCATCATTAAGTCAAGGTTTATTTGGTAACCATTCATTAAGACAAATCAGTTATGCTTCATTGATATCATCCACTTAGGGAGGATATTCTCCAAACCATGCAACCAATATAATATATTCCCATTGATCCACACACCACATCAAATAACGTCAAACAAAAGTCCCCCAAGGTGTCTTATACACACATAATAACTAAAATATTTATTATAAATGTTCCAAATTGGAATCACTAAAATTATATCTCTACATGTAACTTATACCATTTCTAATATTAAATGAAATCATTTGTTCAAGGAAATTTTTTTTAGAAACCACATTAAAACTGTATAAAAAAACCCACATTATTTTAAAATAACATGAGAAAATCCAACCATTATCCCTATCTAACAAAATTCTATAATTACCACAATATCACCGAGTTTATAACATGAATGGGTAGAAATACCTAATTAAAACAATAATTACATTTGAAACCAGAAAATATCATTTTTGACTATCACATAGAATTTTAAAACACCCGATATGAAAATTAATTCTATGAAAAAAAATTAAATTTTTTATGCACAGTTAATTTCTCCCATAAAACAATTATACACACAAAATGATATGTTAATAAATACACAATGTTAAAACACCAAACTGTCCAATTCTCAAGTCCTTATAAATACCTACATATTATTCAAGAACATGAATAACAACATAATACAAGATTATTCCCACAAACATGTACCCAAGTGGTAAATGCTCCTTACTGACATTTAAAGAACTTGATTAAAATATAAGAAGTGACAAATTTAGAAGGGTACTATAGAAATACGGTAGAATAGAGACTGCAGCAGTACTTTAGAAATGGTTGTACTATAACAGCAGTAAAACTATAGTGGCATTGGAACTCTATCAGGAACTATATCAGCATCGGTTCTGTTGAAGGTACTATAAATGCCCTAGTATTGTAGCACTTCTATTCAACGAAGGGCCCTTTGGGAAAAAAAATTGAATTTAGGGACTTGTATTTGGGCTTTCTTGCCCACAATCCTTAGTACTATGTAATGGAACCCCCTCTAACCAAACTGAAAATGATGACTTTGATTTAATAATAAATATTAGGAATCAACCCCAAACTTTTAAAAAATAAAATACATGATTTGATTAAATTATGATAATCTCACCAATTAGGTATTTAGAAAATTCGTGAATATATTATTTAGTGAATTTAATTACATTAAACCTATATAAAACGAAAGAAATCATCAACATGACATGTGAACCTACACACCTATCCATAATTCATGAAATCTCCCTCACATTCCATTAGATCGAAAATAGAATACAATAAAAGAAAACTATCAAAATCATCTGAATGGATTGAGATGAAATACATTTATCGTCAAAGAACAAATTAAAATAGAAATCCCACCAATAGAAACCTGGAATTACATTATATGTGTTTTAGCTACCAATCAAAAAAAATGTTTATACCAATTATAAAAAACACCCTATCTCATGTCTACAATGACCCATATATTAAGAAAAAAGAAAAAAAAGGCTCCAATAACATTTTTTGATTCTCTAGACTATATCACCCAACCCTATAAAATGAATGCATAGTGGCCGCATATATATATATTCACACCTAAGAAGGTTCCAACTAGTATTCAAATCCATTTAGGTAACCCGTGGATACTATGCGTTCGACTATATATAACCATAATTGTATAAAATAATGTAAGTAATTATCAGAGTAAACAATGAAAAAAAATTATAAAATACATAATAATATGAATAACCCACACTACAATTAGTGGAATAAAATATCAGTTAAAATATTTATGAGACAATAACATTGTTATATTTATATAAAATATTTAATATGAAAAATAATATAAGGAATCGCAAACAAATATAACCAGAGTTTATCATAATATTAACTTGAGAAACCTACTCCTCCTGCACAGCCTGCTAAGTTGGTACATGCCCCAAATATATTATCATTGACCATAAAGTGTAAATTACAAACAATATAAGACCATTAAAGAGTTTCAATATTAACTTGGTTGAAAACCACTAATTCCCCCTTCGTAAAAATTAAATAGGATATATTATGATTTATGTGCTAACAGAAAAATATTTCATTCTTATATAGAGATTCATCAAGTGATCATGTGATATCTAGGACACTACAATCCCCAAACCCACCAACAACAGATTATTTACTCATAAAATTTATGGTGGAAAAAAAATAAAGTTTTGCCATAGACCATGCTTATAACATAGGTCATTATTTCATCATGAACTGTTTCTAATTTTTGTGTAAATAGTGATGTCCAAAACATCCCCCCAACCCATACCACAACTACCAATGTTCAGGATATAATTCCCTCATCATGTCATTATAATAACACCTAACCATCACAAAAGACGATATGTATATCATTATCAATCACACCAACACATCATCATAGGTTTTGGGGTGATGATACTTGAGCACGTTGTCCCATCCTCACAGGAATTATGGAGCCTTATTAAATCACAATCATAAACATGAAGAAAAGTCATACAAGAAAGGGAATGTCCCCTAAACACAAACCATCCTAAAATATCACTCACAATTGCCACCAACATTACATTTTTATCTCATCACAACATCTCATTCATGGTAATTATCATAATAATGACACCAAACATCATCTATCATGGTCATCAATAATATGCATGTTAATATACATCACAATAATGATGGTCAACCAATGAAATCTCATTAACCCAACCACTAAATCACATTAGAACACCATGGGAGAAATGGAACCCACAACCCAATCCCCTAGTCTAATTATTCTCATTATTCAATCCCTTTATGATCCCTAAACATAAATCAAAATCATCAAAAATGAAGAAAGAACCCCTACATATATCTCCTATATGATCTTATATTTCATCTATTATAAATATCAATCTCTAGAGGATTCACAACTAGGACCCCTATAACACATTACCCGGATTTATTTTCTTCATATCATCCTAAAAAAATCATTATATCCCCATTTATCTAGTTTGAAGTCTCCATGTTCATAAATGATGTAATTCACTCTTTCACCATTTCGAAGGTACACAACTTATACTCCGACTCTGAAGAGACTACTACCTTGACACAGATTTAAATGAAAAAATTTCATCATCAATACCATTTGTAAAATAGGGTTACACATTAATGTACACACACAGAAATAACTGAACATGATTTTATATAAATGATGTAAAATTATACAGACATATTCTCTAATATTAAATTGATCTCAATCACAAATAACCATCACATTATGATATACATACCCTACATCCATAAATTTATTATATTTGTCTTTTAGAAATAATAATATAGAAGATACATGATTTAAGGTATTGATGTGGTTAGATATAAACATATGGATTAATAAATACTAATGGAACTAGAAACACACATGAAATGTGTGGGAGAAGGAAAATATCTCTACAGTGTTGTCCATATTTCATTTCGAATCTAGACAGAAGAGAGGAAGTGAAATAATATGCTTTTAAATGGAAATTAATGATTTCTTCTTATTATAAATATACATAATGGTGGACTGTGGAATATTTACTGACCCTCTCCAAAGAGTGGATGGACAACCAAATAGCTTTTTTAAATCACTAGCTAGATGATGGAATTTTAAATATTTGGGGACTCTAGTTATCACACTAGTTTGTTGGTTGCATCTCACTAGCTAGTCAGTGGCCCCTTCAAAATTACAATGTTTTAGGTGTCGCACTATATATCATATAATTTCAATAAAAAATATTGTGACACACCTATCATTAATAAAGTATATATTTAAACTCACCCACACCAAAACATTAACCATAGAAGTATATAATGTCAAAGGGTGTTGGCATATCATTGAATAATTAGCTTATTATGTTCTTTTTTAGCTGGTTTTGGATGTAATATTTAATCAAACATTATCGTAAAATTGACCTCTCAAGTGTAGACATAACATATAATGATATTCTGTAACATTGTTTTTATACAAATAAAACGGTAAAACAACTCACCAAGAAACCAAAAAATTATCGTATACTTAGAACACTTTTTCCAATGATCATACTTATCCTAATAAGTCCTCCATTTATCATAAATGTCTAAATTTTATATTCACCACTTTCCAATGAAATTAATGCTTATAATCATTTATATGTAACATATCACTCAACCATCATTTATCTCTTCACACATTAAAAAAATAATATATTATATCATAATAACTTAAGGGGTTACATGATTAATTAGTTAAGAGAGAATAATCTATTGGATCCTTTCACAATTCAACTAAAATATTCTAATTTAAAGAATGTTTTGGGGGAATAAGAAATCAATGGAATATACCATAAACCACTATATATTCTCAATGAAATCATAGTTATCTTATGTCATATATTAAAATAGATAAGGTTATATATTCAATTTATCATACAATTATAAAAATCCTCTATAAAATGACCCGTCAAATGAAAAACATATATAGTTTGAGGTAAAATTATTGATAACTTGTTCTTAGTGCATCATTTCCATTATTATTAAATTCATTCCATCCATTGTTATTTCCCAGTAGACCCTACTTCACCAAAATGGGAAGTAAATCTCAATCCCAGAAAACCATTATAATAGAATATTATATAACTAGAATAATTATTTCCGGGTATTATAAAAAATATATAATTTCACATAATGAATTATAGATAGATTTTATATTACTATAAAACCCCTATAAAAAATATACTAGTTCAAATTATAATACATTAGTTATTTTCAATTATATAATATTAATATGAAATAAATAATAATTCACAAGGATTATGAAATAAATTTAAAAAAACATATATCATTTTTAATTCATTATCATTCACACCCCATAAGACACTAAATGAAAATTCTTCATCATTAGAGTTTTTTTTCAATAAAAATTATTGAAATAACATATACATTTCTATAAGTCAGCCCTAAAAAATTAGTTGATTCAGAATGATATGAAAAATGGACATATAGTAGGAATATATTTCCTAAATCATTTGATGTATATTTTTTATAATAATTACATAGGATATAAAAAGTCTGGAAGAAAGAGGGATAGGAATGACCTTCCTTTAAAGTGAGATCCATTGGGAAGAATCAATATTTTGGGGATTTTTAACATCCCTTCAAAAATATTAATGGTCCCTACATAATGTAGTTTCTGTATGAAATGCCTATCCAATTTCTAGTTAAATAATAGATTTATTATAATCTACTGAGTTTTGGCTGGCCTTCTTCTAGGTACATGGAACATTTTATAGTATAATTAAACATATTCCCAGAAAATAGTACTCATATTAATATAAAAATAATCTTATGATGGGTGTTAACTATAGTAATCCAATCCTAGTTTATCCCATGAGAAGATATAATATACCACATAGTCAATAATGTGAATCTTATAGGGCCTATAATATCCCTTTATACTATCTAGAATCAACTAAATGGCCTCCATTATGATTTAAATATAAAATTTTAAGCATTATTGAGATTATAATTTAATAAACTCATATATAATTTCATTCAAAATTATAAATAATTATATGTCATTAAATACTCTCAATCATATGGTTGTACTTCCCCAAAAAGTATATATTTTTTAATGAGATAATAGTACACTAAACATTGTTTAAAAAACTAAAATATAATTTTTTCATTGTATCTACACCATAATTTAGACTAATAAAAAAATTAAGAAGAATATAATTTTTTTATATTGATTCAGTATTTTAATACTCTTCACCATGATATTTCTTATTAAAACTAAGATTTATTTAAAAGGAATGTTCCAATAATTGAATCTTTTGGAAATATAAATCTCCCAGTTATTGAAAATTTCTCCCATATATAAGTAGGTTTCATGTATATTTACCTTGATAATAAACAAAGAGATAAATGAATGAAACTTCATCTTTTGGAGGACTACATGTCTGTAATTACATATACATTTTCATTATATTGGTATTACTATATAGGCACTAAGAATATATTGTATACAATGCCCTTGTTTATTATTAAATGTTTGACAATAGTTTGGAATGTTTTCAAAAAATTACTCTACGACCATAAATATTGAAAATTATAACTCCTTAAACTATACATTTTCAACGATCAAAATAATCCAAAATAATCATGCAATTATAATGATTTGAATATGTTGTTTTTTGTGGGAATAAAAATAAAAATATGATATTATCCTATGACATAAAAAACCTCTAATTATAATACCACAAAAAATTGGAAGCCACCAAAATATTGTATATCCCACCAGAAAATATGATATGCTCTAAATCAGCAAATCATATAAGAAACCATCAGGAGAAATATTTGGAATCTGTTTTAAGATCTTCCAAATTGAAATTTAGAATACATGTCAATCTGTTTTACCCTATATTACATAATTTATATCCACTTATGAAAATATTATAAAAACATCATTCATTATCCTCTGAAACACTTTTTTTGGACCTCTATATTTTTTATAAAATATATTTATATCCAAATTTAATCCTCATAAAAACAATTATTAACTGCTACCCCACATTATTTAACAGAAATGAAAAAATAGTATATTCCATAATATATAAGTATAGGAAAAATGTTTTCTTGAGTAAAGAATTATTTTTACAAAATATTTTAATGTATCTTGGTTCAAATCTATCAAACATCTATATCTATATAACTTTTCCCATGAAATTTGTATACGAAAATATGAATAGTAATATATTCCACCTTTTAAAAACATTCAGTGACCATGGGGGAATAAAACATGAAAATCATGTATGACCTACAAATACATTATTTATTAACTAATGATGGATAAACTAGATGGATAATAATATTATATTTTATTTACCAATTTAAATTTACTTTATCTAAATATGGACAATAATATCCTCAATTAATATATATTAATGTCTAATATGTCATACACCTTAAATGAGTGGCCGTATAGCATCATTATTAACCAAAACAAATGATTTGATTAAAATTCACCAATCCATTCCCATATAAGATTTTACATAATATGGTTAGATAAAACAATTCAATGTGTGAATGTTCTCATTAATGGTATCATATAAGACTGAATTATAAGGACTAAATATAAAACATGCATAAATATTATTCTAAAAACAAAATTATTTACACTAAATATTGTATACTTAGTTGTATATCTTCTAAGAATATCTCATTTTATTCTTCCAATGAAAATTATAGCTACCCAGGATTATCATAAGTTGATATTACATCAATATTTTTGATCTTTTATTACATTACAGAAACACATGCATGAGGATCATAAAAATATAGTGCCTTTGGGAACATAAAAATCAAAAAAACGTGTTCTTAGGTAAAATACATCATCATCCTCTATGTTCCTAAAAAATATAACCCTTGTTAGATATATCATACATAATACATTTATTCATAACCTAAGGAATGTAAACATCAAAAGCGCTGAGCTCATATGGTTTGTAAGTGTATGAAAGGGTGATACAAGATTTTAAAATGAACATTAGGGTGTGGGAACATGATTATGACATTTGAAAACAATAAATTTCACATCAATGATCATAATATTGAGTCATTACATAATTATTTTATGTTCATAAGAACATCAATAAAAACATAAATACAAAAGTCCCAGTAACTGTAAACAAGGGAATCAATGTACTTGTGGTATCAATAAGAACATGAATAAAACCATAAAGACACATGAAATGAAAGAATAGGCATATCATAATGAAAATAACATGAATCATAACTTGAATATGTAGCTACAACATTTAACATAGACAATCATTTTTGTATCACCATGGTCTATCCCCAAGGTGTCATTAAAAAATTACCAAGGTTATTCACCAAGAAATCGTTATAGTGGTCATCTCTAGAGATTAAGTCTTTACCCATTGCATCAGAGTGCTATCAGAGCTCTCCCATAATTTTTCATTATTATCATAAAATCCATGTATATCTTCTTCAAAAATTTCATAAATAACCCATATATAATAAAAGAAATGGGTTTCATATCATAATCATAACGTTTTAAAAAATGCTTTAAAGACATGATCTTTAAGTCAATTTAAACCCATAGAAAAGAAATGTGGGTTCCATGTATTTAATTCCAAGAATTAAAATAGAACATATATATATATATATGAATAATCCTATATAAAAAATATCCTTAAGTATTATATAAATAAAATAAATTAATTTCGGAAAAGGAGAGGGACATATTTATACGAAAATTTTGTTGCATAACAGTTATGTTACAGGAATTTAGAAAATAACGAAAAGAGAAGGGACATGGGTCACCCACTCATTAATGATCTATAAAATAGTATAGAGACAGAATATAAATGATACAAGAACATGGTAACGAAATTTGAATGACATACCATATGAAATGAAAAACATGGAAGGAAGACAAAAATAAGATTTCTCTTATAAAATTCGGCAACTTAACAACATCACTTAAAACATTAAAAAATAAATTGATGAGATCAAATAGGGTATATAATTATTTGAACACAAAAGTAAAGTATGATGTATATAGAGATAATACCCCAACATAATAAAAAGAAACTTGAAAGACTTGAGATGAAAATAGAACTTGACAACGATAAGGGTGAAAGAATCCCTTAGAAAAATTTTGTAGCCTAACGGCACCACTAAAACATTCTTAAAATGAATTGATGAGTGAAAGAGGGGGTCTCTCATCATATGAACTTGAATAGGAATGTAAGATTAATATAAAATAATATCCCCAATATAATTACATGGTACTTAAAATAAATGACATAAAGGAGAACACATGAAATGAAATAGAGAGGAAGGATCCCTTACCTTGAAGAGTAACATCGAAAGCATAATGGTCGGGACCTTGGGAGGCCTAAAGGAACCTTGGGAGGACACATTAGGAGATATAGATAATATAACTTCATTGGGGGGATTTGGAAATGAAATTAATTAGGGAAAGGCATGGTATTTGTAGGATAAATGAGGGGACAAAGAATTAATTACCAAGGGACATCTCATCGGTCGTATTCGAAAAACCATGTGCTTACCCATGGTATTTTCCTATGGTATTGGCCACATGGGACACCTGATACCTTATCTTACTATTCATAAGCCGAATATAATTATTTCATAATTATTACATTCTTAATGATGTCATTAAACACCTGAAACTCAAAAACAGTATTTTCACTTTTCACCTTAAATTCATCATTCTCAGAAAAATCCAAAATTTCACCTTAACCAAATATCTATTTTTTGATCTCAAAAATGAACTCCATTTTATGAAAATAAATTTCTAAATTTCATTAATTTAATTTTTATATAAAAAAATATTCAATTAAAATTAATATGCTTCAGAAAAAACCCAAAAATTCATCTTCACCAAATATCAACGCTCTGATTACAAAAAAGAACTCCATTTTTTGAAAATAATTTTCTAAATAAATTTAATATAATTTTTTTAAAAAAATATTTTCACATGAAAAAACTAATACATAACCAATTATTTCTAAAATAGTTATTTACCTATTTTATTGAATCAAATTAATTAACTATAGTGCCTGAATTATATTAATACTTTCATAATTGAATTTACATAACCCATTTGGCCACATTACAAATCATAAGAATAAATCCACTATTTATAATTTACTATTGACCAAATATTATGTTGATGTTATTAGACTCTAAATTTCATACTGATCACACCTGTAGAAGATCATTTTTTGAAAATCATTCCACATTATTAATTATTTAAGGTTTACATAAATATTTTAAAATATCTTTTTTCTGTAATTCATCAATAATATGATTACTATATTTATCTGGACATTTGAAAATTCACCAACATCACCATAAGAAGACATCACAATTTTTATATAAATCAATGGATTACATAAAACAACTATGGTCTAGTTACATAGCCCCTTATAATAGTAGCATAGGGCCTAAGTGTAAGGTGTTCTAAGGGGAGAGAATCTGGGGGCTGCTCGACCAACATTGCCTGAGTAGTGATTTCTATCAGCTTGAACTTCTCGTGAAGGAGATTCTATTCCAACTTTACACGATGAAGTTTGGCTTGGGTTTGGTCTAGAGTAAAGCCCAATGGTGCTACCTACTTCTAGAGTTCCATCAGATGGGCTTCGATCGGCCCATGACTAGTGGATGGGGCCATCAAATCTTCTTTATATATTAATTAATCAAGATAACTTGTATTTATACCCAATAATCGCAACATTTAGTTTCCAACAGTCATGTTGACTAACAGTCATATAACAGTCGAAGCCCAAGGGAATTATTTTAATTATACTCATTTTATCAAATGAAATATTTTTGTTGAGTATGAAAGAAAATTACTCACAATGATAGAAAACAAAATTTATTCAAAATTTTGGGTTGTTACATTCTTCCCACCTAATGAAATTGCATCCTCGCAGTTTTGAAATTGGTCTTGGAAATTTCATTGAATGTCCCAAATCATATAATGAATCAAGAAAAATATTACTTTAAATGAAAGAAAATGAATTACAAAGGTCACTCAAGTTAACCAATACTATGATTCCATGAAGGAAAAAATTGATAATGAAGAGAATACAAATGGTCATGATCTGATGGAGAGTGATAGAAAACATGATTAGGAAAAAATTAACCTCAAGAAGATCATAAAATTGAGATGTGTTAAATGGTATTTTTTCACACAGTAGGAAACGTAATCAAACAACATTTTTTTTACATTTCATTTCATAATTTGAAGGAATTCATTTACTAAATAGAATAAAAACATAAGGTAATATATAAACGTTCATGTAGAGTTTCATACCTTATTAAGTTTCCACCTGGACTAATCTTTTATCCAAACAACGAGAATTAAAAAAGACTTAGTGTCATCAAAAGCACAAGAATAATCTTCTATAGAATCACATATCCAAAATGAATAACCATATTTTTCCCTTGTTTGTAGTCATCAATTAAAACTAAAATGGTTTGTATGAGATAATATAATCACAAAAGAGATAATCCTTTATAAAATGAAATATGACTATTTATCTCCAAAATTCAAAAAAAGTACACAATGTTCCGAAAAGTCCATTCAATACACAAAAATTATTAAAATTCTTCAGAATAATCCAAACTATGATTGGAACATAAATCGTAGAATTATTTAATCAAATATACTTCACTAATAAATCATAACATTTATCTCAAAATAACATAGACTATTATTAAAGTCTCATACTAATGTGTAATAATACTATTCACATATTCTCTATGTTAGGTTCACTATTTTCTAGAAATAACCCAAATCAATATATATCCTCAATAAATTCATAAATTCAAACAACAAAATTCAGCCATTCCTCCTTAATAAAAATCCTATAGTATTTTACTGTCCTCATTCATATAGTATTCTAAAAGAGAAAACATCCTCCAAAATTACCTTTATCATTTAATCACCAAATCATTTTCATATAAAAAGGATATCCATTTGATATATGTTTCCAAAAGCAACGTAATATTGATCCAGAAAAATAGAAGGGGCATTAGTCAGTCCGAAGGGAATAAAAATAACTCATAATGCTAATATCTTGATTGGAAGGAAGTTTTTGGAATATCATCAGTATTTACCCTCAATTGATGATAACCAGAACAAATATTAATATTAGAGAAGAATTGAGTCACACGAAGTTGGCTTAATAAGTCATAAATATTTGGAATAGGGTATTTTTTAATCATTGGGAACCCATTCGGTTCTCTATATCAATGCATAGCCGCATTGATTCATATTTCTTCTTCACAAAGAGTACTAGAGCTCCATAAGGAGACACAATTGGTTGGATAAACCCCTTCTCCAAAAGATCTTGGAGTTATTTCTTTAATTCCCCCAGCTCCACATTTTCCATCCTATATGGGGTCTTTGATATTGGATGAGATCTAGGTTCAATCTCAATATAGATCTCTACCTCTATTTCAAGGGGTGGTCCAGGAAACTCCTCAGAAAATACATCAACATATTCCTGGATGATGGGGACATTTTCTGAAAGAATAAATCCTTTGTGAGAACATAATTCATTGAAAATCATTTAACTAAAATGGGATTTTTTCATAAAACTTCAGGTATATACAATTACAATGTTCTATAATTACTACATAATAATTCATAAAAATCATGATATTAACCAAACATATCCACAGGGAGTGTCATAACCAAGAGTGCAGCAAGGCCTATTGTAATTTACCAGTTCCCATTTGATTCTAGCTCAAAGCAGTGTTTTCTTGTTTTACCCCTATGTACATGTGGGCTTGAGCCACCTCTACCATGTCGTATCCAGATAGGGATGTATTTTCTTAAAAAACAATATACTCAATATTCAAAAAAATACTAGGAATATTTCCTATATTTAAAATTTTCTATAGGGTTTTCTAGAGTTTTCATATCCTAATTTCTATAAATATCTAAACTATACTTTGATACCAACTATAGAATTCCACATTTTTAATAAATAGCATTCATTATAGTTTACAAATAGTGGATATCTAAAGTCTACTATCTTTGAAATCACGAACATGAAACATGAAAACAATATAAAAATTATTCTAAACCACTTGTAAGGCTTCATCAAAGTTTCTTCAAATGTGCATTTACTAAATCTCATTTCTTGGAGATAGAAATCAAAGGAATGGGTCAATAGAAGGCCCAGTATGGGTAAACAAGGGAATCAATTTACATGTTGTATCAATAAGAACATGAATAAAAACATAAATATGTGAGAAATGAAATAATATGCATATCATAATGAAAATAACTTGAATCATACCATGAATATGTGGCTACAAAATTTAACTTATACAATCATTTCTGTATCACCGCGGTCCATCCCTATGGTGTCATTAAAAATTTACCAAAGTTATTCACCAAGGTATCGTTATAATGGTGATCTCTAGAGATTAAGTCTTTACCCAATGCATTAGAATTCTATCAGGGCGTACCCTTAATTTGTATTTATCACATGTAAGAAAAATATATCATCATCAAAAATTTCATATATAACACATATAGAATAAATGAAATAGGTTTCATTTTATAATCATAACGTTTTAATAACCACTTTAAAGACATGATCTTTAAGCTGCTTTAAACATGCGGAAAAGGAAAGTCGGAGTCATGTATGTAAATAACATAATAAAAATAAATCATTTTGATATATATTTGAATACACCTATAGAATAATGATCCATTATTATTAACTTAACAATATAAAATAATTTGAGAAAAAGATAGAGACATTTTTAGACCAATCTTCTGCAGCATAATGACAATGTTACAGGGTTTTAGAAAATATTGAAAAGAGAGGGGACATGGGTCACCCACTCATAAATGATCAAAAAAAAGTATAGAGACAGAATATAAAGGATATAAGAACATGGTAATGAACATTTAACTGCGTACCATGTTAAATGATAAACATGGAAGGATGACCGAAGTAAGATTTCTCTTATGAAAATTTGGTAGCCAAACAGAATCACTTAAAACTTTAAAAAATGAATTGAAGAGATAAAATAGGGTCTCTAAACATATGAGAATAAAATAATAGTATTATGGATATAGATATCATAACTCAGCATAATAAAAAGGAACATTAAAGAAATGATAAGAAAATAGAACGTGAATATGAGAAGGGTGAAAGAATCCCTTACAAAAAATTTGGCAGCCTAACGGTGCCACTAAAAAATTCTTAAAATGAATTGATGAGAGATATATAGGTTCGCTTATCATATGAACATGAAAATTAATGTAATTCGAATATAAAAGAACATCCCCAACATAAAAACATGGAGCATAAAATAAATGATATAAAGGAGAATACATGAAAAGAAAGTGTGAAGTTGGATCCCTTACCTTGTAGAGTTACTTCAAAAGCATGATGTTCGAGACCTTGGAGGATTGAGGGAACCTTGGGAAGACTCCTTGCTAAGTAAGGAGACCAGAAAATCATTGGAGAGTATTTGGAAGTGAAATGAATGAGGTAAATTCTTGTTCTTTATAGGAGAAGTGAGGGGATAAAGCATTAATTGTCAAGAGACACCTCGTCAGTGGTATTGGAAAAACCATGGGCTTTCCCAGAATATTTTGACATGGTATTGACCACTCGGGACACTTTGTACCTTATATACTATTAACAAGTCGACTAGTATTATTTCATAATTATTATATCTTTAATGATGTCATTAAACACAGAAAACTCAATAGTTGTATTTTCATTATTCACCGAAAATCAACTTTCTTAGAGAAATTCCAAAATTTCTCCTTAACCATATGTCGATGCTCTGATTTCAGAAATGAACTCCATTTTTTGAAAATAATTTTCTGAATAATTTGAATTTTATTTTTAAATAAAAAACACCATTCACGTGAAAAAACTAATACTTAACCAATAATTTCCAAAACAGTTATTTTCATATTTTATTGAATCACATTACTTAATAAAGTGGATGAATTATATTAAAAAGTTTTTAAATGATGTTTCTTAGTCCATTTGGTCACATTACTAAACATAAGCATAAAATCACTATTCATAATTTACTATTCACCAAAAATTAAGTTGATCTTTTTGGACTCTACATTTCATAATAAACACATATGTAGATGAACATTTTTTGAAAATCATTACACATTATTCAACAATAATAGGCATACTATATTTATCCAGTCATTTGAAAATTCACAAACATCACCATAAGAAGACATCAAATAATTTTTATTTAAATAAAGGGATTACATAATGTAACCATGGTCTTGTTACATAGACCCTTATAATGCCACCATAGGACCTATGTGTAAGGTGTGCTACGGTATTATAATCTTGGGGCGGCTCGACCCACATTGCCCGAGGTGTGATTTCTATCAGCATAAAATTTTCACGAAGGTGATTCTGTTCCAACTTCACATGATGAAGTTCAACATGGGTTTGGTCTAGAGAAAGGACCAAAGGTGATACCTCCTTCCCGAGTTCCATCAGACGGGTTTCAATCAGCTCGAGACTACTGTATGGGGCCATCGAATCTTCTATCTATATTAATTAATCAAGATCACTTGTATTTATAGACAATAATCACAACATTTAGTTTCTAACAGTCATATTGAACAACAATCATATAATAGTCAAAACCCAATGGTCTTATTTTAATTATACTCTTTTTATTAAATGAAATAATTTTGTTGAGTATAAAATAAAATAACACAAAAATTTAGGAAATAAATTTATTCAAAATTTCGGGTCATTACAATATCGTTTCTGATTTCAGAAACAATTTTTGAAATATAAAACACATTAAAATTCACATTCATGAAAAATAACCTTAATAAATTATAAATGAATTATTAAAGATAATAATATGTATGATGGTGAAAAATAATGTTCATGGTGTTAATGTCAAAACATAGATTCGTTTGTCTTTTTTGGAAAATGAAAAATGGTCATTGTTTGGAAAACAATATGAAGATTATTCTGAAATAAATTTATAGAAAAATTACACCATTGATAAAAGTGTATTTAATTAATCATAAATTAATTGTATAACATTTTTTAAAACATTTTTTGAAATAATTATTTTAGAATAAGAAGGAATTCTGATTGAAGTGACAAATAATGTTAGTTTTTATTAACAAAAATTATCAATTGTTTTAAGTACCAAGGTGTTGAAAAAATGGTTCTATTACTTCAAAATATAATTAATAACTAGTATAGAATAAAATAAATGTGTTTATTGAGAGATGGATCAATATATTTTATCATTTTACACTTAATCATAAACAATCTAGACAAATGATGAGAAAGTAACTTAAATCCCTCCCACATTGGTAAATTTTAATAATAATCCCCATGAATTAATAAAAAAAATACTTTTATAATATCATTTGGATAAATAAATTCATGATAATACATGTAAAATATTCTTCATTTATACTTCATAAATTATTATAGGTGCATAACATAACATATGTCTCAAAGAAGAAAAAATTGAGATAAAATCTCATAACTTAAGTCTCAACTTCATTTCTGCACGGTCATACCTCCATAATAATAAATATATGTATATAATATTTTTATTAATCAAAAATAATTATATATATAAAATAAATTATTGTTTACTTATGACCTTTTATTACACTTCTATTAACAATTCTCTATTAATGTCATGTTTTTAGTAATAATAACTTGTTTTTAATATATATTTCAATTTCAATTTTTATTCCTATTATATTTTTCATGAATTAATAATCTATGGAATTGTTACCATGATATAAATATCATATACATTAATTTTATATGTATTTATAGTATTATGTAAAATGTAGTGATAGAAAATGAAATTCACCGTTTATAGAGATGGCAGAGTGTATGTATGCATGAATGTTCGTTCCATATTCCTAAAGGATTTGATGATATAAATATAAGTAATATATTCCCCTATAATAATAATAATTATTTATTATATATCATATAATTTTATTAAACTAATCCTTATCACCATCCATGTAATGAATGAACAAATCACATTTCTTTGTGAGGAATTAGTTCATCGTACACACGAACGATGTTATTAGATTCCCATTCAATTGAATGTAACATGACCATGTGAAATAATAATTCTATAATCAAAATAAAATCATATATATCACTTATATAGTATAAAATTTTCATTATGTCATCCCTTGTGAGGTGTTAATGGAAAAAACGATGTCATTGATTTTTGAGGTGGTAGTCCTCTGTACACACGAATGATGATTTCATTTCTCATATCATGAAATTGGATATAGTTTCTGGTAAAACAATTAATATATAAAAAAATAAATTTATGCGATATAAAATATTTATTATATAATATAGGTTTAATAATAATTTATAGAGTTTTAGGAATAAATAAAATAAAAAGGCTCGTTGATGAATAATAATTATTCTTCAAGTAACCACCTTATGTTTGCGACAAAAGCCTTCCTAGGAAATATTTATTCCAAAAAGATTACATAAATATTGAGAGTAAATAATTGTGGACGTTATTTTTGGTAGGTATTGGATAATCTAAGTGGTTTTAAAATTGTTAAGAGAATTGAGGAAGGGGTTTCCTTTTATATGTGATGTGAGTGGAACACGTGTATTTTTCTAAAATAAAAAGTGTATTCATATTTATTTCATGAGTCAAGACATTGAAACAGATAATTATCAAAAATTATACATTATAGTGAATATATTTTTTCATGAAATATATTCTAAAAATAATAATTTCTTTTTAACCATTATTCTTTTATTTTAACCCCTGATAAACCCTTTTTTACCATAAAAGTGATAAATAATTTTAATTTTTTTTCTTCTGAAATTCATTTTTTTCAAAAAATAGTTTTAATATATTATGTAATATAAAATATTATTCTTAAATTATGTAATCTATTTTTTCAAATTCAATTCACAGTAATGGATTATTTTTATTTAAATTTTATCTTATAAACATGATGGAAAAATGAGTTTCTAAAGATAAAATGATCAATAATTTGAAAAGTTTGTTTATAAAAATTCAATAATAATTTTATCATTAATGAACTAAATTAGATTAATAGATATATAATTTAACTTATTTTACAATAAATACAATTTAAAATACAATTTAATTTTATCAATAATTTAAACTAAATTTTATTTTTTATTTAAAATTTAATATTTTTTACTATTCATAAAAACAATTAATCATTTCAGAAATTCTCAATAAATCACCATATAATAATTATAATATCATCATTTAAAAGAAATTAGGTCAATTTTTTTTAAATTAATTTTCTAAAAGGTAGAAAAATAATATTATTTTTTTCACAAAAAGTATATATTTTTTTTGAAAATATAATATTTATATAAAATATAAAGTCTTTTATTAAAATTAAGTACCTTTTTACACATATTTATTATTTAGATAAAAACATTATATTATATTATTTAAAAATTATATATTTTTATTCATATTTCTATGTTTAACAACTCGGTTACAAATATCATTTCAAAAATATTTATATTAACAATATATCTAGGTTCATTGAACCTCAGTTTTGCATGTAACATAATTGAAACTCAGAGTTACATGATAAATAAGATTATCTAAATGTTGTGTGAAATATAATATATCAATTAAATATATTTTATTTGAAGAAAATACACAAAAAACATGGTGTCATAAAAAGCTCATGTCCATATGAAAAATCAAACCCATTCTTATGGCGCCCAAAATCCACATTCCATGTTCTATGGATCATAAATACCTTCTTTATATACCCCAATGAAATAAACTACGAATCCCTATTTTAAAATAAAAAAATTACTATATCAATTAAATATATACATTTATATACATTTTCATTTTTTTTATGTTATAATGTGTTTTGAAAAACATTATTCTAACATAGACCATGTATTTCTAAAAAAATGATATTTTCTAAATATATAATAATCAATTAAATCAATTATATGTCTACATCGTGTTCCAAAAATTATCCACACATTTTTTCTTATTAGAAATACCAGGAAAAATATATTTTGTTTATAATTTGGAATAATGGATACAGAATCCGGTTATGCTCAAATGATCATCAAGATTAAAAATATTAGAAGTTATCATTTTATGATTAATATGTTAGGAGAAAATAAGTTTGAAACAATTTTTTGTAACTAAATAGATGATGTTGAAATAAATATATATATATGAAATAAATATAGAAATAACAACATGGGTTATATTAATTTACATCATAATGATGGAATACATAATTATTGTTATAATGATCTTCACAACAAATGACTTTGTGGATACATAATTCTTAACATCAAGGCTGAATCCAAGTTATTATTATTTTTATCTAAGGTCAAAACAGAGACACCGCTATTGAATTATAAATGTATACACAAAATTCAATGGTATAAAATTCATATTTAATATTCACTCATATACATCTGTATGTGAGACCATCACATTCATCGAAGTTAAATATATATATAAATTCCCACCCATCACTTATTTATGTTAATTTCATTATTTATATGATATACATTTCTAAAAAAACATTCACATGTAATATTCACTCATATAAATTTGTATTTGAAGTAAATATAATGAATACAAATTCTTTTCCCCATGTAAAAAAGGTATAACATGATCATAACCCATCCTAAGAAAAAAAGATGATGTATAAACAATATAAAATCATGTTTCCTCATCAATCAATAAATATCCATATAGAAATAAATATACATATTTATAATATTTACTAAATAAATTAATCAAATTGGTTCCAATGTAATTATACATTAAAATTACATAGTATATGGAATTGGTTACAGGTTTTACTTGAAAATCAATCTAATAATTATATATTTTTTAGGTGAATACCCATATATCACTGTAATGAAATATATAGTTCTCATAGATGAAAGGCATTGGAATGAATATTATAACTATAAATAAGAAGGATTAAGAAATACCCAGGAAGGGATCCATTTTCATTTTTTCCATTCCACTAAATTAAATAGGATTAGAGAATTTATAATATAATCATTTCTAATATAGACACCAATAATGGAATTAATTTTTTTTATAAAATAACATGTCAATGCCGACAAAATTAGATTAAAATACCCTAATGGTAATAGTAACGTAAGAATAAAAACAACAAGAGAGGGACACCATAAATACAAAATACAATTAAATTAATGATATTAATTAGAAATAAAAATTATATGGAAGTTAATAAACTATATCAAACAAAATATGTTGTACAATATCAATCATGTCTCATGGAACTAAAAATAAAGACTTCTAAAAATTATGGCTTCTGAAATATTTAATTCAAAACCCCATAGTGGATAAAATATAAAAAATTAATCAATAAACTATGTAATGAGGGTATAATAATTAAAAATAATATTGGGGTATTTTATAAATCATAAAAATAAAACATGATGTATTATAAGATTTCTGTCTCAAGGGGTGAAATCTGAGACATAAAACACATATCATACTTTTCGACATCCAAAAAATTGATTGAATATCATTTATATCCAAATGAATATTTTAATTATCTATTTTTTATTATTATTCAATTACATAACATTTTATAACATTTATTTATAACAATTAAATATATGTATATAAGTAGGTTATTTTCTATTTCCGATATTGGATGTGAGTAATCTCGATCTTTTGAAACTAGTTTCACAGTTGTGGTGTTGTTCTCCATTCTAATCCAAATGATCATCATTAGAATATTGTAAAATGTAATGTAACTGATGTTTTATAAATTTTTATACTTTTATATTTTCATTCTATGAGATTTTTTATGATCATTAATGACTAAATGATCAATGAGTATGTTTTGAAGACTTTTCACAAATGGATGTTAGTATCTTAATTAATGAGTTTCTATTAATATGTACAATCCAGAAACAAAATAAAATAATTATTCAATTATATATATAAATATCATATATTATTGATTATTATATTCTCATATTCAACTATGATATTTTTTATCTCATTTTTCATGTTGGTAGTTATACTAACACTAAAATGAACACACTGTAATTAATGGATGACTATGATTATGAAGGTGAATTTTTAGGATTAATATAATTAATAAAAATGATTAATGCTATTATTTATATAATTTATAAAATAGTTAATAATATTTACTTATATTTTAATTATTAATAATAAATCTAGAAGAAAAAAATGTAAAATTATAGAGGCGGTAGTATGTAGAATAATTAGTTGAGGTTTTAATTTCCTAAAAAGGGCGGTAAATAAGGTGGATTGTATTTTGAATCTATATAATCATATTTATAATTATTTTCTTATTTATTCATCAATTTCATCCTTTTAACATGTGTATGTAGTTTTTAGTAAAATATATAATTCATCACTTCATGGAGGTGGTGGTCTTCACAATACACGAATGATGGTTTCATATTTCATAATATAAAAATGGATAATGGTATTAATAATTAATTCCAATGTATAAAAAGATTAATTATACAAAATATAATTAATTATATATATTTTATTTTTATATTTTCATATGAAAATTATGAATGAAAGGAATGCAAATGTTATAAAAATGTTCAGACGTTGAGGACATGTGACTTACCTTAGATGACTCCTTGGATTTGTTTATCTTAGAAAAAAATTTACTAGGTACTAAGAGGAAAAATTAGATTATATGGGATGTAATAATTGATTAATTTTTTTAGAAAAATAATTTTTTTATTGGTATTGAATTAGTGGGGAGAAGTTCCTTTTATAAGTTGTTAGAAAAGGTATTTCTATTTTTATTTAAACCCATTATAAAAAGAAACATGTTTTACTTTTCCAAAAGACTCAATAATAGAAAATACTTAAGAATGGATGATATATGTTCAATAATTCATCCACCATTAATATTCAAACATGTAATAGAATTGACATTATGTCCATTACTCATAGATTTTTAAAATTTTAGCATTAAAAATTTTACTATTGAAACTATTTAGTTTCTTAATTAAATAATTTATATGCATAAAAAAATAATTACCACACTAATATAATTTACAAGATAATTACATAACATATATATCCATTTTATCAACAAAATGTTAACTATTTACGGAAAATCAAGTATAATGTTAGCCAATGTAATGTATTCAATCACATATTTAGAAAAAGTGTATTTTTATTCATAAATTTTATATATAGTGTAAATATATAAATATATTTAATTTTATTGAATATACTGGTTTGTGATAAAAAAATTTATGTGTCTTTCAAAAAAGAATAAAAAATTTTACCAAAACCATTCTAAACTATAATATATTACCAAAACCAATTTTTAATGGAAAATATTACCTACATTCGTAAAATGTTAATAATAAATTTTCAAAATTATATTTATAATTTTCTAAACATATATATTTTAACTAATTAAATAAATATTTGATAAAATTTAAAATTCTTTTTTATAAAATGACAATTTCATAAAAGGTAGACGTTACTAAGAAATTATTTTTCAATATTCACATAAAAAAAATTTCAAGAAAAATCTATAAAATTAGTTTTAATGTTATATTTTCATCAAAATATATTAATTTTATATTATTTATTAAATTCATACACTGCATGATGAAAATTTAACTATTAAATAATGACATAAAATGAAAATGAAAATTATTTTCATATGAAAAAATATTTTAATGAAATATTTACTTATATTATTCTTATATTATATTAATTAATAATTATATTAGCGTCAATATATTAATAATATCAATAATGTGTTGCATTAATTGCTTATTTTTTATAATAAAATGATGCATATTGACACCAAATATAAAATGGGTTCATTTTAAAGCATAAATTAGTCTTATTAAAAAATTATCTAATCTAAATTGTTTTGTATATATGCCTTACTATTTAAAATTTTATTTTTTTATTTAATAAATATATATATATACATATATATATATATATTTATTTAATAATTCATTCATATTTATTTACCATCAAATTATATGTCTATATTTTAATTATTATATAACCTCTCATAGTTCATTGTTGTTTGATGTTGTGTGGGATGTATGTTTTCAAAAAAATAATTTTTAAAAAGAATTTAATAATTTAAATATTGTTATGTTATATTATACTCCCTTAAATAAATAATGGGTGATAACATTAATTATGATATATTATTTAAATTACATTAGGATATCAAAAAGATGCGAATAATTAAAGATATAATGTCATATAATGTGTTTATCTAGACAAAAGATGTATGGATAAGAAGCAAATTTTTTCACTTCATCTTGCTAATCAATGAATTCATCATTACATTGTAACTCTCTACTCTGTACCCCCTTTTGTAAAATATATTTTCTTATATTTCATTTCATTAACCCCCATGGGGATTCTCAGCATATTTTTGATATGGTAGAAATATAAGAATCCTTCCTTCATCATATTTTTCACATGAACATCCAAGAGACTCTATCATTATCGTTTTTTCTAATATAACTATCCACACATTGTAAATAATAATTCTTGAGAGATGGTTTTAAAATCACAATGCTTTTAAATTCATTTCTTATCTCTTTAGGTTTCTTTTTTTACTATCTCTGAATTTTCCATGACATTTATTGTAAACATGATTTATTCTGACTTCTACCATTTCTATAAGAAAAATGTATTTACATGTGAGAGTAACAATAAATGTGAATTATTCATGGATAATTACATGAAAAATAGATCATTAAAATTTCATATTAATTATAATTATCAAATTATAATTCAGATAAAGAATATTTTCTTTTGGTTCCCACAAGGTTTATCGATGTTGTGTTTGTAACATCTCAACTCGAATAACAAATTCTGGGACGAATGGCCTCATAACCTAATGTGAACCTCCCAATTGAAGGATGATTTTTTCTAAGACTGAGGTTATATTTCTATCAGTAGGGAGACGATAACCTAAGCATCATGTCATAGGAACAATAAAAAAATTAAAAATGATAATTTATCATATTAAAAATGAGGAAAATAAATAAGAATAATACTTATATTATAACTGAAATACCTCCCAATTTCACTAGTAATTATATTAAAATAAGTAATAAATAAACAAATAAACATCCCCACATGGGTCTGCTAGTGTCTATCCTAATCCACCTCATGATTTATCCTCCTCTACATATTTGTCTACCATGGGTCACTTTTCCAACACTGGACCCCTCATGAAATCCATAACTTCATCAAAATTACCATGACAGTTGTGATTAAAATACTCATTATCACACCACTGATGCATCCTTAACCTGATGTGATCACGTATAAAAGTTTATACTGAAATACTAATAAATGCATAATGATCAGAAACATTCAATACAAAATAGAGTGGGTGTGTTCTATCAATGATTCCACATACCCCTAGATATATATGCATTGGCTCTATATATGTAGGTTAATCATGATATGATTTAAAAACAAAGGATTAACAAAAATCCTAAAATCCACCTTGTATGTAATTATAAGGAATTGAGTTTGGTCATGCCACAAATTCATTGTCTCCCTACTCCATCAGGGTTCATGCCCTGTGGTAATCATGCCCCTCTGGTCAAGCCCCCAAGAGGTGATATATCATCAAGTACAATAGTCAAACCATATGTCAACCATGTGTAATGTCTAGACTATGATTCCAATAAACTAGTGTTCCAAGCCTGTAAAACCGCAAAATTTCATAGTACGTCATATATTCAATGTAATTTAATAGCATGCGCAACACAAAACACTGAGTTAGAGCGCACCACAACATACCAAACTAGCCGTTCAAAAGGCAGTTATGAACTGTGTAAACTGATTTTGAATTTAAAATATTCTATAAAATTTTAGAATCAATATTACGTTTTTTATATACACAATATAAGAATTAATTCATCTTTTAGATACAAGAATTATTTTTAAAAAAATGAAATTTTAGCTCCTGTTAATGGAAAACCATCTTAAATCATAAAATTGAAACATTAATATATCATTAATTTTAAAATTTAATTTTTTTTGAATCGGGACATTAAAATTTAGTTTCTATAAATTCAAGGTGTTTTTTCTGATATCATTCATATCTGGATGAATGGTGAAATCTACTCAATTTTATTTGAAAACAACTATTTTAATAAAAATAATTTATAGTGTTAATTTTTTAATTTGAATTTATTTCAATTATAATTATATTATATATTTTTCATTTAATACAATATTGGTCATCATAAGTAATTTCACAGTTAAATTGGACATAAAAACATGTCAATCTTTTGATAGTTTTTACTTTTTTAAAAATCCTCTTTTTTGTTTTGACAATGTAAATTAATTTTAAATTTATAAATGTTTCTTCTATGTTTTTAGTTTTTTAATATAGGATTATTTTGTGAATTAGAAATATCATAATTATCTTAGGATAGGTTTTTGGTATTTTTCTGAAAACATTCAGGTAGAGATGAATAGTGAAAAACACTAAAGTTTAATAAAAAACAACTTTTTTAATCAAAAATATTTTTATTGATAAATTATAAAAATGAGTAGTTTTAAGGTATATATAGATTATATATTTACCATTTAATCTATTTTTTTCATTTTATGTAATTGTTCATTTAAACTGGACATAAACAATTGTCAATCTTTTGATAATTATTATTTCTTAACAAAACGCTTTCTGTTTTGATAGTGAAAATTAATTTTAATTTAATTTATGCAACTTCTATGATTTAAATATGGAAAATTGGATTCCATATTTGGAATCAGGTGGTCCAAATTGTGTAAATATGAATCTTGTTTTAGTCATTATGTATAATTACTTCGGTAAATATTTTATTTTCAATGGTTAAAGGGTAAATCCTGTAAATAAGGGAAAACAAATAATATTATAATAATACTGAATTTCACTAACATGTATCCTCTTCCTTTTGGTTGATACACTTCCGGCCTTGGGCATCCTTGGGTTGACTTTTAAGCCCTATGGAGCCACATGGGTGAGACCATGACTTTTTATATTAAATAATCAAATGTAATGGAAAAAATAACAAGAGATAATATATTTTATTAAACTAATTATTATATGAGGATATATAATTGATAAATTCGACTATATATAGTCATATGAAAACTAAAAATATTTTCTAGTTCATGATATTTTATTTATAATTTTTTGACTTAAAATAAATATATTTATATATGACACAATAATGAGGTAGTATTTTCTTTATAAATGAGTGATTTAAATATTTGATATTATAAATATTAAAATAAATATAATTTCAATGTTTTGATTCCATAATAGAATTTTATAGGTTAATATGACATGATAAGGTTTATTAAATGATTTAGTTTCGAAGTAATAATATTTTTATGATTTTAGAAATAAAATATTATTCAATAATGTCAAAATTGATATAATTTAGTTTTTAAAACAAATAATATATTATTAGTTGATATAATATTCATAAAAGACTTAGGTTGGGACAAAGGGACTAAATGATTATATATGTCTCATTATTTAACCTATTGTAGTTCTCTTGATATTTTATCATATGTTTATTAAACATATAATATAAAATAAAAAGGGTCATGGTAAAAGTCATACTATTTCATTAAGAGTTAAATCTAAATTATAAATTTAATATAGTGACCTAAACATATCTAAAACACGTTTTTTGAGAGTATATATACCCATACCCACCCTATCCTCGAAATAAATCATTTTGGAGACATTAGAAATTGAAAATTACTTTATTATAAAATAATATTTCATGATTTTCATAAAGTGAATTTCACCTCTATTAGAAAAGGGCACTCACCCTTCTCTAAATTTCACACCTCGAAAGCCTTTTGGTTCTGCCAACCCCAAGACCAATGTCCTCTAAACATTCCTGAATTCACCCTAGAAACCTTAATTTGATTAGAAATCCAACCTACCAATCCCTTTTGATCAAATCAAAATGAAAAACCCGAAGAAGAGGTATTAATTTCACCACCATCTTTCAAGTTGTTTTCTTCATCCACTTCCTCTTTTTCTTGTTTACATTATAAAATGATATATATTGTTTTCTATATATAATTTGATGTAGTTATAAATATGGTACAACCATATTAATTATTCTATCCATCCTATAAATGACATGTCACCACACGTGCGTACATACGGATTACCGTCTCCACGTCATGGTGCAGTTGTTAGTCAAATAAATTATTATTTGAATGGTTATAATAAAGATGTATAATTTATTTTTATAATAAAAATAACATTTTTATGATTATTTATATTTGATTTTCCATCTATTTACAAATTATTTTAAATCAAAATAATGATATTGCCGCTCGTGTGTACGTACAGATTACTGTCTCCATGAACGTGATAAGATTCATTCACCATCATAACCATTCAAGAATTGTTTTCATTTGGTTATTGAAAAAATTATTATAAACATAATATAATTCACTACATGATTCAAATACATCGTATACATAACAAACACGGCTTATGTATCAAAACATATAATGTAAAATGAATCAGTTTAAACATGAAACGACGATACTACTGAAATATCATTATCAAAACAATATTAAAAGATCATATATGATATCATATTAATGTATATTATTCTTTTGTAATTTAATAACAATTATTTCACTATTATAGATGAGTTTAACCTACACTCTACCAAGTAAAGGTACATGGTAATGGTTACTTTCACTATCTCTTTATTATCTGACGTTGTTTTTACGTATGTATCTACTGGGACCTCTTTATCATCCACATCCATGTTTCATAAAAAAAATTCAAATTTTTTTTTCTATTTAATAGAAAATTGGATAAATTCATTTATATCCTTATTTAACATTCTATGTTTCTAAATGAATCATTCCATCATTTTCCGAACAAGGTACTTTATGACCATTTTCGACAAAATAAAGGTAAGAATGCCTTTTTTATCTTATAATGTGGGTAAGGTTATTATCCACTATTATCACATTATCGAAGCATCCCTTAAAATCATATAATAATATTTTCCAAATAATTTTGTTTATATTTATGTGACTTTAAATGATTTCAAAAAGAAAGATATATTTCTGTCAAATAGTTTTGATTTTATCTGTGTCAACATCTTCTATTAAATTTTATACTTGTTTGAAGAAAAATCATTATGATACAATTCTATTATATTTTATTGATGGTTTTGTGATATGTTTGACTATGGATGTGTTATTTATATTCCCTTAATAGATTATGGTTAAATTATTTAAATTTCACTTTCTAGTTTTAATACAAATGTTTATATTGTTTTTCAGCCTTTTCATATGAGGAATGTATTGGACTTAGTATGTGATGGGTGGAGCCCGCTATAGCTCCTCGAAGCACCAGTAGGTCTCATGGGACAACTAGACATGGAATTTCCTGAGACCATTCCCAAAATTATATATGGTTTTGGCCGAGGCCTTAATCATTTTATGATGTATTGGTCGAGCCCTTGAAAAGATGTTTTAAAATGTCTGGTATTATACATTCCCTTATTAAGAAAATAATATTAATTGTTTATGTGGTAATTCAACTAGTATAATACCCATTACTATGTTTTATTATGGCATTATTTACTCAGCTCATATTCTTGCCATTAAATTGTTCAGGTTTTTTATTTGTAAACTCAGGTGTTATCAATTATTCACCATGCCTACTGTTTATGTTATCTTCGACTATATTTTTTACCCTTACAAGAATTTGAGCTCAGCCCTTTCTTATGATTCATTTTCATAGGATACGAATAATTCAGTAATGAGTGAATGGAAGGCATAATCTCGGAGGTTTGGATGTTTCAAATGGAATGATTTAGTGTTTTATTTCTATTCAAGTTGTGAAGTAATACTTATTTATGAATCATGTTTCCAATAATATGGGATTGATCTATCTTTTTGGGCATGGTAACCTTGTATCAAGCCAATGTTATGTAATTATGCATGGACTCTAGGCAACTGGGGTCGGGGAATTATATTTCTAATCAAGGGATGTTTAGTAAAAACCATTGTAACTTGATTTAGATAAAGTCTGATTAGAGCACATTACACTAAGATAGACATTGAGGATTAGTATAGAAGAACTTCATAGAGTTTTGTTAATGTATTTATTTTTTGATTTTTCAATGAAATACATCCGTGTATAGATACAAGTAGGTAGAGCTTGCTCTGGCATAGATGTATCTAGGGGTAAAACCCGAGAACACCGCATTGATCTAGATTTGAATGGGAACTGGTGGATGACAAAGGGCCTTGTTGCACTCTTTGTTATGACACTACTGTGGGATATTCTTAGGATAATTCTAATTTTCATTACAAACCGTTATGATGTATTTATGAGTATATAATTCTCAATGAAATCATTTTTATGATTATGGATTATATTTATAAACTGTTCAATTTTTGTTATGTATTTTACAAGTTTAGAATTATGAATTTTGATTCATAAACTGACCTAGTGTATTCCATTGTCTAGAAATGATGCCCAGTAGAAGGAATGAGGACTCCAAAATTATGTATGATCCAAAGAGTAAGAAGGACCATATCATTCATGGTATTAATCCAACATTTAGAATAGAAATACTGTCCCATGTATTATTATCATATGAAGAAATTATATCTTCTGTTAACAAAATTATTAAAGAATTTTCTAATTCCCATTTCATTGAAGGAAAGTGTGATAAGAAAAGGATGGTAGGGATAATGATGGATAAAGGGAAGAGAGAAAAGTATAAATATCCCAAATGTGATAACTATGGAAAGAATATCCATGGAAAATTCATGAAGGTATTGGGATTTTGTAATAAGTGTGGATATAAAGGACACAAAGTACATTATTACCAGGGTAAGAATAAGGGTTCAAATGTAAAAAAGCTTCATCTTGAAGGAATTGGAACACTACACGAATCAATGTCACAGTCCTCAGAGTATACATAAAATGATACTATTGGATAATAATAATGTTATGATACTACCACTGATGAAGAGTAATGACTATTGTACTTATATTGTTACTATATAATTATGTCTTTTTAGTGTTTTATCGATGATATACTAGTCATATGGATTATGGAGATAAATAATGATTGTACTACAGTACAATTTCATTGATGATATGAGATTATATAGTTCAATGAAAAGTGACTCAAAAATAAGGTAATCATTTAAACAAATACATAGTTGGAGGAATGTTAATCCTTTATATGGTCTTGATATTGTGGTATTGATTTTGGAATAAAATATGGTTTATTTGGATAAATTATATTGGATATTCTTTACATCCTTGGGACTGATTAGTGGTTTGTTTATTCCATCGTTGCTGGTGTATTCACAATTTTTTCATATGAGGAATATATCTAGTATTCTATAAGTAATGAGGGAGCATGATTGAAACAAATAAGTTTGTTACCAAGTTTTGAAATAATAAATGATGAAGGTATACACATGATATTAAATGGTAAAAATGATCTTCATTATGTTTACCTTCCAAATAAATTTTGGAATGTGATTTTGGATAGAATTATTTGGGATATGTATAATGGTTAGATTGTATTAAGTTTGACATTGGATTCTATTCTTATGGATAAATAATTTTTTATGTTTTTTTGGATTGGTATAAAAATTACAACCTGGAGGTCGGGTAACAACCTTTCATTTCAGGCAAGGCCGTGAGACTTGAACCCGCAACCGAAGGGAAACATGGGTGCACCACCTACCACTGACCTACATGATGTCATAGTTTTTATAATTTTATTTTATTAAATAATCCCACTTAGAAAATATAAATTCATTTCTTTGGAACCCTATACGATTAAGATAAATAGTGTATTTTTATCATCAATTATATTTTAGAGTGAAAGATGGGATTGTAGTAGAAATTTTTTGAAGGATAGAACTGTAATTGTCAAGTATATTTTTTTCTCTTATTATATGAAGAAATTAATTCTTAATATTTAGTTAAGGGATCTTTAAAAAATGTATTCTCCTTAAACCTTAGGTTTTTTTGAACTAATGATATTTTAAATCATCATAGATTGATGGCTATGAGGCCCTCAATTTTACATTTGTTTAGGATTGATGAAATCAATATCTCCCTATAAATATTTACATTTTTCCTTTAATTGTGTGTCTCTAAATTTCACCTATGTTCTCCTAATAGAGATCCTAATTTTGTGGTGACTTTTCATTTTCCTTTTCATCTCATTAAGACTAAATTTTAATAACCCAATTTTTGATGTGGGTCTTTTGCAAAGGAATTTTATATTTTTATCCTTTTTCAATTTCAAATTGTGAGGATGCAATTTACTGAAGGAGGAGAGAATGTAACACCACATTATTTCATAGTACGTTATCTTTTCAGAGTTATTCAATAACATGCACAACATGCAACACCAAGTTAGAGTTCAACACAACTTACCAAACTAACTATTCAAAAAGAAATTATGAATAGCATAAATAAAATATTGAATTTTATATTCTCTATAAAATTCAAGAATATATATAAGGTGTTCCTTAGACATAATATAAGAACAATTTCATTTTTTTATAGAAAAGAAGTATTTTTCAAAAAATGTAATTTTAACTCCTTTTAATTGCGAATCCTTTTTAAATCCAATATCTAACAGTTTTATTTATTCATTTTTAAAAAATAATATTTTTTTGAATCTTGAAATGAATATTTTGTTTTGATAAATTTTTGGTGTTTTTATGATAACTTTCATGTTTTTGTGAATAGTGAAAAATAGTAAATTTTAATTAAAAACAACTTTTTTAGTCAAACTAATTTATATTGTTCAATTTTATATTTTAATGGTTTGGAAGTATAATTATATTATATTATTATAATTTAATACAATTTTGGTAATTATATGAAATTTCACAATAAAATTGGATATAAACACAACTCAATATTTTGATAGTTTTTACTATTTTAAAAACTGCTTTTAGTTGTGACAATGGTAATTAATTTTAAATTTTTAAATGCAAAATCTATGTTATTAATATGGTAAAATATACTTCCTTTTTGAATTTGTAATATCAAAATTATCTTACGGTGAATTTTTGGTATTTTTCAGAAAAATTTCACTTTGTGATGAATAGTGAAAATAGTAAATGTTAATTAAAAACTACCTTTTTAATAAAAATAATTAATATTTATAAATTATAATATTATTTAGATTTAAAGTATAATATGATAATTTTTTTACCATTTAATCAATTTTGGTAATTGTATGTAGTTTCACCATTAAACTAGACATAAACAAGTGTCAATATTTTGATAGTTATTATTTCATAAAAACACGCTTTTTGTTTTGATAGCGAGAATTAATTTTAAAATAATTGATTCCACTTTTATTGTATAGAATTTGGAAAAACTGATTTTGTATTTGAATTTTTCAGGACCAAATTGTTTAAATAGATATATTTTTTAGACATTATGAATAATTATTTCGGTAAATATTTTATTTACCATGGTTAAAAGGTAAATCTGGTAAATAAGGGGAAAAAATAAAATTTTATTAATAAAAAATTTCCCTAAAATGTGTCCTATTATTATTGGTTGATACAGGTCTGACCATGGGCATCATAGCGTTGACATTGAGACCCCATGGAGTGACATGGGTGTGATAATGACATCTTATATCAAATAATCTAATGTAAAGACAAAAATAAGAAATGAAAATATCTTTTAGAAAAAATATTTTTATATGAGGATATATAATCAAACAAATTGAATATAAATATTAATTAAAAATAGAAACTCATTTTCTACATCATGATATTTTATTTTATAATTTTAGATATAAATACAAATATTTATATATCACACAATAATGATGTTCTATTTTCCTTAATAATGAATGAATCTAATAACTGAATATTATGAAGATTAAAATAAATATAATTTGAACGTTTTGATCCTATAAACGAAATTTATTGGTTAATATGACATGTTAAGGATTCATCAATGAATTTTTTTCGATTTAATAGTGATATTATTACATTAACTAAAATATATTATTAAATAATGTCAAAAATAACATAATTGGGTTTTTAAATCAAACACTGTATTATTGGTTGATATAATATACCTAAAAGTATATGGTTTTGACAAAGGGATAAATAATATTATATTTGTCGTTAATGAACCTATTGGTGTTCTCTTGGTAGTTTATAGTAAGTTTATTAACCATATAATAAAAAATACAGAGGGACATGGTAAATGTAAAACTATTTAACTAAGAAGAAAATATAAATTATAAATTTACTATGGTGATCTAAACTTTTCTAAAAAATATTTTTTGAGATGATTTCAACCAATACCCACCCTATATTTGAAATAAATCATTTTGAGCCATTATAAATAGAATATTACTTTATTATCAAATAATATTACAAGATTTTCCTAAAGTGACCTTCACCTCTCTTATAAAAGGAAACTCTCCATTCTCTTAATTTCATACCTACAATGCATTTTTGTACAGAAAAACCATTCCTAATAACCTCTAAACATCCCTCACTTCATCCTATAGTAATTACATGGGTCATATAGCCAACCTCTGTATCCCTTTTGATAAAATCAAAAGTAAGAAAATGAAGAAGAGGTAATAATTTCACCACCCACTTTCATTTCATTTTCTTCTTCCACAACCTCATTATTTGTTTCATTATAGAATGATAAGTCCAGTATCATATATATACTGTTATGTTATTATAAATATGGTACAACCATATTCATTATTATATCCATCTTATGAATGACATGTCACCATATATGCGTACGTTCGACTTACCTTCTCCACGTAGTAGTATAGTTGTTATTCATATAAGTTATTATTTTTATGGATATAATAATGATGTATAATTGATTTAAATAATAAATATAACATGTTAATTATTATTTATATATGATATACCATCTATTTACACATTTTTAAAATCAATATAAAGATATTGTCTCTCGTGCGTACGTACAGATTACCGTCTCCACGAACACGATAAGATTCATTCCCCATCGTAACCATTCAAAAATTGGACTAATATGGTTATTTTATAATGTAATTACAATTTTTTCATAATAATACATGAGGTTAACTTACCTTTGACCAAGTAAAAGTTCATGATAAGGGTTAATTTCACAATCTCTTTATTATCCGATGTAGTTTTTACGTAAGTATATACTGTGATCTCTTTATCATCCACATCTGTGTTTCGTAAAAATTTATTTCAAAACAATTTTTCTATTTAATAGAAAATGATATAAAATCATTTATATCCTTATTTAGCATTATATGTTTTGAAATTAATCATTCTGTCGTTTTCCAAACAATTTACTTTATGACCCTTTTCGACAAAATTAGGGTAATAATGTCATTTTTTAACTTATACGGCTGGCATAGTTATTCTCCACCATTATAAAATCGTTGTAGCATACCTTATAATCTAATAAAAATATTTTCAAAATAAGTGATTTCTTTAATAATTATGTGACTTAAATGATTTCAAAAAGAAATATATATTTCTATCAAATAGTTTTGATTTTATTTATGTCAACATCTTTTGATGGATTTTATACTTGTTCGAAGTCAAATCATTATGATAAAAATCATCCATATTTTATTTATGGTTAGTTATATGTTTGACTATGGATGTGTTATTTTCATACCATTCATGGTTTATGGTTTTTTAATTGACATTTCGTATGCTAGTTTTAGTATGATGGTTTATGTTATGTTTCAACATTTTCATATGAGAAATGTATTGGACTTAGTATGTGCCAGGTGGTTACTTCTATAGCTCTTTGATGCATCAGTTGGTCTCATGATACAACTAGACTTGTAATTGGTCGAGGCTTTTCCCAAAATAATAAATGGTTTTGGCCGAGGCCTTAATCATTTTTTGACATTTTGTATGAGGCCTTGACTAGATGTTTCAGAATGTCAAGCCTTATCCATTACCTCATTATGAAAAATAATATTAATGGTTCATGTGGTTATATATCTAGTAGAATACCCATGACTATGTTTTATTATGGAATTATTTACTCAGCTCATATTCATTCTATAAATGTGTTCATGTTCATTATTTGTAAAGGAGAGTGTTTTCAATTGTTCACCATACCTTATATTTGGGTTATATTCCGCTGTATTTCAAACCATTACCGAGCCTTTGAGATCACCCCTTTCATATGTTTCATTCTCCCAAGATATGAAGATGTTAGTTATGAGTGACTTGCAGGAATAATCTAGGAGGCTTGGATGTTTCTAATGTAATAAATCAGTGTGGTATTTATTTTCATGTTGTAAAATTGTACTTATATATGAATATTATTTCTAATAATACTAAACAGATTGGTCTTTAGGGACATGATTTCCTTGTATCATTTCTATGTTATGTAATAATGAACCGACTCTGGGAAATAGGGGTTGGGATGTTAAAGTTGGTATCGTAGGATGTTAATTAAAAACCATGAGAACATGATTTTGATATTCTCTAATTAGATCCCATTACCCTATAATAGACATTCAGGATTATTTTATATGAACTTCTTAGAATTTTGATAATGTAGAGATTTTGTGAGTTTTCCATGAAATAAATCCATGTCTGGATATCGGCAGGTAGAGGCCGCTCTTGCATAGATATACCTAGGGGTAAAACCTGAAAACAACTCTTTGGGCTATACTTGAAGGGGAACTGGTTCATGATAATGGTCCTTTCTGCACCCTTGGTTAAGACACTCCTATGGGATATGATTAAGAGAATTCTCATTTTCATTACAATCCATTATGAATGGTTCAGTAGTATATATACCTACTCAAAGAAAACATTTTCCTGATTATGTATTATATTCATAAATTGTTCAATTGATGTTATGTATTAAACATGTTTGGAATTATGCATTTTGAATCATAAACTGACCTTTTGTATGCCATTGTTTAGAAATGATTCCCATTAGAAGTAATGAGAACTCTAAAAATATGTGTGATCCAAAGAGTAAGAAATATCAAATCTTTTAAGGTTTTAAGCCAACATTTATAATGCAAATAGTCTCCCACGTATTCTCAACATATGAAGAAATAATATCACATGTTAACAAGATAAGTAAACCATTCATTGATCCATATAGATTTTATGGGAATCACAAGAAGAAAAGGATGTTAGGTATAATGATGGATAATGGGAAGAGGGGAATGAATAATTTTTCCTTTATGTGATAACAATGGAAGAATAACCTTGGTAAATGCATGAATGGAATGAGAGTTTTTATAATGGTGGAGGAAAAGGACACCAAGTACGTGGTTGAAAGGATTCGAAAAAGGTTTCAAATGTAATATGCTTCATTTACAAGGAGTTGGGACACTACGTGAGTCAATGCCCTAGTTATCATATTATACTGCAAATTATGCTATTAGATAATAATCAAGTATTGATACAGCCATAGATGAAAAGGAATGACTATTGTTCTTATGTTGTTAATAAATAATTATGTCATTTTAGTGTTTTGTTGATGATATCCTAGTCATATGAATTTTGGAAATAAATAAGGATTTTACTGCAGTTCTATTTCATTAATGATTTGAGATTACAAGGTTCTATGAAAAGTGACTCAACAACAAGTTAATTTTTTTGAAAAATACATGTTTGGATGAATGGTAATCCATAATATGGTCTTGATACTAAGGTAGTGATTTTATAGTAAAATATGGTTGATTGGGATAAATTATATTGGATATTCTTGACTTCCTTGGAACTGATTTGGGGTTTTTTATTTCATTACTGATGGAGTATTCCAAATTTTTTAATATAAAGATTATATCTAGTATTCTATAAGGAATAATGGAGAGTGAAATTAATAAATAATGTTGTTACCATGTTTTTAATGAATAAATGATGAATGTATAAACATGTTATTACATGGTAAAAAAGTATCTTCATTGTGTTTAACTTCCTTATAAATTTTGGACTGCGAGTTTGGACAGAAGTATTTTGGATATGAATGAATGATGGAATGGATTATGTTTGACATTGGATTTTATTCTTAAGGTTAAAGAAAATTTTTAATATTATTATAGGATTTTTATAAAAAGGACAATGCGGAGGTCGGGTGACAACCTGTCACTTCCGGCAAAGCCGCGAAACATAAACACTCAACCCCTGGACGACAAGGGTGAATCACCTACCACTATCCTATGTGATGTCCTAGTTTGTATATTTTCATTTTTTTAAATAATGTCACAAATGAATTATAAATTAATTTTTTTAAACCCTATATTATAAGGATAAATATAGTATTTTTATGTTCTATTTTTTTAGGGTGAATGATGAGATTGGGGTAGAAATTGGTTAAAGGATAGAACATTGCTTGTCCAGTATATTTTGTTCTATTATTATATGATGAAATTAATAATAAAACATTAGTTATGGGATGTAATTAAAATTATTATCCTAAAACCTTATGTTTTGTTGACCAGATTATATTTTAAATCATTATAGATTGATTGTTTGAGGCCCTCAATTTTACACTTGTTTGGGATTGATGACATCAATCACACCCTATAAATATTTACATTTTTCCTCTAATTAAGTGTCTCTAATTTCCACCAATTTTCTCCTAATAGAGATCATAATTTAGTGGTCACTTTTTATTTTCCCTTTTCTCTTATTAAGACAAAATTTTAATAACATAATTTCAGATTTCAGTCTTCCACAAATGAATATTCTATTTCTAACCCCTTTCAATTTCAAATTTCGAGGACAAAATTTATTAAAGAAGAGGTGAATGTAACACCCCAATATTTCATTGTATGTTATCTTTTCAATGTTTTTCAATAACTTGTGCAACACAGAACATCGAGTTTGATTGCACCACAACATATCAAACTAGTTGTTCAATAAGCGGGTTTGAATAGTGTAAATTGAATTTTAAATTTTATATGCTCTATAAAATTTTAGAATCTATATTATTTGTTTCTTAGACATATTATAAGAACAATATCATTTTTTAGATAAAATAATTATTTTTTAAAAAATTCAAATTTACCTCCTTTTAGTGGGGAACAATTTTTAAATCCAATATTTGACACATTTATATATTCAATATGACAAGATAAATTTTTTTTAGAATCAGGATATAAAAATTTAGATTCAATAAATTTTCGTTGTTTTTCTGATAACATTCATATTTGTGTGAATAGATAAAAATTTAAAATTTTAACTGAAAAAAACTTTTTTAATAAAAATAATTTATAGTGTTAATTATACATTTGGAATGGTTGTTTTATATAATTATGGTATGTTTATATATATTAATACAATGTTTTTCATTATAAGTAATTTCACAATTAAATAGGATATAAACACATGTAAATATTTTGATAGTTTATAATTTCTTGAAAACCTTCTATTTAGTTTTGACAAAGGGAATTAATTTTAAATTTATAAATGAAACATAAATTTTTTTAAATGGGATCTAAATAAGTGTCAATATTTTGATAGATACTATTTTAAAAAAACACGCTTGATGTTTTGACTGCAGGAATTAATTTTATATTAATATCATCCACTATTGACTTTTGAATTTGGGAAAATGGATTCCAAATTTTAAATTAGTTGGTCTAAATTGTATAAATAAGTATCTTTTATTTTTAGACATTATGAATAATTACATCAGTAAATATTTTATTTACCCTGGTTAAATGGTAAATCTGGTTAATAAGCGTAAAAAAATAATTTTATAATAATACTAAATTTCCCTAACATGTTTCTTATTCCAATTTGTTGATACATGTCCAACCTTAGGCATCCATGGGATGACTTTGTGTCCCCAGGGAGAGATATGGGTGTGATAATGTCATTTTATATTAAATAATCTAAAGGCAAAAATAACAAAAGAAAATATATATTATTAAAAAAAAATTATATAAGTATATATAATTGTTCAATTCAATTATATTTAATAATTAAAAATCTAAAAATATTTCCTACATCACAATATTTTATTTATAATTTTTAAACATTAATAATTTTATTTATATTTGAAACAATAATGATGCAATATTTTCTTTATTAATGAATTAATCATATAAATGATATTATAAATATTAAAATAAATATAATATGAATGTTTTGAACCAATCAAAAAATTTTATAGGTTATTATTACATGTTCAATTTGATTAAAAATTAATTTTTTTCATTGTAATATTGATGTTATGACTTTAACAAAAAAAATTAAATAATGAAAAAATTGAGATAATTGAGTTTTTAAATTACATAATACATTATTGGTTCATTTAAAGTTTCTAAAAGTCTAAGGTTCGGCCAAAGGACCAAAATAATATTATATGTGTCATTAATGAACATATTGGGGGTCTCTTGGCAGTTTATAGTATGTTTATTAACCATATAGTATTAAAATAAAAAGGGACTTGGTAAATGTCAAACTATTTAACTAAGAGTAATATATAAATGATAAAGTTAATATGGTCACCTAAACTTATTTAAAGCCTATTTTTTAGAGGATTTAGACCCATACCCAACCTATCATCAAAATAAGTCATTTTGTAACCATTAAAAACTGAAAATTATTTTATTATAAAAGAGTATTTCGAGCTTTTCCAAAAGTGACCTTCACATCTCTTATATAAAAGGAACTCCCCCTTCTCTTACTTTCACACCTCCAAAGCATTTTGTATTGGCCCAAACCTACAAAAAAAAATCTAAACATCCCTCACCTCATCCTAGGGGTATTAATTTTTTCAGAAAGCCAACCTATGGATCCATTTTGATCAAATCAAATGGAAGAACCCGAAGAAGATGTAATAATTTCACCACCCTCTTTCAAGTTCTTTTCTTCTTCAACATCATCTTTATTTGTTGTTTATATTCTAAAATGATAATTTCAGTATCCTCTATATAATGCAACGTTATTATTAATATGTTACAACCATATTCATTATTCTAACCATCTTTTGAATGACATGTCACCCTACGTTCGTATGTACGACTTACCGTCTCCATGTCATGGTGTAGTTGTTATTAAAATACATTATTATTTAGATGGATATCATAACGATGTATAATTGATTAAAATAATAAATATAACATGTTAATTATTCTGTATATATGATATACCATGTACTTACATATTTCTTTAAAACAAAATAATGATATTGTCGCTCGTGCGTATGTACGGATTATCAACTCCACGAATGTTATATGATTCATTCCTCATCATAACCATTCTTTAATAATACTCATTTGGTTATAAAAAATAATGATTCTGAACATAATGTCATTATAGATATGAGTAAAATTAATCCTATGCATAACAAACATGGCTTCTGTATCAAAACATATAAAGTAAAATGAATCAGCTAAAACACGAAATGACGATTTTTCTGAAATATATTTATCAAAGAAATATTAGAAAATCATATATGATATCATATTAATGTATATGGTTCTTGTATAATTTATCATAAATTATTTCCCCATTATACAAGAGGTCAACCTACCCTCATACATGGAAAAGTACAAGTTAAGGGTTAATTTCACAATCTCTTTATTATCTGAGGATGTTTTTACGTAACTATCTGTAGTTTCCTAGTGTAGTGGAAGCATATTGGAGGGTTTTCCCAACTTTTATTTTAGCGTTAAAAAACGTTCAAACCGATATCTATCAAAATATAAAACTCTGGATCTACAGAATAGAATGAAGAACAAAAAACAAAAGAGGGAGTCCTGGAACCATAGAGATAGGATCAGCACATATTGGTTTTAATTAATTTAATTAATTCACAACAATTACCGTGGTGGAATTATTTCTTCATTAATGTCTCATGTCACGATCCATTGATATGTCATTGTGTCATAGAATTCAAGTGTAGGATTCCTCTAGCAGTGATCCACACATGTGCCACGTATCATTGGACATTGACGAAGGGATCTCCATTTTCTAGCACTGAATAACCTTTTCCTGGGATGTCCGCCTTCGATTGCCTTGATCAGACGGAGGAGGATCTCTCTCGGTTTTGAGGGAGTTCATGGAGGAAGTAGTTCGTTCGGCCTTGAAAGAATTCTTCTGAATTTTTCTGCACAATTATTTTCAATGGAAAAGTGTTGGGGTTGTGAAGATATTTATAATCAGTTTTGAGGTTATAGAGTTATGAAAATAAATAAACAATTACATGTTTTATTTATTTCATTAAACCATATTTAAAACCCCCACGTCGAATGATTAATTACTTGATATGTGCCCACATGGATTATAATAGATATCATTTAATAAAACCATATTATTTCCTCAAAATATTTACTAGAAGAACTACACACCATGTAATCATTAATACATTGAATTTAATCATTTTCCATAAAATTACACAGTGTGTATATTTAATATACATGGCATGTGCTTTTTATTTTCCATTTTAATTTATTTCCTCCACCACACTTATTAGTCATTGAGTAATGGATATTTATTTCTCAAATAAATGTAACTGCATTTCTCAGTAAAAAATATATATTATCTCATCGACAATATATTCTCTCGAATAAAAATGGTCCAAATAAATGTGATCATGCATCCTTAAATAATTATTAAACCACAATCGGGAATAATCATTATTTAACTCGTTAAATTAATGTTTAACTGGGATTCATAGACACACATAGTGTTTGACCCTTTAGGCCTCTTTTGCAGTGGCATCAGACGGTGCCGGCCCAATATCCAAGGTTAGCATCTAGCAACACGACAAGACACCCGTAGAGAAATAATTTAACTCCAAAATTACATGTAACTCATACGAATTCTTAAAATGTAATATAATGTCTTTGTATCAATATCTCTAATCATGTGGGTTGCATGCTTGTGCCATCAACCCATGTGCTCTATTATTTATTCGTTGACATTCCGAATTGAACTTGCCCATTCCTTACCATGGACATGGATTTATTCAGGCTATATCAATTCCATCAACGGGCCTGAGATATCTACATTTTTTATTGAACAGAAGGGAAAAATCCTTTCTCACATTATCTATTAATGTGATATTTCTTGTGACACACCGAACGTATCCTACCTCGCTGCGAAAAATGTGTCGTCATAGTTTTCACCAATAAATCAATGTAAGCGATCTGTAATACCCATTAATAATAAACTTATACTCTAAGGACTAATACACACGTTCGTAGATTTTAACATCCAATGACACAATGAAATGTGGATTTCTTACTGGCATGTCTCATTCTCATAATATCCCCCTTGATATTACCAAGGGAGCCCACCATGGGAAGGTTCTTCATTATTTTATGAGTCCTCACCCTTAAATAACTGTATTATTTATGTCCCTCAAATAAAATCATTCAACCATAGAACATATATTCAAGAACAGTGTTATGGCACATTAGGGTTCTCATCATAGTAGGGATCCACAGTGACCCTTTAATGTGACAACTATCCTTGGGACATTATCACATGCATGTTCACACAGAAGAACAATCACGATGTGATTTTATGTTTATTTATTTAATAATTTAAAAAGTTGTTGGTTCTAGGCCACCAACTCCAACAGACTCCCACATGGACTAGAGCCAACTGCTAACAACATTTAACCCAATAGCTATAACATGATATTCATGCTTCTGCTAATATAGGCATTTAGTCTTGGGGTTCAACACATTCTCTTCTCTAGAAACTCTGCTCACTACAACACACCTCTTTGATATAAATCCCTCAAGAGGTGATACTTCTGGAGTATGTTCATTGTCTGCTGATGTGACCTTGGTTATTTTTCAAGATCCACCACTGCAACATTATCACAGTACAATGTAATGGGATCTTTACTACTAGGCACCACATCAAGCTCCTAGACAGTGTTCTGAATTCCGGTTGCTTCCTTGGCTGCATCAGAAGCCACTATATATTTGGAGTCCACTATATAATTGGCGACAACGAGCTACTTTGAACACATCGAGCTCACATCTCCACCATTGAGACATAAAACATATCCAGATTGCGACTTCAAATCATTTTTATCTGTATGAAAACCAGTATCAGCATACCCTCTGATGACAAGCTACACATCTCCTCCATACACTGGGTACATATCCTTAGTTCTTCTCAAATACTTAAGTATAGTTTTAATAGGATTCCAATGTTGTTCTCCTAGATCTACTTGATATCTTCCTACCATTCTCAATGTATAGGCAACATCAAACCTGGTACATAACATGACATACATGATGGATCCTATAGCCGAAGCGTATGGGATTTTACTCATTCTATCTTTCTCTTGATGTGTCTGAGGACACATTTTCTTAGAAAGATGCAGGCTATGTGACACTAGAGCCAATCCCCTATTGGATTGTTACATACTATATCACTTTGGTATCTGGTCAATGTATGTACTCTGACATAGATCCATGAAGCCTCTTGTATCTATCACAAATGATCCTGATCCCTAGAATATAGGGTGCTTCACACAAGTTCTTCATGGAGAAATACTTGTTCAACTAGTCCTTAAATGACTATAATACTTGTATGTCATTCCTAATATGAAACATGTAATCAACATATACTACTAGGATAAATATAACATTCCCATTAAACCACTTATAAACACAGGGCACGCATTCAGTCTTAATGAAACCAAATTCTTTTATGGAATCATCAGATCGAATGTTCCATGAATTGGATGCTTTATTTAATCCATAAATGGAGTTATGCTACTTGAAAACCTGTTTGGATTCACCTGGTGTAACAAATCCATTTGGTCATGTCATATAGACACCTTCATGAAGATTACTATTATTGAATGTGGTTTTGACATCCATTTTCCTAATCTCGTAGTCATGGTAAGATGTTATGGCAAGTAGGATTTATATGGTTTTAATCATGGAAACTGGTAATATGGTTTCATCATAGTCTATTCCATGACACTATCGGAATCCTTTATCCAATAGCCTTTCATTATAGGTTCTAAATTGACCATCCATGCCCAGTTTCCTCTTGAATACATATTTGCATCCAACATGCTTTACATCAACTGGCTCATTTACCAGAACCCAGACATGGTTATGAAACCTGAAATCGATCTCAGAATTCACAGCTTCTATCCATCATGCAGCTTCTGAGCATTCTACTACATCCTTGTAGTAGAGAGGTTCATCATTTTCCAACAACAATTATTCACCATCCTTGGTGACTAGGACACCAAATCTCTCTGGTTCCCTTACCTCTCTTGTGCTCATACCTAGTACTTGTGATTCTGGAACCTCTTCCATGGGGACCTGTGGAACTTGTTCTGGTACAAACTCTTGAGTATCTTGAGAATCAAATTCCTTGAAGTCAATCATTCTCCCACTATCCTTCTTAAGGATTTTCTCCCTCTTATGAAGGACATATTGTCTAGCGATAGTCACTTTATTTTATGAATGGTTATATAGGTAATATCCTTTCATTTTCTTGGGATATCCTATAAAGATACACCTCGTTCCCTGGAGTTCTAGTTTGTTTCATGAGAATGCCTTAACAAACACCTCACATCCCCATACATGTGTTTGTGACAAAGTGGGTTTCCTTCCATTCCATAACTCAGATGGAATTCCATTTTCTTCCTTGGTGGGTACTCGGTTTAATGAGTATATTGTATTTTGTAATTCAAATCCCCAAATGGATAATTGAAGATCTGCATGACTCATCATCGACCTCACCTTTTACAACAAGGTGCAGTTCCTACTTTCACTAACACCATTCAACTATGGTCTACATAGAGTAGTGAGCATAGATTGAATACCAGACTCGAGTAAAAGATCGATGAAGTCTGGTTTCAGATATTCTCCATTTCGATCTAATAAAATTTTCTTTATCTTCTTACCAAGATGATTCTCCACATTTTCTTGAATTTCATAAAGTTATCTAAGGAATCTGAATTATAACGCATTAGGTTGACATAGCCATATCTACATAAATCATCAGTAAAAGTAATGATGTATGAATATCCACCTCTAGCTTCTACTAGAACTGGTCCACATAAATCCATGTGCACCAATCCTAGAAACTTTGTGGCCCTTTCAACATGTCCACCGAAAGGCGGAATGTTAATTTTACCTTGTAAACAAGTGTGACATATATCAAGTGGTTTTAGCTCAGTAGAGTCTAAACAACCATCTTGGTAGAGATTTGTCAAGCGCTTCTCATTTGCATGACCGAGAAGTTGATGCCACAACTGGGTAATATATGAGTCATGTTAGTTTGATTCATTATCGATTGACAAGACATGGTTTTTGTAATTTAATACTTCCAAACCATTATTAAAATGAACCATACAATAACATATGTTCTTTTATAAAAGGGACAACCCAAATTCCAAACATGAAAATAATTCCATCTATATTCAAAATATATACCAAAATTATGTTCATGGTAACACAGGCCACATAATAACAGTTATGTAAATCTAAAATCATCCCTGTCGGTAGTGATAGGTGGTAATCGCCAATAGCCAACGCAGTCGGTCTTGCACCATTAGCATCTCAAATATCAACCTCTCCTCTAGAAATCTACCTAAATCTACTAGGCTCCTATATTTAAATACATATGTGATCCCCAAAAGTTGAATCTAATATCCAAAGTGTAGAAATAGAATGATTACACTCGATAACGAACACACCTTTAGCATCCCCACACTTCTAGGTAAAGTTCCTCTTCCAATGGCCTTGCCTGCCACATGAAAAACACATCGCCTTCCATTCCTTGCCCTGCCTTTAGATCTTCCACTTCTTTGAGGGATGGCCCTAGGGGGCTTCAGACCATTTTTAAGTCTTTGGCCCCTTTTCCTTGTACTTTATTTTCATATTCACCATAAGGAATGCAGGTTTGTTATGCCCCATGTTCTTATCTACCTGGTGAATCAAGGTCAGAAGTTCTGATAGAATCTTATCATTGTTTCTCATTATGTAGTTGACAATAAAGAAAGTGAAGATATTGGGTACTGATGATAGGATGAGATCTTTACAAAACTCTTCCGGGAATTTAATCCCTATGATGCCCAAGTGTTCAATGTAACCAATATGCATGCCTACATGAGGCCCAACTAGTGTAGACTCTCCATGATTAGTGGAAAACAAAGAATTGGAGATCTCATACCTCTCATGTCTTGCCTTCTCTTGGTAGAGATCCTTAAGGTGAAACGTCATGCTATACGCATCCAGGATTTCATGTTGCTTCAAGGACTCATTGGAAATGGCAGGTAGCATGAATCACTAGACATATTTGGCATCATCCATGGGGTTTTCATAAATAGATGTTTATTTATCACTAGCCTCTTATCTAGGCACAACTGGAACAGGCTCTTCCAGCACATACAACTTACTTTTAGGGTGATGGATGGTGCGTAAATGCCTCTGACACTCTAGGAAATTGGTTCCATTGAGAATGTTTCCCTTCTCAAGTATGGTTCTCAATGTTATGTTTAATGTAATTTTCTTTCCATTTCTACAATTTAAGATGAACAAAGGTTTAGTACATTATTATATAACAGAGTCAAATAAATAAATTAATACTTATTAGTCTCCCATTATTTTGTAGAAATCAAATATTCCTCACCATTAACATATGAATATTATATTTCTTGAATATTCTAGGTGCAAGGATCCATATTTCCCTTCTCATTACCCCAACTGCTTTTGGTCAAGAAACATGAAGGGTTCTTAGGTAGGAATTCCAAATGCCAACTACATTTACTCACAGCTTCATGATCCGCTGAGTGGACTCCCCAATCCTGAAATCCTTTTATTTTTTATTTTCTCAACAATTTCCTCTTGGTCACACCATTTCCTACTGTGGCAGTCAACCTTTGATGAAAACCAAGTCAAGTGAACACAAAATATTTAATTATATTTCCCTGATAATTGGAATCACCCCATATATGGTTGGTCAAGAACTTTGAACTATGGTTCGATTCTAACCAAGATTATGAAAGGTTGTACCGACATACTATTTCTTTGAGGGATTTTATACTTATACGTAAATTTACATTTTATTTTCTTTGATTACATGCTTGTTAATATTATCTGTGATAAAATTAAGTGATTAACCATGTAAAGATAATATTTTTCCATAAGTCGGTCTTATTTTCTTTCCATCTTCCATTCTTGATTAATTCCTTAATTTTGTGATCATGACAACACACCCACAACAAATAAACCATGAAACTAACAGAAATAAAATAAATGGCATGATCATGAGCTTTGTTCTATTGGCCAATTTATCTATCGGATGATAAACTAACCCATGACCTAGGGGAGAAACACCTTGAACCTTTCTGGTTGATGTTTACAACATTCCACCTATCCCCCTTTGTATCTCCTTGGATGGGTTTCACCTTTTCTCCTAACTCAAGCCACCTCCACTAGAATGGGAGCTTCATCCCATACATATTCATTTTTCTCACAAGAAGGTGAGAGGTAAAAAGGGTTCTTTATATAAAAGAATCCTTGGGTGTGCAGGCCCCACATATTATGAGGAGAAGGCTTGTGGGACATCAAATTTAATTTAAATAAATAAATTAAAGAAACCATTCACATACAAAGTTATTTGTCTTGATCATGATCACCCATACATGAATGATATTTATGCATAAATAAAACTAGAATTCAGTTCTTTAATCATTTTAGTTTATGATAAATCATGCTCGAATCAATTAATTATCTTTAATTAATCATTATTTTTCTCTTTAAACCCTTTTCTGAATTTCCATGATATTCTTATCCATCATAATTATTTTTTTTAAAAATTTCTTTAAAATTATCTTTGTACGTAACATGTACCTTGGAGGCAACCCGGTGAATTACCATTCATTACATAGATGTTAAATTAAACACGTATATATATAACACCTATCAAGTGTTTTGCCTCATCTTTACGCTTGCACCATGGTACACATCTCAAGGGATCATATAATAAAATAATAAATTTTAATAAATCTGCGTAATTTGGTTGAGTAAACGCATGTAGTTTGGACTACATGACATTTACTTTTGTTTATCGAACATCCTAAGTACTCACCCGAGGAGACGGTATGTTAATGTACTTCAGAAATTTTCGGAGTACACGACGTGTTCAGTGGGACACACACCGTGTAGTTCTTGTATTAGACGGCTTCCAGATAGGCAAGCCATGTAAAGGGTACATGGTCCAACCCTAACCGGATGGTGCTACATGACTTATTCTATTGGACCCCATGGCGTTTAATCTAGAAACCATGTGCCACCTGTTTGTAGCCAACAAACGGTGTTATAAATGACATAGATTGGATCAATACATAGCCTGATTTTGCAGACCAGTCTGATGCAAGAATGTAGGCAACACGACATGCGCATCCAAATACAAGATGTGTATTCTCGTGTTTTATGGCTAGGAACATTTGGCTCTATCGGATGAGATCCTCTATTTTAATTTAATCAAATGTAAATAGAAAAAGTTGTTTATGTATGGTGAACAAGAAACGATAGAGGAGGAACAGATATAAAGATTCAGATTTAAAAATAAATAACTTGAATTGAAATAACTAAATTTTTAATGTGTAAATCACCAACAAAAAACCAAATTAATATAATCAACGATATGACCCCTATGATACCACTTGATGGTTTCGGGCGCAGCGGAAGCATATTGGAGGGTTTTAAAAGCATTTATTTTAGCGTTAAACAATGTTCAAACTGATATCCATCACAATATAAAACCTCGAATCTTTGGAATAGACCAAAGAACAAAAAAAATAAGGAGTCCTAGAACTATAGAGATAGGAACATCATATGTTGGTTATAATTAATTTAATTAATTAACATGAACTAACTTGGTGAAATTTATTCTTCATTGATGTCTCCGGTCATGATCTTGTGATCTGTCGTTGCTTCTTAGAATCCATGTTTTGGATTCCTCTAGCGTTGATCCACACATGTTCCATCTATCTCTAGATGTTGCCGAACTTATCTCTAGGTGCTAGCATAGAAGAACCTTCAATTGTGATGTCCTCCTTCAATCACCATGATCCGATGGAGGAGGATCTCTCTCGGTTTTGAGAGCGTTCATGGAGAAAGTAGTTCTTTTAGACATGAAATAATTCTCCAGAATTCTTGGGCACAACCATTCTCATAGGAAAAGTTTTGGGGTTGTAAATATATTTATAAATGGGTTTGAGGTTATAGAGTTATGACAATAAATAAATTCATTACATGTTTTATTTATTTCGTTAACCCATATTGAAAACCCCCATGTATAATAATTAATTTCATGACACGCACAGACACTTATTATAATAAATATCATTTAATAAAATGATATTACTTTCCAAAATCCCATCTGGAAAAACTATACGCCGTGTAATCATTAATACATGACGTGTACTCGTTTTCTATAAAATTACACGATGTGTGTATTTAATATACACAACGTGTACTTTTATTTTCTATTTATCATTGTTTCCTTCACCACATTTATTAGTCCTTGAGTAATGGATATTAATTTCTTAAATAAATGGAACTACATTACTCGCTAATAAATATATATTATTTCATCCACAATATATTTTCTTGAATAACTAGTGTCCAAATAAAAGAGATTAGGAATCCTTAAATAATTATTAATTCACATTGGGGAAAAATATTTATTTAACTTGTTAAATTAGTATTTAACTGAAATACATGGACACAGTTAGTGTGTTACCCTCTAGGCCTCCTTCTCAGTGGCATTAGGCATAACCTTCCTAAAGACCAAGGTTAGCATCTAGAAACAGGGCATGGAACCCATAGAAAAATAAGTTAAATCTACAATGACGTGTAACCTCAAACAAACTCTTATTGTGTAATATAATCTCTTTGTCTCAATATCTCTAATCAAGCGGGTTGCATGCTAGTGCCATCAACCCATGTGCTCGATTATTATTTCATTCATTTTCTATACTTGATCTTGCCCACTCTTTACCATGGCTATGGATTTATTTTGGCTATATCAATTCCAAAAAAGTGCCTAATATATCTACTTGTATTATGGAATATAAGGGACAAATAGTTACTTGCGTTATCTATTAAGGCATTATTACTCGTGACACACCCAACGTATCCGACCTCACTGTGAACAATGTGTCGTCAATGTTTTTGTCAATATATATAAGTGCACGAGTTTTAATACCCTTTAATAATAATCTTAATGTCTATGGACCAATACACACGTCTGCATATAGGAACATACAATGAAACTATGAAATGTGGATTTCCTACTAGCGGGTCTTGTTCTCAAAATATCCTACTTTATATTTCCAAGGGATCACACCATGAGAAGGTCCCTCAACGTTTTATGAGTCCTCACCATTAATTTCCTGTATTATTTGTGTCCTTCAAATATAATCATTCGGCCATAGAACATATATTCAAGAATAGTGTAATGGGACCTCTAGGTTCTCATCATAGTAGGGATCTTCTATGACCCTTTAATGTAACTACAATACATGGGACATTATCACATGCATTGTCATGTAGATGAATAATAAAGATGTGATAAGAAGTTTATTTAATGAATAAAGTACATATTAGTTGGTTTTAGGCCACCTACTCCAACACTATCTACTAAGACCTCTTCATCATCCACATCTGTGTTTCTTAAAAATTTATTTGATTTTTTTTTACTATTTTATAGAAAATGGGATAAAGTCATTTATATACATATTTATCCATATATGTTTTGAAATGAATCTTTCTGTCATTTTCCAAACAATGTACTTTACAACCCTTTTCGACAAGCTTAAAGTATGAATGACTTTTTTTAACTTATACGGTAGGTACAATTATTCTCCCCCATTATAACATTGTTGAAGCATCCCTTAAAATTTTATAGTAATATTTTCAAAATAAGTGTTTTCTTAAATAATTAGGTGCCTATAAATGTTTTCAAAAAGAAAGAGATATTTCTATCAACTAGTATTGATTTCATCTATGTCAATATATTTGGATGGATTTTATACTTTTTTGAAGTCGAATCAATATTATACCAATCTTCCATATTTTATTGAAGGTTCTGCGATATGTTTTAATGTGGATGTGTTATTTTTATTCCATTTATTGGTTATTGTTAATGTATTGACATTTCGTATGCTTGTTTTAATATGAATGTTTATGTGATGTTTCAACTTTTTAATATGAGGAATGTATTAGTCATAGTATGTGATGGGTGGAGCCTTCTATAGCTCCGTGATGCATCGGTAGGTCTCATGAGACAACTATCCATGGAATTGGCCAAGGCCTTTACTAATTTGATATATGGTTTTGACCAAGGACATAATCATTTTAGAACGTCTCGGATGAGGCCTTGAAAATATGTTTTAGAATGTATAGAATTATACATTCCCACATTGTGAAAATAATATTGATGGTTCGTGTGGTTATTTGACTAGTAGAATACCCAGGACTATGTTTTATTATGGCATTATTTACTCTGGTAATATTCCTGTCATAAATGTGTTCATGTTTATTATTTGTAAAGGAATGTGTTTTTAATTATTCACCATTCTTTAAATTTATTCCATATTTTGCTGTATTTTGTTACCCTTACTGAGTGTTGGAGCTCACCCATTTCTTATGTTTCATTTTCCCATTATATGAAGAAGTTAGTTATTAGTGATTTGTAGGCATAATCTAGGAGGCTTTGATGTTTCTAATGGAATAAATTTGTGTTGTATTTCATTTCAGGATGTAATGTTAAACTTATGTATGCATGTTGTTTATAAAATTACTAAATAGATCAGTCTTTAGGGACATTATCTCCTTATATCATGCCATTTTTATGTAATAATGCACCGACTCTCGACAAATAGGGTTGGGGCATTACAGTTGGTATTATAGGATATTTAGTAAAAACGTTCAAAACTGGTTTTAGATAAATTCTGATTAGAGGAAATTACCCTATGATAGGCATTATGGAATAGTATAGATGAACTTCCTTGAGTTTTCATAATGTTGTGATTTGGTGAGTTTTCCAAACAATACATCCATGACTGGATACAAGCAGGAAGAGGTGGCTTTGGCATAGATGTACCTAGGTGTAATACCTGAAAACAACTCATTAAACTAGACTCGAATGGGAACTGGTGCACCACAATGGGACTTGCTGCACCCTTGGTTACGACACTCTTGGGGGATATGATTAGGATAATTCTCATTTTCATTAGAAACCATTATGAAGGGTTTATGAGTGTATAATGCATAAAATAAAACAATTTTTTTAATATGGATTATATCGATAAACTATTCGATTTATGTTATGTATTTCACAAGTTTGGAATTATGCACTACAATTGATAATCTAACATAGTGTATTCCATTGTTTATAAATGACACCTAGTAGAAGGAATGAGAACTCCAACAGTACCTGTGATCCAAAGATTAAGGAGGATCACATATTGCATGGTATTAAGCGAACATTTATTAGGGAAATAGTCTCCCATGTTTTCTCAATATTACAAGAAATAATATCACATGTTACTAAGATATGTAAACAATTTTTTGAGTACTATGGATTTGAAGGGAAGAAAGAGGAGAAAATGATTTTAGAGAGAAATATTGATAAAGGGATGAGGGGAAAGAAGAATTTTCCCATATGTGATAACTGTGGAAAGTATCACCTTAATAAATGCATGATGGGAATGAGAGTATGTTATAAGTGTGGAAAAAAGGAAACCAATTACGTGATTTCAAGGGAAAGAGAAAGGTTTCAAGTGTAAAATGCTTCATCTCCTACGAGTTGGGACTCTACGCAAATCAATGTCCCAGTAATCAGAGCATACCACAAATGATGCTATTGGATAAAAATCAAGTAATTATACAATCCCAAATAAAGAGGAATGAATATTTTTCTAATGTTTTTACTAAATAATTATGTCATTTCAGAGTTGTATAGATGATATATGAGTCATATAAATAATGGAAATAAATAAGGATTGTAATGTAGTACTATTTCATTGAGGATTTCAGATTATAAGGTTCTATGAAAAGTTACTCAATAACAAGTTAACCATTTTGAAAAATACAAGTTCGGAGGATGGGTAATCCTTAATATGGTCTGGATACTGAGGTAGTGATTTTGGAATAAAATATGGTTTCTTTGGATAAATTATATTGGATATTCTTGACTTAATTGGGACAGATTAATGGTTTTTTTATTCCATCATTGCTAGAGTTTTAGATTTTTGTTTCATATAATGAATATATCTAGTATTCTATAGGGAATATGGGAGAATTAATGTTATAAATAAGGATGTTACCATGTTTTGAATGAATAAATTATGAAATAATACACAACTTATTACGTGGTAAAAAGGATCTTCATTGTGTTTACCTTCCTTATAAATTTCTGATTGTGATTTTGGAAAGAAGTATTTTGAATAAGAATACATGATTGAATAGATTATGTTTGACATTGGATACTATTCATATGTATAAATAATTTTTGAATATTGTTTTTAGATTGTTATAAAAATAAGAACTCGGTGGTCAGGTGACAACCTGTCGCATCCGGCAAGGCTGTGAGACATAAACCCGCAACCGAATGGAGATAAGGGTGCATCACCAAACACTATCCTATGCGATGTACTAGTTTGTATAGCATAGTTTTTTTAATTAATCTCACAACTGAATTATAAATTCATTATTTTGTAACACAATATGATTAACATTAATAGAGTATTTCAATGTTCTATTATATATTAGAGTGAATGATGAGTTTTTGGTAGAAATTAGTTAAAGAATAGAACTTTACATGTCGATTATATATTTTTTCACTTATTATATGAAGAAATTGATTCTTAAACATTTGTTAAGGGATCTTAAACCCAAAAATATATTATCTAGATACCATAAGTTTTGTTGAACTAATGATATTTTAAATCATCGTGGATTGATGAAATTGGGGTCCTCAATTTTATAGTTGTTTGAGATTGATGACCTCAATCACTCTTCATAAATATTTACATTTTTCCTCTATGTACTTGTCTCTAATTTCCACACAATTTATCCTAATAGAGATCATAATTTGGTGGTAACATTTCATTTCCATTTCCCTCTTAATAAGAATAAATTTTATTAACCCAATTTCCGTTGTGGGTCTTTTGCAATGATATTTTATATTTTTAACCTTTTTCCATTTAAAATTGCGAGGACACAATTTATTGAAGGAGGGGAGAATGTGACACCCCAATATTTCATAGTACTTTATCTTATCAAAAGATTCAATAAATTGTGCAACACGCAACACGGAGTTTGAGTGCACTACAACATACCAAACTAGCCCTTCAAAAAGCAGTTATGATAGTGTAAAATGAATTCTGAATTTTATATACTCTATAAAATTTTAGAATCAATATTATTTGTTTCATAGATATAATATAAGAACAAGTTCATTTTTTAGATAAAAGATGTATTTTTTAAAAAATGGAATTTTACCTCCTTTTATTTGTTAACCCTTTTTTAATATAATATTTGACACTTTTACATATATTCAATTACACATAATATATATTTTTTCAAATATTACTTAAAAATTTAGTTTGGATAATGTTTTGGTGTTTTTCTGATAACTTTCATATTTGGGTGAATAGTGCAAAATACTAAATTTTAACTGAAAAAATACTTTTTTAATAAAAATAATTTATATTGTTGTATTATAAATTTGAATGGTTTGGATGTATAATTAGAATTTTTCTATAATTTAATACAATTTCATTCATTATATGTAATTTCACAATTAAATTGGAAATAAACACATGTCAATCTTTTGATCGTTTTTTCTTTTTCAAAAATCATCTTTTTAGTTTTGACATCGAGAATTAATTTTAAATTAATAAATTCAACATCAATGTTTTGAATTTGGTAAAATATAATTCATTTTTTAATTTTTAATATCAAAATTATCTTTATATGAATTTATTGTATTTTTATGAAAACTTTCAATTTGTGATGAATAGTGAAAAATACTAAATTTTAATTAATAACATCTTTATTAATCAAAATAATATATAGTGATAAATTATATTATTGAGTATTTTTAAAGTAAAATTATATTATGTTTTTTCCACTTAATCCAATGTTGTTCATTGGATGTAATTTTAGTTTTAAACTGGACATAAATAAGTGTCAATCTTTTGATAGTTATTTGTAATTAAAAAGACGCTTTAAGTTTTAACAGTGGGAATTAACTTTAAATTAATTTTTTCTAGTTCTATGTTTTGAATTTTATAAAAAGTATTACATATTGGGAATCATTATGTTCAAATTGTATAAATATATAACTTTTATATTTAGACTGAATGAATAAATCTTTCAGTAAATATTTTATTAACATGGATAAAGGGTAAATACGGTAAATAATGGTAAATAAATAATATTATAATAATACTAAATTACCATAACCTGTGTCCTATTAAAACTGGTTGATACATTTCCTTCCTTGGGAATCCTAGGTTGACTTTGAGACCCTATAGAGTCACATGGGTGTGATAATGACATTTTATATTATATAATCTAATGTAAATACAAAAATACGAAACACAAATATCTTTTAGTAAAACAATTTTTATATGAGGATATATAATTGATATAATCATCAATAAAAATTCATTATAAATTTAAAAATATTTCATACATCATGATATTTTTTTTTATAAAATTTTTAGACATAAAATAAATATATTCATATATGACACAATAATGATGCAGTTATTTCCTTATTAATGAAAGAATCAAGTAAATGATATTATAAGTATTTAAATAAATAAAATTTGAATGTTTGGATTCCATCAACTAATTTTATAGGTTAATATGACATGTTAAGTTTGATTCAAATAATTTTTTTCGAAGTAATAAGGCTGTAATGACTTTAACAAAAACAATTATTAAATAATGTCAAAATTAACATAATTGAGTCATTAATACAAATAATATTTTAATGGTGGATATAATATTCATAAAAGTACAAGTATCACCCAAAGAGCCTAAAAAATATTATGTGTGTCATTAATTAACTTATTTGGGTTCTCTTGGAAGTTTTTTGTATGTTTATAATCCATATAATATAATAATACAAAGGGACATGGTAAATGTAAAACTATTTAACTAAGAGTTAAATTTAAATGATAATGTTAATATGGTGATCCAAACTAGTATAAAACCAATTGGTTGGGAGAATATAAACCTATCACCACCTTATATTAGAAATAAATTATTTCGGAGCAATTAGAAACCAAAAATTACTTTAATATAAATTAATATTTAAATCTTTTCCTAAAGTGACCTTCACCTCTCTTATAAAAGGGAACTCAGCCATATCTTATTTTAATAAATACAAAGCCTTTTGGATCAGTAAAACCCTGCTCAAATATACTATAAACATCACTAAATTTATCTTAGAGGCATTTGATTTGTGAGAAATCCATCCTGTGGAGCCCTTTTGATCAAATCAAAATGAAGAACCCGAAGAAGATGTAATAAGTTCACCACATTCTTTCAGGTTAATTTCTTCTTCCACATCCCATTTCTTTGTTGTTTCCATTCTAAAATGATAACTCTAGTATCCTCTAAATAATATTATGTTATTTTAAATATTTTATAAAAATATTAATTATTTTATCCATGATATGAATGACATGTCAGTATACGTGCGTACGTACGACTTATCGTCTCCACGTTGTGGTTTAGTTGATATTAAAATAAATTATTATTTGGATGGGTATAATAATGATTTATAATTGATGTAAATAATAAATATTGCATTTTAATTATTATGTATATACAATATAACATATATTTACATATATTTTTATATTAAAATAAGAATATTTTCACTTGTGCATACGTACAGATTACTGTCTCCACGAACGCGATATGATTCATTCCCTGTAATAACCATTAATGAATGGATTTCATTTGGTTATTAAAAATAATGACTATGAACATAATATAATTATGGATATTAGTCAAATACATCCTAACAAAAAAAACATGGATTATGTATCAAAACATATAACGAAAAAGAAATCAGTTAACACCTGAAACGACGATACTACTGAAATATCATTTTCAACGAAATATTAGAAGATCATATATGATATCATATTAATGTATGTGGTTCTTTTAAAATTTAATAACAATTATTTCACCATTATACAGTAGGATAACCTACCCTCTACAAAGGTAAATTACAATATAAAGGTTAATTACACAATCTCTTTATTATCCGAGATGCTTTTACGTAAGTATCTACTAGGACCACATTAGCATCCACATTCTTGTTTTTAAAAATGAATTTCAAAACATTCTTACTATTTAAAAGAAAATGGATTAAATTTCTATATATCATTATTTAACCATATATGTTTCTAAATGAATCAATCTGTCATTTTCCAAACTAGGTAATTTACGACCCATTTCATCAAAATTAAGGTAATAATTCATTTTTTATCTTATACAAAGGGTAAAGTTATTTTCCGCCATTATATCATCGTCGATGCTTCCCTTACATTTTTATAGGAGTATTTTCAAAATAAATTTTATATTTTATAATTATGTGACATTAAATGATTTAATAAAGAAAGATGTATTTTTTTCAAATAGTTTTGATTTTATCTAATTCAAAATCTTTTCATAGATTTAATACTTGTTTTATGTCGAAACATTATAATACAAATCTTCCATATTTTATTGATTTTTTTGTAAAATTTTGATTGTGGATGTGTTATTTTTATACAATTCAATATTTATGGTTAAATTATTGACATTTCGTATACTAGTTTTAATAATAATGTTTATATTATTTTTCTACCTTTTTATATGAGTAATTTTGACTTAGTATGTGATGGGTGGAGCCTGCTATAGCTCCACGATGCATCGGTAGGTCTCATGAGAAAACTAGACATGGATTTGTCCAAGGCCTTTCCCAATTTGATATATATTTTTGTCCAAGGCCTTAATCATTTTTAGAAGTCTTGGCCAAGGCCTTGAAATGATGCTTTAGAATATCCGGCATTATACATTCCCTTATTTTTTAAAATAATATTGATAGTTTAGGTTATTATTCGAATAGTAGAATAATCATTATTATGTTTTATTATGTAATTATTTAATCAATTCATATTCCTTCCAAAAAGCATTAATTTTTATTATTTGTAAAGGCATATGTGTTAAATTATTCATCATGCACAATATTTATATTATCTTCCACTGTATTGCTTACACTTACTGAGTGTTTGGGCTAACCCATTTATTATGTTTCATGTTCCAAGGATATGAATAAGATAGTTATGAGTGACCAGTAGGCATAATCTAGGAGGATTGGATGTTTCTAATGGAATAAATTAGTGATGTATTTCATTACAAGTTGTAATGTTGAACATACGTATGAATCTTGTTTCAAATAATACTAAACTGATCGGTTTTGGACATTATTTCATTGTATCAGGACAATGTTATATAATAACGAACCAACTCTGGGCAACTACGGTTGGCATTACAAATCCAATTCAGTAAAAGTGTTCATGCACACCACCCCACACAATATAGGTTTTTAACTAGTAGTGAGAGCCTCAGGTGTTTTAAGGGGAAGACGATTTCCTCACATCAGAGTAAGAAATATAGAGAAATATATTTTCAAAATACAATGAAGTGCATAAAATGATATTGTAAGTATAAATTAAATGAAATAGAACATCCTATAATAAAAAGTGAAATTATATAAAATCCCAAGCAATTATTTCATACATACAACACACATCACTCACTGGACCAACCAGACATACAAAAATAAAAAAGAAGCTAAAATAAAAGTACATATCCTTATCGCTAACTTTGATCAGGACCACATACTCATTATCAAGAAACAGTCAAAATTCACCATTTAGATTAGTAAAATCCAATGACCTTCTCCACTCAATCATGCAACACTTGTCTTTAGCTCTATACAACATACAATTGTGATTAACATGAGAAGCATACATAAGGTATTTATACAAACATATGTGCACGGACTAGGGTGAGAAATAAATTTAGTAGGCCAACCCAGTGATGAACCAAAAAGTGATAACATAAATGCTTTTTCATGAAATATTCTCATCCAATATGATACAGTTGGGAAAATAAAAGCATCTTATATAAACAAAATAAGAATGTCAAAAACCGATTCTTGATTTTGAGGCCCCTATCATCTGGACACAACACCATATCATAAGTGTATATGTATTAATTAATATATATATATATATATATACATTCTCATACATATATACTTACATACTCAGACAATAAATATAGAAAAACATAATCCAATCTATCCTCTGAGAAAGATACGTCACTATATGGAAATATGTGTCCTAACCCTAGGATAACTCATAATCTCCTCAGGTCACCATAGTTGAGGGTACTGTATACTGATGGGTATGTATATAAAATAGATTATATCCAACCAAACTAGTCTCACTATAAAACAATACAGTCAAGCTCCTTAAAATAAAATAATTATTTAATCAATGAATGTGTGATACTGTTCAATCTACAAGCTATAATTATATTACCATACCTAGGATATCTTCGAGAATATAAAAAATATCCACATATTCCATGTTGTGTAATCCAATTTCATGACCCATTGGTCAGATCCAGTGTTTATTGAATATTAAATCCACAATGGCCAAAGAAAAGTATACAAGTGTGAATCATGGCCATGAAATATAAATATAAGTCTCAATCCCTATTGGGCCAGATCCATGTCATAGAAGAGCAAGGAATCCCCACCGAGTCTCAGTAGTACCTCAATGAAAACCTGGTTAGACTAATAATGGGGTCTACGGTGATAGTCAACATACCATTTCTACTATGATCCCAAGAATGAATGATCTAATGGATAGTAATTCCAAATGTATCCTATAAAACCAGGAAAGGCCATATCCATGGTATAAAATATCATGGAATTCTGCCAGACCCTGAAAGGTTGGATCCACGGTATATAAGAACAAGGAATCATTTTATCATGTTAATAGTTATATCAAGGTACAAAATACCAATTCATACTACCATACTAGAAGGGAAAGATCCAATATATAGATTATCATGGTATACAACACCATAACCATGTAAGGCTAAATATCCAGATCTTGATAAGTACCTATATAAATCCTTGAAAATATAATAGTCAAATATGTATGAAAAATAGATAGATCTCATGAATCATGTCGGGGAATAAATTAACATAGAATATCATGTTTGAATTATTGACCACCATATAGTAAAACCCACGAGTAATCATGGCTATAACAATAGTAAAGATCTGAAAAATAGAACAATGAGTTAGGATGGATGAAAAACACAACCAACCACTATTTCCATAGCCTATTGGGCTTACCTAATTGGTGAATGATCTAAGGTGAAACATGTTACCATCTCTACCAAATCCCAATTTATAATCATAGGTTTTTCTAAACTAGAGGCATCCACTAGGACCCTCATATCCTAACCCAAGTTGCCATCCTACATGGGATCCTTAGTTTGTCTACACCAGAGTTAAGAAATCCTACTTGATATCCCTAGCTAAAAAGTGAATAGATAAATTTTTTAATGGATCCTTAAGTGATAATTCAGCATAATAATCCATTAAGGTATCATATATGATGAATCATGAGTAGAGGAATCCTAGATGGGATCCTTCGGAACAACCAGTCTCACAACCTCTTAGGCTAGGAGGGAAAATCTCATATTGGTTATTTACATAATGGAACACAAAAATTATAAGTCAGAGAAGATTTTTGACATCTCATATCTAATCAATTTATCACTCTCAATATAAAACTAAAATCAATTACTTGAGGAAGAAAAAATATGTTTAAAAAATGCATGAAACACCACCTAGAAGTCCTCAAATCACCATGTCGGTTTCATCTTCGCTATCTATATGGAAATTTTCACATCATGGGAAACTCATGGGTCCCATTAGCACTGATGGTCATAAATATAAAAACAAAAAGGAAAATACAAAAAAATTTTATAAAAGGAAAATTAAACATTGTGTCACTTGTATCACCTGATGTGTACCCTCAATGGCACTTTTGGGCATGTACCTCTACATGTACTTGGCATGTAAAAGACCAAATACATGACATGTTCGACATGTAAATCAGTTTTCCCAACACTGGGAACCTACCCATGTACCTCAAATCTCATAACCATGTATAGAACATGGTTGTGTAACATTACATAGGGTGTATCCTACACAGGGTCTAGTCATATACCATATAGATCATGCACCCCTCACACGAGCTATATGGCCAAGTACTCAGCTACATTTTTGAGTCCCAGTGCAAGGAATGTAAACCCAATATAATGTATGAACTTTGTAAAATTAATCCTCCCCAAAAAGTAAGAAGACCTGGAGTGTTTTATCTGAACCACATGCAATGTTGAAGGGTTTATCCCCAATGTAAAACCTCAAATCTCTATAAAGCCCATGTATTTTTCCTAAAATAAGTAGATAAACCCCAAGGGGTTATATTAAAATATAAAATGGATTTAAGCCCTAAAAATGATTAAACTATAGATATTAATGTTGTGAATAAAAAATTCCCTACACATGGGAGGAATTTGGTGAAGCTTCACCCATTTCGATGATTCAAGTCGACAACATGATGATCTAGAATGATCAGATCTCCGTAATGTTACCATTATTCCTTCCTATCAATATTTTTCTCTACCTCTCCCTTTCTATTTTAGGCTGTGATTATTGATATCATATGGGGGTGTACAATAGAATCCATGGTGAAGGAAGAAAATATAATAGGAAAAGAAAAAATGAAAATGAAAAGAAAAAAAAGAATAGGTGGATCAGGCCAGCCCCGACACCCAAACCGTGTTTATTCACTTCATAAGATAGACATCCCATTCTAGACACAATGGAAAATATGTAATATAAATATAATGATATATTAAAAATATATGGTCAAGCAAAACTATAATAATAAATCAATATAAATTTTATTAGTTATTAATTATTAATTATTCAATTTTAATTATAAAAAATTGGTATTATACAATTATCAATTCCTAGGGTAAACACACTACTTTGAGACGAATGGAGTGGTCAAATGAAATATCAGATCATGTATTCTATGGGAAAAGTAAATTTTTCATGTTACAATAATCTGAAATAAAAATTCAAATTTTTGTTCAAAATTCCACTTTAGAAAAACATGGGTCCTTATGGTCTCTCCACAATAAAAATTCTTATTTCAAAGAATCCTTGTGGTACGTATAAATTTTATGCTCTCAACACGAGTATCTGCACTAAAAAATCATTATGAACTATCCCGCGACCCGTCTCATAGTATCGATAAATGTATAATATAATGTTTTCATTAATTCGTGACTGATTAAGGAATCTCCATCAATGGAATTCCATTATTGTAATCTTAAAAGAAATCTACAAGTCCAAAGGCATACATAAAACACTAATTTCCAACTGAAAATGAATATAGCCACCCTCAAATATTCAATAGTGCATTACAATCCATCTAGATTTCCATATATGTCTCCTAGAGTATAACATCAACGGGTTCCGTCCCCTAACATGGGAAGACATTTTAATTAAAAATAGTTAGGAATTGATCTTATTCTCTCTTAGTATACTCAGGATGATATGAAGATAGATCATGATTGTCTCTAACTAGAAGTATAATGGGATTCTATAAAATGTTCTGTTCAACTCATTGTAATCCATCCTCACATCAAAAAAATTTTATGGTCATTTAACTATCACCTAACACCACAAATCCCAATAAATCATCTCCAAGTAAAAACATTGGTAAACCATATCATAACACATGTCTCATCCTTAATGTATCCTCTACCGTAGAGGTTCAATAACCATTTAACCACAACTCATTGGAATCCTTTCCCATGGAATATCATGAAAAAAAGTTTCCTTATCTCAAACATGTCTACTCACTAACATGAAGTTTAAATGGGATCTCACACCACCAATGTGTACCTCTAATCATCTGAATCATTCTATAATGAGACATCCAACCCAAGGCTGAGATGATTGTGTGACATGACACATTAGTAAAACAATACAAAATCCCACTTGGAACTCCTTTTCAAAATTGGTCACATCAAATGTTCCAAGAATTATTACATGATTTCCCATCACCCAGTGTTGTTCAAGTCATGAGAGTCTTCACAAACTCATAAAAAATTAGAAATATATAAAACTATGGTTGACTGAGTCAGGAACTCAAGCATCCCTTCTCGTCAAATTAAATCTTGATACCAGAGCTCCTTATGTGCTTTTTCATAATCCAAAGGCACCAACATTCCTATATTAAAAACCCTAAGCACAACCCATGTATGAAACTCAAAATTATCATATATCATAGCTCACTACGAAAGTGACATTAGAAAACACATGAAATAATTTCTCATACTTGATTCCATCAATCAAAATATACATTATACTACAATGATCTATGTCCAAATAGGCCTCTAGGTCTACAACCTATCCCCACTGATCATGTCTCACAACTGGGTCACCAAGTCTAACCTCCAGTTGTAAAAGATCAATCCTTTGTGAGGGACGTAAAGAACACACTAAAACTACTAGGTTCAAACTGAAAACATGGCCTATAGGGACGTGGTAATCTCTAATCATCCTTAAGAAAATATATCCGGTAGGTCAGGATATGAACTTATAAAAATTGGCCGTTTATTAGTAATAATTATACACTATCAGTCCTATTGTGATTTGATTATTAACTACCAAATATGATGCATGGTCTGCTTCTCTACCATACTGGACAGGAGTCAAAATAAATCCTTTTCCAATATAAAATATTCCAAGAACCATAAATCCATAATAAAATATAACATCCACACAACATGTGAGTTGGTCAAGGTGAAAATCAAATAAAACTATAACATTGCAGATTTAAATAGCAATCCCATACCCTAGAAACCCTGAATTCATACCAAAACAAGTGTTCTTGAAGCACCATTATGATATCCATCAAATCCTTCAACACATTCCTAATACTAATTTCAACCAAATATCAAATAGTACTACAATATGAAAATAAATTACTCTAAAACCAATTGGTAAAGTCCCAACCTGGATGCTTATAAATTGCTGCTCCAAGACGATTCTATATGAGACCTCATGAATGGATCCATGTATTCCTTGGGCATCTTACTATTAGTGAAGTCATAATGTATTAATGTGGGGAGGTTATTCACTCAAATCATATTAAGTAAATAGCGTAAATAGATAAGTATCATACATAGAAGATATTAAACATGGTGTGGAAGCATTGCATAAACTTAAATAGAACATGATGTAATAATAAACGAAATGATATAAAATCCCAAACAACTATGTCATACATACAACACTAGACACCCACTAGGCTAACAATACATATATAAATACAAAAGAAACTAGAATAAATGTGTCAGGATATATAACTAACATTGAGATAGACCACATACTCGGTCTCCAAACACATTCAAACTGCACCAGCCCGATCATTAGAACCCAAATGTATAGTACGCTCACTCATGAACCATTATATAATTCACCTATCGACAATGTAACTATTCTAAACATAAAAAACTAGACATAAGGCTTGTAATCCCAATAAGCTAAAAATATAGTGGTGAGAAATAATCTCAATAGGATACACCAATGAGGAACCTATAAAATGATTCCTTAATTAAATGATAATGAAATATTATCATCCTAGATGAGAAAACTAGAAAATTAAAATCATCTGATGTAAAAACCTGAAGGGTGTCCGCAACTAATTTTTGGGTTTGAGGCCTCGATTTTCCAGATAAAACGCAATCTCATAAGAGTACATGAATTCATGGATATATATAAATTATAGTATATATATATATATATATATTAATTTTACCATATACTTATTGGGTCAATAATCTAAAAAAAACTTAAACAACTTAAACCTCTGAGTAAGATATGTCATAATAGGGGAATACATGTCTTGACCCTAGTTTCATTAATACACTCTTATATTCAACATAGTTAATATTACCATATACATATGAGAACAACTATTAGACAATAATTTTCCTATTATACCAAGGCTCTCTATAAAATGGATTTCATGCTCCAATAAAAAAAGATAGCTATAAAGCAATGCATGCATGATATTTTCTAGTTTACCAACTATTATAGGATACCCATACTAGGGCTATCTGCATGGGAAGGAAAAATATACATAAGGGACCCCCTATTTCATCTAGTGTGAGACCCTGAGGACTATATTCAAGGTTTAAATATCATGGAATCCAAAATGGTCTATGCTAAGTAAACAAGTGTTAGTCATGGCCATGACATATAAATAGATGTGTCAGACACTAGAGGGCCAAATCCAAGGTATATAATGCAAAACCATCATCATTGATTCATAAGATAATATTGATTGAAACATGGATATATATAGAATATGTCCAAGGAAAATGTCGATAGAATATGTCCATTATGATCCAAAGTAAGCAAGATCCAAGGGGTAGCAAGGCCCATTGTTTCATGTAGGACCAAAAAGGGATATGTTTGTATTATAGAAAACTAATAAATCCTTTCATAAAAAAAGGGTTACATCCACGATATTGAATAACAATTTATAATTGAAGACCATGAAGGATCATATCCATGGTATAAAATACCAAGGCATTCATTCAGACAATGAAGGGTTAGATCACATGTTTAGAAGACCAAATCATCAACTGCCATAATCATGTAAGGATTAATTTCTAGATCCCAGGAAGTACGTATGATCATTCAATAAATATAAAAATCAAACATATAGTCTTAATTGATGGATCATAGCAATCACATCAGGTAATCCTTAACCAAATTTCATCACATCATAATTATCTGCCACAAACATAGAGACACCTCTGGTAATCATAAATACAAAAATAGTATACATTTGAAAAACACTGAAAAGGTCGAGGGCACCAATACAAATCAAACAATCATAACTTCCATAGCCACTCAGGAATACAAGTTCAATATGGTCTCTATGGTGACACCGACTACCCTCTCTACCAAAACCCAATGTACTATTATAAGGATGTTCAAACCTCAGGCATCCACTAGGTACATCATATCATAGTAGAAGTAGGAATCCTACTAGGGATACTCATATGATCCACAATATAATGACAGAATAATACTCAATATAATAATCTAAATTGTGAAAGGATGAATCCTACAGGGGATCATTTAATGATAATACAATGAATGAATCCTTCATGGGATCCACAAGGATGTAATTCAAGAAGAGACATTATACAAGGGATCCTTGGGAACAAATCTTCTCTTGGCCTATCAAGATAAGAGGGAATGTCTCTCAAGGGAGACATACTCAATGTAATACTAGAATCATTGTTCATATAATATGATCCATGATCCATTTTAAAAAAAGTTATCAAACTCTGGAGGCAACATAAATTGATTACCATAGGATAATTCTTTCTATTTATTGAAACACTTGAGAACCCACCTATGATTCCTCAAATAACCCCATGGGTTTCACTATAATGATATATGAAAAAATATACTCTTAATAGAGTGCTCAATGGTCACATTTTGTCTCTAGGGTCTCTATATATTAAAAATTTGAAAACCCCATTATACTATTTCCAATTAATAGTACATGGTGTGTCACACATATTATTGGAGTTGGTTCCCTAGAAACAAAATTCTTTGTAAACTATGATAATCCTGTATTCATTGGGTAAATATTTATGAACTTCTTATAACATCAGGATTGTTCGTATATGTGACATAGTATGTGATAATGTCCTAATAAAATATCTCACATTTAAAGGTTATACCAGATCCTAGCTATGATGAAAACCTAGAAATTCCATAACACTATATCTGAATATATATTCTATGAATAGATGATATCATTTAAAGGGACTCAATTGATACAAGATATTAGGGTTAGGGGTTCATGAAACATTGAGGCACCTTCTCATCATGAGTGAGTTTGTTAATATCTACGAGAATATTATGAGAACATGACCCTTTAGAAATAAATCAATATTCATAAGTGTCATTGGATGTTCCTAACTACGGTCGTGTGTGTTGGTCCTTAGATATTTAGATTAGTTTAAACCGATTTTATGAATCACACACATAGATATTTTGGAGAACACCGTGATGACATATGTTCATGGTGTGATATGTTATATTGGTTGATTCACAACTAATATTGCATTAATGAATAATACGAGAAATTTTTTTCACTTCTACGGATATAGAAAAATTAGGACTGTTTATTGAAATGATATAGACTAAATAAATCTATAGCCATGGTGTAATCTAGGAATGTTCAATTCTAGGAAGTCAATGTAGGAGAAATCGAGCACATGGGATGATTTCACTTTAATGTAACCCACTTGAATAAGGATATCGGGATAAAGGGAATATATTGCATGATAATCATTCTTATAATGTGACATTTCATCATGACATTAACATATTTTCTCCCGTGGGCCTTGACTCATTGCTAAATTGTAATCTGGGAATTTATGCAATCCCACTAATGCCAAGAAGAAAGAGGCCTAGATGGCCACACATTAAGTGTAGCTATAAACATAGTTAAATAATTTATTATTTATAAAGTTAAATAAATATTAGTCGTGATTGTGGTTTAATAATTATTCAAGTATACATGATCACATTTGTTTCATCACTAGTTATTCAATAAAATATATTGCAGATGAAATATTTACTTATCAGAAAATACTACAGTTAAATTTATTTAATAATTAAATAGTAATTATTCATGGATCTGTAAATATTGAGGAGAATTGGACGAAAATTTAATTTTTTTTTGTGAGAAATAATTTTAAATATTATTTTCTCAGATAATATTTAAATATAACATGCTTGTTAAACATATATCAAAGAAATAATAATATTTCAAATATTATTTGACATGGGGTTTCACATGTAATAATAATATAAGTAATGTCACTTGTGCATATAACATATTAACACCTAATAATAAAATTCCATATTATGTTATTATTATCTAATTAGACAAGGGATCATCCCCCGTCTAACTAATGGTTTTGAGTAAAACATATGTGGAGAAAATATCTCATTCCTTGCGAACTCTTCCCTCTCCAAGAACACTCATAATAATGAGTGAGATCCTCCTCCATCAGATCTAAGCGGATGATTTTGAAGTTATTATCAATGAAATTAATGTCATACATCACAAGAAAAAGGATATTCCATGCAAGAAAATAGAGAAAACATAGGAAAAATATAGAGATACATGGAGCATGAGTAGATCACCACTATAGAAATCATATCCTTGGATTCTATATCACAATAAAGCCACAGATTGGACCAATGGTCAAACACATCAATAAAAAAGAATCACCTTGTAGGTAATTCATTAATTTAATTATATTTATTATAAAAAAATTCTGATCTTCTCTTCTCAGTTCTAGGTTATGTTCATTGTCTTTTATCAAGGATTTAATTCCATGGATACATGCATTTATCATCATGTTGATCCTAGATTAATTATCGACAATGGATATTTTTAAAGTTGGGTACATGCACATCCTACACTTTTGTTGCACCCAAATCATACAATTGTTATCAGTGGGGTCATATTTTCATTTATAATTATTTAAATACTTCATTGATGATTTACGATTTAATAATTTATTTTTACAATTCATGTTTAATAGTTATTATAATATGAATTTTGATATATTTTATTCCTCATTCATTTCTCAAAGATCTAATATAAAATAATATTTTTATAATGAATATTAAATCAATGATCTCATCAAGAGGGGATGATTATTCGACCAAGGTAACATGATAGTACATGCCATGTTTTTAGAGTTTCACATTGTGTAATCTTCCATACACGCTGTGTAATCCTGATATCACACTATATAGTTTGGTTCAGCGCATCAGGATTAATTTATCAATTACTCAAGTTGTGGGCATTAATGACATACGATGTAGTTAATTCTTACACCGCATGTGGACAAGGATATATTGGTGCACAGTGAGCTGGACTACACACCGTGTGGCCAACTAGACACACCGTGTAGTCCATTTGGGTCGTGGTCAAGTCTTGTATCCTAATCACATCATGCCAAACTGGTGACCATATAACATGGAGTCGATACGGTGTATTCACCATAGGAAATTCCATGTACTCCGATGATTTTTGAAGTACACCCCACAAGTTGATTCCCCAGGCGTGCACATTTCATGGATGATGATGAGGGTATGTGCCATGTATTTGGATATATACACCATATACTTATTCCAGATTAAAAAGATTAATGAATTTATTATTTTATTAAGTAACCATTGTTAAATGTACCTTCGTTTGGGTGTAAAGATAGTTCAAAACATTATAATGTTTTTGGATATATATATATGTGAGTGTGCGTGTGTGTTTGTTTGTTTAATTAATATCTGCATCATGTTAATAAATATTCACATCATGAATTATTTTTAATACAATTAAAACTCAGCATTCATGATACATGTCTCATAAAATAATGTTTATACAATTATAATACATGATTGATATTTTTGGATGGGTATTCACCTGGGTTGAAAGAATGTACAAGTTATGTGCAAGGTTATGCAGTATAATATCAAGGAAATTATGAAAATGAATAAGATAAAAAATGATTGATTAATAAAAGATAAATATTATTTGATTCAAAAATAATTTATCATAATAATAATAATTATAGAATTTATTGCTAAAATTATTAAATGCGTAATTTATTTATTATGTACGGATGATCATGATATAGACCATACTTTTTTATGTGATTGGTTCCCTTTAAATTAATTTATCAAATTTAAATTGTTTGCATATGTTCCTTCTCCTCCTTAATATTTTGGGAATTTATAACTAGAGTTTCCTTTATGTAAACCCCCTATTACCCCTCACTTATGTGCGGGTTAATAGCATATGTAATGGATGGAGCTCGCATGCTAGTGGAGGCGGTTCAAGTTTAGAGTTGATATGAGATGAATCCAAGTTGATACAATGGTCGACAAGTGGAAAGTTGTATACAGGAACCTTAAATGGTACATAGTGTTTCTCCCCTAGTTTGGTGTTAGTTTTTCATCCACTAGATAGACAAACAAATAGTAATGCTAATGATCATACAATTTATTTTTTTTCAGATGTATGGTAATTCATTATAGATGTTCGATGTGATCACGTAATTAGTTAACTAAAAAAATACATGATGGTACTAAAAAAAATAGATTATGCATAAATATTATCTATATGTGGTTAATCCCTTAATTATATACCACATAATATTAAAAATCATGTTAAAAGATAATAAGTGGCAATTTATGCATAGAGTATAAAATCCCTCAATTAAATATTATTTCGGCACAACTTCCATTACATCAGTTAGAATAGAACCATAGTTCAATGTGGTTAAACAAACCTAGTTTAGGTGCTTTCAATTATTAGGGAAATCAAATGTTTGTTTTTGGGTTGAATTAACTTATATTACATCAATGGTTGACTTACATAGCATGACTTTGTGCGACTGAGAGGCAATGGTTGAGGAAATCCAAAATTAAGGATTTTAGGATTGGGGAGTTCACTCCATGACTCTAGGAGATATGAATTAATTCCATTGGAATTTGGAGTTCGTACATAAAACCTTTTATGTTTCTTGACCAACCCTAATTGGTGTAATGTGAAGGTCAATATAGATCCTTTCCACTAGAAATTCCATGCAATAGGACATTTTGAAGCCAATGCGGAGAGATATTGGATTTTGACAAAATAGTGGGAGACTTATAGATGTTATTTTATTTATTTATCAACACTTATCAATATAAACTACTACTAATTTTTTCTTCTTATTCATAGAATCAACATAAAAATGACATCAAATCTATCATTGTGATCAATACTCTAGAAGGAAAAAATTCTAACCATCACTAATTTCCATGAGTGGTAAAGGAACCTCTCGGTTTTCCCTCACCATGAGAGGAAACATTATGTGTATGAATATCATTTTCTATTTGCTCCAAGAAATGAGGTGAGTGATGAGGAACTCTCTGTGTACGGCAAACAAATGAATAGTGCTACAAATGTTTAGTACCTCATGCTATCATCCATGACCAATGACCCATTGATGAAACATAAGTAAATTGAAGATTATATCATGATATCTCACAATTGGGATATATATCAATATAAAGAGACCTAATAGAGGTATGAGATCTCCAAAAATTTGTTCACAACTATGTATAGAGAGTTTACGCCAGTTGGACCACATTTAGTTAAGCTTATTGGCTGCATTGATCATTTTGGAATCTTATGGAATAAATTAATATATGAGTTGTGTATAGAACACATAATATAATCACTTCCCAAGACTATTTCATGTTTTATTTTTAAGTATAATTTGAAAAATATTGAGAAGAGTCTATTATAGCTTCTTACCCTAATTCACAAAGTGGATAAGAACAAGGAGCATGTGAAACCCATTATCCTTATGATGTATAGAGAGAGGAAGGACATTGAAAAAGAAAATATGATTTATAAACCATTTAAAGAATATGAGCATCATCTAACCAAGAAGAAGAAGATATAGAGGCTGGGCTTGGAAAAGGAGTCAGTATGCTTTGCATGTGGCATGTTAGGCCCCTGGAAGATGAACTAAACTTGGAGACAAGGGGAAGACAAAGGTGTGTTCCTTATCGAGTGAAATCATTCCATTTCTAAACATTTGGTATTATATATAGCTTTTGGGGATCACATCTGTATTTAAATATTGGATCCCAGAAGATTTTAGAAAATTTCTAGTTGGGAGGTTGATCTTTGATCTACCAATAGTGTGGTGCTTGATGCTCTTCTCATTGGAGACTACCACCTCACATTGATAATGGGAATTATTTTAGTTTTGTGTGGATGATATTACATACATAGTGTTACCAATAACATAATTTATGTATCATGATTATATAAAAATGGATTTATTTTCCTGTTTGGAAATAAATATTGATACTTTTATAAGAATAACACATGTTATGGTCTCGTACATATAATTAAATAATAGTCAGTATTTATTAAATTTGTAGAACCACATGATGGTAATTGATAATAAACCTAGTTCACATGACTCATACAACACCAAGTGGTGGCTTCAAACCCTTTTTCATGTCAATGAGAAGTGTCGAACAAGGATCATTCAAGATGGTTATTTAGACTCTTATAAGATAAAACTACTTTGATATATGTCACAGTTATTTATAAAGGAAAATGTCCTAACCAAAATTTGGTCGAAAGGGTGAAACGGCCATAGAGAATCTACAATTGGTAAAAGTACTGTGTGTAGACCATTTCTAGTTGATACTAGAGGTGGATATTCTTACTTCATTACTTTTCATAATGACTCTGGTAGATATTATTATGTCCACATAATGTGGTATAAATCTGAGTCCAATGAAAATTCAAGGAGTTCAAGAATAATGTAGAGTATAAAAAGGGTAAAAAGATAAAGAATCTTTAATTGGATCGAGGTGGAGAATATATTTCCCTAGAGTTCATCAACCTTTTAATGGAGTGTGGGATTCTATCTCAACATACTCCACTTTATATATCATAATGGAATGGTGTCAGTGAAATGAGTGATTGTTCCTTGTTGGACATGGTATGGTTTATGATGAGTCACATATATCTTCCATTGTCATTCTGGGGACATGCATTACAATATACGACATACACCTTAAACCAATAACTAACTAAGGTGGAAAATGGGATTCCCCTTGAGCTATGAAGTGGAAATAAACCCACTGCATTAGATATATATGTATGGGATTAAGAGGAATTTGTTACGAATTTATTAGGAAACAAAATAGCATCCTAGAGTAGGAAGTGTACCCTTATACCGTACCCGAAGGAAATAAAGGGATATTACCTATACATCCCCTCAATCAGAAAATTGATTACTGACAAACAGGTCATCTTTCTTGAGAGGGATCACATCCGCAAAAAGGATAGTGTTAGAAGGATTTACATAGATGAAGTTGATGCTCAAGATACATAGGAGTTGGTATAGGGACATGTTCCACAAGTCCCCATGGAGAGGTAGTTCATGAAACAACAGTATTTCATTATTGTACAAGAGTGGAAATTAATACAGAGAGATATGTTTCCCTTTTCACTGAGGATGGTGACTCATTATTATTGGATAATGATGTACCTCCCTCCTATAAGGAAGCAATATAGAGCTCAGAAGCAACAATATAGACAGAAGCTATGAATTTAAGATGGATTCCATGTATCAGAACCAAGTCTAGGTTCTGGTCGATGCACTAGTTAATGTAAATCATGTTGGGTGTAAATTGGTATTCAAGAAGTAACTATACATGGACAGTTAAGTTAGTACCTATAAAGAAAGGCCAGTTTCTAATGGTTTTGAATAGCATCAAGGAATTGACAATGCTGAATCATTTTATCTAGTTTAACAATTTAAATCCATGATAATCATACTTCCCGTAGAATCTTTCCATTGCTATTATATTTGTAAGATGGAATTAAAAAAATCATTCTATAATGGAAACCTTCAAAAAGATTATACATGACACAAATATAATGTTTTGTGAAACCAGGAGAAACTAATAGGGTATTAATGTTGTAGAGATCCATTTACATATTAATGAAATCATCCATATCATGGATTATTTTATTCGATGAAGCCATAAGTAAATTTTGATTCATTAATAATGAATACAAGCCATGGGTTTACAAGTTATTTAATGGGAATGTGGTCAATATCCTAATAGTTTACGTTGACGATGTATTTATTATTGTCAATAATATACTATTTATCCATTCAGTGAATGAATTTTTGAAGAAGTGCTTCTCCATGAAGTACTTTAGTGATGTAGCCTACATTCTAGGGATCTCAATCATTCGTGATAGATCCATGAGGCTGCTTGGACTAAGTCAATATACATACATTGACCAGATACTAATGTTATTTAGTAGAGAATAATCTTAGATGGGATTGGTTCTAGGTAACATGGTATAAATATTTACAAGGAAATGTGTCCCCAAACACAAAATTAGAAAGGTAGTATGAGTAAGATACCATACACTTAAGTGGTTGGATCTATCATGTATGACATGTCATGTACTGAACATGATGTGGCCTATCCACTAAGCATGGTAGGAATATATTAAGCAGGTCCAAGAGAACTTATTTGGACTCCTGTCAATATTATCCTTTAGTATCTTAGAAGAACCAAGGATATGTTCATAGTGTGGGTAGAAGATATAGATCATGTAATTAAAGTGTATGTTGATGCTAGTTTCTAGAAAGATCAATACCACATGAAGCCACAATCAGAAAATTTTTATTTTGTCAAAAGATGAGTTGTGAGATAGATTATTTAAAAGAAACTACTTTTCACTGATTCTACCACAGAGTTCTAATATATATTGTCTTCATATGTAGCCAAAGAATCCATCTAGATTCAGAAAATTGTCTAGAAGCATAATTTGGTCACCTAGAATTAAGGATACCATTACATTGTATTATGATAATACTGTAGTGGTGGATCTTGCAAAGGATCCAAGGACACATCAATATACAATGAACATACATAGAAAGTATCACCTCTTGAGGGATTTCTATAAAATGGGTGAATTTTTTGTGAGAAGAGTGTATATAGATGATAACATGGCAGACACCTTGACTAAAGGCATGTCTCAGAAAAATCAATAATATCATATAATAGCTAGTGGAAATAATGTTGTTAATATATTTCTTTAGTGAATTTGGGAGTCTATTGGATTTTTTTCCATAGAAACCAACTTTTTTGTACTTTATGAAAAACATGTATTCATAGGACAGCTACTAATAAACTCATTATCATATCATGACTGTTCTTTTATGGGACATAGTATGTGATAATGTCATATGAATTGTTGTCACGCTAAAAGGTCATAGGGGATCCCTATTATGATGAGAACCTATAATTTCTTGGACATTATTCTTGAATATATGTTCAATGTCAGTATTATATCATTTGAAGGGACGTAGATGATACTGGATATCCAGGGTGGGGACTTATAAAACCTTGACGCACATTCTAATTGCGTGTAACATCCTAGGTAAATAAAGAATAAGATATGTTAATATTTTTTTAATATTTTTTAATTAAATTTTTATATTACCTTCAAAGGGTTTCTATGCTCGTTAGCATCCCCGGTACACAACAATGGGTTTCTTTGAAATCATATGTTGCACGCTAATAATATAATATTATTAGATTAAATTATTGTTAACTCTTAGTTTTTGTATTGGAATAAATGAACAAAAATAACTACAATATGATTATACAAGTTTGTAATATTTATTTACATTTATCCAACAAAATTTAGATTCTTAAAATGTGAATGAATCTAATTATAAGCATAATTTACATTAAAATGATGATTTACCGCCTTTTAATGGAGACAACACATTAAATATAGTTTTGGTTACTTTAATATATTCAATTTTAATGAATAAAATCCTTCTTTCAAATGGGGACATCAAAATTTATTTTCTGTGAATTCTTGGAATTTTTTCGATAATGTTCATTTTTTTTGAAAAATGAAAAATATTTTATATTAATTCAATACTTTGATTTAATATAATTTATTTATATGGACAGATTATATTTTTAATTGGTATTAAAGTGTAAATATAATATATTTCTACTATTTAATCCAATTTTGTTCACTGGTATTAATTTTACTTTGAAAGTGGATATAAAAAAATGTCAATCTTTGGATAGTTATTGTTTCATTAAAACACGCTATTTGTTTTGACCATGAAAATAATTTTTAAATTATTTAATTCAAATTTATTGTATTTTATTTGGATAAATAAAAATCATATTTGAATTTGGAATATCAAATAATGCTCAGGCTGAATTTTTGGTATTTTTCTAAAAAAATTCTAATTTTTGATGAATAGTGAAACCACATAGTAGTAGTTAAAAATGACTTTTTAATTTAAATGAAACTTTACCACTTCTATGAATTGAATTTAAAAAATTTTCCATATATGGTTGTTATTAAATTAAAATTTGGTTCAATAAGATGATTTTTTTTTTTGCGGAATAGAATCTTTTGACTATTATTTACCGCGGTTAAATGTCAGTAGGGTAATTAAAGGTAAAAAGAATATTATAATAATTCACAATTTCCTTAAAAATTATCCTAACTATATTTTATGACTAATGGAAGACCATGGTCATCCTTTGGTATATTTTTGGAAACAATGGACCCACTTATTAATGATAATGAAATATTAGAATAATTAATTTATAGTAAAGGGAAAAATGACAAAAACAGAAATATTTTAGTAAAATAATTTTTATATGGTGTTATACAAGTAATATTTTGTACTATAAATATTTTTTGTAAATATAAAAATATTTCCTACATCATGTTATTTTTTTGTAATTTTTATACTTCTAATAAATTAAATTATCATGACATAATAATGATGTAGTATTTACCACATTAAATAATTATTTAAATAAATAAGATTATAATGATTAAAATATTATTCAAAACATGTCCAACATCTATTGTATGATTTTATTTAGACCAGGATTCATCTTTTCCTTTAATATAATTCTATTTTGACCTTTAGAAAACTAATATCCTTATATAATAAAATAATAGTTTCACATTTTCCTAAAGAGCCCCACCTCTCCCTTATAAAAGGAGACCACTTCTAACCGATTCCTCACACCTCTCAATACTTTAGGCTCGTCCAAACAAGGCCAAATTAATCTCCTTAAATTTATTTACTCCTCTTAGAATCCTTACCTTAGGTATAAGGAACTTCATGAAGTCCTTTTGGTTCAATCCAAAGTTACTCAAATTAAAGGCAATGGTTTCTCATTACTTCTTTTCATTTATTTTACTTCTCGAACCCCTAAATTCTTTTTATTTCATTATTTTATAGAAACACCTATGTTTTCAATATACAAGGATGTTTTTATGATAAGTATTATAACTACACATCCACACACCTCCATCTAATGGTTGATGAACATACTGTTTATGTGGATAGTAAACTAACGCCTTCTGATACGATGGTTGTTCGATTATCTCTTACTACCTATCATGGTGGACATTATGAAGACACTGAATTTATATATGATATATATTATGTTTCTGTTTACTTTATGCTTTTGTATTTTCCAATTATATCATACCATTATGATTTCAATTAATGGTAAACGCGATAATTTCATTTGAGGAAGTGCGGACAACCACCCCCTCAAAGTGATATGACTCGTTAATGCCTTATGCATGACATATAAATTATTGACTTAATGATATTATATATGATATTATACTGGAATTTAAATATACTTATGAATTATTATGTTTTACTTCTATTAAAATAAGAAATATAAATGAAAGTAGCGTTCATGCATACACACAGTTTACTATCTCTAGGAACAACGCATATCATTTCATATCTCCAAATGTTATGTAATATTACAAAGACATGAATATAAATGATATATATGATATATAAGATATATAAATCATGAATATTATTATAGTTATAAAGGACTATTGACCACATGGACAACTTGTAAATATAAGGTGTTCATTTTTGACTCATGTACCAAATATCGAAAAAATGACCATTATTAACGTGAAGGACTACAAAATGTGTATAACATTATATTAAGTGATATAAAAGGAATAATAATCTTGAAAAATGTTTTTATGAATGTATAAATTAACTTTATTTTTTTATTCAGGAGATTAAAAAACGATCGAGTCAAGTTGGACCCGAGGTATGGGACTTCATCTCAATCTCCTTTCAATGAAGCATATTTTGTATTAATAGATGAATTAATTTTATACGTTGTACATACAACCTTGAAATTTCCAAGGGAATCATTTTCTACGAATTGTTTTACTAATCAATAAAAATGAATTATTCTTTTATCATAAGTGGTGACAAAGACTATACTGCCACCGCGACTATTATTTGTCCTTTAGAATCCTTAACACACCGTAATGTTTTTAAAGAAAATAAATACCATATATTGTTTTCTATATTTTGGTATTTAAAATGATTTTGATAATGGATTTGTTATGTCAACATATTTATGTGATATATTGTGATTGAAATGTGGAAATTTTTTATTTCCTTTATATTTGTTTTATGTGTTATGATTTTATAATAGTACATGGACATTTGATGTGTGATTACATGATAAGCCAAATGACGGGTGGTTTCGTGACAAAACATGATGGGTGGTTACGTTATAACCTCTAATGCATTGGGTATGGAAGTCGGCCATATGGCTATTCCAATTAGTGATATGTGTGGAATTCGGTTCTATGGTTATTCCATTTATTTATGTTAATGTCCCAATTTACCTTTATATATTATATGTTCTTTATATGGGTAATATTTTGGTTACAAAAGGTTAATTAGTGATCTATTATTCAGTGAAGAGTATTGACTACTTTATAAAGTTGAAAAGTTTTACTAATGTTAAAGTATTCCTGGTTATCATGTTGTTTTGAGAAACTAATAGTTTTCCTTATTTGTGTATCGCTTACTAAGATTTTAATGACCATCCCATGTTTTTGAATTTTTTGCCACAGAGCATAATGTGGAATTGGGTCAAGGATGGGATCACGGAAACGTCATGCTATAATAAACATGGAACTAGACATGACTATTTTTTTCATGATTTACTATTTTGTGAAAAAATCAGATACAAAGTAGAAGTGTCGACATTGTATTTTAAATGAAATGTAATAGTTATGGCCTAATTTTCTAAAACTCTAATCCTAGAAAGATCCTTAATGTGAATTATTTATTTAATTCAATATTTTTTAATGTTTTATGGTCAGGTTCTTATAGTTGGTATAAGAGGTCGGTTTAGAAAACTATAGAGGATTAGGCTATTGTTAAATTAATGACCCTAAATTAATTTATGGTAATATTTAAATGATATGGAATTTACATATTATCATGTTTCTTCACCTATGATATTTCTTATGTTCAGAATGGTTTTCACCAACAGAAAGAGGGTAGCTATGTTGGGATGACATCAGGAGGAACGCAACCTTTCAAATCAACAACCTGAGATGGTCAGAATCATAACTGAACAGTTTTTTGCAGTGATGGAATAGTTGGCCCATGATATAAATGATGGTTTTATCCATGAACAATATCAGCTGGATCAACCATGAAGGAACATGTCAGTAGTGGAGCATTTCAGAAGGAAACATAACCCATCATTCAGAGGATCATCTGACGCGGTCCTAGCAGGAAGGTCGATTAAAGCACAATAAAATATTTTTCATATCATGGAATGTTCAGAAAATCAAAATGATAGTCTCGTTGTTTACCATTATGAAGTTAAGCTGATCAATTGTGACCGATGGTGAAAAAAATCATGCCTAGTGATGAGATTGATGCTCTCTATTGGGATGAATTCAATTGTATGTTTCTTGAAAAATATTTTCCTAAGGTGGTTCGTTATAAAATGAAAATATTCCAGGAATTTAGGTAGGAGAATGAATTAGTGGCTTCTTATGAAGTAAAGTTGACTAGACTGGCGTGATATAAACCACATTTCATTTGAGATCGTGATAGTAAGATAAATCGATTTTACTCATGAGAGAATCCATGATATCAATGATAATTATCTTCTCGTGAGTTCAAAAGTCATTAAGAACTATTTTGATGTGCGAAGGAGGAAATGGAGTTTTTTTATGATTAGGTGTTCATTGAAAAACAACTGAACAAAAGGTCCAGTTGGCATGTAAAGGGAATGAATTCATCAAAGTGGCCTAGAGGTCAGAAAATTAATTATCCAACATGTGAAAAGTGTAGTAAATAGAATCTTGGATAACATTGATCAAATTATTGAATGTTCATTTAGTGTGGTAAGTCTGGTCATATTGCTCTTAACTGTAATGAAGATGATCAAGAAGGCAATGAAAAGACACCGATAAGATATTTTAATTGTAATTAAATGGGTCATTATGAATATGAGTGTCCATAAAAGAACTAAACTGAGGGAAATCATCTAGACTACAAGAAGAAATGGATGGTGAAATCCATTTCAACTACTTCAGTAGATGTTTTCCCATCAAACGAATTAGTATCAGGTACACTGTTTGTTTGTACAGATTATTCCATTGTGTTTTTTGATTCAGGTTCTACACAGTCATTCATTTCTGAGAAGTTTGCTATTAAATTGTGAATTCCATCTCCAGTTACGAATACGGAACTTATGGTAAAAGCAAATGGAATATATGTTGAGAAAAAAATATAACATAATAATATTCATGTCCTTTTGTGTGGGAAGAATAAACCTGCAAACCTTATTTTTTTTCCTCTAGTAGTGTTGGATATTATTTTTGGCATGGATTGGCTATCTTTTTATCAATAAATGATTGATTGCAGAGCTAAATAGGTTTCATTTTAGAATGGTTTATAGTTTGTGTAAAATAATTAACCCTTTCTTTTGATAACATATCATGAAGCTGAGAAGCTATTAAAATATGGAAATGAATGTTAGCATGCTCATATTGTTGAAAATAATGAATGTGTTGTGATTAATGATGTGCCAGTGGTAAATGAGTATCTTCATGTTTTTCCAGAGGTGTTTCCTAGTTTTGTACCTAATCGAGAAGTTGAATTTACTGTTGACTTAGTTCCTGATGCTAAGACAATGTCAAAACCCCCTTATCGAATTACTCAAATTGAGCATTTAGTGTAAAAGACGAAATTGTTTGAGTTATTAGATTAAGGATTCATTCGACCTAGAACATCACCATGGGGGATCTTCTCTTGTTTGTTAAAAAGAAAGATGGTTCAAAAAGACTATGCACTTATTATAGAGCATTGAATAACATCACTGTTAAAAACAAGTATCCTTTCCCTCATATCGATGATTTGTTTGATCATCTCTAGGGAGCTCTATATATTTCGATGATTGATTTGTGGTCGGGGTACCATCAGTTCAATGTAAATGAAACATTCATTCTGAAGACCTCATTTCATACAAGATATGGCCATTAAGAATTTTTCGTTGTCCCTTTTGGTTTAACCAATGAACCTACTGTATTAATGGATCTTATGAATGGAATTTTCTGTTAGTTCATGGATAAGTTTGTGGTTGGGTTAATTGACGATATTTTGGTTTATTCCAAAATTAAAAAGAAACATGAAATTTATTTAAGTGTTGCCTTGAAAACTTTAAAGGAAAAGAAACTGTATGGTAAATTCAACAAGTGTGAGTTTTGGTTACAACCAATTTCTTTCCATGATCACATTATTTCAAAAAATGGCATAACATTTGATCCAGATGAAACTAAAGTTGTTGATGAATGGACAAGACCTACAATTATTGCTGATATTCGTAGTTTTCTTGGTTTGGTAGGTTATTATTGGAGGTTTTTTGAGAACTTTTCATGATTATCTAGTCCAATTACAATGTTAACTTGAAAAGATGTTAATACCATCTAGACAAAATAATGTGATGATTGTTTTCCATGATTGAGAAGAAGATTGGGGAAATCTCTAGTATGGTCACTACCTTCCAGAAATGATGAGTTTGGTTTTTGCAGTGATGCTTCATGGAAAGGTCTTGGATGTGTCCTTATGCAGAATGATCAGGTAATTGCTTATGCATCACGTTAGATGAAACCTCATGAGTTAAATTACCCTACACATTATTTTGAATTAGCTGTTATTGTATTTGCTTTAAAAATTTAAAGGAATCATTTATAAAGTGTAAAATTTGAAATATATATGGACAAAAAAAGTTTAAAGTAAATAATTAGTCAAAATGAATTGAACATGAGACAGAGGAGATGGAAAGAATTAATAAAGGATTATGATTGCATTATCCATTACCATCCGGGAAAAGAAAATAATGTGGCTGATGGTTTGAGTTGAAAAAGTAATGCTTCCTTAACCAGGTTAAGTTTGGAAAAAGATCCTTTGGTTTTTGATTTGATGAACATTGGAATAGATGTTGTTGGTGCAGGAAATTATTCAATTTTGTTTCAGGTGTTAGTGAAATATTCTCTATTAGACAAAATAAAACATGCGCAGAAGGAAGACAGTGAGTGGCAGAAAAAGGTAGAGTTTGTTCAGAAGTGTAATTTGTCTGATTTTAACATTGATAATAATTTTTTTGGAAGTTGGCGAAGCGATTATGAGCGCCTTGTGATTCAAAGTTTTAGAATGAGTTGTTATGTGAAACTCATTGTTCTCCATTCTCAGTTCATCCTGGTAGTACTAACATGTACAGAGATCTTCAAGAGTATTACTGGTGGGATGGAATGAAAAGAGATATTAATGATTTTATTATGAAGTGTTTGACTTGTCAATAGGTTAAAGGAGAGTGGCAGTTGCTGAAAGCGATTCATTAGGCTTTACCGGTGCTAGAGTGGGAATGGGAAAATATATCCATGGACTTTGTTATGGGATTACTGAAGATATCCGAAGGTAATAATGCAATCTGGGTTATAGTTGATCATTTGAAAAAATCATTTCATTTCATTCATATTCGAGATACATTGTCTCTAGATCATCTTTCTCAATTTTATGATAAATATATAGTTAGGTTGAATGGTGTTCCCTTCCCCATTGTATCTGATCGTGATATTAGGTTTACTTCTATCTTCTATAAAGGCCTTCAGAAGTCGTTGGGTATTGAATTAAATTTTAGTAAAGCTTCTAATCCTCAATTAGATGGAATCATAGAATGACCAATTCCAACCTTGGAAGATATGCTACGTGTTTGATCACTAGATTACCAGGGATGATGGGACCAACATCTCTCTTTGGTTGAATTTTTTTATAATAACAGTTTTAATTCTAGAATACATATGGCTCCATTTGAGGAATTATATGGAAAGAATTGTCTAACTCCATCTTTTTGGGATGAAGTAAATGAAAGGAAGCTTATGGGACAAGAATTGGTAGAAGAGATGGCAGATACTATTCAGTTGATATAAAAGAAACTTGAGAATAGCTCAATTCAAAAAAAAAAGTTACGCAGATAACTGATGGAGTGATATTTATTTTGAGGTAGGTGATCATGCCATTCTCAATGTTTCTCCATGTAAAATTGTGATGCGTTTTGGTATGAAGGGAAAATTGAGTCTGAAGATCATTGGACCATATGGAATCTTGGATAATGTTGGATCATTTGCATACGGAGTGGATTTATATGCATGTTTATCCCATATACGCAATGTTTTTCATTTTTCATTGTTGAGAAAGTATATGCCATATCCATCTCATGTTTTGAGTCCAAAGGTAGTTCAGTTGGAAGAGAATACCTCTTATAAAGAACAACCAGAAAGTGTTACAGAATAAGGAAATTTACCAGGTAATGGTTTTCTGGAAAACCCATATGGTTGAAGAGGCAATGGGTGTATCAGAAAATGCTACAAGGGATAAATACCCCCACTTATTTTGATAAATGAATAAAAATTTTGAGGCAAAACTCCCCAAAAGGGGGGAAGGATGTAACATCCTCGGTAAATGAAGAATAATAGTTTTTCATATTTATTAATATTTTTGAATTAAACATTAATTTTACATTAATTGGGTTGCTATGTTCGACAGCGTACCCAATATGCAACAACAGGTTTCATTGAAATCTTACATAGCATGCTAATAACATAATATTTTTTTAAATGGTAGTTTAATCCTAGACGTTTTATTTGCGGGAATGAAGAAAAATAAGTAAAATATGATTATACATGTTTTATAAATATATTTACATTTATCCAATAAATGTTAGTGGCATAAAAAGTGAATATATTACATTTTTAGCAAAATTTACATTAAAAGGTCGATTTAACGCCTTTTAATGGCGAACCCACCTTAAATATAGTTTTGTTCACTTTAATACATTATATTTGAACAAATATGAAATCATTCTTTATAATGGGGAAATAATATTTTATTTGTCAAATTTTTTGGAATTTATCTCATAAAGTTCATTTTTTTGAATAATGAAAAATATTGTATTTTTATTCAAAACTGCATTTTAATATAATTTATTTATATGGATATATTATCATTTTAATTGGTTTTAATGTTCATTTAGAATATATTTTTACCATTTAATCCAATTTTTGTCATTGTAATTATTTTCACTTTGAAAGTTGACATAAACAAGTTTCTATCTTTTGATAGTTATTGTTTCATAAAAACAAGTTGTATGTTTTGAAAATGGGAATTAATATAAAATTAAATAAGGCAACATATATGTTTTGAATTTTTTCAAAAATAACCATCATTTTTGAATTCATAATATCAAATAAATCATAGGACGATTTTTTTGTATTTTTCTAGATTACTTCAATTTTTGATGAATAGTGAAAGCACTTAGTATTAGTTAAAAAACTGACATTATCATTTAAATGTAATTTTACCACATAATTGAATTGAATTTCATAAATCTAACATAAATTTTTGTTATTAATAAGTAATATTTGGTACAATAAGATGAAAATTATTTTTGGTGAATAATAACTTTTTAATTTTATTTACCGCAGTTAAAGGTAAATAGGGTAATTCATGGTAAAAAGAATATTATAATAATTGAAAATTACCTTAATACTTTTCCTAACCTTATTGGATGGGAATGGACCTACCATGGTCATCCTTGGGTCAATTTTGGGACCCCATGGAGCCACATATGAATGATAATGACCTTGTAAATTAATTAATTTAAAGTAATGGAAATAATGAAAAAACAATCTTTTGGTAAATTTATTTTTATATGATGTTATATAAGTAATATTTTTTACTGTAAAAATTTAATAGGAATTCTAAAAATATTTCCTACATCATGGTATTTTTTTTATAATCTCTAGATATCGAATAACTTATATTATTTAGGACACAATAATGATGATCTATTCACCTCATTAATAAAAAATTTAAATAAATAATATTATAATGATTAACATATAATCCAAAACCTAACCAATTCCATTTAGATGATTTTATTTAGACTATGAGTCATCTATTTTTCAACTCTAACTATGTTTGTACCTTGAGACCTCAAATATCATTATATAATAAAATAATAGTTTCACACCTTCCTAAAGAGCCCCCCTCTGCCATATAAAAGGAGACAACTTCTTTCAAATTAATCACACCTATAAATCCATTAGTCTCATCAAAACACTTCACAATTAAGCTCACTACATCCCTATACTACTCCTAGAATCCATACCTTTGATAGAAGTCACATCAATTTGTCATTTGGGTTCAAAAAAATAATGTTACCGAAATAAGAGGTAATGGTTTCTCTTAACTTTTTTTATTTTATTTTATTTCTCCAACACATATAATCAATTTATTATTTTAATTTATAGCATCACAAGTATCCTCAATATTATAGGATGTTTTTATGAGAAGGATTCGAACTACTCATATACAGACCTCCACTTAATGGGAGAATAACATATTGTTTCTGTGGATGGAAAATTGATACCTCACGAGACGATTATTGATCGATTATCTCCTATCGCCTATCATGGTGGAAATTATGATGAAAATGTATTTATATATGATATATATTATTTTTAGGTTTTCAATATTCATCAATATTTTCCATTTATATCATTCCTTTATGGTTTCCATTGTCGGTTAATGTGATAATTTCATTCGAGAAAGTATAGACTACCGCCCCTCAAAGTGATATGACTCATTAATACCATATGTGGGACGTATAAAAGATGGAGTTATTGATATTTTATATGATATTATACTGTAATTATAATATTACAATGTATCATTATAGTTTAATTCCATTAAAATAATAAATGGAAATTAAAGTAGTGTTCATGCATATGCCCAACTTACTGTCTCCATGAACGGTGCATTTCATTTCATACCTCCAAATGTTATGTACTATTATAAATACATGAATATACTTGATATATATGATATATATGATATCTAAATAATTAATATAATTCTGAATATAATTTAATATTGACCACATAGACAACTTGAAAATATAAGGTATTCATTTTTTACTAATGTACCATATATCGACAAAACGACCATTATTAATTTGAATGATTACATAATGTTTATAAGATGATATTAAGTGATATAGAAGGAATTATAAATTTGAAAAAGGTTCTTAGGAAAGTAGATATTAACTTTAGTTTATTATTTAGGATATTAATGAACGATCAAGTCTAGTCGGACAACAGATAAGGAACTTCGTCTCAATCTCCGCCGCCGCAAATATTATTTGTTCTTTGACATCCTTGACAAGCCATAATGTTTTTTTAAGGAAACTAAATACCATATACACTTTTAAGTATTTGGTAATTAAAATTTTTTTCGATCATGGATTTGTTATGTAAATATATTTATGTGATAAATTGTTATGGAAATGTGGAAATGTTTTTTTCATTTATATTTATTTTATGTGTTATGATTTTATAATGGTACATTGACTTTTGACAGGTGGTTAAGCGATTAACAAAATGAACGGTGGTGTCGTGATATACCAGGATGGGTGGTCAGATTATAAACTCCAATGTAGTGGTTATGGAAGTCAGCCGTATGGGAATTCCATTTAGTGATATGTGTGGAAGTCAACGGTGTGGTTAATCCAATTAAGAATGTTTATGTCCCATGTTACCATTATATTTAATGTGTTATTTATATGCATAATATTTTTGTTACATAAGATTATGTAGTTATTTTTATTCAGTGAATATTATTAAATACTTCATAAAGGTGAAAATATTTACTTATGTTAAAGTATTCATAGTTTACTTGTTGTTTTGAAAAAATAACAGTTTTCCGTCTTTTTTTATCCCTTACTGAGATTTTTATTCTCTTACCAAGTTTTTGAAATGTTTTCCACATGACTTAATGTGTAATAGGGTCTAATATGGGATCACAGAAAAGTCATGCTATCTTAAACATGTAACTAGACATGACTCTTTTTTTCAAGAGTTCTTGTTTTGTAAAAAAAATAGTAAACTAAGTAGAAGTATCAACTTTGTATTTGAAATGAATTGTAATAGTAATGGCCTAATTCTCTATAACTCTAAACCTAAAAAGACCCTCCATGTTAATTATTCATTTACTTCAATATTATTTAATGTTTTAAGGTCGGGTCCTTATATAGTGTTCGCCCTTCATAATATCCAAGAGGATTTGATGAGAAGAATACCCGCCAAAAGTAAATCCACATACAGAAGTGTGATTGGATATCCCTATGTGTTGATGTGTGTGTTGTCCTTAGACATTAATATTATTATTAATGGGTATTATGACTCATGAAATTAGATGTATTGATGAATATTAGGACTACATAAGTTCGTGGAGAGGTAGTATATGCTTCGTGTCTCATGAGTAATATTAAATTAATGAATAATGTGATAAAGAATTTGTCACATCTACATAAATAGATATCTCAGGCCCTTTGGTAGAAATGATATAGCTTAACTAAAATCATGGACATGGTGATCTCTAGGCATGTTCGACTCCAATATTCAATGAATGGGAAATTGAGCACATGGGTTGACAGCACATTCATGCAACCAACTTGATTGGATATTAGGACCAAGAGATTATATTACACATTAATCCTTAGTATGAGGTGACATGTCATTGAATCATCAAATTATTTCTCTTGGGTGTCCTGACCTATTTCTAGACACTAATACAGGACATTAGGAAAGCCTACCTAATTCCAATGAAAAAGAGTCCAAGATGGTAAGACACTATGTGTAGACAACATATTAGTTAAATAATTTATATATTAATAATTACAATAAATTATATTCTTGGTTTTGGATAAATAATTATTCAAGTATGTCTGATCACATTTATTTCACCACTAGTTATTCAAGAGAATATATTTTGGAAAAATATTTCATTATCAGAAAATAATGTAGTTAAATTTATTTAATAAATTAATAGTATCTATTCAAATATCGATAAATATTAAGGAGGATTTGGTGACCAAGTTATGGTTCAGGTGATAAATAATAATAACTATAATTTGGTTAAATAATATTTACAAATAACATGATACATAAGAACATGTCATTGAAATGATAGCTTCACTATTATTATTTGACATGGGGTTTCACGTGGAATACTAAAATATCTATCGGAACATGTGTTATTTCTTTATTATAACATGGTGAATTAAATCCCACATTATTTTATTATTCTCTAATTAGCCAAGGGTTCATCCCCCCAGATAACCAATGGTTTTGTGAACAACATCCTTGGAGAAAAGCTATCAAGACTAGAGAACTCTCCCCTCTCTAAGAACTATCTCATGATCTAGATAGATCATACTCCATGGGATCTAGGAGAATGTTTTGGAATTGATATTCAATGAAATCAAAGGTGAACATTGTAAGTGAAAGGATCTTCTATGCTAGTTCCCAGAGGATCCTTTAGTGACGTCTGAAGATACATGGAGAATGTGTGGATCACTACTATATGAATCCTATCTTTGGATTCTACATCAAATTTGAGCTGCACCTAGAACCCACGGTCGAACACATCAACGAATAAAAAAACACCTTGGTGGTAATTATTTAATTTAATTAAATTAATTAAAAAAATATGTTAATACTCTCTTCTCAGATACAGGTTCTCTTCTAGGTATTTTAACATTGATTCAATTCTAAGGATACTGGAATTTATCATTATATTGATCCTAGATTAATCATTGACCAAGTAAATTTTCATATTTCGGTGCACTTTCATCTTGTTCTTCTACTGCCTCCAGAACCTATAACTATCAGACACTGTGTACCCCCAAAGCCCAACCTGGGTGTGTATCTCTTTCTATATACGGTGTGTAAAATCTAAAGTAGATTGCATGTTCAACATGTACAAAATGTGTACCCTAAAAATGGTACATAATCATGTAACTAAAATGTGCTATCCAAGTATAGTGGATGGTTTTGTTCCTTTACATGGTGCACTACCCATATGGGTTCTGATGGTGTACCTTACATAACAAGATCCAAATACATGAACTGTCTGGCAGGTACACAACCAAATCGTAGAGCACAATTACAATGTTCTTACACAGTATAAACAACATTAACTTCTAAAAATTAATCCTCCACAATCAAAAAAACATGTAGTATTTTCCCTAAACCACAATCCATGTAGACCGATTTTCCCAAAACAAAAAACACCCAAATTTCCATGAACCCCCCTTTACACCCTAAATGATGTTGATTGACTCCCAAGGGTTTATGAAAAAATAAAATGGATTCAAAAAATTAAAAATGTTATTATATAGAGATTTATAGAGAAAATAAAATATGTATAACTTTTGGAAAAAATCCTTTAAAGCCTCATTCATTTTTACACTCCACGATGACCGTATGATGATTCAGCTCGACCTAGGCTTTGTGAAAATACCATTTTTTACCTCTCTCTATCTTTCTATAATCATATCCATTTTTATTTTAGTTCAATATGAAGGGGATATCACTGGGAAAAAAATGAGAAAAAATGGATAAGGAAGAAAGAAAAGAGAAAAAGAAGAAATGAAATGGAAAATGGGCTCGGACTGGCCCTCACATCCAAAATGAGTTTATTCCTTTCCTAGGAAAGAAACCCCATTCCAGACTCAATTATAAGGGCAAAATATCAATATTATACTCCATTAGTAATTTATTTCCATACAAACCAAAGAAAATATATTAATATTTAAATTATTAAATATTAGTTATTGATTGTTCTGATAAAATTTAACCAGCTTAGAAATCTACCAAAATCCTTTCCTAGCGTAAACTCCCTATATATGGACTAATATAGTGGTCATAAAATTTCTAAGATCATTGTCCTGGTGAATAGATCCGTTTAACTATTATAATATTCTGAAAGAAAAAACTCAAAATTTTCCTCAATATTCATTTTTGAAATAACATGGGACGTTACATTATGACCCACATATTAGTCCCCATGGTTTATATTCCACAAATTTGATGCATTTGATTATGAGAAATAGCTATCAGGCCTCTTACCATGTGCCCTTGTTCATCATCATCATCATCTTTAGTTTCCAAATTCCCCCTCCAAGGGATGCACAACACACAACGGTCTAACATTATCATGTATTGGACACAACCTCCCTGTCAATAGTATCATGCCTCATAGGGTATGAAAAAAAGTAATTCGTTATATATCAACATAAGAAATAATGGAGAAATACATAACAAAAAGTTATTATAATAAAACAAGGAAACAATATACTCTAGAAAATATCATGTTGTCAAATATCGTAGTAGGACTCATAGCTTAAAAACACACATACATGAAATCATAATCATGATTTATCATAATTTATTCCATCAAAAAAATTTATAATAGAAAAATTTTTATTCTAGATACCATGAGAGTGAGAAATAACATAACCTAAAATCATTAAAATAAACAGAATTGACAAATAACTATGTTTTGTTTGAATTCCATTGTTTTTAATTCAAAAATTAAGAACACCACCTTGTGGGCCAAATTATCATAGTTGCTGACATGTAAGTGCTCATAGTTCCTCAAAAGATCCAAGAACCAAAATATATATTTTTTGTTTCAAGAATAAATAAAATATTAAATTTGAAGATACTTTCTATCTCCTAGATAATTCAATTTTATAATTTATTTTCAATTCTTCCACTCTATATACTATCATAAAGAATAATTATAAAACAAATATTTAACATATGACCATTTTTTTAATTATCATTTCATTATTTTTCATAAATTATCCTCTGATAATTCATAATAATAATATATTTATAAATCATAAAATTATCAATTAATAAAAACACATAATTTTATTTTCATAATTCTAATTATTAATAGGGATAATTAAATGAAATTATCATTTATAAATTCCCTGAAATTTTATTTTTATAATTCTTTTTGATTATAAATTTTTTAAATTTTAATTTGATGATTTTTATATAATATATCCATTGAATAAACCAGTTTCATTATTGATTCACAGTAATTTATAATTATCCTTGATAATTCCATATTAATTATATTTTGATAAAAAATTTATATCTTCTAATAGTTCCTTCAATTAACATTTAATAATATTATTAATTATTATTTTAAAAATTCATGAAATTTTGGTTTGGTAATTTTATAAATAATCCTAGAAAATATTAAGTTTATCATTTTTTAAAATCGTATTTTTTATATAATATTGAAGAATTAAAAATATACATAATGAATAAATTTAAACAAAATATAACAAAACCAACCTTCTTCCACCTTTCATAGTGAATGGTAGGGTAAAATAAACTCTCCTCTTATTCTTGGATATGATAAGTAAGCATCAATGGGTACATACTAATTATGTGTAGTGGGATACGAGGTTTCTAATGATCAAAAAATGAATAAGAAAGTAACAAATGATTATTTTATTATTTAAAAAACGAAAATCACATTCAACTATTACAATTTCTAATACCCCATTTAATCTTATGATTCAGTAAAAAATTTAAGGCTGAGTTTACATTTTCACCAATTTAAAAATTGATAATTTTAAATAATTTGAAAAATATAAATTTAAATGTTTTTGTATTTAGGGTGAAATAATATTGTGGTCTTCATGTCTATAGGATAGTCCATATTGACTTTAATAATGAAAAATAATAGTATAACATATACTAAAAAATTTATCATCATCTGTGATTTAACTAAACACCCAATGCACAAAAACAGTTAAATCATGCCAAAGGTAAAAACTGCATTCCAAACCTATTAAAGGTCCCATTTTTCATATATGAGACACTAATTAAGAGATAATCTCTTTTTTTGGAATAATATCAGGTGGGTATCATAATATATTTACCCTAATGTGGTATCAAACTAAACACCCTACTTGAAAAATGAATATATCACATCTAGGATAATTCAAGTAATGAATATTCAATGGTTGTCTCAGATTTCCCATCAAAGAAATAATTTATAATATATTCAGCTATTTTTGTAAATTTTCATTTTTAAGACAATATATATCTAATATTTTTATTATATTATAATCGAAGTTCTACGGGCCTCAGAATATTGTTGAGAGTCAATTTCGAACTCTAGAAATATTTTATAGAATATTCCAAAGTGTTGATAGGAATTTAAATCCTATCTGAATTCTGTTAAAATTTAGTCATTTATAAGGTGTTTTTTATTGAAAATGTACATTTATCTTTTTTAAAAACATGTTAATTATTAAAAATTGTTTTTATTTATAATTAATTTTTTTGACGATATTTCAATTATACACCTCATGGAAAATATTATCCCCAGAAAGTATCTCTATGATTAATGATCAAACAACTTATTTCACCCATCATTAAAATAAGACATTCAATCAAATATATCCTCCTATATATTTATGTGCTTTCATATAATCTATACAAGTTTCATCACATACCCTCGTATGACCTTTATGATTTTTTCTATAATCTACATCGAACATTGCTCAAAACATGAGCCATGATCTACCTAAGAATCCTCATAGTCGATGACAAGTGAAATATTGGTTACTTCCCTCTAGAGAATAATCACATGAAATATATAGTGCAAAATTTGATGATGTGGGGGAAGGTTCAAATAATGCACCAATATCCCAATCTTTTTAGTGATCATTAAGGGTCCACAACCCACGATACTATATTTTGTTTATTCCTAAATCATAATAGGAATAAACAATTAGTAAAACTCAAGAAACCTAATCACCAAGAAAACTCCATGTGTCTACACCAAAGGTAGACATTTCATTTATGCCTACTTTGAGTGGTAATCAATCACTTCTGAATTAGATACACCATGCTAGATGCTTCCTATAATACCCTGAAATTTTAATCATTGATAATTTAATGAAATTTATTTGTTAAAATAAACATAATATATATTTTTAATGTCAAAAATATATTCATGTTAATTGTTGGTATTTTTCTTAGAAACACCATTTATTTATGAATAGTGAAAATTACTGTAATTTAGTTAAAAATAGGATTCTTTATTAAAAATGATTAGTGATAAAAAATATTTGGAATTTATCTTTGAGGTAAAAATAGATTAATTATTTGTTGATTAGTCACACATAGATCATTGGAATAATTTTTTTATTAAATATATATATATATAATTATTGGAATTTTGAACGTTTTTACTTCAAAAACCTACTTTCTCACTACATCTACAGGATTATCATTTATCATAATATTCCCACATCTGTTTTTTTATTTTTTATAAAAGTAAATAAAAGGTCGTAATAATTGTAATATTTTTTATCTAATAAGATAAAATTAATTTTTGACTAAAAAATTTAGAGAAAGTGATTAAAATAAAATAGAGTGATTAAGGTAAAAATATGGATAATAACTGAATAATCATTAATCTTAAGGACCTAAATGACTGGGAAATTTTCCCAAAATTAACTAGTTACAATAATAAGACCATATCCCCTCATTATTTTAATTTTATTTTAATCAAGATATTATTAAAAGGAAGTTCCATATATAAAATATTTTGTAAAGAAAAGGAAAAAAGGAAATAGTCTTTACATTTAACATGTATAAAACATTGAGATATGTAAAAACATCCTATTTTCGGTTATACATATTATTTGGAAATATAAATGAGTTATTTTTTACATAATATTTTCTCAATAATTTTTATAGATTATTTATTTACATAATATTTTTAAGAAATGTCAAAGTATATATTATTTAATTAATAATTAACTAAAAAATTTATACTATAAGTTTTATAAGTGAAATATATTGATTTAATTATTGTCATTAATTATTTTTTGATAATAATATTTCATTATAATTTTCTTTAAACATAATACATTTGATGAAACTTTTTAATATTTTAAAATAAATATTAAATAAATTTTTTTATAATTGATATTGTTATTGTTTTACAATAAATGATATTTTACTAAATGATATTAAATTGATAAAAATATTGTTTTCGGAAAATATATTTTTAATTGTTAATAAATATTAAATATTTACTATTAAAAGACAAATTTTTCTTCAATAATTAACATATAGACCCATATAATGTAAAATTATCGTTAACACGGTCTTCGTTTAAGGAGTGTTTTAGCGTGTCAGATGTAGTTATTTTCAAATAAATTTCCAAAACACATGATATTTTTATTTTATTAATTATTTTTTATATTATTTATTTACTATATATATATATATTATAATAAATCTCACATTAGTTTTTATTAATTGTTAAATTACATAGGTTGGAAAACAAGATTCTTTTATTAATTTTTTTAAAAAATTGTGGAATCATAGAGAGTAAGGAATTAAATTAATAAAATGAAAGTATTTTTTATTTTGATGCTTTTAATAGTCATTCAATCCCATTTAATTAATATTTTACATTTGTTAGGAAATTTAGGTTATTTAGACATCCCATTAATGAATACCTTTTGGAATTTACAAGATTTTCACTCCCACACCACTATAAAAATGAATGTACTCTACCGCTTACTCACACAACTCAAACAAGTTATGTTTGGCCAAGATATACCCAAATAGATTACCAGAATCCCTCCATTATATTATTTAGCCTCCCTTTTCAAATACATCTTTCCAAGGATTCCCTTTGGTATATTCCAAAAATGGTTAGCCTTTTTTAATGTAACATTTTACAAGGATATATCTTCATTTATTTTATACTCCAATCCTCATACACTTCCTATTCCATGATAAAAACAAAAAAACGGGTATATTCAATATTCTCTGATGTTTTTATTTTATTTTTTATAACTACACTTACACACACCTCCATCTATTGGGTAACGAACATACAGTTTCGTTATATAGAAAACTACTACCTCACGAGATGATGATTGTTCGTTTCTCTTATACAACCACTCATTGTAACCATTATGATTCAAAATATTTTTATATATGATATATATATATGATAATTATAATTAATTTTTATTCATTAATTTTTATTTATAACATACCTTTATTCATTCCATCCTATATAAATATGTTAATTTAATTTGAGGAATTGTGGACTATCATCCCCTCAGAGCGATACCACTCATTCATGACATACATGGAATGTATAAAGGATGGTTTTAAATAAATTATATAACATATATGAAATAGATATTAGATTGTAATTATAATATAAATATTTTACAATTATATTTCATTCATTTAATATTAGAAATAAATGGAAGTAAGATTAATGTGTTTATATGGCCTTCGGTCTCCATGAACGGTGAAATTCATTTCTTATCTCCTAATATTATGAATTAATATAAGAACATATTTAATTAAAATATAAGATAATTAAGTAAATGATTAAATTTAGTATATTTATAAATAATGATCCAATTAATAGGAAAAAAACGGAAAGTCAAAACATAATTGAGAAAACATGGTAATTAACACCTAAAATAGTTTTAATAATAAATGAGTGTTAAAAAAAGAGTAATTAAATATAAGAAGGAATTAATATATGAAATTTTAATCATTATGATGGATACATTATGTGTTTTTAACATATTTTAAACCAATATACAGGAGTATAAATACCACACCACAAAAGGAATCTTAAGGTAATGTATTTCATCTCAATTTACATTTCATAGAGAGTTATTATTGTTATGCACCTATTCACTTTTATATAAATTATATATAGTACTTTTAAAAGTAATATCAAGAATATTATTATTTTTAAAATATTATATGTTTCATTTAACTCATGTGGAATTTTTATATAATTTTTTCAATTTGGTACGGGATAGTTTGGAATGTTTTACGTTTACTTTTCCTCAACAATGTTTTAATGTCAAAAACCCTTGTTGTTACTTATAATTATCTAAGGTATTATGTACAAAACCATATTCTTTAATCAAATAGAAATATGATGAATAATATTTTTAATTAATTCAATATGTTATTCAATTATAGGAATGGTTTGGATATGTAAGACATGGGTTGTGGACCATTTAAGGTAATCCCTTTAAGTTTGGGAATGGATAATGAAAGCTCCAAAATGCATCAGTAGTCTCATAGAATGAAATTAGATTGGAAAATCCATCACATTTGTAACCAGTTAGTTAAAAATTATCTTTTTAATTTTATTGATTTCATATTTAAGGTTGGAAAAAGAAAATTGGTTTGTAACCAGTAAGTTTTAAACCAACTTGTGAGATGTCTTGATAGTTATTTCTCCATGTAACTATGAATCATGGGGTCCATCAAATTAGAATTTAAATTATTTAGAATCTAGTTATTATCAAAATTTATCGATGATGTTTTGAATAAAAATTTCAATGATTCAATTATTTCATTGTTTATTGATTAATGACAAGTGTTTTAGTTTATTTCCTTTCTATGTTAATTTATTCACATTGATTCATTATTGATTACACTTTTATTAACCATAATAAGAATTTGAGCACAAAATTATTATATTTCCTTTCTAGAGGTTATGAATAATAAATATTGGAATAACCTATCATGGATGTGGTTTATTTAATTTTATTATGTATCATGTTTTATTTTATATTTCCAAATGTATTATAGTTTTCACATATGTGATCTAAATTTCCAAGATTGATAAATTGATTAGTACTTTAGGATTTAAATCCTTGTATTTATGCCAATATAAAAAAATAATGAACCAACTAAAGGCTACTGTGGTCAGGGCATTGTAGTTTGTACTCGAGGATGTTTACTAGAAATCTTGAAAACATGATTTTGAAAACATTGATTAAGGAATATTACCCTACGATAGAATTTGGGGATAAGTGTAGAATTGAATCATAGAACATTGGTAAGGTATAAATTATCCGTGTATGCCTATCAATATATCTCTAGTAGGATACTGCAATAGGATTTGGTTTGATAATAGATGTACATTGGAGTAATAATTTCGAGAATGTTTTTTTTGTCTTGACTCAGTGTATCCTTGTACTAAACAACATGAATTATTTTGATAATGGGTAGAAATATTTAAAGATTATATTATTATAGATTGCATTTTCATTACGTACCCATTTAATGGTTTTTAAAATAATTATATACCTAAAGAAATCATATTTACGATTGTAAAATTATATATGCATAAAATTTTCTGTTTATGTTAAATGTTTCAAATGTTTTGGGATTATACATTATCTTATGATTTAATCTAGTGTATTCTATTTTTGATAAATGGTTCCTAGAAGAAGAAATTTTCAGTCCACCAAGGCACATAATCCAAAGAGTTAGATTAATGATATCTTTTGTGGCCCTATCCCAAAATTTAATGGAGAAATAGTCTCCCATGTATTCTCGTCATATAAGGAAATAGTATTATCTTTTAATGAGATATCTAAATAATTTACTTGTTCCTTTGAAGTGTTGCATGGTATAAATATGATGTCAGATAAAATCATTGATAATGGGGGGAAGGGAATGAAATATTTCTGTACATGTGAGAACATTCATATTAGACACCATGGAAAATGTGTGAAGCGAATGGGGGTTTATTATAGGTGTGAATATAAGATTCCCCATGCTATATAATGATCATGGTAAAATAAAAATCCCACCATTTAGTGTTAAAACTACAAATAGATGTGAAACTATTCAAATCAATGTATCTTGTTTCAATGTTAGGTTCCAAAAATGATTCTATTGGATAATGATCAAATAATTCTACTTTAACCATGTACGATGAATGATTAATATTCTAATTCAATTATTATGATATTTCAATATTTTATCAGTAATGTCCTGTTTATATGAATTATGGAATATGTGAGTATTGTACAACATTAAATTTTTTTTAAGGTTTTGATATGACATGATGAATAGAACAAAAAAAATTTCAACAAAAATTTATACTTTTCATAAAAAACATGATTGAGGGAAATAAATCCATTAATATCTTCTGGATGTTGATTTAATGATTAAGAAAAAATTTATTTAGAAAATTTTGGACTACCTTTTAATTGATTAAAGAGTTGTTGAAATGTGGTGTATTCTATAACTGATGGATTTTACAACACATTTGGAATTATGGAATGTATCTAATAATATGTTACTTTCATAAGTAATAATGAAAGATTCATTTTTCTAATCAATTTTTATTGTGATTAGAGTATTTACCATAATTCAAGAGAATACCTTACGAAGTTATTCACATGTTTGGAATGTGAGAACCTAGAACAACTTCATATTGATTAAAGGATGGTGACAATATCATTTTTTGAATTCATTGACCTCATTTCTAGAGCATGGAATCATAATATTTTATAATAGTTAACCATTTATGAAATAATTTATATTGAAAATTGATTCTATTTTTAGAGATTAATACATTACCTCCCTATAAAATGAATCTTTTTCAAGGAGATAAAGTAGAAATTGTTTAAGTCATGACCAATTGATAATTCTGTGCTTATAGAAATGTACGAAGTAAGTATATTTACATATACTCATTGAGAGTGAAATCATTCGTCAAATCTAATAAAAATGTACATAAAATAAAAAAATGTTGTCTTAGTTCCTTAATTTATGATGAATGAAATGGAATCTTAGATCATCATAGATTTATGGCCTTTTGATTTTTAACATTCTTCTAAACATGTTATCTAGCACTCTATAGCATAACATCATAATTAAATTTTTCTTTTGTATACATTTTTCTATTTACCCCCAATGTTATTCTACTAGGGAACCCAATTAAATAATAATTGTACTTTATTTTCTCTCTTATTTAGAATATTTTTTATTAAAATTATTTACGATGTAGGTTTTTTAACAATATTTATTTTAAAATATCACCCTCTAGATTATTAATATCTTGTTTAAATTGTGAGGAAAAAATTTACTTATATTGGGGGAATGTAACACCTCTAAATTATAAATTTTAACAATTTTATAATTTTATTTGTCAAAATGAACGTAATTTTAGTATTTGGAATGTATAAATTATCTTATGGTTAATTTTTGGTATTTTTTTGAGAAAAATCAATTTTTTATAAGGGAAAAAAGTTGCTATAATTTATTTAAAAACAACCTTTTTGTATAAATAATGCTTCGTACAAAATTATATATAAAATTGTATTTAAAGGTCATGAAAAATAATAAATATATTAGTACTAAGTAAGAAATTTTAATCATTTTCAAATTTAAATTAAATATAAAAAAGTATTGAATTGTTGACCGTTTTTACATTAAAACACTCCATTCTCTCCATGTATATAGAATTAGCATTATTCTTATTTTTCTGACATCATTGATTTGAATTTTGAGAAATAGAAATACATTGTGGTAATCAGTGTAATATTTTTTTTAATAATATTAACATAATTTTTGACCACAATGATTAGTAAAAGTGATAAATAAATTATGGTGATTTGGGTAAAAGTAAGCATAATAATTTATTAAACCATAATCTTAAATACCAAAATGACCAAAAAAAAATTTCCAATATACATTGGATTCTAATAATTCAAAACAATAAAGTATTTTTTAGAATTTTATTTATCATTTGGATTTATAAAATGTATTTTCCCTATATAAAAGTTTATGTAATGAAAAAGTCAAAAAAATAATTTTCTATGCATTTACCATTATAAATCATTGATACATGTAAAATATAACATATTTTTTTGTCATATATTTTATTTTTAAATACAAATGGGTTATTTTTATCATTATAGTTTATAAATAAATTTTAGAGATTATTTAGTTTGTTAAAATATTATTGAATGCGAACGTAGTGTTTATTTTGTTAATAAATAACTAAAATAAATGACACTATAAATATTAAAAGTGAAATATACAAATTTAATTATAGTAATAAATTATTTTTTATATGAATATATAATTTTAAAAACATGTAAACTAAATAAATTTTAATTCTAATATTTTTTTTTATATTTTAAAAATAAAATTAAATAAATAATGTCAACATTGAAATTATTGTTATTTCACAATAAATGATATTTTATTAAATGATATAAAATTAATAAAAACATAAATTTTTCCAAGAGATTATTACTTATAAATAAATATTAAATATAGTCTACTAATTGAACAATTTATCTTTTATAATTAACATATTAACTTATATATTGTAAAAATGTTGTTCACATGGTCCGACTTTAAATAGTGTTTTTGCATATCCCAAGCACTAATATTATAATTACACTACAAAACAGTTGATATTTTTATATTATAAATTAGATATAATATTTACAACTAAATGGCTATATATATATATATATATTATAATATGTATCTCTTTATTGTAGTATTAATGGATAAATTACTTAGGATAGAAAACCTGATGCTTTAATAAAAACAGAATTTAAAAAATTGAGGAATTTTGTATGTTTTAGAACTAAATAATTAAAATTCACATATTTCTCTATGTTTGAGGTTATAAATAATCATTATTCCCCATTAATCAATTATTTATACAGTTTTTTCACTTTATTCGAATTATAACTCCCAATAATGAAAACTTTTTGGTATTTAAAATAGTTCCACTCTCCCTCCACTATTAAAAGGGAAGAACTATACCCCTTAAAGACACTAATTAAACCACATAGATTCATGAAATAGATACCTAGAAAGATTTAAAACATTCCTTCCTTTGACATATAATCCCATTATTGGGTATAATAATTTCCAATGATTCACATTGGTATAAACTAAAATGAGTTACTTATTTTAATGTAACCATTTCCCAAAAACTATTTTCTTTAATTTTCTTCTCCACTCCATATATTATTGTTATTACAGGATTACATAATAAAAATATTATACTGAATATACTTGGATTTTTTTATGTTACGATTTATTGATATAGTTACACACACCTCCATCAAATCTTTAACGATCATACTATTTCTATGTATGGTGAACTGGTGCCTCACAAAATGATGATTGTTCATTTTACCTTAACCACCTCTTATATTTTCCATAATGACAGAAAATGAATTTAAATATGATATATATGGTATTAATAATTTCTATATTCTTGTATAAATTTTTTTAATAACATACCTTTATGATTTCCATCTTGTGTAAATATGATAATTTCAATCGAGGAACTATGGACTAACACCACCTCTAAGCGAAATTACTCGTTCATGCCATAAATTGAATTTATAATGGGTGGTTTTAATACACCTATGTACCATATATGACATAGATATGATAATATAATTATAATATAAATAGATATCATTTACTTTTATTCGTTTAATATGACATTGAAATGGAAGTAGCATTCATCCATATATACATCTTACCATTTCCATGAACAGTTCCTTTAATTTAGTATCCCCAAATATTTATAATATTTATAAAAACATATTTACTGAATATATAAAATTTATAATTCACTTATAAAATTTAGGATATTATAAAATCATTTTCTAATTAGTAGAAACATAAATTTACAATTCATTATATACTTGAGAAAACATGGAAATTCTCACATTATTTAGTTAAAATTATGAATGAGTGTTAAGAAACTGGTAATAAATCATTTCAAGGAATTAATATTGATATCATAAAAATGATTCTTCTCATTTTATAAGTTATTAACATATTTTAAACCACTATAATGGAGGATAAATACCACACAAAAAATGATTTTTAAGGTAAGAGATTTCATCTCAATTTATATTCCATAGAGAATTATTTTTTTATTCACCAATTCACTATTATATATTATATGTACTTCCCATTGACATATTATATCATAAATATGATTATTATTATTATATTATAAATTATTTTTAATTAATTTTTATTTATTATTTAAATGTTTCTAAGTGGTATGTGACACATTAAATGTTTAATAATAATTATTCCTCAAGAATATTTTAATTCTAACAACCCTTGATATTACTTATCCACCACTGAGGATTTTTTGAAAAATATATATTAATTATTAAATATTGGAAAATTATAAAGAACATTGTTTTTTAAATAAATTTATTATTATATTCGAGGAATGTTTTGGACTTGCAAGACACGGGTAGTGGACCATTTAAGATATTCCCTACAGATTGGGGACAGGTTAATGAAAGCCTATAAATGAATCAATAGTATTATGGGATAAATTTAGGATTGAAATCCAATTTGATTTTTAACTAGTATGAAATTAATTTTCTTATGAAGGGTCTTGATTTTAGATTTATGGTAGGACAATCCAAACTATTTTGTAACAAATATGATTAAAACAATCTTTTAAAAGGTGTTTATGGTAATGGTTCCATGTACCTAGGAAACATTGCATAGAAAAAATCCTTTATATTATTGATCATTATTTTATTATAATAATTTATCCATGATATTTCTAAATGAAATATATAGGTATTCACATATTTCTTAGTATATTGATTAATGACAGGTGTTTCTATTTCATGCTTTTCTGTGTTAATTTATTCTCACTGATTACGTATTTCTTCTACTTGTTTTACCCTTACTGAGCATTTTATCTCACCCTTATTATTTTTCTTTTACACATGTTAATAAGAAGAAAACATATAATAAGATTTTGTGGATGTGTTTACATTTTATTTTATTATGTATCATGTTTTATTTTCAATTTCCCAATATATTATTGGAATCATATATATAATCTTCATTTGAGTGATCAATAAACTGATTGGTTCTTCAAGAATTTATTTTATGTAAGCATACTATTGTAATAAATTAATTCATAATTTCCAAGATTCCTGGTTTAGGTAATTACACCAATTGATTCATGATGTGCCCTATTACAACTGCCTCACCCACCACATAAAAATAATGTGGTAATCAACATGATATACCATAAAGATCATATCAAGGAAAAATCTAAATTTATATTGGGTAACTATTTTTGTATATGAGATCACCTAATTCTATGTGATCATTCAATTCTCTATGTTTATTTTGAATTCATACTCAAAGCATATCCTCCCATATTCAAAAAACTTTCTCAGGTTCTCTGTCTTTCTCAAGATAGTATGCTCTTCTCAACCTCAAATATGTCCTCAAATCCTTCTTTAAGTCCTACAAAACCATGACATAAAACGACCCGATTTATCCAAAACAACTCTCAATTAAATATCATGTGGGTATAAGATATAATGGATGTTGATATTTCCATGATCAACCACTGAGATAGTCTCTAAATCCCATAAAAATTGTACCAGCCTTAAGCTGATAAAAAATCACCCATATAGTCTCATGACTAATCATGGTCATACATAATACCGAAAATAATTACATCATTACTTCATCCCACTCCATCATGGACACTATAAGTGGATACATAAAACCACAGGGATACTGGTTCTCATCCTTTACACTCTAATAGGTAAGGAACAATCACAACATGAAATTTTATGAAATATTTTATAAAATAAATTTAATTTCATTGATGCCATTCATTGCATGAAACATTGATATTATATTGTATTACATATAATTTTTTTTATAAACACAATATCAATAAATATTATTATTAAAAAATATCATCTTTACCTAGACATTAAACATTGGACAATAAATAGGAATAACAATATTTTTAAAACTATGTGTAATGGTATTTTATTAATTAAAAAAAAGTAATACATAATTCTTTATAAAGTCATTATATGATTAAAAATCACATTTTTATCAATAATATGTTTTTATATTTATTTTTGGGAATATTAAAAAGATTAATTTTTGAAAATTATAGGAAAATAATTTTTAAAAGAAACTTTTATTTTGAAATCAACATGTAAAAAAATTCATAGAGTGAATTTTTGGAATTTTCCTAAAAATATAAATTTTTTAGGATTGATGAAAAATACAGGTTTTTTTGGAAACTACGTTATTGTAACCTCACAGGTAAGTGAAGAATAATATATTTTAATATTTATTAATATTTTTGAATTACATATTAATTTTACTTTGAATGGGTTGTTATCTTCGATAGCTTTCCCGATACGCAACAAAGAGTTTCTTGGAAATCTTTCGTTGCACACTAACAATATAATATTATAATTTAAATTGGTTGTTAACTCCTAGAAATTGTATTTGTGGGAAAGAAAAAAAATAAAATATTATTATACATGTTTTTTAAATGTATTTACATTTATCAATTAATTTTTAGAGTCTTAAAATATGAATGAATCTAAATTTCGGCAGAATTTATATTAAAATGTTGATTTACTGCCTTTTAATGGATAAACCTATTTAAATATAGTTTTTTTCACTTTAATAAATTCTATTTGACCAAATTTAATCCTTATATAGAATAGGGACATCAAAATTCACTTTGTATAAATTTTTCGATTTTTTCGATAAGGTTCATTTTTTTAATAATGAAAAATATTATATTCTAATTCAAAACATAATTTTAGTCTAAATAATTTTTATGGTTAGATTATATTTTAATTTGGTTTAAAAGTGCAATTGGAATATGTTTTTACCATTTAATCCAATGTGGTCATTGGAATTAATTTCACTTTGAAAGTGGATATAAACAAGTGTCAATCTTTTGATTGATTTATTTTTAAAGACACGATATTTTTTTGACAACGATAATTAATTTTATATTAATTAGTGAAACTTATATGTATTGATTTTTTAAAAATAGACATAATTTTTTAAATTTGGTATATCAAATAAATCTTAGGTTGATTTTTTGGTATTTTTCAGAAAAATTCAATTTTTGATGAATAGTGAAACAACTTAGTAATAGTTAAAAAAACTAACTTTTTCATTTAAATGATATATTACCCCTTCTGTGAATAGAATTTACCAAATATAAAATACATTGTCCTTACTATTAAGTAAAATTTGGTTCAATAAGATGAAATTAATTTTTGGATAATAGTATCTATTGAATTTTATTTACAGGTGTTAAAGGTAAATAGTGTAATTCAAGGTAAAAATAATATTATAATAATTCTAAATTACCTTAACATATATTACAACCTTATTGGACGAGTAATGGACGACCATGGGAATACTTGGGTAGATTTTGGGATTCCATGGAGCCACATATGAATTATAATGACACTTTAGATTAATTAATTTAATGTAATGGAAAAATTAACAAAAACAAATACCTTTTAGTAAATTAATTTTTATATGGTGTCATATAAATAATAATTTTTACTATTAATATTCATTGGAAATATAAAATTATTTCCTACATCATGTTATTTGTTTTATAATTTTTAGACATCGAATAAAATAAATTATTTATGACAAAATAATGATGCAGTATTTACCTCATTACTAAATGAGTTAAATATATAAGATTATAATGATTAAAATATTATCCAAAACCTATAAAATTAATATTTTATGATTTTATTTTGACCACGTGTCATCTTTTGTTTGACATTAATTAATTCTGGACCTTTAGAAAGCTAATATCATTATATCATAAATTATTAGTTTCACACTTTCCTAGAGTCCATCCTCTCCCTTATAATAGGAGACCAATTATATTAAATTCATCACACCTCTAAAGCCTTTAGGCTCGTCCAATATCTACCCAATTAAGATCCCTACATCCCTCTAATCCTCCTAGTAGCCATACCATAGGCAGAAGGCACTTCAAGAAGTCTTTTAGGTTCAAAACAAAGTATGTTACTGAAATTAAAGGTAATGGTTTCTCTTAACTTATTTTCTTTAATTATACTTCTCAAACCCCTAAAATCATTATATTTTTTTTATAGAAACAAAAATTTCCTCAATATAATAGGATTTTTTTATGAGAAGGATTTGATCTACACAAACACAAACATTCATCTAATGGGTGAAGAACAAACTGTTTCTGTGGATGAACAACTAATGCCTCATGAGACGATCATAGTTCGATTATCTCCTACCGCCTATCATGGTGGCCATTATGAAGAAACTGTATTTATATATGATATATATTATGATTATTTTTTCTTTATGAATCTTTATTTTCGATTTATATCATACCTTTATGGTTTCCATTATGGGTAATTTCCATATTCTCTTTTTAGAAGTGCGGACTACCTCCCCCTTAAGGTGATACGATTCTTTAATGCCATATGTGGTACATATAAAGGATATAGTTAATGATATTATATATGATATTATAGTGGAATTATAATATACCTATGTATAATTATTTTTTAATTCCAGTAAAATAATAAATAGAAATGAAAGTAGTGTTCATTTGTACGAACGACTTACCATCTCCATGAAGGGTGCATTTCATTTATTACCTACAAATGATATATACTATTATAAATAAATCAATATACTGGATATATATGATATATATAATATATAAATCATGAATATCATTCTATATATATTGTACTATTAACCACATGGACAACTTGTAAATATAAGGTGTTTATTTTTGACTCATGTACCCAATATCAACAAAACGGTCGTTATTAACATGAATGATTACATAATGATTATAACATGATATTAAGTGATATAAAAGGAATAATAAACTTTCTAAATGTTCTTAGGAATGTAGAAATTATCTTTAGTTTATTATTCAGGAGATTAAATAATGATCTTGTCAAGTCGGACATGAGGTAAGGGACTTCATCTCAATGTCCTTTCAATGTGGCATATGATGTTTTCATACATGAATTTATTTTATACATTGTAAAAACAACGTTGAATTTTAAAAAGGAATATTTTCTACTAAGCGTTTTACTAAAAAAAATGAATTAATCTTTTAATGTAAATGGTGAAAAAAATCATTCGGATGCCGCTAGTATTATTTGTTCTTTGGCTTCGATAACAAGTCGTAATGTTTTTTCAAGGAAAATAAATACCATATATTCTATTATTTATTTTGGTTTTGACTATGGTTTTGAAAATGAATTTTTTATGTCAATATTTTTAAGTGATATATTGTGATTGAAATGTGGAAATGTTTTCTTTACTTTGTATTTGTTTTATGTGTTTTGGTTTTATAATGGTACATGGAAATTTGACGGGTGGTTATGTGGTAAACCAAATGATGGGTAGTGCTATGATAAACGAGGATGGGTGGTTATGTCATAAAATCCAATGCATTGGGTTTGGAAGTCAGCTGTATGGCTATTCCATTTAGTGATATGTGTGGAAGTCAACCGTATGGTTATTCCATTTAAATATGTTTATGTCCCAAGTTACCTTTATACGATATTTGTTCTTTATATGGGTAATATTTTCGTTACAAAAGGGTATGTAGTGATCTTTTATTCAGTGAAGAGTATTTACTACTTTATAATGGTGAAATGTATTTCTTATGTTAAAGTATTCATGGTTTATTTGTTGTTTTGAAAAACTATCATTTTTCATTCTTTGTGTATCCCTTTCTGAGATTTTTATGCTCATCCCAAGTTTTTGAAATTTTTTTCACATGACATAATGTGTAATAGGGTCAAGGATGGGATAAATGAAAATTCATGTTATCTTAATCATTGAACTAGACATGATTCTTTGATTAAAGAGTTTTTTTTGTGAAAAATGTAAACTGAGTAGAAGTGTCTACATTGTATTTAAAATAAAATTTAGTAATTATGTGCTAATTATCTAAAAATCTAAAACTGAAAATATTCTCAATGTGAATTATTCATTTAATTCAATATTATGTAATGTTTTATGGAAGGGTCCATGTAGTTTGTATTGGAGGTCATTTTAGAAAAAGTTAAGAGATTTGGTTGTTGTTAAATTAATTTCCCTAAATTAATTTATGGTAATATTTAAATGATATAGCATTTAAAGATTAACATGTTCCTTTACCTATGTTATTTATTTTTTTAGAATGGTTTTCCATAGAGGAAATAGGGAAACTACGTTGGGATGGAATCACGAGGAAGACAACCTTCCAAATCAGCATGTTTAGATGGTCAAAATCGGAACTGAAAAGATTGTTGCAGTGATGGCACAATTGACTCGAGCTATAAAAGGTGGTGGTATCCACGCACGATATCATCTAGATCAACCACAGAGACACATGTCAGTAGAAGAGCATTTCATGAGGCAACTTCCCCCATCCTTAAGACGATCATTCGACCAGTTTCTATAAGAATGGTTGATTATATAACTAGAAAATATTTTTGATGTCCTGGGTTGTTCAGAACATCAAAAGGTTAGTCTTTCTATTTACTGTTTTGAAGGTGAAGCTGATCAGTGGTGGTCGATGGTGAAAAATATCAGGGGTAGTGACGGAATTGATGCTTTTGATTGGAATGAATTCAAATATATGTTTCTTGAAAAATATTTTCCTAAGGTGGTTTATCTTAGAATGGAAAAAAGATTCCTAGAATTGAGGTATGAGGATGACTATGTGGCTGCTTATGATGTAAAGTTCACTCGACTAGAAAGGTATGCAGCAAATTTCATTCGAGATCATGATAGTAAGATAAATCGATTATACACAAGACTGATGCCACGATATCGAAGATAATTAGATTCTTGTGAGTTAAAAAGTTATTTAAAACATGTTTGATGTGTGGAGAAGGTGGAAATAGAGTTTGTCAATGATCAGGTTTTTGTTGACAAACAACAGAATAAGATGTCCAGTAGGAAGGCAAATGGAAAGAATTCATCAAAGAAGCATAGAGGTAAGAAAATTAAATATACAACATGTGAGATGTGTGGTAAAAATTATCCTGGAGAATGTTTATCATTGTCTGGAAAGTGCTTCCGTTGTGGTATGTCTGGTCATATTTCTCATAACTGCAAATAAGATGATAAATCAGGGAATGAAAATCCATCAGTAAGATGTTTTAAGTGTAATGAAATTGGTTATTATGCAAATGAGAGTCCATCAAAGAACTCAACTGAGGGAAAGAAGCCATACTACATGCTAAAAGGGGTGGTGAAATATTTTGCAACTACTTCAGCAGATGATGGTCCATCAAACGAAGTAGTATCAGGTACATTGTTTGTTTATTCAGATTATGCCAATGTGTTGATTGATTCAGGGTCTACACAGTCATTCATTTCGTAGAAGTTTTATAATAAATTGGGAATTCCATATCAATATATGAATATGGAACTTATGGTATAAACTCTTAGAGGAAATGTTGAGACAAAACGAAAACATAAGAACCTTCTTGTCCTTGTGTGTGGAAAGAATATAACTGCAAATCTTATTTTTTTTCAACTAGTAGAGTTTAATTTTATTTTGAACATGGATTGGCTATCTATTTAACATGATATGATTGACTAGAGAGCTAAAGATGGTTCATTTCAGAATGATTTACAGTTTGTGTACAATAATGAACACTTTCTTTTCATAACATATCAGGAAGTTGAGAAACTAGTAAAAGATAAAAATGTATGTTACCTTGCTCATATTCTTGAAAATAAATAAAGTTTTGAGGTTAACGACGTTCCAGTGGTAAATGAGTATCTTAATTTTTTCCCTGATTAGTTGCCAGGTATTATACCTGATCGAGAATTAGAATTTACTATTGACATAATTTCTGATGCTAAGACAATTTCAAAACCCCCTTATCAAATGGCTCAAATTGAACTTTTATAGTTAAAGAAGAAATTTTCGGAGCTATTAGATAGTGGTTTCATTCGACCTTGCACAACACCACGGGGTTCTCATGACTTGTTTTTTAAAAAGAATGATGGATAAATGAGACATTACATTGATTACTGTTCAATGTATAACATCACGGTTAAAAAAAGTATCATTTTCCTCGTATCAATGATTTGTTTGATCAGCTCAAGGGATCTTAGTATTTTTTTGAAGATTTATTTGAGGTCTGGGTACCATCAGTTGAATGTAAAGGAATCATACATTCCTATGACTGCATTTTTTATTAGATTTTGCCATTATGAATTTTTAGTTTTTCCTTTTGGTTTAACCAATGCACATGTTGTATTGAAGGATCTTATGAATAGAATTTTCCATGAGTTCTTGGATAATATTGTGGTTTTGTTCATTGATGATATTTTAGTTTATTCAAAACATAAAATGGAACATGAATTTCATTTGAGGGTTTTCTTGAAAACCTTAAAAAAAATATGTACGGGAAATTTAGCAAGTGTGAGTTTTGGTTGCAAAAAATTTCTTTCCTTGGTCACATTGTTTCAAAAAATGTCATAACGATTGATCTTGATAAAACAAAAGTTGTTGAAGAATGGAATATACCCATCAATATAACTATGTTATATAGTTTTCTGGGTTTGGCAGGTTATTACTAGAGGATTGTTGATAATTTTTCACGGTTAACTTGACCAATGACTAAGTTAACAAGAAAAGGTGTTAAGTACATCCAGACAGAAGAATGTGATTATTGATTTCAGGAATTGAAAAACGATAGGTGAATGCTCTAATTTTGGCACTAACTCCTAGAAATAGTGAGTTCGTTATTTACATTGATGCTTCATTGAATGGACTTTGATGTTTCCTTATGTAGAAGGATTAGGTAATTGCTTCTGCTTCATGTTAGTTGAAACCTCATGTGTTAAATAAATATACACATGATTTGGAATTAGTTTCTGTTTTTTTTCTTTAAATATATGGAGGCATAATTTTTATGGAGTAAAATGTGAAATATATATTGACAAAAAAAATTTAATGTATATATTCGCTCAAAAACAATAGAACATGAGACAAAAGAGATGGCTAAAATTAATCAACAATTATTATTTCACGATCCATTACAATCCAGGAAATGCAAATAAAGTGGGTGATTCTTTGAGTTGAAATTGTAATGCTTCATTAACCATGTTACGTTTGGAACAGGATCCTTTTGCTTTTGATTTTATGATATTTGACATAGAAGTTGTTGGTGTAGGAAATTCTTATGTTTTGTTTAAGGTGTCAGTGAAATCATCTCTACCAGAAAGAATAAAGAAAGTGTAGAAGGAAGACAGTGAGTTATAGAAATAGGTAATATTGGTTCAGAAGTGTAAGTTTCTTGATTATAACATTCATAATGATTGAATATTGAGGTTTGGGAATATATTATGAATTCCTTGTGATTCACAGTTGTAGAATGATTGTTTATATGAAGCTCATATTTCTCTATTTTTAGTTCATCTTGGCAGTACTAAGACATTCATAGATCATCAGGAGTATTATTTGTGGAATGGAATGAAAAGAGATATTGCTTAATTTATTGTGAAGTGTTTGAGTTGTTAACAGGTTCAAGTAGAGCGGTAGTTACTAAAACGGATTCTTCAGTCATTACCGGTGCCAGAGGAGAAATGGAAAAATATATCCATGGAATTGGTTGATGGATTACCGAAGACATCTCAAGGTAATAATGAAATCTGGATTATAGTTGATCAATTGACTAAATCTTTTCAATTTTTTACTATTTGATATACTTTGTCACTAGATCAACTTTCTCAGTTGTATGTTAATGAGATAGTCAGGTTTCATGGTGTTACCCTCTCCATTATATTTGATTGTGATCCTAGGATTCATTATATCTTTTGGAAAGGCCTTCAGAAGTAGTTTGTTACTGAATAAAATTTTATTACAACTTTTCATCTTCAATCAGATGGACAATCAGAATGAAAAATTCAGACCTTGGAGGATATTCTACATTCTTGTTCACTAGATTACCTGGGATATTGGGACAAACATATTTTTTTGGTTGAATTATCTTTTAATAACAGTTTTCATTCCAGTATACGGATGGCTCTATTTGAGGAATTATATGGAATGTGTTGTCGAACTCTTTCTTCTTGGGCTGAAGTATGCGAATGGATGCTCAAGGGACCATAATTGGTAGAAGAGATGACAGAGAAAGTTTAGTTGATTCAAAAGCACGTGAGAACAGCTCAGAGAAGACATAAAAGTTATGCAGATAATCGCAGGAAATATATTTATTTTATGGAAGGTGATGAAGTTTTTCTCAATGTTTCTCCATGGAAAAGTGTGATTCATTTTGGTATGAAGGGAAAGTTGATTCCGATGATCATTGGACCATATGAAATCTTAGGGAATGATGAATCAGTTGCATACAGAGTGGCATTACCTCCATGTTTTTCCCAAGAACAAAATGTTTTTCATGTTTTGATGTTGAGAATGTATATTCCAGATCCATCTCATGTTTTAAGTCTAGAGGTAGTTCAGTTGGAAGAGAATATCTCTTTTTAAGAACAATCCATCCCAATTCTTGACTGAAGAGAGCAAGTATTGCAGAATAAGGTAATTCAACAGGTAATGTTTTTTGTGAAAAAACTATATGGATTAAGTGGCAACCTTGGAATTTTAAAATTCTATGAGGGATGAATACCCCCACTTATTTTGATATATAAATAAAAATTGTGAGGATAAAATTTCCAAAAGGGGGGAATGATGTAACATCCCAGGTAATTGATGAATAAGAGATTTTCATATTTATTAATATTTGTGAATTAAATATTAATTTTACTTTAAAATGGATGCTATGTTTGATAGTGTACCTGATATGAAACATCAAGTATCTATGAAATCATAAGTTTCACAATAATATTATAATATAATTATATTAAATGTTACTAAAATCCTTGCCATTTTATTAGTGGTAATGAACAAAACTAAATACAATATGATTATAAATGTTTGGAAACTGTATTTACATATATAAAATAAAATTTAGAGGCATAAAATGTGAATGAATCTAATTTTAAGCATAATTTACATTAAAAGTTCAATTTATAGCCTTTTAATGGTGAACCCTCTGTAAATATAGTTTTGGTCACATTAATACATTCTATTTGACCAAATAATATCCTTCTTTAGAATAAAGACGTCAAAATTTACTTTGTGTAAATTTTTGGAAAATTTTCGATATAGTTAAATTTTTTTAACAATGTAAATTATTGTATTTTAATTCAAAAATGCATTGTAATATAATCTATTCATATGGTTATATTATATTTCTAATTGGTTTTAATGTGTAATTATAATATATTTTTACCAATTAATCCAATATTTGTCATTGGAATTAATTTCACTTTGAAACTGGACATAAACAACTGTCAATCTTTTGATAGTTATTGTTTCTTAAAAACACGGTATTTGTTTTGGCAACATGAATTAACTTTAAATTAAATAAGGAAACTTCAATATTTTGAATTTTGAAAAATAAACATCATTTTTAATTTGGAATATCAAATTAAGCTTAGGCTTAATTTTTTTTTATCTTCAATTTTTTATGAATATCGAAACCACTTAGTAGTAGATAAAAAAACTATCTTTTTCATTTAAATGAAATTTCACCACTTCTATGAATTGAATTTAGAAAATAATACATTCATGGTTGTTATTATTATTTAAAATTTGGTTCAATAATATGAAAATAGTATTTGATGAATAGTATCTTTTGACTTTTATTTACCGTGGTTAAAGGAAAATAGGATATTTCAAGGTAAAAAATTATAAAATAATAATTAAAAATTACCTTAACACATGTCATAACCTTATTGGATAGGTAATGGTCGACAATGGGCATCCTTGGGTCGATTTTGGGACCACATTGAGCAACTTATGAATGATAATGACAATTTAGATTAATTAATTGAAAGGAAAAAATGACAAAAACAAATATATTTTAGTAAATTAATTTTTATATTATGTTATATAATTAATCATTTTGACTATAAATATTCCATGGAAAGAAAAAAAAATTTCCTACATCATTTTATTTTTTTATAATTATTAGACATCGAATAAATTAAATTATTTATTACCCATAAATGATGCAGTATTTACCTCATTAATAAATGATTTAAATAAATAAGATTATAAGGATCAAACTATTATTCAAAACCTATCCAATTCATATTGGATGATTTTATTTTGATAATGAGTCATATTATCATTGACTCTAATTATTTTTTGTCCTTTAGAAACCGAATATCATTATATAATAAAATAATAGTTTCACACTTTCTTAAAGATCCCCTCCTCTCCCTTATAAAAGGAGACCACATATAACCAATTACTCACACCTCTCAACCTTCTAAGCCCATAATAACTCTACCCAATTTATCTCTATAAATCCCTATACTCCTCCTAGAAGCCTTATCTCATGCAGAAGGCACTTCAATAAGTACTTTTGGTCCAATCAAAAGGATGTTATCCAAATTAAGGGTAATGGTTTCTCTTAACTTATTTTCTTTTATTTTACTTGTCCAACACCTAAAATATTTTTATTCCTTCTTTTATAGAAACAGCAGTATCGTAAATATACTAGGATGTTATTATGATTAGGATTAAAAATAAACATACATACACCTCCATCTAATGATTGATGAATATACTGTTTCTGTGGAAGGAAAACTAACACCTCACGAGATGATGATTCTTCGAGTATCTCTTATCACCTATCATGGTGGCCATTATGATTACAATATATTTATATATAATATATATTGTTTATATTTTATTTATTCTTCTGTATTTTCCATTTATATCATTCCTTTATAGTTTACATTATGGGAAAATGTGATAATTTCATTTGAGGAAGTGCGGACTACTGCCCCCTCAAAATGAAATGACTCGTTGATGACATATGTGGGTTGTGTAAAAGAAGGAATTAAAGATATTTTATATATGATATTTTACTAGAATTTTAATATAACTATGAATAATTATGTATTAATTCCATTAAAATAATAAATAGAATTGGAATTAGCTTTCATGTGTACGCATGGCTTACCGTCCCCAAGAATGGTGCATGTCATTTTTTACCTACAAATGTTATGTAATGTTATAAATACATGAAAACAATAGATATATGTGATATATATGATATCTATTTCATGAATATCATTCTGGATATAATGGTATATTGACCACATGGACAACTTGTAAATATTAGGTGTTTATTTTTTGACGCATGTACTAAATATCGACAAAATGACCATTATTAACTTGAATGATTACATAATGATTATAATAAGATATTAAATGATATAAAAAGAATTATAATCATTAAAAAGGTTCTTCATAAACTAGAAATTAACTTTAGTTCATTATTTGGGAGATTAAAGAACGACTGAGTCATGTCGGACACGAGGTAAGGGACATCGTCTCAATCTCTTTTTTTTTGAGGCATATTGTGTTTTAATACACGACTTTATTTTATATGTTGTAAAAACACCATTGAATTTTAAAAGGGAATATTTTTCTATGTAGCATTTTACTACATGACAAAAAGGAATTTTTCTTTCAAATTAAGTGGTCAAAATGACCTTTACACTACCATAATTATTATTTCTCTTTGGCTACCTTAACAAGACATAATTTTTTTAAGGAAAATATACAAAATATATTTTTCTATGTATTTTGGTACTAATTTTTTTTCCTGATAACGGATTTGTTATGTCAATATATTTAAGTGATATATAGTGATTCAAATGTGGAAATGTTTTCTTTCCATTTTATTTGTTTTATGCGTTATGATTTTATATTGGTACATGGACATTTGACTGGTGGTTACGTGATAAAACAAATAACAGGTGGTGTCGTGATAAACCAAGACAAGTGGTTTTGTTATAACCTCGAATTCATTGGGTATGGATGTTGGTTGTTTGGCTATTCCATTTAGAGATATGCGTGGAAGGAGACCACATGGTGATTCCATTTATGTATATTTATGTCCAAAGATACCTTTATATTTTATGTGTTATTTATATGGGTAATATTTTGGTTACAAAATGGTATGTAGTGATCTTTTATTCAATGAAGAGTATTTACTACTTAATAAAGGTGAAAAGTTTTACTTATGTAAACTTATTCATGGTATACATGATGTTTTAAAAAATAAACAGTTTTCCTTCTTTGTGTATCCCTTATTGAGCTTTTTATGCTCATCCCATGTTTTTGAAATGTTTTTCATAGGATATAATGTGGAATAGGGTCAAGGATGAAATCATAGAAAAGTGATGCTATCTTAAACATGAACCTAGACCTGATTCTATTTTTCAAGAGTTCATGTTTTCTGAAAGAAGGGAATATGAGATGAAGTGTCTACTTTTTATTTGAAATGAAATATAATATTTATGGCCAAATTCTCAAAAACTCTAAACCTGAAAAAGTCATCAATGTGAATTATTCATTTAATTCAATATTATGTAATGTTTAAAGGCCGAGTCCTTATAGTTATTATATAGTGAATTTATATGGTTAATTTTTAATTTTTAAATGGGTATTAAAGTAAAAATAAGGAAATTATAAATAAATTTATACAATTTAGGTCATTAGAATCATTTTCATATTAATTTGTGATATAAAATTATTTTAAATTTTGAATATTTTCTAATTGGAAAAATGCTTTCTCATTGCATATGTGAGTTTAATTTTAAATAAAAATTTGAAACATAAATGAATGGAATTTAGTGAAATGGTTTCCATATTTTGAATCGGTATAATTTATATTATCTAACATGTATAACATAATTTTTTCAAATAATGAATATTAATAACTGTAAAATTTCATTACCACATTTAAGGTAAAAACTGGCATACCTTTTGGAAGAACTAAATAGATATGTGAAAAACAGGACCCAATGCATGTAAAACACAGATTATAAAGAAAACATTTTACCTTATAAATTTTAATTCCCAACTGTGTTAAATTTTTTTATCTTTTTTTCATTTGAATGACATGGGAACAACTTTTTCTATTTAAAAATGACATGTGTGCGACTCACCTGGATTTTTAAAGGAGATCAACTATCCTCTCTTATTCACACATCATATTCCATTTGGTACCAGAAATATCATCCCAAACAACCTTATATCATCTCTTCTATAATTTTAGAGTCATTAAATTTTTTTCAATTTCTCTTTATTAATACTTTTTTTAAACCAACATATGTTTTCTGAAAATGAGGAAATGTATCTAGCTATGGATATTATTTTATTCATTCATATACCACACAATAATATTATTAACCCATGATTATAAAGAAAATTTTATTCTATATACAATTATTTAATTTTTGGAAAAGTAAAACCATAAATCATTCTCTAATTCCGTGAAATTGTATACAAAATCATTATACTTGTGTACCACAAACTACCACCTCGTGAACTGATGTGATATATTTTTCCATTTACACCTATCATGGATGAAAATATTTGATATATTAAATATTTATATATGATATTTATGACATTATTATTAATATATACATATTATATAAAATTTACATTATTACATATTATTTTTTGGAATATGATAGCATCTCTCATGTGTATGATGGACTACCACCTCGAGAAGCCAAGTGATTTTTTACCACTTTACATGGAAGGTAATGAATAGGAATTTATTGAAAATATGTAATATAATTAAAATAATAATTTTTATTCATTGGTAATAAATTAATTACATTTATTTATTATTATCATTTAATAAAATGGAAACATTATTCATGGGTACATACAGCCTACCATCTCTTGAATGAAGTATTTCATTTTCTACCTTTAACTCTTATGAACTACTATGAATTCATATATACTAAATATATATGATATTTATATCCATGTAAACATTATAGAGTTTTCGGAACCCATATCAAAGTATCCAAAACAATAAAAAATAACAAATCAAAATATACATGAAAAATAATGTAGTTATTTCCCACAAAGTTACTTTAACATGGAATTGTTAATAAAAGTGTTACAAAAGGCCATATGTAAATAATATATGGTATGATATATATATATATATATATCTTTGTGTGTTTCTGTGTGTGTGTGTTTTTTCCTTTATTTTATGTATAATAATTTTATATTTATTATATAATAGTCATGAATGTGTACGAAAGAAGTAAAGTATTAAGGTATGTGATTTTGGGTCACTCTTTAATTTATGAGAGACTTATGCCATATTCACAACTGATTTCCTTTTTTTGTGTACATAATAAATCGTTCGTATACTATCTCATTAATTTAAATATTTATTTGACATTTTAGGTTTAATATTAATTTATTCTTCAACAGAACAAATAATTGATGTGATTTCCAATGTGGAAAATGACTTTTTCCAACAATTTTTCCCCATTGGGAAAAATGTCATGTTATTAAACTATCTTGTTTTATGAGGTTTATATACATACCCTTTTGAATATAATATCATGAATTTATATTTTCTCATGATATTATAAATTTCTTTTAATTTTATTCTTTCATGGGGATTTCGATTCATTGTTACTAATGTGGTTATGCTTTTATGATACAATCTCATTCTTTATCATGATTTTTTATTATTAGTCTTCCAATGATAAAATATTATGATTTTTCAAACATGAAACTGATGAAATTTCTTATCCTATGTATATTTCATGAAAATACATGATTTCCATTCATTTTCCTTTCGTTTTGTAATAAATATTCATAATGATTGTTTTTAATGTTAATTGAATTTATTTATTACATCGGTTGAAAAATACCTTTTTCTTCTATATCAGTGTTTTCTAAAAATGCTTTAATATTATTTTAAACTTACCATAGGTATTTATTAATGAATTTTGACCCATTTTTTGACTTTCTAATTTTTTTTCAAATTAAATGATCAACTTGTTTTCAAAACAGTTCCCATTTAGCTTTTATCAAAAATGTCAAAGGAATACATGTTTTTAACATATGCATTATTTCCAAACATCACGACCACTCAATGTTTTAAATATTTATTAATATGTTTATAAATATATTTTCATGTAATAGGATTTCAAAAATGTAATATTTTTTTATAAAGTTTTCATTAATATAGAGAGTATATTTTTCTAAAAAAAGTTTTTTAATGAATTTTAAATATTACATTATGTGTTTCCATTGAAACATTCAAAAAAAAGATTTCAAAGATGATTTATGTTTTAATTTTTTTATTCAATATGGAAATTATATTCTCGTCATGTAATGTTTTAAATTATTTTTAAGGAAACCTATATCTTTTTAAAGGATGTTATAAATGAAAATGAATATGAATAGTTTTTTTCGTTTTAAATCATTTATTTCAAATTGGAAATTCTATTTAACTCTATAAGGTTTCGAAGAGGTCATTCTAAATAATTTTAAATATAAAAAAGAAATATTTTTATGTAATATATTCATTACTAGTGATAAGATAAATGTATATAATTCATATTCATTATTTGAATGATTTATTATTATGGTGACACAATTTTTATAAAATATTTCTCTATTCCTTGGGTTATACTATAATAATATTATTATAAATCATGCTACTATTTACACTAGTTATGATATAATGAAATGATGAAGGGATAATTAATTCAGTTTACTTTCACCATATTATGTTATAATTAAATGTTTATGAAAAAATTTATTTCATGTGTTCTGATATAATAAATTTTTTTCCATCTTTTGGAACATATATGTGTGATTTTAATTGTGAGATAGATTATTCCTATATCTTTATCCAAATAATATGTTAAAAATTCAAATCACAAGAGATAAAAATAAATATAGTTGAGAGTTAAATATGTTTTTCAAGGTACATTTTCCATAGAAAAAGTATTGGAATTGAACATTAATACTTTAATGAATTTGGGGAGTGATCCCATTACACTACAAAAGTTTTGGAAATGATCCATGACTTCTTATGAAGTTATATTTTACAATTATTTTTATGAAAATAAAATCTATGTATTATTAAAATGTTATTTTGTTATTTTTTATGTTCTTTGATTCCATTTTTATTCATGTCCTATGAACTACCAAGATTTATTCAATTAATCCTTTTTATTCCCTATTAAATATTATGTTTGGTTTTATAATGTTATTTTCATGTTCTCATGTCCTTATTCACATGATATATTGGTATCTCCCTTGTTTACACTTAATAATAATCATAGATCACCTGTCATATGTACTCATTCCCATTGTTTTGAGGAAAGGTATTATTTATTATTTTCCTACAGTGGGTAATAATTATAAATATTATATTCGGCGGTGATGTATCTCTCATAGGGATTAGTTGTTTATATTTCCATGTTTTTAAAAAACTACACCCATATGATACATAATAATTGTATTGGGTAATTTAATGAATATTCATCTAAAAATATGTAATATCTATTTATGAGAAATTTTGGTCTTTACAAGCATTAGGATAAAAACTTGTTGATGTCCCTCTTCATTCTTGGACACCATATCTATGTTTGCAATAAATGGTACAACATATTGACCCCATGATATACATACCATATTGATGTAAGAAAAAAATTATCATTATAATTTCTTTGATGAATGTATGGATTACTAATCCCCCATTTACTATGATCACATAATCATCACGAAAGGTCCACCTAGGCATCTAGTCATCTCTAGCTAGAGGATCCCATATCACAACACACATTAGGTCAGACTCCTTCTAACATAAATTTTATTTACAAGTGATGATGTGATCACTAAATTGGAACAATTTATCGATCCCTATTCTTCAGAATAATCCTACATCTAATATGATAGTAATATCATCAAGCACCATTACTCTTTTGATAGCCTCTTACCAAACTACTACTATGCTAGTATCTTTTTAAATAAGAGTATATGAAATGATATTATAATTATCTAGTTTATAAGATATATTTATGAATATCATGTATATATTCTAACCCAATATACCCTTCCTATGATTCAAGTATTATTGAAAGATAACATAGTGAACTCTCTTGTGGTCTGTGTAAACAATACGCCTCCCTATAAATTGATAAATACACATATACATAATAACATCAACCATTGTAGCCTTACTCATGTTATTAGTATGGTTATTTTTCAAATTGGGTCATTGATGAAATGTACCATAAGTTACTAACTTCTCTTTAAACAACAGAACCACTTATCGTAAATCACCTTATGCATTAATTTCATACTATATAACCAATCCATGATTTGGGAATTTTAGTACTATAGCTCTGATAATCCATTAGTTTATCTAAGTAAAAAAAAATTCACTTAGGTATGATCATTGGAATTTCAATCCATTCATTGTCAGTGCTTTCCTTGGATTTGATATTTAAGACAAAACCTAGATAATCTATTGGTAATATCCTACTAGGCATGGGAAGCTCGTGACTGGGAATATGTTATGAGGATATGTCCATGACATGAATTGCATTAAATTATTTAGGTCCATGTGTATACCTATCTCATTAACCAATTTTCCTAGGAATTTCTCCTCCCGTATCCAAAATTACACAATGAAATCTTGTTATAATGCCAAGGTCCATTAAGTATAGTTAGGGTAACCTTAAGATACCTTTCATGCTTCTATATCATCAGTGGGTAAAGGGTGATTTATTCGATGAATAATACAAATAATGAGTCTATAAATGGGTTTACGAGTATTTCTCAGGAGATACATGATCACTACTGGCATGTTTATTTTCATGGATAACGTCACCAAGTACTCACACATCCCATACCCACTACAAAACACTATTTCAATATCCTCTATTCAAACTCACAAATGGGGGTAATTGAATTGAAGATCAACCATAGAGAAAACCTAGGATACCAATAATTATAAATATAATTGATATTGGGTAAGGAATATATGTTCTTCATCGTCACCTATTTTAGATTCTGATAATCAACAGATACTCAGAAGGGACTACTTGACATCCTGGTAAACAACACATGTTCACCCTACATTAAAAAAATGACATAATATATCCATTCCACTCTAAGTCATATAATAATACATTAATCCCATTAAATCATTTGGTTTCATAATATTAGGGACTATTAAATTGGTCTTCAAACTAGAAATGATATCAATCTTGGATTATACCGTTGATCATTCAAAATCATAACAACGTCCACAATTCTGAAAATGATATAAACCCATTCTTCATCACTATAAGGTAATTTTATTCCTTTTGAAGATAAATAATTTCATAATGAATTCATAAAATATTTGATTATATGTATTAATATCTATAACTAGGTAAAATAAATAATATAAGGATTTTATTTTCAATAATCCATTTTGCTTAAACAATAGATTAGGTCTGGGATCTTGCTGAACTACATTCTGCTAAATTTCTAGTAGTAATGTAGAAACTTGTACCATTTTAAGAGTAATCCATCCTTCTTACCAGAAAATTCAAAAATAATAACTCTATTTGATATCGCTTATTAAATTAATGAAACATTTATTAAAAGAATAGAGACATTAGGATAAAACATAATCATTCTATGGTATCACAAATGTTATTCCTATGAGTCAAACATTAACCCAAGGTTTAACCTTCCTAGAAATAACCTTGGGTTACTTCCAGGTATGTTAGTCACATTAATATTATAGATACTAATAAAAATTTATTCCATGTTCATCTAATTAATTCCATTAATGATATATCACAAGAGCATGTCAACGTAGGTATAACATATGAATAGAAAACATCAAAATTTGATATCGAAAATCAAAGAAATTTATTAAATAACAAGAATGCTGCAAAATAATAGTGATATATATGGACGGTGGACCAAAATGACTATCCCTGATGTATGAACATACCTAAAATCTCATACATAACTTATCAATATCATGTGCATCACCAATAGGGAGTTTATTCAATGATAACAACCAAAAATAATTTCACATATTTTATGGAAACCTAAAGGTCCAATAGAATTACTAGCTAGGTACTATAATAATTCCCCTATGTGATTCCTAACTACCCTATATTCTACCAATCTTATACCTTTATATTGAAGAAATAATTGAAAGGTAGTGAATCCTAATGATTTTATAAAATTTTGTAACATCCTGAATCAAACCACTATGTTCAAGCTAGATGGTCGCATGACCTCATGTTTGACACCCTATTTGAAAGATTTTTCCATCATGTTGAGGGTTTTTGATTTTTCCAATTGGGATACTATGCCCACAATATCACATAATTAGATCAATAAATAATAATAATAATAATAAATTATCACAGTAAACATTAGTAAATAGTATATATGGTATAAACATTTAATAATTAAAATAGAACCCAATGTGGCAAGTCTATCCAATTTAATAATAAGTATAAATATGTAAATAAATAGTATTAGAGGAGTCCCCATAAAACCATTCTTCTAATATGCTTCACCATATCATTTTCTTTAGAAGGGGTGGTGGTGATACTAATTCTTAAGATGGAACCTGAAGACACCAATGTATATCAATAAATGAAAAGGTCCACAAAAAATATTCAATGTATTATTTTCTAATGTAAAAAATAATACACCAATATAACATAAAGAATAAACAGAAAATTATATATATGAATAATGAGTACATAATAAAAGTCAATAAATTATCAAAAACAATTAAATTTATAGGAGTATAATATGAATCTGAAAATACATAGTAAAAATTATTTAAGAGACTATAAAACATGTTAACACCAAATTGGAATCAAATAAAGAAACACCCAACCACATCTTTGATCCATCTTCACATTCCTTTCCCACAGTATCAAGATGAAAACTAAAGGACTGATATACCTTGTCTTTATTAGTGTCTTGATATAATACATCTACAAATGATAAAAAATTAACAAGTAGGAGTGAGTATAATCTATGCAGGATTTCCACAAATACTAACATCTCACATCACTACAACATGTATAGGTTAGAAATTTTTATATAAAATATTTATATCTGAAGATATAATAGTTTATATTTATATAGTAATAAAATTCCAATGAAATATTTTTTAGTGAATAAAAAATGTCACTATTTTTTGGATTTTCCATAACAATGTATCCACACACACAAACCAATTCTTGACATGTTGAAAATTACATAGTCATGGGTGGTCTCTATTCGATCCCCAAAGTCAATAAAAGGTGACCAATACCACATTCTCCAATCGAACATGCCCCTTACAAAAGAGAATGTATATTTATTTACCCACACTAAACATATATATGAAATTAAATGAAAAACCATTGAACACTACAAGAATTTATTAAAATAATTATAATAAATTTAATTTCATTGGTATATCATTTTTTATGAAACATTTTGTTTTATAAAACAATGACAAACTATTAACATTATTTTTTAAAGATAACCATTATTACAAAGTAGTTAAATATAGTGGAAAAATTGTAATAAACTCATTTTAAATATTAATTATCATTATTTATAAAGATAAATAATATTGTTAAAAATAGTACATATTTTTTAATGATTCTTTTTTATGTTTGAAAAAAACAATTTTCTAAAAAATAGTTCTATTTATTTTGATATAAAATAATAGAATTAATTTTGGAATATTTTATAAAATTTATATGCAAAGGCTTAATTTTTTGTATATAAATTTTTTAATTTTATTAGGGGTAGTTTTTGTATTTTTCTAAAATGATTAATATTTCAATGAATAGTGAAAAGTATAGGTTTTTGGTTCAAAACTACATTTTCATTTAAATAATGTAATATTTTAATTTTCATATAAAATTTTTCTAAATGTTAAATATGTTAAATTAAATATTAATTATTTTAATTTATTTAATTTAACACAAATTCTAAAGTAATTTTTATATAGAAATTTTATTTTTCTTTTGAACATTTTCTCTTTTGAAAATTGTTTTCTCTTCATGTCTATGGGTTTTTTTAAATTAAAATTTTCTAACAATTTGAATGGAATTTGAAAAAATATATTACATATGTTTAATTATCATAATTTATAATATATAAATTTTAAAAAATTAATTTATCCCATCATGAATTATAAAAATAGTAAAAAGGTTAATTACCGTGGTTAATGATAAAATGGTTTATCAGGGCAATAACTAAAAATATAAGGAGTTAAATATAGTATAAAATTATCCAAAACATCATATATAGAAATATTTTGTCATTAAACATATAAGGATATAAAATGGACCGTATTTTAGCCTTCTGTCATATAAAATATGTGGGAGTAATTAATTCTTTTCAAAAATTCCATGTGTGTCCTCACCCCCGCATTCTAATAACTTCACCTCCCCTCTAATTTTAACACATCTAAAACCATTTGGTTCATCCAATACCTCTAAAAAATTAATTCATATGTACCTCGCGAAATATAAATGTCTTTTTTAAGATTAAAGTCTAATCTTGGAAGGCATTATGTTATATCTACAAAAGTTTTCTAAAAAGAGGTAATGTTTTAAACCATGTGTTTTTGTTTTAATTATTATAACTCCTTAAAATATATTTAAATAATGATTATATAATAAAACAATTATACCCATGTATTAATATGTTATTATTTTTTAAAAAATAACATATATCGATCTCTTCTTCAATCAAGTGGTAAATGAATCTATTGATCTTGTGTATGAAAGACTATCTCCTCATGAAGTAATGTTATTAATATTCCATCACCACCTCTAATAGATGGATATAACGATGGATCCAATTTATATATATATTATTTTTGATTTTATTATTCTGAAATGATTATAATTCCATGTGCAACGTCATACATCCATCCCCGTTAGAAAAAAAATAAGGATGTGTGTGTGTATGGTGGACTAATGCCTCACGAACCGATGTGATGTGGGTTTCATTTCAATTTTTACAAATATGGAAATTAAGTGATATTAATATATATAAATTATATTTTTAACATAATTATTGTAATGTAATTATCATATTAAATATTCTCTCTTCCATCCAATTATGCTAGAATATGATAACTTTTTTTTGTTAATAGGGGAACATGGGCTCACTAAGTGATGGGATTAGTGCTTCAGATATGATTTATATGGTAGGTAATAAAAAAATTATTAACTAATATTATGTTATGTGTATGAATTATAAATTAATATTTAATGTTAATTTATTATTTATTATTCATTCATTTAGTAGGTTGAGATAATGGAAATAGTTCTCAATTGTATATACGACCTACCATCTCTATGAATGTTGTATTTCATTACGAATCATTACCTTTTATGGATAAGATTAAATAAATATATGAAGAATATATATGTAATTTATATAAATTTTTACATTATATATATTATCTGACCATGTAAAAATTAAGAGGGCTGGAAATATAAAAACAAAACATATATAAAAAATAGAGCAGATATTAACAATAACATGATTTTAACAACTAATTGTGATTAAATATGTAATAAAAGGTTAGTAGTAAATAATATATGGTATTATATATATAATAATGTTTATATAATAAATTTTTAATAAAATTATATCTGTTATATAGGTTTCTTGAATATATAATGGAAGTTGAGACTTAAGGTAATAGATTTCAGTCTCACATCATACTTTTGTGAGACACATATCATATTCACCACCTGTTTATTAAATGTGGTGTATATTTTAAACATGAATATGTTTTATAGTTATTTTCCAGAAAATAAATTTTATTTAAATATATATTTGGGGATCTCTCTTTCATGAGTTATATGGTTCAAATGTTTTCCATGTGTTAATGTATTTTTGACTCAATTTTATTTCTTTAAGAGGTAGGTAATATTATGCACCGATATTTGGATATAAGGTGTATAAAAAGACCATTTGACATGAAATATATTGAACTAATTTATTCTCCGGATAATTTAAATTTAATATAATTTATTATTTCAGTTTTATTATAGTTTAATGTTACAAAAGTGTAATTTGTTTTGTGGCACAATTTATCTCTTAACATGATTCTTCATACATATGATTCCAAAATAAAATATTATGATTTATATTTCTAGAAACTCAATTATTTTTGTATAATATGTTTATTTAATGAGAAAAATTTTTTCCTTCATTTCCCTCTATTTATGTACATGTGATTTTAGATAAAATATTTATTAAAAACCAACTTTATTTCTATCTTCGATCAAAAACCATTTTCCACTCTATCCATATATTAAAAAATAATACTAAAAACATATTAAAATTAAAATAATTAATTATTATATAAATTTTATCCATGGTTGTTATGTAGAAAAAAAATTAAGATGACTCATCATTCCATTTTAAGAAAATGGTCAATTTTGATTTTACAAAAAACGTATAAGATATATTTTTTTAACGTGTAGTGAATTTTAAACTCTCTTGAAAACCTAATGATTTAATTACTCTCTTATATTTATACATGGTAATTTTCAACTATATATTTTATAAAAATGTTCTTATTTTTTAAATGTATTTTTAAAAGTGTAATTCATATTTTCTTCAAAAAATGTTCTAATTTATTTTTGAAAATCATTTTCCATCTATGATGTCACTATATAATGTTCCAAATTATTTACTAAGGATATGATCAAATGATAACATCATTATCTTTTTCTATATTGTGTATGGAAATGATGAAAATATTTTTATAAATCCCATTTGTATTCATGAGTTCTACTATAATGAAATTTTTTTAGAACTATACTCATTTTCTTATGTTATGATATGATAAATGTTTTACAATCTTTTAAAGGACATATAGCTGTATTATGTGATAAGAGGGACCAATATCTCCCTAAAATATATTATGCAATTATGGATAACATAGGATTAAATTTGATATTTTTGAACCTTATAAAATGTACAAAATGTTATGTGTGAAATTGAAATCATGTTCACAATGTTCTGAATGAACCCTTTTATATGTACATTGTGTTATTTTTGGACCTACATTTCATGTTTATAATGTTTTTCATGGACATAGTTCCATTTCCAAAAGGTAATGGGAGGGACCAATTTCATTTTCTTATCTTAATGTGTTTTAATATTTCTATAAATACTTGTTCAAAGTGCCATAATCTTATATTTGGGCCAAAAATATAAGTCATATGCCAATATTATTTTCTCATTGATCATCTTATTTGATTCCATTATGATTCATGTATATGAACTACCAATATTATTAACCTGAAAGAATATTGTGATAATTTATATTTAGTGTGTGGTTTCCATATGTTATTATCATTCTATCATACCCTTATACTCATATAATTCTTACTAATTTCCCATGTTTACGCATAATGAAAATCTTAGCTCACCCTTTGTGACGTCTCACATCCCAGATTATGAATAATGGTATTATATATTGTATTTTTATGAAGAGTTATTAAATTGAATATATTTATGGGAGATGTTGAATATTATTCACAAAATAATATTATTTTCTTTATAGTCTCCAAATGAACTATAACATTATTGTCCTTGGGCATGTATTTTTGAAATATAATTAATATCTGACTAATAAGATGTAATATATATGTATTATATATTTGGGTGTATAATATTTATTTCAGAGGCAATTAGTAGTTAATATTTTGAAAATATTTTGATAAATCATTTCTAAAATCCCAAAGATACTTTTGAGGATTATTAAATCTATCGGAAAATCTCCTAGAATTTTGGTAATGGATAGAGTAAGTAGTTTCTATAAAATTAAATTCTGGAAAAAATACTCATCCATCATTTTTAAAATCCAAATATCTACCTAAATAATATCTCATAAGAATCTGAGAATATCTATGGACATTAGGTATCCATCCAACTCCAACTATAAATGGGGTTTAGTGTGGGATAGACTAAGAAACACTGAGAATATGATACCTTCTCATCAATTATTATTATAATTCTCCTCTCATATTTCAATTTTTCTCCAATAATTTCAAACAGACAATATTAAATCTATAATTATTTATTATGTTGAAATTATATTAAATATTTCAACATATTGTAATTATATATTCCCAATATATTAAATTTTCATAATTCTTATTCAAAATCTTTATACAATATCTCGTTAACGGTCAGTTAACCACCAACGAGGACATTTCCAATTCAATTATTATCACCAAGACATTTTATAGTTATTATAGATTATTTAGGATATATAAATTTATAAATGTATTTATTTTAAACTTCTATAATTAATTTTACTAATGTATAAATTGCATTGATAAATATATTTAAATTAAATCAAAATGGGATATTTTTAAGGAAAACTGATATCAAAATACCATCACATTAATAATGTAAATTAAGAAATATAATTAAATTGAAATAATAATTAAGTACTTATAAAAATGGAAATAATTAAATTTGGTATCAATGTTTTGATAATATAATGATCATTATTTAGGATGAGTAAAAGTGATGAAATAGTGAGTGATTTAAGCTAAGGGGATTCTCTAAATCAACTCTCCTTCATTGAATTATCCCTATTTGATGTCATTTTCATTATGGATATTTATATAAAAATATTAATTTTTATTTAAATATACATACCTTATATATATTTGGATATAAATTTTCCCACCTTGATTTATAATTAGAAAACATATATTTTACTAAAGGGATTTTCTATCCAAATCACATCATTGCCTCCATTTGAGTTGATTTTTCTTTGCACAAGAATTATGATGATTATGAAAAATATTTTTTCCATTATTCATTTCGTATCCACATGATTATTAATTAAATTATTCATTATAAAATCTTTATTAATCCCATTCCTTTACATGGTTTATTTCATGATTGTTGTTGTTATAAATTCCATGTCGATTACATGAATATGTAAATATTATTATGTGACAGATGGGCTCTGAATTATATATCCCTCTAATTAATTGGGTAATATGATATATCTCATATGATTATGTGTATTATGTATCATCATTATTCTATCATTATTCCCTATTATGATGTTATTATTTAGGAAAAATGGTATGTGTGGAAATGATGTTAGTTTATTCACAACGATGTCTAGTATTTGACAACTATGACATGATGTTTCATTTTTATAAATTTAAAAATTATATGACATTATCAAATTATCTCATCATGATGTTTATAGTTATATTATTATTTTGATATAATGATGTTGAATATGTACACCCATGTATTATTGATTCATGCCCCTTATTCCTCCTCGTGTTGGTCTTGTAGCTCACCCATTTCCTTGATGTGTATCCTCAAGTGACTAAATTTACAAAGGGGAATGTCAAATATTTCAATTGGATAAATTACATGGATTTTAATAATATTGATGCTCTATTATGTATAATCCATTCAACATATTAGTATTAACATGATATGAAACCTTTTGATCATTGAATATATAACTAGTATGTTATTTATCATTAAAATTAATTAATAGTCATGTAACGAATAGTAGGCTTGATATAGCTAGTATCATAGGTACTGTTTAGTTATTTTTTGAATTAATATTTTGAAATGTTAGTGAAATTCATATGTACAATTCTAATTATATGTATTCACCAAAGAATATTTTTTTATTAAAAGCCCAAACAATGATATCCCATTAGATAAGATTTTAGACATGATTCTCACATACCAATAAATTATTTATTTGTGACTTGTGGGATTACATTTTTTCTAGATGTTTTGAATTTAAATAATGGTGGGAAACATGAAAACCTAGTCCAAAAACTAATGCGAAGGATAATGAAATGATTGATTGAATTTCATCCACAATGTCATGGGTTTTAGAGTTTATAACAATAATGAAATGCAGCCCTATTATTCCAGGATATAAAAAATAAACTGAACCATGTAGATTATTTACCTATACACAGGATAGTTAAACTATCTATTGATTCATTTATGTGTCAACACCCACCGATGGATATTGGATATTTCAATTAACTTGTCTAGGAATTGTACATAATCTCAATGGATAAGATATTTTTTGTGATCCATTATTTTGATAAAGGGATACATTATCTATCTAGAATTTGGTTAGAGAGGTTGATACATGGTGGGTGTTGATGAAGAAATATGAGAAGAAATAGTATGTGGAATATATGGAATGGTAAAACTGGATGAAAATATTTCTTAACAAGAATTTACCTTAAACCCTTAAAATAAATAAAGAGAGAGAGAGAGAGTTATAGAGTTAATGAAAAAGGAAGACGAATCTCTCGTAAATTATGTGGTAAAAATCATAAAGATTTCATAATATGCATCATGATTCTTTATCAATAATTTTATATAATTGATAGATTAATAGTTGTTTATAATCTCATCATTTAAATTGTCTATATTTCCGATACATAGCGATTTATTAAAGATGTAATTTGCTTTTCTATCAATGTAGAATTGATGTTCGAATAATATTCTCATTGTCATAGAGATATGAATAGAATAATTTATTATAAAGATGGTGGGTAAAATTAAAAAGGAGTATATAAGAATTAGTAACCCATAGGTCATAAATGTGGGAAGATATAGTATGGTAATTTCCTCAATGGGATGAAGAATTTCATAATTTTTAGGAGAGAAGGCCCCCAAGCTCATGAATGTCAAAGAGACATGAATAATTTGACAAAAATGATAATGGAAAAGATGGAACCAACTAATTTACCACCCATGGTTCAATGCATCAACATTATGGATTGAAGGAAATATGAAATCCGGTGTACTAAACAATGGGTGCGTGACGATAATCATCATTTTCCACCACTAAATCGGAATTATAATGTGAAATCTTATGACATTACTATTGTTGATGTTGTGAATGAAAATTAATATGTATAGTGTATAATTATTATTGACACATAAATGGAAAAAAATATTTGATTATGGTAACACACATTCCCTTCTGTCAATTGTGTTTTCTAAAACTATTGAATAAAATCTCTCGTATGATTATATAGAGATATATATAAAGACAAAAATATGTGTGATCATTACAACCCAACTGTTATTCACATCTCATGTTATAATATATGGGAAAACTCTTCCATATAATCTTGTAATATTTACATAATGAAAATTTATATTATACATGGAATTGAATCGATCTTGATTTATAGAGTATTCATCAATAATTATGAAAAATAAATAACTTTACTTTGTTAAAACATCCCATGATCATCTATAAATTCTTGGATGATTATGATTAACCTTTGGGAAATCCCTATATGATGTGGTTTTTGATACCATGTAATGAAAAATACCTTTTCCAAATGGTTTATTCAACTACATGTATAAACATGGGGGGAAATTCCAATTGCGAAGGAATAGACTCATTAATAACTAGATGAGTTACTCAGTCTTCCCCCACATCATGATGTAGAGTTCTCAATAGATTTTATACCAATATAAACTACTATCTCAAAATTACCTTATAGTATGGCCCCTATAGAACTGAAGGAGATAATTAATCAGCAACAATAACATTTGGACAAAGGATTCATATGCCTTGGTGAATCACCATGGGGTTCTACCATGCTCTTTGTAATGAAAACATATGGATCAGTGCATCTATTTATTAATAGTCGGGATCTCAACAAGATCTCTATAAAGGAAAAGAATCATCTATCAATGATTGATGATTTATTCAAACAACTATTAGTAAATAATTACTTATAAAAGTCAGATCTTTATTCTAGATATCATCAACTGATGGTGAACAAGGAATATATTGAATAGTCTTCTTTATGTAAAAGATCTGAACACTATGAGTTCATAATGATTCCCTTAGGACTTACTAATTATACTATAATCATTATTTATTTGAGTATTTAGAGAATAACACAAAGAATTATACTGCTTATCCATAATATTCTCATTTACTCCAAGAGTAAAGAGGAACATGAATATCATATAAGGATTATGATATAAAAATTGTGGAAGGAGAAAATGTATTATATTTTTGAAAACTGGGATGTTTGGATGTAGAATGTCAAATTCAAGTGTCATGTTCTCTTAATTGAGTGATTTATGTAGACCATTAAATGACAAAATCTATTAATGAATTGATCAGAACCTATAATATAATGTGAATACATATTATTTTTACTTAACTAGGAGATATAAAAAAAATTTGAAATTTTTTATCCTATCATCGTCATCTATATAATTTAACATGGAAATGGATAACATATGTCTAGAGAGAAGTATGTGAATAATGATTTATAAAGCATATATAGTGGTTAATCACTGAACCTATACTCACATTACCTAAAATTTTAGAATGTGTTTTTATATATAATAATGCTTCAAAGAATTTAATTTTTTTGTAGATATAATGAATGAAATTTTCATACCCTATGCCTTATGATAGTTATTGATTCAATAGAAAATTATACTGATGATTTATATGGAGTTAGAAGCAATGATCATAACCATTATGATTTAGATGGACTATCTATATGCGTGAAGTGCTACATGAATATGGATCAGAAGATTTAAAATTATAATTTCTCATAGAAGGATCTCAAGATGTGTCAAATAAGTTTGTTAGAGATAATCAGCATCTATGATTTCTAATTTAACTAAAATACATGAATGGTGAGTAATTAAATTGATGATATTAGCTGAAACTAACCTGTTACTCTATTTGTGATTCATATTAAGTAAGGCCCTGTCCTAAGGGATATAAAAAGGATGGATCTGGAAATCAAAATAGCTGGTTCTACAACCAACATTACCAATATTATTTCCCAAACATCTAATAAACAAATGAACAATGAGTCTCAAAGGGATTATTATGATGTTGAAAATAAGGTGATAGTCATAATTTAAGGGAAGATATATGTGTTTTACATCGATGAAAATGGTTTCAATATATTTTGATATCTACTTTGTGTGTTATCATAACATAAGATGAAAATGATCTATTGGATAATGCACATAGCTCATAATTCCCATACATACTAGAATAACAATGATATATCATGATATTTTTATGGAATTTTATATAGATATCATAAATAAGAAGATCAATGAGTATAACATAGTGTTCTTATTATGCTATCATGTTAAAATTAAATGAAAAAGTCCAAATGGAAGATGTAATAATTACATATTCCAATTTGGAAATGGGAGTATGTCACTGTGGACTTCTCCACTAGTATATAGAAGGCATATAATAGAAAAAATGTGATATGGGTATAAGAGGATCAACAAACTAAGACTTCCAACATCATCACAACATAGGAATATTTTTAGCCTAAAAACATTCGATGATATATGTAATTAGTGAGGATTCTTGTAGTACCACTATCAAAATTTTTTGATTGTGATCCAATTTTCACCCCTATATTCTCAAGTAGTAGTTAGTATACTTTGAAAACTGAATTTATTTTTAGTATAGACCATCACCTAGAAATTTTTATTCAAAATAAATGGTCTATTTATATTATTGAGGACATGCTGGGAGAATTCATAATGTAACATAAAAGTGTATCTGTTAAACATAACCTATTTGATGATTTCTCATACAACAACAACTTCCCCTAAATTATTCAATTTTATCCACATTAATCTATATAAGAAATGCAATGTAATATTCCATCATGTAGGTATTATGTTGGTGAAAAAAGTCAACTATGAGCAGATCTATCTTGAGAGATGGAAGAGAAGATTAAATCCATCAATCAACTTATAAAATCTTCCCAATGTTGGTATATTATCCATGATAAAAAATATATAATAGTGACTTATATTCTTTAGTTGGGGGAAATTTTTTCCATAAAATATAACCATGTTAGAGAGTCATATAATTTTGAAGGAATGGGATGCTTATCACTAGGTATATTGGGAAATTGTAGATCCTCATCACATATGATAATTGTCCTACTATCATGAAGTTTCAACAAATAATGACAAAGTTCATGTAGTGTTCCCTATATCACTCCTAAGGAAATACACATCTAACACATCACATGTACTGGATTTGGAGGTAGTACTACTAGAGGATGAGCACTTGTATTAAATAAGTTGGTGGAGATCCTCAAACATAAAGATAATTTTCTATGCTATAAGACAACACACCTTTTAAATATTTTGAAGAGGAACCATAAGTTTGAAGAGGTGATATGGTTAGAAGAGTGAAAAATGAAGCACGCGTACCCTCACATATTCCTAAAGGATAATATGAGTTGAATTTTTGGGAATGACAATTCTATATGGGGAAAAATGTTATCACCTAGTGTTTATAAATGATACTTTTTTTGAAATAAATGTGTATAATTTGGTATTATATAGAATAATGCACATAAAACACATAGAGAAACTAACACACACAATTTAATTAATTCAAATAATTACATTATTTGAATAATAATCCCATTAAATTTCCAAATATTATAAGGGTACAAGAAATAAAAAACAGAAGAACTATCAAGGGAAAATAGGATTGCCCCAATCTACATGAATCGACCCTCCCATGAAAAAATGTACACAAAAGAAAATAATATTAGTAATCTAATCAAAATTATTTAAAATAAAAATATATAACCATGAGAGGAATTATATTTAATAATGAATGAAATAATATAGATGTGATTAGAACATTATAATGCGCCTGATTTGTGAGGACTCTTCAAGTTCATCTTGAATTCCTAGGATCAAAGTTTGGAATAGGCATATTTCGGGTATTGTAGAAGTATTATAACATGTACTATAGAAGTAATATATTATGTACCGTATCAACAAAAATATCATGTATTGTATTCCAGGTATTGTAGTTGGTATAGTATCTAGTATTGTAGTAGTCAAAACTATTCAACTTCGGGCCACCAGTTTGGTACAAGAGTAAGTCATGCCTTTGCGACACATAAGCATTTGTGTCACTAAGGATTTAGAGAATCGTTATAGCATTAAGCCACCAAAACTTCTTCAAGAAACATACGGGCCTTTGGGACACATGATATAAAGACACAAACCAGACAAATTATATAAGGAACAAGCTCCATATGAGAACACAGAACAATGCGTATTCTCCATACCAGAGCTATTGGATTTGGAAGAATAAGAGGGTATGGAATTTTACATCACTACCAGCACTATGAACATCTTAAAAAGAAGTATTTTTGAACATCCATGTAATGATGGAGAGATTATCATTATGGAGATATTTGAGATGGGTGGTTTCAAATATTCATAGTCTAGGATGAATTATTGTATGACTATCGGGTTATGTAATGTGAAAAAGCTAACGGGCCATGTAAGGGTTCCTCATCAACACATAAAAGGGGGATTATCGTATTTGAATTAAAATTTAAGTCCATAGGGATATTTAATCTAGAAAATATATAGTTATTTATAGAAAGTAATGTGATCATTCGAATAGTAACCTAACTATTGGGAATAGTAACCTAACCTATGGGAATGATAACCTGATGCCTGAAATTTTAATTTAAGATCAATATAATAAATTCTAATATAAAAAATAATTATATAAATATAAACGTTATAATTCTAAAAAATAAATATCATGATTATAAAACTCAATGAAAATATAAGCACATTTGTTACAAACTATATTTTAAAAAATTACATGAAAAAGAATAATGTTCATATTTAAAATAAATATTTCTTATGTTATAAATTTATAATGATAAAATGAATATCAATTTTTAAATTATCATGTACAAATTTCCAATGGTGTATTTTTTTTTGTAATTTTTTGAAATTCATTATTTTTCCATTGAATAGTAAAAATACGGTTTTTATCATAATATGGTTATCTTAAATTTAATAGGTCCTTTAGTAATAATTAAATAATTATATATAGAAAATTCTTTTTGGAAAAATTGTATCTATTATAATAAATAATTAATTAAAATAAAAGAAAATTAATTTCCAAACTAAAAATCATTTTCCAATGTCTAAAGTCAATAAATTTATCTTAAAATAACATGTTTTCATTTGTTCCAACATTCCTTTTAAAAATATTAATTCAAATTATAAAATGTTTTAAATTATTAAATAAATTAAATTATATAAATTTATGATTTAAATTTTAATAATTTTTCTATTACAAGTTTTACAATAGATATAGTATTTCATTTAATATTTTATCCTAAAAATATCCATCTCCTCGCGTATAAATACCCCCAGCCTTCCCTTGGATGACCACACCCCCCCTCATGAAAAAGAAAAAATATATAACAATATAGTATTACATAATATTTTTACCATACTTTGGTATATTAGGGATTCATCAAACTCCATTCATCAATAGAGTTTTGTGTCGTAGTGAAGATGAAACACCAAGAACAAGCTATGTTATCATCAATTCATACTCTCATGATCCTCTCCTTTTTATCTGTTTCTCCACATTTTTTAATATAAAATATTATAAAAATAATTATTGAGTATATTAAAATTATATGAATGATGTTAAACTTTTTTTTAATTCTATTTACAACATATTATATTGGCATTCATCCCATTGTCACTCTTTTAAAAAAGACCCATTAATGGTTGGTTAACCACAAATGAGAAAGTATTCAATAATTTTCTTATCAAAATCCCAATTTCTAGTTATTATTAATTATTTATGATATATAAATTTTTTAATATTTTTGTTTAAATGTTATTTAATTAATTTTACTCATTTATAATTTACGTTGAAAAATTTGTGAAATAAATGGAAAATGGGGAATTTTTAATAGCCAACATGATATCAATATGTATTCCCTTTAAATAGGGAAATTAATAAATATAATAAAATTTCTAAAATTGATTAATTGTTATAAAAATGGAAATAATTTACTAATGGTTCAATGAATTAGTTTACCTATTTTGGATATTCTAGATACAGAAAAGCGATGAAATAGAATAGGATTTAAGGAAAAGGGATTCTTAAACATAACTCCATTTAATTAGGTTATCCATATATCATGTTATTTTTTATGGATATACCTATAATTACCTTAATTATCCTTTAAATATTAATCCATTATCTTTTTTGGGATATAAATATCTTCACATTGATTTATAAGAAAAACACAAATACTTTTTTGAATGAATTTTCATTCCATGAAACATCATTGACTCCTCTTGTGGTTTTTTCTTCTATCCTGAATGATGATATATATGAATAATTTGTTTTACCTTATTAAATTCATACCCTCATGTTTATTCTTGAAATTATTCTTTATAAAAAAATTATGAAACTAATTCATTTCATTGTTTTATTTCATTCCTAGGATAGTTATAAATTCTATGTGGCGTGCATGGTTTTGAAATTATAACGATGTGATGGGATGGCCCAAAATTATATATCCTTATATTGCATTAGGTGTAATGATGTATATCATGATATTTTGTGTATTATTTTTTAACATAATACTAGGTTTGTTTACAATCATTATGTTGTGATTTATGAACATATGTTATATGGGGACATGATGTTGGCTTTGTTCATTACCATGTGTGGTATGTGACCACTATGACATGATTTTCTATTTTTATACATTTCCACAATCTTTTACATTATCATATGTTTCCCTCATGATGTATATTATGATAAAATGATTATTCTATGATGATGTTGATTATTATCACCAATGTATTATTAATTCATATCCATTGTTCCTCCCATTATTGGGATTTTAGAACACCCATTTCATTAATGTATTCGCTTAGGTGACTATATTTACTAAGTTGAATATGAATTATTTTATGTGAGTAAATAATAACAATATTAATAATATTATCTCTATTATTTATATTTGACGGTTGATCCTAATTTTCCAATGATACTGAACCTTTTCACCCTTTAATGTATAACTATTATGTTTTTATCTTTACTATGATTTAATGGTCATGTAAGAAAAAGTATGATCACTATAATATCTTCCTACAATTAATTGGGTAAGGTTATAAAGATCATCATTAATTATGATATATGTGAACCTTATTACAAGTTTCCAATGTTATGAATGACCTAATGACATGTTCAAAATGTTATGTGTGAACTATATTAAATATTCAAAGTGTTATTCTTAGAACCGTACTTCATGTCATTAAGGTTATGTGTGGACCTTGTTGCATGTGCATAAGTTCATGCGAGGATCATAGTTCATTTCCATGACATATTGAGTGAAGATGATTCTATTTATAATTTTTCACAATGACATAATATTATGTTCATGACATAAATATATATCTTATGCCAATCTCATATTCTCGGGTATCCTGGTATTTTATTACATTATGCTTCATTTTTTATGAACTAAAAATCTTTACTCCATGAAATAATATTTTTATCTTCGACACAAAGGGAATGGTGGTCTTGTGTTATTATAAATAACTCATTCCCTTATGCTCATTTTATGTCTACCTATTTTTTATGTTTACCAGAACAGATCATCTAATTTAACCTTTTCTTGTTTTTTTATTTCCTACTTTTTAATAATGGATTTTTTAGTGTAGGTCAATGATGATATATAAGTGGATGATCTGTATGGGATATGATATAGATTTGTCTCTAAAAAAGTATATTGTATTCCTAATATACAAAATAACTAAACCATTTTTATCCTTGGGGTGTATTTGTGTAATGTAATGAATATTGTGCTATTAATATGTGATATCTATGTACGAGAAGATTGGGTTTCCACAACCATTCAACATAAAAACATTTTTTCTTTATTTAATTTAAATAAATTGTTTCTTTACATAAAAAATTTCTAATTTTAGATTTTTTATTTTAAAACTATCACCAATAATTTTTTTTAAGAAAATAATAAATTTCATAAAAAATAATACATAAAAATGGTTTTCTATTTCATATAACATACATGTTTTACAATTATTTTTATAAATTTATTTAATGAAAAATATTCTTTATGTTCTATGTCATGTGTAGATGAAAGGGATTCTACCTACACATCTATGGTTAGAAAAACATAAGAAAGATACTATAATTCCTTGTATTTGATCACAAAGAAACTTTTATTCAAAATATTAATGTGTATCCCATCAATGAATTTAGATATATCCTCTGAAGATAATATTCAGGATTTTGGGAGAGTGGAAGAGAAATAATCAACGAACAATGATGATGAACATTGACATACTAGTAAATCTATATCATTAATTCTCTTTGTTATGCTTAATATTAGATCTCAGATCAAATGTAAAAGTTTATGAATCCTTGTAATAAAAGTCAATTTAAGTTCCATTGATAAAATGGCATTAATGGGGGTTAAAAAACGTAATTCAAATTAGATCCATAATTATCATAGTTCAATCTCTACCACATAGATTTTTGACTGAATAGTTCAAAAACCATGTTCCATCCTTGTGGTGGTACTACCATATGGACCACCTTACAATGTTGGCTCACATGGTTTTGAAAAACAACTTTGTAGACAAACATTTCCATAAATTACCTGTTATACTGTTAATCATAAGATGAAGCACTGTTTTCCCAAAATATGTCCCAATCATGTGCATGCCCAGTGAATCCAAAAATATGTTTCACATTTTTAGGGAGGTGGTTCATAATTCTTACTAATCCTTAACAAACCATGATCCTCGAGGAAAAACCGTAAAATATTATAAAACCATCACAACCCACTGAAAACACAACATAAGAATTATTTAAGCTCAATGTATATATATAAAGGGTTAGGTACCTAAAACCATATGTATTATATTCTCCCCACTATTTTTTCATCTTTATAATTATGAAAATGGTGTTGTCATGGAAGAGTTTGGGCCACTAATCCGACATTTCCTTTTTATGCTCCCACATTTCATCTTTTATTTAACCAGACATCTATAAAACATGTAATAGATTTATGCTTTCCCCATGTAAGATATTTTATTTTTTATCCAAAATATGTATCAAAAAAATTAATGTTTCTTCCAGATCAAGGTTAACATGATCGCATCAAATCACATGGCTATGATCTTGTTGGTACATCATCAACTAAGACTCATTAAACACATTATGAATTGAAATGATCCTTGTGGGAAAATAGAACCAATATTCCACCACACCAAAACATTCATGTCTCACAAAATAGACTATGTAACATGGTGAAAAAATTCCTTTCCTAACAAAATGATGATTAACAAGTCTTAGAGAGATTATCAAGAAGATAAGATCACTCACCCAATATGAAAAAAATTTATCACAACAAATACTTAGATGATATATGATGACATCGAGCTGTCCAAAAAATAATTTTGATCAACTTAATTTTATCTATTGTTTCTTTCATAATGATTATTTGAATCACTGAATACTCACATGTTTCCTCCAAACAATGTGCAGAAAAGAAAGAATGACCATGTAATTATTCAAAATGATCCACATGTATAAAAACATGGTAATTTTTATTTTTTATGAACTCCAAAATAGTATATGTTCCTTACATGATCCAGAAAAATAAATTACACAATCCCTAAGAATGTAATAATTTTTTTATCTTCAAATTAGATTATCTATTCATTTGGGTAGGATAAGTAGTTCTCATAGTTAATTGTGTTCCAAGGTCATTGTGTAAGGACTTAAAAAAACTTGAGGTGAACCTGGAATCTTGAAATAATATCATCATGACCATAATTACATGAATCAATACAATTTCGAAAATATATATTTTACATAATTATTTAACTATATTGTTTTCATGAATGGGGATGAAGTGTCCCATCATTATGAGTTCATCCTCAATCAACCATAGGGAATTTAATTTCCAAATCATTCTTTGTAAAACTATTAAGAAATCCATATCTATCTGATCTAAATTTTCATCCTAAAATCTCTAATGGATGTAATATAATAGTTATTCATTGATTATCTACATTGATATGATGATAGGTGACACCTCTCAAGAAAAATTCTTCCAAAACTCTTTACATGATAACACATTAAAACTATGATTTCAATACCTTATATGTTTTAGGAATTCCATGTGAGAAAACCCATATTCAATGGTGGTATATGGAATATTATTTTTCAATAAGCCCATGGAATCATTATTTAGTCTATAATTCATAACAATGATCCTCAATAAATATTACATCGCTCAATTGTCTTCCAACCATTTAGTTTTAATTGCACAGTAATACATTCAAAATTAGATGTTTGATAATTTAAAACATGGTCAACCAAATCAATTATTACATAAACCGTATATAAAATTACAACATTACCATGATCTACATAATTTAGAAGCAGACAGTCTGTGTCTAACATTTATTTCCATTGATATGGTGCCTCATTATCTATCTGAGAATATCAATTTCTTCTTAAGGTATCTTCTTCAGAATTTCCCATACAGAATGTTTCGAACTAGTCAATTTCAAACATTTGTGTATATTATATCCATTTTATTTTCCTATTATTCAAATATCTTTTTAAGAAAATGTGATTAAAATTATTATGTCTCATATACATCATTAATTTAAATACAAAATTATTTATTTCAATGTCTTAAAATAATGGACTACTATACTTGACACTCACTTTTTTATTGGATAATTTTTCTAATAAACCCTTAACTTATGTGAGCCAAATTTAGCACATTATTTCCCATTTGAAGAATGCATACATACCTATATCAAGATTCATCACAATAGAATACATATCCCTATTCATATTCCAAAATCCTTTTATTAGTTCATATGTATGTCTAACATTATGTTCAAGAAATGAATTTTGGATTTCTTTATTTTATTTTAATGGAACACTCTTCTTCGTCAAATATTTCATTAATGAGTCCAAAAATTAAAAGTCATATAAAAACATCTACATTTTCAAACTGAGCCAATTAATCTCTGTATCTCAAAAACATTATTTGGTGGTTTCCAATATATAACAGATTCTACAATTTCTAGATCCATAGAATAAAATTTTTCATAAATAAAATGGACATGTAAACACACATTTTGTATCATGAAATAAAACATTGTTAAAATATCATAAATTTTATTCTCTCAAATAATAACATACACAATTTCCATGTTTCTATCATGATATTAATTTATCCTTTAATACACAAGAATATCATAATAAAATTCCAACACAATGGAATATATATAATTTTGGATGGTTCGATTAATCAATTCCAAAAAGGTGGATGGTGCATTGATAAAATCAAAAGTAATAACCACATATTAATAATATAAATATCTACATATGTAAGATATCTTTCAAATATCATCATTCTGAACTCTATATTTTTGATATCATGAATGTATTCTTATTTATAAAATTATTGTTCTCCCATTAATGTATCAAATGAGCCATTTATTTGAAGAAGAGGGTGTTAATTTTTAATCATAACATGGTTTTGATTATGATAATGCACACAATTTCTATGATCTTCATCCAACATTTTCGTGAAAAATATTATTATTCTTATAGATATGTGCTCTGTTGAATGAACCTTTTACTTGTCAATAATTAATAATGAACATTCAATTCCTTCAATTCCTTAGGTTCCATCTTATAAGTTGATAGTTAAATCAAACCAGTATCTAGTATAAGATCAATCATAAACTCTACTTTTCATTTGTGTTGTAAACCATAGATATTATTCATAAAGATTCCATAATATTTCTCAACATTAATTGAAATATAACTATTTCTGATCTATTCAACTATAATGAAGTATGTGCAACCAATAGATATCAGATAATTCCCACCATCATTTCTATATGCCTATACTACCTACATTTAAATGCCAATATCCTCGAAAGAGATTCTTGATGACCTTAAATGATTTTAATGTAAAAAATTTTGAATAACTATTTATGATATCCTTGAAAATATTAAAAAAATCATACCCAAAATAAAATCATAGATATATACCTCTTAAACATATAAATTCCATGGAATCTAAAACCCATTGGTTGTTTTACAACTATAATTACAGACAAAATCCTGACACTTCCATTGGACAAGAGGAGTTTTATGTTTCAAAATAAAAGGAATCATTTCAATATAAAAACCATAATATTAACAACATGACAGGAAATGATTTTTTGTGATTCACCCACATCAAAAAAAATGCTCTCATAAGTGTATAATTCAAATGAGTCATACCACTCACCATTGATGGACTGGATTTATCATTTTTGATCACTTCTATATCTCTATATAATTGATTACACAACATTATTTTCTCTTTATTACACTAGATTTTACATAGTTCAATGAGTCTTGGAGTTATAAGAATCAGAAAGGTTAACATGTTTTTGATGAAGATAATTATTCTTCCAGACTCGTTTCATCGAATAATAAAAATTTTGGGCAACATGAGATGTGTCTCAGTCACATGAACAAGGAGAACTAAAATAATACAACTAATTATATCCTAAACTATTACCAATGTGACTAGATAATAGTGGGGTCTTACAATGTCACATCATATGCCTAAAATAACTACATTGAAAATATCATGGATTAATTATTGGCCAATGAGAAATTAATATTGATCCCTTGGTTTGAATTTGATATATCCCACTACTCTGTATATAGGTTTCACTCATTATTTTATTCTTAGCATATAAGATCCCATATATTTCTATATGTATAAGAAAACTCCATCTAATAGTATTTCTTGATATATCCCTTTCTTCTATAGTATCTTTTTGAACATTTTTATAGAGTCCATTTTATAGGGTTATTTCATAATGATAATAAATTCATAATGGAAAAAAACATACAATCCATAAAAGAACATTAATGTTCGAGGAAACCTATGATAGACCCCTTAATATACCTCCTTCATCTTTATATCATATGGATAATCTTGGCGTGTCAAAAAAAATAATGATATAGTGTAAAAATTTAAATCTCACTCTCATCAATAATAATGTATCATGTTGTTCAATCCCTATAGTCATCTAACCTTAACTCTGTCACAGTTTAGGCTCCAAGACCATCATGCCCCTTGGTTAAGGCCCTCATGCCTTCATTGCACAAATATGCTTCCTTGGGGAATCCCCTAAGGTCATCTATCTCTATACCGTGTTCTTAAGTAAATCATAGATGTCATCGTATGATGTAACACTCCCAAAATAATGGATTAAAATCACATGATGGTAAACCTCTATTATGTACCTAAGACAACCAATAATTCTATTATATCACACATCACAAGGTATGAAAAAAAAGATGACATAATATATATTATTGTGAAATAAAGTAGTAAAATATCACATCATGTGATAATAATCTAACATGGAAAAAATATACTCCATAAATAATCATGGAATAAAAAATCATAATAAATCTCTCTCTTTACAGACTCACTAATAACAGACCCTAATCAGTCAAGGTCATCAGTTGTGCCAAAAGAATTATCATATAAGGGAAAAATTTATTATTTATATCAGAATAGATTAAGAAACATCCTAACTCAATAAAGTTGATGCCAATAGAATGGATAAACCAAATTGTGTGGTTCAAAAGCTTATCGGAACCCCCAACAGTCTCGAACATCACCATGTGGGCCTTATTAACATAGTTTCTGACAAGTCAACACATTGGATTTTTTAAAGGCTAATATAACAAAAACAAACATTTTTATTTCAAGAATAAATATAATATTAAATTTAATGATAATTTTTCTATATTTTATAATTATATAATTATCATTTCAGGTCTATTCATTGTCTCGTAATACTATATTCACAAATAAGTGTATACAAAATAATTATACTACGATAAATTTTCATAATTTAATATTGGAATTTTTCTTATATTATCCATTGATAATTCAACATATTTATATTTTTATTCAAAAATTAATTATCCATTGATAAACTAATTTAATTATATTATGACAATTGTAATAATTAACTATGAAAAATAAATGAAATTATCATTTGGAAATTTAAATATACTATCTCTTGATAATTCCATGTGATGATCATTTCCAAAGACTTTTTTTATAATAGTTATATATTATATCCTTTTTAAAAAGTGGGTTTAATATATTTGTAAATTAATTATAATTATTTATGCTAATTAAAATATAATTACTTTCTATATTATTTCTCAATCTTTAGATAATTCAAACAGTTATCTTTTGATAATTTTCAAGATATTATTTTTTTTAAAATCAGGATTTTCTTGAGGAAAACTTCTAAAGTATCCCATAATATGTTAGGATTATTATTTTATTTATGTTCTTATTTTCCAAAATTGTGAAATTTAGAAAAATAAAAAATAAGAAATAACAATTTCATAAAGTATTAAAAACATTCTTCCACGTTCCATAGTTGATATTAGAAAATAATAAAATCCCCCCCCCCCATGTCTATATCTGGGTAAAAAATACAAAATGATCTGTACCTATCATGTGTCAGTGGATTTGGGGTGTGTCGAACTATACAAAATTTAAAAAAAATTAATAACTGGTGATTTTTATATTAAAATATATAAAATTTTGTACCCCCATTTTTTATTTCCCAAAAAACTTATCCACCATTCAACTGAAAATTTATGTGTTAGTGTTTTATTTCTCCCTTTTAATGAAATGATAATTTTAATATAGTCAATAGGTGATTATTTCAAGGTTCTTAGATCTATGGTGGATGAATATGATTGACATCACAAGGAGATGATGAAAAAATATGTTTTGAAATAAAAACATATTAATTTGTTTAAAATTTCACCCTCAAGTGTGATTTAACAAAACACCAAATGCACAAAAATGGTTATTTTATATCAATGGAAAGACCTGATTTTTTATCCTAATGAATGAAATAAATTTATCATTCAAGATATTATATAAGATATTTTCATTTATTTTGTAAAAATATCATGTCTGTAACATTATATATTTACCTTTATGTGTGATATAACCAAACACCGGATGTAAAATATGGTCATATAATTCCAAGGGAAAATCTTGTGTTTCATATTTAATGGTTTTATTTAATTTCACATTTCATACAATAAAATATATTTTTAATATTTTAACTCTATCATTATTGATGCTCTACAGGCCTCAAAATCTCATTTTAACACAGTTCCTAACTCCAAACATATTATATTGAATATTCCAATGTTTTAATATTGATTTTAGTGTTACAAGACGTCAATTACAAATAAACCATTTATATGATGATTTTAATTAAAAAATACATTTTGTATATGAAGACAGTCATAATAAATTAACGAAGTGGGTTTTATTATAATTAAATAAATGATTATATTGCAATTATCTTCAACTATCAACTTCTCATCCCCATGAAGTTTCTACTTTGGTCCTAATAAAACAACTCAGTCAATTGAAAAATAATATCAAACTCATAGTCCCACAAACCTCATGATTTTCTTATGCAGCCAAAGAATATAGACACGTTTCATTATCTTAATTTGTAAGACCTTAAAAATATGATCTATAATCTTTATAAGACAGTCCTTATAACATGCTTCATGCTCCATCTAAACATCTTTACAATTAACAAAATGTAAAAGATAAGGAATGTACCTATGAATCCTAAACACATGTATCACATTTTTCATACCTCTATATATTGGGGGAAGGTCTAAATGCTAATCCATGGTATATATCCATTATGTGATCATGAAGGGTCCCACAAACCATGGTGATAGCTTGTTTTTCTCTTTCAAATAATGGTGTCCTGATAAAGGTGTCACTCTAATGAAAAGCTAATCACCCATAAAAACACTAAATTTATCTTCATGTAGTCGACATATGATCTATGACTTCTCTATATTTTGATCAACCTCTTCTAAATTAGATTCACTCTCTTGGAGGCCTCTTGAACAAAACTGGGCCCCACCACTAATGCCTTATCAGAACTAGGCCAACAAAGTTGTGATCAATATTTTCACACACAAAGATCCTAAAAACGTTTAATTTGAATTCTTGTTTGATAATTTCGATTGTACATGAACTTACAAAATCCTAGATATTCATTACAAGCTCCGAAAATTTCATGAAGACAATATTAAATCGTATCCAACAATATTTGTATCATCTGCTCAGAATGTATTTCTATATTGGGAAGGTATTCTTTGGTCATCCTCAAGTAAGACCCTAGGTCCCACTGTAAACCCTAAAAAATAACAGAACATAAAACATTCCTTAATGCCTTAAAAATTATCAGGGATTCTTGAATTAATCATATGATCTCATCAATTTATAACTTTCTCAACTAATATACTATGTGGGTCTCTTGGATCTGTAAATAGTAGAAAATAGTTTTCAATAGATCAATAATCACCCAATTTTTATCATTATATATCTGGGACCATGGAAACCCCAAAACAACGTAAATTATTATGTCCTCCCAAAACCATATGTAATCTGGAACTAGAAAGTGAATACCACCGTGATGATGGTTCTCTACATTTTCCAATGATTTCTATAGAAATATGACACAACCCCAATGATATACCTATTCAATATCGGTGACCAGAACAATATCCTAAAGTCATGGTACATCTTATTCACACAATAACACACAATACTGATTGAGGTGTCAAAAAATATCATTATATATTCACTAATAGATTTAGTTACTACTACTCTCCCATTTTCCAGGATGACATTATCATTACCAAAGGTCCTCCTAGGAATCTGTAAGCCTCCAAGTAGATGTTCATGCATCCTTGAACATGATTAGTCATACTTCTTCCAATATTAACCTAGTCTAAAAGTGGGTATTTGATCACTAAAGGGAAAAATTTAACAATCTCCGATCCTCGAAATAATTCATCCTCCAGTCATCTAATAAGATCATTAATCATCATTTATCTTCTGAAGGAATCTCACCAAGCTCCTCCTCTACATGAGTCTTACAGCTACGAGAATCTATAATGATGTTAACATTCCCATGTGTAGATGAAATATTAATGTATAAATATACAAATACACAACCCAAAACCTCTACCTTAGATTCATTTAAATATTCCAAATCATATAGTGTAAAATTTTGTGGTTAATATAAAAAATTTTCTCATCAAAGTGATAGTGACACCAAAACATTAGAGAATGGACCAAATCGTCCATATCCTAGTCAAGAGTGGGGTTGTTTTATTGGTCAATTCCTAGCTGACCTAAACTATAAGCTATTTCTCTCTCTTTCAAGAGTATAACCACTCTTAAAAAAAATATTAATGCACTACAATACATTTCATAACCAATTCAAGGTTACGGTGTGTCTCTAATGTATATCCCAGAATCATACTCTTCAGATGAAGGAATTCATAATAAAAAATGTCCAACCATTGTAAAATAACTCCATTAATTTTTTATTCAGTCATTAGTCCTATTATTTAGGATAAATCCTGAAAAAAGTCTTGGTAATGTCCTACTAGTCCTAGGAATACCATGATTATGAACATGTTATTGGGATATATCCTTGACCTGAATGCCTTTATATTCTCATGTTCCATGGATATATTTATCTCCAAAACCACATATCTTATTAAATTCTGCTCCTATATAAATATTTCCACTTCAATAGCTCATAATAATTTTTATGTGCAAAATTAATACATAGGGCTATCTTGAGGTGCCTCGCATGATGCTCTTGTGTCAGTGAGTAGAAGAGAATTTCATCACTGAATACTATATTGAATGAGACCTTATGTGGTTGAATGATCTTTTTAATGAAGAATTTGAACACTAATTTCATGTTATTTTATCCCTAACGACATCACCAATTACTCATAAATCTTTAAACTGGTAAAAAATATTATTTTCAAAATATCATATTTTAAATCTCACAACTGGTGATCGAAAAATAAAAGATAAATCTTGGAGAACATCCATGTTCCCTTTAACTAATAAAAATTATCATTTATCCTAGGTAAGGGATATATTTTTGTCAAATCCACATCATTCATATCCCAATAATCAACTACAATTTGAACACTACAATTTTCCTTCTTGAAGAACAACTGATGTGCACCCCACGGTGAAATACATGGCCTAATAAATCATTAAAACTCCATGTCATCCAACTACACCCTGATATATTTTTATCATTTACTTTCATAAGATATGGGGGTATTAAATTGGGATTATTACTAGTCATGAGCTCAATATCATCTTAACATGACGATTCTTTAGAATCTCTACCAGGTCAAGGATTTCAATAATAATCTTATCCGAGTATTCATCACTATATTGACCATTAGTCTACTAGATGGATAAGTAATGTTGGAGTGAATTAAATACACAATTGGGTACAGTTTTTAACTCTAATCCCATTGACATACACTAAGATAAATACATTAGGTTGAAGCTTGCTTGTTTCCTATACCACAGAGTAGGTGCAGGATCATGCTCTACTAATTTCACTAATATATCTATTAGTAATGTAGAAACCTACTCACTTGAATGAATATTCCAATCTAATTCCCATTTATTACTCTATGAGTACATTATGGGTATGTATCCTATAAAATAAAATAAAAACACTCCGAAAATAAAATAGTTTCATTATATTAAACCATAACATGTCTATCTAATCACACAATGCTCTATTAAGTGCAAACACTCAACCTAGTGTATATCCCTCCTAGAAGTAACCTTGGTCTATTTCCCTAATTTTTAGTCATTTTCATCATGTCTAAACTAACACAATATCATTCCCATTACATCTAATTATCGAAAATAGTGATATATCACAATATCAGGGTAACACAGATAAATCACACAAAGAAAAACTGTTTCAAATTGATTTCACAAATCAATAAATATAATTAATTAATTACTATACAATAGAAAAACTGGTATATATATAGTAGGTGAACCTATGTGCATTTCCATGATGCAGAAAACGTACCCAACATCTCCTGAATAAAATTTCTATATAATATTCACCACCAATGGTGAATTTAATCAACAGTAATAAAAAAACATAATTTCACCCACTTTATAGATATTCTAAGGTCCACTAGTAGTGATGGATGGACATTATAATAGTTCCCTTATCATTTTCCCAACTATCCCATATCCTAAAAATCTTATCCCATCACATTGAAAAGTGATGAAAGTTCTAGTGAAACATGATGCACTATCAGAATTTAGTAGCATCACGACCTGAACACCTATGTCCTAGTTGGAGGGTCACATGACCTCATGTGTGGCTTCTAATATCCATGGGAATTCCAACTAACAGTTGGGTTGTGATTAAAATAGTGGAGATACAATATATATTGAATAAGGACTTGAGATAAATAATAGATCATAACAAATTATAATAAATTATTAGAGTAAACATGGGTAAAATAAATTAATGGAAAACATTTCATATAAATAAAATAACATCCAATGTGGAAGGTCTATCCATTATAATATGTAACATTAAAAAAATAAAGATACAACACTATGTAGGTCCTCCATATTCCATCCCTAGAACGTCATACCTAAGCTCGTTGGGAAAATAAAAAGATATGATGATAATAGGAAGTTGGTGAAATCCCCAAGACACTAAAGGTTTGAAATAAATGACATGGTCCTCAAGAAAAATTTGTTGGATATTTATTCCTTTTAAAAATTAAACACTAAGAAAAACACAAACACTAAATATATAGTATTGTATATGATACCTGATTAAATAATTAAACTCAAAAAATAAAAAATGAAATAATATTATAGTAAAATAATAATACATACTCAAAAATAAATAAGAGACTGAAAAATTATAATAAATAAAATTAACACATAACCCACTCCAAAACCCGACTCCACATTCCATTCCCATGTTATCATTAAGCATCACTAAATAACTATGAAACCTGGCCATTAACTCTATCACAATATAAGTCATATGAAAATGAACAATAGTTCCAAATTATGTAGTCATTCTAAAATTAGTATTATTTCCCAACAGACATCCCAAATCACTCTATTAAGACATGAACTGGTTAACTTATTTTATATGAAACAGTGCTAACTGTAGTTGAAAATTTTTATATAAAAACAATAAATAATTTTCAAGGAAGACATTTTTCAATGCATTAAACCATGCTCAATTAGTTTGAATACCCATAACCATGTCTCCACACACACATGAATTTCTAGGTGGAAGTTTTATACTAATGAGAGGTCTTTTATTTACCCACCAAGTCAATACAATGTGACCAATATATGATTCCTTAATATAACATGCCCCTTCCATAGGGTCATGCCTAAGAATTCACTCACACAACCCATATATTCCATATTTCAAGAAAACACAATGTACAAAAAACCCCTTTTATTAATTAATATTAATAATAATTTTCCATGTTTCAAAATAAATTAATAAATATAAAATAATCATATTAAAACTATCACCAAATATAATTTTCCAAGAAACCATTAAAATTAAACTATTTCCAACCCTTAAAAGAAATTTTGTTTCCATTGAAAAAATCACACATGTTTCACAACAGTTTCATGAAATTCCTAAAAAAGAAAAATAATACTTTATACTATTTTTCATGTGGAGATGATAGATAATCCTTATTCTTCAAAATGTTGGGAAAAATGTGGAATGACATGACAATTCTCTAAATCTGGCAATATTGTACCTTTCCACAAATAGATTAAACTATATACCACTATGATTACAATAAATAAATATAGATATTTTTTTATATGGATTGGATCTATGGTTTTTAGAGAGAGAAAACGGAAATAAATAATAATAATGATGAAGAATGATGATAAACAACTGAATCTAGATCTTCAACATGTATATAATCCCCTATGAATCAATTCCAAATTAAATGTAAAATAATATGGATCATTGAAAACTATGGAAATCTGAGATATATAGAAAATATGGTATTCATGAGGATTACATGAATAGATTATTGTTGAATCCAAAATTATCGTAGTACTAAATTTCTGTCGAATGGTTTTAATGCATTATTTGGTAAATAATGCACCAAATTTTTGGTTCTACAACCTTAACACCACCCCTGCAATGTTATATTTCGTTGTTTGAAAAAATATGTTCAAGAGATTATTTTCATTCAATTACAAGGTGTACTGTTTTCCCAAGAAAACCCCATAGATTTTCCAACCATGTTCTAATCGGGGGCTTACCCAATGTACCTAAAAACATATTTCATTATATTTTAGAGGTTGGGCATGGTTTCTAAAAAACATGAACAATCTTTTCTCCTCCAAAAATTCCTTATAAAAAAATAAAAACCTTCTTAAACAACCTTAAACTAATCCCATGAATTATGTAATCTAAATGTACATAAATAAAGCGTCATGTACTAGAAACCAAAGGTTCTATGTACTTCTATTCATTTGTGTTTCCATCCCCATAATTTACAAATCTAGTGTTATTTTTCAAGAGTTAATTCCACTACTCCAAAATTTAATTTTTAAGCCCAATTTTTTATTCCTGAATCGAAAAATTATTCAATAAAACCCATACGTGACTGTTTCTTTTGAAATTAAATATTTTCACTTACCTATCCAATATTCATACAAATAGATGAATCAACACAGCATGTGGAACTAGGTCTATGTGATCTCATCAAATCACATGGTCGAGATCAGGTTGTGACTTGTTCAATATAGATACATGGATCAAATTATACACCAAAATAAATCATGGTGGAAAATCCAACATATACATCACCTCAACAACACATTCAATTATCTGAAAGGTACTATTTTCTATGGGAACAACATTACCTTCTTACCAAAATTATGTTGCCCATGTCTTAGAGAGTTTCTCATGAAGACACGATCACTCAAATAAAAAGACAATGGTTTCTAACAATGATCAACATATGATTTTTTATTACTTTTAGGTTTCTCAATCCTCGTTCTGATTAAATTATTTTTTATTGACTCTTATGGAAGGATTCTTCTGATAAGTGAAGTCTCACCTATTACATCCCAACAAATTGGAGAATGAAATTGATCTGGGAGAAATGATTCAAAATGGGAAATATATATCAAGGCTTGATAACTATTATGGTATTATAACTTCACTAATTATATATCCTCCTCCCATAAGAAACCAAAATGATTTACACAATCCATAAACATGTCTTCTAATGTTTGGATCATCTTTTTGAATTTTTCATCAATTTGAGGGTGATATGTACACCTCATACTCAACTGGGTTCCATGGGATTTTTGTATGGAATTCTAAATACAAGAGGCTAGCCTGGGGCCACATTCAAATACAATTGAAAACTCAATGACATGAATCTTTATAATTTCCAAAATATAGTTTTTGAACAAGGAAACCACCATATTTGTTTCATTAATGGGGATGATGTGAGCTGAGTTTTTTATTTGATCAACTATCACCCATATTTCATCATGTAACCTAAATACCCTTTGGTAAAACTATTATAAAATCCCTGTAAATATACACCCATTCACATCAGGAATTGAGGAATGCTACAATATACCAATTGGATGTTCATTCTCAGCCTTGACTTATAGACAATTGAGCCATCAATAAAAAGACTCTAACACAATACTTCTCAATCCTACAAACTAAAACATTTCTTTAAAAACATTATACATTTTATGAATTCCAGGATGTATATCCCATATCAAATGGTTGTATATAGTGAAATTATTTTCCTTATAATCCAAATGTATGAACATTTCTTATCTAATCCATATCATTTCACCCTCATAGAGCTTCAATACCTAAATGGTCACCCACTATTGATTTTTCAGATCATGGTAACACATTCAGGATCATATGTTTAAGCATTTAAATCCTAATATACCAAAACTAGAATAAAAAAAATAAATTAAAATATAACATTTCATTGATCTACACAGTACTGATGCATATTATCTATGAATAACATAATCTTATATTGATCTAAATTCTATTTATCCAACTAAGCATATTACTTTTTTACTCAATACATATTCTACAGAATTTCTTTTAGCTGGTGTATACAAAAAGTTAACTTCAAAAATTTGCAGATATTATGTCTATCGTATTCTCCATATATTCAAATCTATTTGTAAGAAAATATAATTCATTCTTTTATGTTCCACATACAAATTAATTTTTTGACCATATTAATAGTGGCAACATGTCTTTAATGCATAGATTACTACATATTGCACCTAATAATACATTTTGTAATTTTATCATGCACCCATAACATCAATGATCCATATGAAGAAATATGATTTCCATGCATTAGAACACAAATCAACCCATATCCCGATGCATCACAAAAGACTAAATAACCCTTATTAGCATCTCGAACTTCTAGGATTGATGTTGATCTAATTCTAACCTTAATTTTATGAATGTATTTCTATTATTATTTATTTCATTGTAAAGAAACATCCTTCCTCATCAAAGCTGTAATTCGTGAGGAAAAATAAGTGGAATCATGTACAGAAAAAGAAATATTTATTATCATACGATGAAAATGAATGTATTTATCTCAAAGTTATTTATTGGTGGTAGTAATGTGATAACAACTTATACCATTTATAAATTGACATAAACACCGTTTATGTAAATGAAATGGATATGGAAATAGACATTAGGTATCCTAAAATCACACATTGATGACATAGAATTAATGTGATACACCCAAAAGATACCAAAAAATATTCCCTAGTGTTTCTCATTATATACTTTTATCCTATAATACACAATAATATAATATAAACATCCCCATAATGAAAACTGGATACCTCTAAAATATAAAATTCAGTAATTATAGAAAGGCATCTGGTACATTAGTATGACAAAAAAGAATAACCACATATTTGTAACGGCCATATATTCTTCTAAACACTATGTTTGAAGTATAATGTTTCTAATATTTCTATTGGTGACATCCCAAATGTTATTCAATTTTAGGGAACCATTTTTCCTCTATAAATTGATCAAATTATCATTGATTTGAGGAAGATAATAATGATTCATTATCATTACATGGTTATGATTGTGAAAATTGACACAAAGTCCAAGAGTTTCACCCACTTTTTTCAAGAAAATATTCTATGCTACTCATAATGTTGTTTTTAGTTAAATAAAATATATAATTTCCAAAAATTCTGATAGACATTTAAATTCCTCCAATTCTATTAGTTACATTATATAAGATAGTATCGAAGTCGAACTATTCCGTCACAGGAGATCAATTATCAAATCCACATCAATTTTGGGTTGTAGCCCTGATAAATTTTAAAGAATGAGGTTTGTAAATTGGTCAACGATGTTTAAAAAATAATAATTTTTGATCTAATCAATAGATTCCAATTTTAACACTACCAAATAATAATAGATAATTTCAACCACCAGTTCCAAATGTCCTTCTCCACCTACCTTTACATCCCAAGACCCTATAAATAGATGTTTTATTCTATTAAGATCTGTGAATCAAACATCATTGGAACAATATTCGATTTGAAATATTTAAGATATCAACAAATACATATCAAAACTCAATTCAAATGCATCCATCTCTAGTATAGGAGAATAAAATGAAACTCAACCCCATTGATAGTTTCATAACATGATTTATATAAAAAGTCTCAACATTATAATTATCCAAAATGACTTCCAAAATTGAGGGCAACAACTCAAAATATAAACCCATATGATTAAAATATGAAAGGTAATTAATTAGTGGGGCATAATCTTATAAAACAAATCTTTCATAAATGTAAAATTCAATGGAATATTATATCTCACCATGAAATTACTAGATTGATCATCTATGATCACTTTATTAGCTCCGTAAAATTACTTACATGTTATGATTTTCTCTTTATTACCATATTGATATTTTATATGTAGAGTATTAATGTAGCTTCTAGAATCATTTTGTCTCTCTCAGTTCTAATGATGATAATTATTTTGTTTCATTCATCCCATTGAAGTAGAAGATTATTGGGAACTATTAGATGTTCCAATTGAAACTAACATTTGATAACTAAGTAAATAACTAGGATGACTTCTCATCTGGTTACAATTGTGACAAGTGGTTGGTAATTCCATAAAATCTTACTTCAAAATACCAAAATAACGACATTGAAAACATCCCAACTCACTTTTTAGTTGAGGTTGAACTTATACTAATCACATGGTCTAATTCTGAGATATCCAACCACTCTAAAAATAAGTTTTCCTCCTTTACATACTCAAAAATTTTGTCATTACACATGTTACAATAGAAAAAAACATACTTCTATTAGTATTTCTTGAGATATCACATTCTTTCATAGACTCTCTATTGATAATTTCTAAATATTCCATAATATACATTGATTTCATAATGATAATAATTGGATAATAAACATAAACTTACTGTACAAAACTAAGTGGTTGTGTGCTAACCAAGGTATCACAGTTCTCCATATATACATACCAGGGCCCAATTTTATAATGATAGTCATAGTAAGTTAATAAAAGAAAGGAAAAATACAAAAATATAAATCCACCAATCATAAATCTTATGACATTGAGTTGGATGAATCCCCATGGAAATTAAATCCCAACTCCATCACGTATCAAACCACAAGGACATCATGCATCCCATGTCTAGACCCTAGGTTTTTGTTCCCCTAATGTTCTTCTTATGTTTAGGTACCTAGCTCATTATTCTCCTTACCCTGTTGTTAGGTCCATCATTGACCTCATTCTAAGACACCACACACCCCCTCTAATGGATTAACATCCCACGATGATCTACCTACATCAAGAACCCAATAGAACCACCATTGTAATGGTTTCTCACATAACAGGGAAATAATAAATGGTAAAGACAACATATCAATATGGAAATAATCTATTACTAAATAACAAAATCTTATAATAATTTAACATGGATACAAGATACTCTTCTAATAATCATGGAATAAAATTACATAATATGTCTCACTATTTACACAATAACACACAAGAAATCAAAATCAAACATGTTCATCTTAAATTTCAACATTATAATCATATAATGAAAACATGTTTCAATGGTATCAATTAGTTTTCTTTTTTTCACTTCCATTTTCAAGCCTCTTCACTCATATCTCCAGTAAGACCTTTTTCATTATCCAGACAATTAATTCATATTCAGGCTCCCTATTTATCCCACTTCGTGATTTCTCCCCAGGATCACTAGGCTACAAATTAAACATTTAATAAACTATTGATATGGTTATCTCTATTCATTTCCCACTATTCATTGACATACCAAATGATCTTGTTAAAATTGATAATTTTGATTATCCTTTTTGAGGCCTTTATCAACCTTTATGAAATAAAAAAAATATAGATAAATGAATTCCTTGATTTCACATTATTAATACAAATCCAATATTCAGGTTCCAATAGGGGTCCTCCTCATTATCCATCACTTTTTGAGAGTATCTATTATTATCACTCAGCTAAATTTCATCAATTGACCGTAACATAGAGTGTTTCCTTTTCCATGTGTGCATAACAGTCTACCACCCATTAGAATCAAATTTTTTTTATCATTATCATTCAAATATGTTAACATTCATTGATGTTGGTTCATTCATTGTGCATCCTACTAGATATCTTATCCTTAATTGTGATCATATGATGTATTCGGGCCGGAAGATATCCAGAATGGGGAAGTTGGAGTACAAATAGAAGTCCTAATATAATAATCCTTTAAACCGACACTAGGATCCAGATCATGTCTCTTATTCCCACCTCCATCCTTCCCAGTATCTACAACGGAAGGAAGATGAGTCATACAGTTCAATCCTTTCTCTTATAGGGCCTTCACTACCATCCTATTGGAATTGAAATCACATTTCAAAATAGAATATATATTAGATACCCTTGGTTAATTATTCCCATGTACATTATCATTTATAAGAGTACGCTCGGTATATGTTTCTTTAACACCCAAATTGACATTGTATAGAAAATCAAACATACAGGCCAACTCCACATGATAGACTCGACCTCTCCATGATAAAACTTCTGACCACAATATCCTAAAAAGGACAACTGTCCCCAATGATTTCCTGAAGAGTGGAACTTTTTCCACATTTCAAAGGCCATTGGTTTCATAAACCATAACTTATCCCCAAACTTGATCCAAACCCATTCCATAAGATGTTTATAAACGCTCACTTCAATGCAGATTCATTAGGATATGGGATGAAAAACTGAGTTAGTTTGACAATCTGAGCAGAAAGAACATCTGACCATATTTCAAAGAATGTGGATAATCTATGGGTATTGGAAAGGAGGTGGGATTTTGGAGATAATACCCAAATAGAAATTGTGAGAGCATCTAGTTTCATAGGGATAACATAGGACCATATAAATAAATAGAATCATGATCTCTTTCATGTCTATGGAGCTCTTGACAATGTAAGGATTATTTTATCCATTTATGAAAAGCGAACAATCATGTGACGATTATAAAGAATCCCAGTGATAGCTTGGTCCTAAAAATCCCAAGATAAAAAAATTAACCTTTAAAAGGATTCCAATAATGGTCAAATTTCCCTATTGCGAGCCAACAAGGTCATGTTAAGTACTTGTATAGATTCAGTAAACTTAGTTGATTAATTTTATACAAGGGGGAAACCAGTACAAAAACACAAAACATTATCGAAATAACATATATTATGGAATAGTGGGAAGGATGTCTAAGATGGATAATGGTAAGAAAATGTATTTATCCCCTAAGGATAATTAAGGGAGTCCCCCCCCCCCACAATGTAGGGGATGGACCACCACCACATCTGTCACCACCAATTGAATCATTTGGTACCACCATAGCCTAGAGTGAAAAGGTAACATCTTTTTTGAAGTTTCTCATATTCATGTACCTTAATCTATTAACATCACAACCTAGGAATTATTCCTAAAACCTCATCTACAAACCATAAAATCATAATGATACTAGATTTCTTCATGATTATCCACATTTTCATAAAAATAAAACTTTCCTGATATCAATGACTTTATCATATTTTCAAAGAGCCAGTCATGGAAATCCTCATTTCAAGAAAATTTTTCCTTCTAATTGAATTTGAGATTTTAAAAAATTGGAGAACATTGGGAAATGACACCACCTTTAAAACTAATTCCACATTCACCATAATAAAAATTGGATTAAAAACTCCATATTCAAGCACTGTGGCTCAAAAATAATCAAAAGATACAAAATGTTTAAATATTTGAAAAAAATATAGTTCCAATATTCTCCCCTTTTGGGTTTTTGGAAATCAATAGATATATTATTTAAAGAGCCATACTCGATAAAAAAATATGATAGGTATAAAATAACTCATCCATAACACTAAGTATATATGTGAAAATATCAACATGGAAAAAATTCCAAAGAATATATATTCATACCTTGATAGACCAGTGACCCATCTACCTATCCTACAAAACAATATTTCATTAAATTTCATTATTCATATTTGGAAATAAAATCAATGAACTAGTATTGGAACCTTAGTAAGTAAAACAATCATCCCCTTAGATTGTATCACCCCCACAGACCTACATCACATACAAAAAACGATTAAGATAATTAAAAAAATAGATATAAGGGAAAAATTTTAACCTCTTCATGCACTACTATGTGGCTGAACATCAACGTTCAACCAATGTTTATCAAACATTAGTGATACTAAAGGCTTAGTCATGATAACATCCCCTTGATCATTATTTCTATAATGCTCCATTTTAATCACACCTTTTTCAATTTCTTCATTAATGATGTGATATATTATCTCAATATGATTTGTACGATATTATTGAATTTGAATATTCATAAGATCATCCATGATCTTGTGGTCACAATGAATTACTATCATCCATTTCACCCCATCGGCAATATCGGTCACATATTTCTTTATCCACAATAGTTGAGTGCATACCTTTGTCATAGATATATATTATTATTTATTTTTACTAAGATAAGAGAATTATTATTTCTTTCTAGACCATCCCACAAATTTGTTTCCAATGAATATTGTACCCCCACATGTGGAAATTTGATCCACCACGTATCCATCCCAATAAGCATCATAAAATATACTACATTCATTATCTCTTCATGCTGTAAATTATCCAATATTGAGTATACCTTGAATAAATGTCATGATTATTTTAAATACTAAAATATGCTCTTCCCTTGGATTACATTGAATGGAATCCAATAAAAATATTGGAATGAAGATATCCAGCCATGTTGTTTTCAAGTAACTTAAGTTTACTACCATACTTCTATTCAATGTGAGATCTACATATTTTCTATCTTCATGCTTTCCATATTTTTTCCCAACATAAATTAGAGTCAAAATTGGTTTTGAGGCTTCATGTTATATTTATTTAAAATCTCTTTTTCATAATTTCCATGAGATATAATGGTGTAGTTCTTCTTTTGGATCAATTACAACTAGAAAAATAATTTGATATAACCAATCATGTACAGTTCATATTATTATATCATATGATTAGAAAATTATTATATTGACCCATTCCTTTTTCCACCATTTTTATTACCATCCATATAAAAAACTCCATAAATTGATCCCCATTAGAATTATTCACAATGATATTATTATCAACAAAACCTCTTTTAAATTGTAGCTTTTCAATATAATAATCCAATTGAGAATACCATTCTCTTGGTTCAAGTTTTTGACCACAAATAGTGTTAATTAATATTAAAACATTTGTTTCAACATTTCAACCCACAAATACAATTGGTTGTTCAACATAGTCTTTTTCATCAAGAAAAATATTTATGAATGTCATATTTTCATCCATCTTAAAAAATTATACCCTATTTAAATTTCCCTAGATAAGAATATCTTAATCAACTCTATTCGAGATTTTGGAGAAATAAATGATTCAACATTAACTACATCAATTTGTGTACAACCTTTAATAACATGGATACCTTTTTTCTGACCTCATTTCTCCGCTCATTAAATTTTTTTAAAGATTCATTTTGTCCAAATATCATTGTGATTTTCTAGTCTCATGACTAAATCCCTTGTTTGGTTCTCCAATATGATTTAGTTCATCATTCATGGCCTTAATCAAGGATTATTTCATAAATTATTATTCAAACAAGGCTGGTTCAAAAATTGATAGGAGACAAAAATGTTTTTAATTCCTCATTCTCCATTTCTGTATTGGTTTGGTGGAATCCCAAATGATGTTGGATTGGAAAAAAATCATCTCTTATATTTATCATATGAGGATATTATATATTTTCTTTATAAATGGGTTCCTCTTCTAATTATAATTTTAAATAATCATATCTTTTAGAACCCAGAATGTTATGAAAGTTGTCAACAAATTATGTATTTGAATTTTTCCCTATTTTAGATTCTTCTCTATATTTAATCATATCAATATATTATCTTTTCATGTTATTCTTAGTTTTATCCTAAATTATTTTGACATAATTTTATTCTAAAATATATATATGATTATTATTTTAGCATTTTATGCTTTAATCTTCATTGGGTATCCAAGGAAAATTCCCTCATCTATAAAATCACCATGATTTCATTAATTATAGTCTTTTTTATGAAAACTTTACTTAAAATACATCAAAATAATTTTATGGGGGAGTTCTTCCATTCAATATCTCATATGGTGTGTTTCCCCCTCTTATAAATAAACCTATTCAATTTTTAGTGTACAATGAAACATGAAAAACATCATTCCAGTAATGATGAGAACCACAACTCCCAATCCGCATAGTAATAGCCATATTATTCAACAATTGATTCAAATGATAAACTTCCCCAGTTTTTTGAGATTTTCTCACTGATGAAACACCATTTTTATCCCAATTTTTGAGGTAGTTATTAAATTTAATGGAATAGAATTCAATTAAATTTTTAAATATTAATATATTTATTGTGCAACAAGACTCATTCTCAACACTATGTATATATCTCTTCAAGAATTCAATCACATACCATTTTCATTGAATAAACATCACACAATAAATTATACTATAATAATAAATAAAAATAATATAGTATCTATCTTCATATGTTCCATATAAAATCATTGGTCCACACACATATGTATTGAAAAGATTAAGCAGATTCAATTCCCTTTTGTTACTTGACCGATAAAAGCTCTAGATGATCTTTCCTTGAATAAAAGCATCACATGTATTTCCTTCATCACAGATCATATTGGTAACATAAAAAAAATCCATTACGATGGATATGTTTTCCATTCCTTTTTGATTAATGTGAACCATACTCGGGTTCCGCAGGTTGTTTTTTTCTTCAATTATTATGAAAAAAGTGTTTTCTTTATTTTATACCCATTATAAATTGCCATTTTTTCAATAACATTTCCTGAAAGAATTATTGATCATCACATTGATCTATTTTACCTTATTATTAAATGTCATTACCTAACCTATGTCATAGTGTTTAATCACATTGAGGATATTTTAACACAGTCTATCTGTGTAGAGTACTTATATATTCACTAGCTCGCCATTTTTTAAATTTTGTATTTCTACTACATTGCATCATTGTCGAATATTAATTGTTGTATCTCACTGCTCCATCAATAATTTTCGTATAATTCTTTAAAAATTATATTTTCTATCATATGTGATGAACATCTATTATCACGAATCTAATTATGACTGCTTTGTGTAGCTATGAGACCAATTTCTTTCGGGTTGTCTTTCCAAATCTTCTTGTTTTCATCCTCGGGATACATTTTTCAAGGGATGTAAAATAATCCCATTCCTATATCTTTTCAAATTTAATGGTTTAATTATACTCATATTCATATCAAAATGAAAATTATCTATTTATAAGGATAATTATTTTTGGGTGACTAATGTTGTCTTCTCTCATAGTTATATAGTTATTGTTCACGTTTTTCTTATAACTATGATGAATATAAATATATCCAATGTTAGAAATTTGAAAAAAAATCCATTTAAATTATTTCTTCTATATGATGATGGATATGTTCTCACTCTCCTTTACAGAATTCGAGGTGGTTCTCTATCCAGATTTCTCTTTGGATCATCACAATAATATGAGGAATGTCCCAGAGAATCACAAAATTGACATTTCATTGGAGTAAATATATTCTCACATCCATTACTCTGCATTTCTCCGTCTTTTGTTTAATTATATTACTATTGATGCAACATAGATAAATAAGGAAATTTGTAATGACTCTTCTCTATCTGGTTAACTGTTATCTAGGTTAGGTTGTTAGTGTCATTTATGTTATGTTCAACTTTCAAATTCCATTTTATTTTTCTCATCAATGTTTCAACCACTGATATTTATATATCAGATCCACTTCCAGTAATCCCCCAAAAATATAGATATTTTAACATTCAATGTGTTCCCTACTCTTTTAGATCCACATTTATCTCTTTCAAAAATCTCTATATTTAGAAAACATTGGATCTATGATTTATTCTTTCTTTCATCTATTTTTAAATTTGTTTCATGTTTATTTATTAAATAAATGAATTCCTATTCAAGAACGTCAACAATCATATCATTTTACTCCAGTATATTTTTATGTTTATTCATAAACTTCATTCCTTCTATTTAATTCTGTGTTTAAACTCCACAACCACTTTTGAGATTTTAAGAGTTTTCAAATTTTCTTATATATATTCTTAGTTTCATTCAATCTATTCTTCAAGATAATTCACATACTATAATGTCGCTTTCAACATGGCTCCAAAAAAATATTATCTTTATTTGAATTTCAATGAAATCAATAAAATCCTCAAGTTCCAACATGAGATATAAAAAACACCTAAATTTATTCTTTTCATCTTTAGTGGGTTCAAAATTTTAAATGGTAGCCATAGTTGACTCTTCGATATCAAATTTAAACATTGGTACAACATCCACAAAATAGTAATCATTATATAATTCCCCTTTATATAAGAATATCCTTCTCTATAATTTACAACATGATTTGAATTCTCCATTTTTTTGGAACTTACTATGAGACCTCTATATAATTAATGCTTCAAAATCAACATTACCCAAAAAAAATTAACAACGTAGTGGAAATATTCCACACTTTTATAAAAAAACTAGTGAGTGGATGATTGCCTTAAATTATCTATTTTACTCTATTTATTTTTTTGGAAAAGAGAGAAGGATGTTTATTTCTGAAACTTTCATTGGGGCACAGTCAATCTGTTGGGACACAAAGATTGTTACCCCATATTACCTATTTCTAAAGGCAAGTGACATCCATAATATCCCTTGATGGGAATTTTCTCAATAATTTAAATTGGATAATGGGATGGCAGTCTCTATTTCCATGGATTCATCCTCAAAATTCAATTTTTAGTATTGGTCTCCCATAAAGAATACTATGTTGTACATCAAACACTTCCTAGTGCCATATTTTTGTGGATTCTAGTTAATAGTGATATTCTGTCAGGAAATTCTTGAGGGTTCCAAGTCAAGTCATCAACCATCAGTCAAAAGAGTAGTCATGTTGAGGCATAGTTGGTGTTTCTAGACATTGAAACACTGATACACCTAAATTTACCTAGATCGAGAGGATTCTAATGTGAATTGTAGCCAGGGGTATCCCACATTGAATGAGGGGAATTGTCTGACGGAGGCATCTCTCTGAGGATTTCATCATCTTCCCATGTTTAACATGGGATATATAATGAGTTTAACGTCTAGTTCATATGGATCTGACTAATAATAACATGATTGGGATTGGATCATATGGGTACATTCCTAGGAGGGAGAAATTATAATGTTTATCAAATCGATGTGACAGAACACTAAATTAAGACAGACCTAGGATAAAGTATCCCACAAAGGGGAAGGTCTCACACCGTGAAGACTGATTTTAACACCACAAAGGGTTGATCAGAGAGAAGGATGGTTCCACAAAATGGGAAACCCAAATATTACCATTGTCTAGTACTGAACCTCAAAGTGGATTTCTATATACCATGGGTAGAAGAAATGGAAAAAACACACATTGTTCGAATGGGTGAGGCATACAATAAGAGTTCAGACAAAAGGAAATAACGTGATGATTTGTGGGGGATTACGCATGGTTAGAGGCCAAAGTGATACAAAGAGAAAGGAAATGAATGGGGATTACACATGTTTAGATTCTTATATGGATGGCATGATTTCACAAATATGTGGCAGCCCTAGTAAATTCAGGATGGATATGGATGAAGGGTCGAAGGATAGATTGAATGGGTATTGAACCAAGAACCAATGTGAAGGTGTCTGTTCTAGTCTGGAACCTCAAAGAGGTTTCCTACATATCCTCATGGAAAGTAATCAAATTTCACGTAGTTCAGGAATTGGGGCGATAAGTCACCTGAGGAAGTAGCTCGTGAGAATGGATGCATGGATGGTGGCCCGAAGGAAGTGGAACCAATGGGTTATATAACGATATTCCTAATACAGAAAGGTTCAAGGGAGAGGCTAAGAAGTGAAATGGGTTATATAATTGAACCTAAGGTGACTTCCTACTTACTGTTCTTGAAATGGAAAAGGATTAAAGTCCATGTAGCTCAGGATTGGGTCATAGAACGGGGGTGTACACATAGTACAACAAACCTAAGGCATGTTGGGGCTTATGCGTGGTTAGAAGCCCATCTCAAGAGGAAAACTTTTGTTAGGATGAGTATAGATTGAGTATGGGACCTAAGCCCTAATACGGCCCAAGAATTGGTCTGACACCACTAATGGGTAGACGATGGATATTGGTCTCAAAAAAGGGGACATCTAAGTTTACCACTATTTGGGGTTGAATCTCAGTAAGGATTCCTACGTACGTTGTCTAGGAGATATGGATCTAATCCCACGTAGTTGGACAGAATATATTTTTAAATCTTATCAGATGAATGGGGAATACAATTTATTGTCCTGAGAGATTACAGTGAACTAAAGTGAATTGGTTGGGAGCAGTATGTGATGGGATTTGTAGAGACCCGAAGCCTGACGTACATGGACATTACATTACTTTTGCGGAATACTTAGTACATAACAAAAACACACACACAAGGACCGTAATAGTTTAGTGTCTTTGAAAACTCGGACTATAATCTTCTAATAGTGGTGAAAGATCTTCAACATCTCCCATAAAGATCTTCTTTTTTTTACTTAAAACCTTTCTTTATATCCTGGGGAAAATAAAACATAAAAGGGTGAGCTCAAATGCTCAGTAAGGGCAAATAAAGGAAATAAAAATCATATCATATCTTTTTGAAAATCAAAACCTGCAAAAGAGATCATAATATCTTAACATGGAATAAATCATAGAAGTGAAAATGAGATCCCCATAATCATAACATAAAACTTGAAACTTTGTTTCATGCACACATAATCATGGAAAATCATTTCTTGTTAGTCATGACTCGTTGCCAAGACTATCTTAGTGGACAAAGTCCCTTTCTGAATCGAGAAACCCTCGTTTCAGTCCTGTTTCACTGAACCGGTATAACCTACCATTTCAGCCATGTCTATCTCATGAGATATAAAATATTTACCCAATGCATTGGAGGGAGATATAGGTCCCACCCATCTTATAATGAATCCTTTCTTATGTGTGCCACATAATCATAAAACATACATCATCGCATAACACATGTAACAAAAATGGGATTCTTGAAACATCATGACATCGTAAATCAATTCATATAAGATAAAGGAATTCATAAAAATAATTCCATCACAACATGATCAAATGAATTTAATAATAGGGATAAAAACAGAACCCTTTATTATCTTAGATGGAAAATAATTTTGATAAAACACTTGAACTCCATTCTTGAGGAAAATATCCTTTCTTCTTCAAAAACATTTTTCCTTTCATAATATGTCATAAAACATTAAAATAAAAGTAGTTGATTAAAAATAAACTTGAAAACTTGTAAAGGAAGCTTCTTGGAAATAATGTTTTAAAAATCCATTCATGCCGTATAAGTTTAAAAAAAACATTCTTCGTACTTTTGTCGGAAAAGTCAAAAAATACCTCGTACGAAAAACGACAAAATATTCCTTTCATACATATTACTAAAAACTCACCGAAGGGTAAAAATGGATTTAAACAATTGTAGTTGGATGGAAATAATATTACATATTAATGAAACATGGATGTGGATGATAAAATACACCCCAATAAATACTTACGAATAAACAATCTCGGATAAAAATGAGATTGTGATATTTCCCTTACCTTAGGTCCGATTTTCTTCGTAAGTGTCTGAACCTCCTGTATAATGATTTAAATAATGTCATTTACTTATTAAAGAATCATATTCATTGTTATGATATCATATATTGTACACTTAAGACTTTATATTACTCGTTCATTTGTAAATTCCATGTTAAAGAGCGTTTTGGGTAAAATTGATTCATTTGTCGTCCGTGTTTTGACTTGTAATTATTCATATGATTACTTAGATCATGATTACTTAATTCCAGAACATAAAACATTATTTATATATATATATATATTCAGGATATACATATATATAATAAATCATTAAATGGAAAGAAATACACCGTCCATGGAGACGGTAGTCCGTACGTATGCATGAACGATGTTTTCGTTTCCTTATTGAATTGAATGGAATTAAGTAGATGACATACATATAAATAATTCCAGTATCATTATAAGGTCATATATTTAATTAGTACTTATTATATATACTTTATAATCATTCATGAATGGTTAATCATTGAGAATGAATCTCATCACGTCGTGGAGACGGTAGTCCGTACGTACGCACGAGCGATGATATCGTTCTCATGGTCGTGGAATTGTGTTGAAGTGTATACTATTTCAGTATCAATATCACTTTATAATAATCATATATAGTTACTCATTAAACCATTATACCCATCCAATTAAGGTGGTGGCGGAAAATAGATTACACCACGGCGTGGAGACGGTATTCCGTACGTACGCACGCGCGGTGATTTCCTTTTTCCGTAGGATGGATAGAAGGTTAATTAGAGTTGTTTCATATTTATAATAACATGTCAGTATGTAGGTAATACTGCTGTTATTACTTTATCATGAAACAACTAAAGAAGAAGAATTTGAAGAAGAAATAAATTGAAAAGATCGGTAATGGATATTACCTCTTCTTTGAAACACCTCTTTGAATCCTTCACTTAGGGAACTAAGATTGGTCTTTGAAGAAGACCAGAACCTCTAGGATTATTCTAGGGAAGTGGAGAAGTGATTTTGGCAGGGGTTGGCCGAGCATGAAGGCTCAAAGTTGTGTGAGGAGGAGGGGGAGGAGGTGCCCTTTTATAAGGGAGGAGAGGGGCACCTTAGGAATTCTTAAAAATATTAATTTATAATAAATCTAACCCCACTTAAAAACCTCCAAAAATGACTCATTTTCGAAGATTAGATGAGATAGGGTTGTAATATCATCAACCAATCAAATTAAGACATGTTTGGATCTTATTTTAAACCTTATCATTTTGATTTATCCTTATTTAATCTATTTAAGTTTATTTGTGATAATAAAATTCTAAATTTTAAATTATAACAAATAATTACTTATTTGTTGTGAATTTTCCATAATTGTTTACTTTATAACATTATAGACCATATAAATATAAATTTATAATTTTTAAATATTTTTGTGATTTTTAAACAATTTTATAATATGTTATTTTTGTAAAATAACAATAGTGTCAATTTTGACACTATTCATTTATTTGAATTTAAATAAAATATATACAGAATATATGTTCGAACTAAAAGATTTCATATATTAATAAAAGGTCATATGTATCTATAAAATTAGTGTATCACATTAAATAGTTCATATAATATTTATTTTATTATTTTTTAAAACCATTTATTTGGTTTATCTCTTAATAAAATAATTAATACATCATTTTTTTAATATACTTATTTGTTGTATAAAAATTTAAAATAAAATCCTATGATGAAGATAAATATATTACCTTTCACAATAATACTTTTACTCGAATTTATCATCTTAAAATCACAATATTTAAATTGTTATATTTATTAAATTATGAAGATGACAACTTTGGCATCATTTAAAATAAAATAATATAAGTGTCATAATCGCTTTTATAAGGATCCAAATGGTCAAACATTCGACCCTTGGATGCTTATGGTTTACATTTACATGGAAAATAAGTTTTTGTTAGGTATTGGTGCATTTTATGGTCACTATTAGTTTAAACAAAACAATATTCTTGATTTTTCACTAGATAAACAATTTCTGCATCACTATTGTATCATAATTAATGATAATTATTTAATCCCTAAAAATTATAAATAAATTTATATGATGTAGATAATTTCATTAGCTTTCTGGATACTATTCATGTTCGATGTTTCATGAAGTTTATCACTAAATTAAAATTAATATACTTATAAGATTTAAGAGAGTGACATGTTGTCACTTTCTTTGGTTTTAATAATAATTAAGTTATTTTAATGGACAAATGTCCATTAAATGATTCTAATCCGACCCTTAGATGATATGGGTCGAATTTTAGTCATATAATAGGATTTTGACATTTGTTAGGGTAATTTAAAAATATTATATTTACCCTTAATTACCCGATTTACCTTTAACTATGGTAAAACAAATTTACCGTAGTTACTATTCATAATTCCCAAAAATAAAAAGTAGCTTATTAACATAACTTGGACCCACTGATTCCAAATATGGAATCCATTTTTCCAAATTCAATACACAAAAGATGCAGAAATTAAATTAAAATTAATCCCGTTGTCGAAAGAAAACGGGTTTTTCTTTAAAACATTGCAAAAGATTGAATTGATTTAACCTACGAATTCAAGATAAAATAAATGCTAATGACATAAATTATATTAAATGGTAAAAATATATTCTATTTATACTTTAAAACCATTCAATCTTATAATTTAACCACATAAGATATTACGATGAAAAAAGTTGTTTTTAATTAAAATATAGCGTGTTTTTACTATTCATTAAAATATGAAAGTTATCGGAAAAATATCAAAACTTTATCTAATGTAAATTTTTATATCCTGATTCAAAAGAAGAATATTATTTTGTCAAATTGAACATATAAAAATGTCAAAAACTAGATTTAAAGTGGGTGCGCCATCAAAAGGCGGTAAAACTGCATTTTTTGAAAAATACTTATTTTACCCGAAAAATTTATTTTGTTCTTATACCATGTTCTAGAAATGTGTAAGATGAATAATAATGTTATAAAATTCAAAATTAAGTTAATACTATTCATAATGGCTAGTTCATGACAATATTATAATAATATAACATTGTTTTTTAAAACCAGGTATTGCGTACAACACACGCTATCGAGGAAGGTCGCGATTGCGTGTAATGCAAGCCAAGTCAGGGTTACGGGTTGTGAAAGAATCCTTCGTTGTTTCGTATAACAGAATCCAACCATATTTAATTTATACAATTAATATATATATATATATATACTCAATGTTGCGTAGAATAACTATTATCAAAATTGTGTGTAACACGGTCCAAGAATAGTGTTGCGTATACTGCAAGCTAATACGGTATTGCGTATAGTGCAAGATAATCTTGGTGTAGAATACAACATAAGACATTAATGAAATTAAAATAATATTTTTCATAAAATCTCAGGGTGTTACATTCTACCCCCCTTAAAATGAATTTCGCCCTCGAAATTCGTCGGGGTTATAAATGGTTTACTATTCGAAAGTTTCATTAATAGAAACCCACATCGTAAAAAGGAATACCAAAACCAATATTTAAAACTGAAAGTATGAAACGTAATGGTTACCCAAATAAACTAATCACTGGGTTTCCACATAGGTGAAAATATGGATATGGAAGAGAAATCTAACCATCATGTTCTAATGGAGAGTGGTAGAGAACATGGCTATGGAAAAGCCAATAATCAAAAATCCATAAATTTGTGATGATATAAGGTACCATCTGATTCATCAGGTATAAGATCACTAGGACAACATTTTTGGTTTTCAAGATCATTTCCCTAAAGTTGAAAATTTGAATTAGAATAAATACTTACTTTATTTTGGTACAATCTCACTATTTTTCGTGGCTTGAACAATTTCCACTTCATCTCTTAAATAAATGAAGTTGAATTTGTTATTCATGAAGTGTTAGCAGATCATGTGATAGAATGACGAGTCATTCCATCTGTCTCAAACAAAAGGTTAGTAAAAATTATATGCATAAGTCGATCTATAGTGAGATTAATCATATATGGTTCCTAAAATGGACTTATACTTCATATATCATACTACTTAATATAATAAAACTAGTTTCTACTAAACAGGGACTTCTTGTAGGCCAGTGGTAGGCGATAAAGGCCAGTGGCACTTCGGTTGTGGGTTCGATTCCCACAGCCTTGTCCGAAGCGATGGGCTGTCGCCCGTCCTGCAGGTTGTCCTTTTTATAAAACTATATTACTATAACATCCCATCAATAATATCTAAAAAACTTCTATCCTTAAACAATACTAACTTATGTCCAACATAATCCATTCCAATCTTTAGGCTTATCCATAATACTGCAGTCCATTCTCATAACATAGTGAAAATGATTACCAGAGATTTAATACCATCGTTGATCCCCATATATCATAAGATATGTTTTGTTGGTCACATTCCAAACATTCAAAGTCCTTAATCATGTATTCTCTTGAATACCTTAGTGAAAACATGAATGCAGTTAAAAGTTAACACCTTCCACATACCAAAATCCTCAAAATTCTATATACTCAAACCATGATATCACTTAGTCCTTATATCAATCATGAGCTCATGAATACTATTAAACATTTCATTTTCTCGTTTTCCCTTCATTATGTGCATATCATCTTACTTCCAAAAAATATCTCAATCACTTTGAATACCACGTCAATAAATATTGCAATACTCAATGATACAACATTATTTTGGAATCCCATTACATAAACACTTAATCATTCCACCACATCGTTGTCATATTCAACATTGCCAATAGTGATCGCATGTGACTTCCCTTTGTCCTTTAACTTCAGTGGTTGCTCATGTTGATCATCACTAACCCTTGGATTAGGGAAATTATTAGCATAATGCCCCATTTCCTTGCACTTGAAGCATTGAAGTGTTGGTGGTGCGTTCTCTGCAGTGTTTGCTTTATTCACATCATTAGAAACCCTTTTTCCATTACTTCGACACTCAGCTGCTTGATGACCTTCTTTTCCACACTTAAAACATTTTCTAGTCCCTTTAAGACAATCTCCACCATGCTTCTTTCAACACTTTGTGTATAAGGAAACATTCATCTTCTTTTCACCATTATTATGAGATTTCTCCTTGGACTCCATCTTTCGTTTCTTGTCAAAACCATGAGATGGATATGTAACACCAACTTCCATTTCTACCTTGATATCACAACGCACAATTTCTTCATAGCTACTGAAGTCTCTTATAGCTAATGCCCTTAGAAGACTTGGTTTTAATCCACTGAAAAATCGCTCAACTTTACTTTCAGGTTGGATGATAATGCCAGATGCATACCTTGCAAGTCTTGTAAAATTCACTTCGTATATACCAACAGATTCATCATCCTTTTGCTTTAGTTCAAGAAACTCCTTCTCCATCTTTGTTCGAAGAATACGAGGGAATTACTTATTGAAAAATAAGTTCTTGAACTCGTCCCATTCCATGGACTCAATTTCATCTCTTTGCCTTGTATTCTTGATAAGATTCCACCATTGATCAGCTTCACCTTCCAAACGATATACTGCTAAGATGACTTTATCATGTTCAGAACATTGAAGAACTGAAAATATCTTTTCAGTGGTACTGATCCATTGTTCAGCAACAAGTGGATCAGAAGACCCACTGAAAGAAGGTGGACGTTGCCTCATGAAGGACTCAATAGAATATTGTTCCCTTCTCTGCTCATTTGGAAGTCCAGAATGATTCATAACTTGTGTAAGTATAGCAATAAGATTTTGCACTCCATCTCCCATAACATTTGTTTGTTCAGGAGGACAATCATTGCATTGTCCATTGCATTGATCAACACGGTTCCTTCGGGTTCCATCCATCGTCTAAAACCCAAAAAGAATAGTGTGAGAGGCAAAAATCATGCTTGGGAAAACAACATAATAAAGGGGGAGTACCTTCAATATCTAACATCTTAGGTTTAATTCTATGATCGTTAGCGAAGTTCTATTACTATAACCTATACGTATACTTAACCTTAGGGACATCCCTAGACATACCGTAGATATATCTCTAGGGATCTCACTAACGTTTTCGCATCCTAGTTTCCAATGGTTGACTAAACCTTTCCTCTGATACCAACTGTAGAGACCCGAAGCCTGACGTACCTGGACATTACATTACTTTTGCGGAATACTTAGTACATAACAAAAACACACACACAAGGACTGTAATAGGTTAGTGTCTTTGGAAACTCGGACTATAATCTTCTAATCGTGGTGAATGATCTTCAACATATCCCATAAAGATCTTCTTTTTTTTTACTTAAAACCTTTCTTTCTATCCTGGGGAAAAGAAAACATAAAAGGGTGAGCTCAAATGCTCAGTAAGGGAAAATAAAGGAAATAAAAATCATATCATATCTTTTTGAAAATCAAAACCTGCAAAAGAGATCATAATATCTTAACATGGAATAAATCATAGAAGTGAAAATGAGATCCCCATAATCATAACATAAAACTTGAAACTTTGTGGCATGCACACATAATCATGGAAAATCATTTCTTGTTAGTCATGACTCATTGCCAAAACTATCTTAGTGGACAAAGTCCCTTTCTGAATCGAGTAACCCTCGTTTCAGTCCTGTTTCACTGAACTGGTATAACCTACCATTTCAGCCATGTATATCTCATGAGATATAAAATCTTTACCCAATGCATTGGAGGGAGATATAGGTCCCACCCATCTTATAATGAATCCTTTCTTATGTGTGCCACATAATCATAAAACATACATCATCGCATAACACATGTAACAAAAATGGGATTCTTGAAACATCATGACATCGTAAATCAATTCATATAAGATAAAGGAATTCATAAAAATAATTCCATCACAACATGATCAAATCAATTTAATAATAGGGATAAAAACAGAACCCTTTATTATCTTAGATGGAAAATAATTTTGATAAAACACTTGAACTCCATTCTTGAGGAAAATATCCTTTCTTCTTCAAAAACATTTTTCCTTTCATAACATGTCATACAACATTAAAATAAAAGAAGTTGATTAAAAATAAACTTGAAAACTTGTAAAGGAAGCTTCATGGAAATAATGTTTTAAAAATCCATTCATGCCGTATAAGTTAAAAAAAACATTCTTCGTACTTTTGTCGGAAAAGTCAAAAAATACCTCGTACGAAAAACGACAAAATATTCCTTTCATAAATATTACTAAAAACTCACCGAAGGGTAAAAATGGATTTTAACAATTGTAGTTGGATGGAAATAATATTACATATTAATGAAACATGGATGTGGATGATAAAATACACCCCAATAAATACTTACGAATAAACAATCTCGGATAAAAATGAGATTGTGATATTTCCCTTACCTTAGGTCCGATTTGCTTCGTAAGTGTCCGAACCACCTGTATAATGATTTAAATAATGTCATTTACTTATTACAGAATCATATTCATTGTTATGATATCAGATATGGTTCACTTAAGACTTTATATTACCCGTTCTTTTGTAAATTCCATGTTAAAGAGCGTTTTGGGTAAAATTGATTCATTTGTCGTCCGTGTTTTGACTTGTAATTATTCATATGATTACTTAGATCATGATTACATAATTCCAGAACATAAAACATGATTTATATATATATATTCAGGATATACATATATATAATAAATCATTAAATGGAAAGAAATACACCGTTCATGGAGACGGTAGTCCGTACGTACGCATGAACGCTGTTTTCGTTTCCTTATTGAATTGAATGGAATTAAGTAGATGAAATACATATAAATAATTCCAGTATCATTATACGGTCATATATTTAATTATTACTTATTATATATACTTTATAATCATTCATGAATGGTTAATCATTGAGAATGAATCTCATCACGTCGTGGAGACGGTAGTCCGTACGTACGCACGAGTGATGATATCGTTCTCATGGTCGTGGAATTGTGTTGAAGTGTATACTATTTCAGTATCAATATCACTTTATAATAATCATATATAGTTACTCATTAAACCATTATACCCATCCAATTAAGGTGGTGGCGGAAAATAGATTACACCACGGCGTGGAGACGGTATTCCGTACGTACGCACGCGCGGTGATTTCCTTTTTCCGTAGGATGGATAGAAGGTTAATTAGAGTTGTTTCATATTTATAATAACATGTCAGTATGTAGGTAATACTGATGTTATTACTTTATCATGAAACAACTAAAGAAGAAGAAGTTGAAGAAGAAATAAAATGAAAAGATCGGTAATGGATATTACCTCTTCTTTGAAACGCCTCTTTGAATACTTCACTTAGGGAACTAAGATTGGTCTTTGAAGAAGACCAGAACCTCTAGGATTATTCTAGGGAAGTGGAGAAGAGATTTTGGCAGGGGTTGGCCGATCTTGAAGGCTCAAAGTTGTTTGAGGAGTAGGTGGAGGAGGTTCCCTTTTATAAGGGAGGAGAGGGGCGCCTTAGGAATTCTTAAAAATATTAATTTATAATAAATCTAACCCCACTTAAAAACCTCCAAAAATGACTCATTTTCAAAGATTAGATGATATAGGGTTGTAATCGCATCAACCAATCAAATTAATACATGTTTGGATCTTATTTTAAACCTTATCAGTTTGATTTATCCTTATTTAATCTATTTAAGTTTATTTGTGGTAATAAAATTCTAAATTTTAAATTATAACAAATAATTACTTATTTGTTGTGAATTTTCCATAATTAGTTACTTTATAACATTATAGACCATATAAATATAAATTTATAATTTTTAAATATTTTTGTGATTTTTAAACAATTTTATAATATGTTATTTTTGTAAAATAACAATAGTGTCAATTTTGACACTATTCATTTATTTGAATTTAAATAAAATATATACAGAATATATGTTCGAACTAAAAGCATTCATATATTAATAAAAGGTCATATGTATCTATAAAATTAGTGTATCACATTAAATAGTTCATATAATATTTATTTTATTATTTTATAAAACCATTTATTTGGTTTATCTCTTAATAAAATAATTACTACATCATTTTTTTAATATACTTATTTGTTGTATAAAAATTTAAAATAAAATCCTATGATGAAGATAAATATATTACCTTTCACAATAATACTTTTACTCGAATTTATCATCTTAAAATCACAATATTTAAATTGTTATATTTATTAAATTATGAAGGTGACAACTTTGGCATCATTTAAAATAAAATAATATAAGTGTCATAATCGCTTTTATAAGGATCCAAATGGTCAAATATTCGACACTTGTATGCTTATGGTTTAAATTTACATGGCCAATAAGTTTTCGTTAGGTATTGGTGCATTTTATGGTCACTATTAGTTAAAAAAACAATATTCTTGATTTTTCACTAGATAAATAATTTCTGCATCACTATTGTATCATAATTAATGATAATTATTTAATCCCTAAAAATTATAAATAAATTTATATGATGTAGATAATTTCATTAGCTTTCTGGAGACTATTCATGTTCGAAGTTTCATGAAGTTTATCACTAAATTAAAATTAATATACTTATAAGATTTAAGAGAGTGACATGTTGTCACATTCTTTAGTTTTAATAATAATTAAGTTATTTTCATGGACAAATGTCCATTAAATGATTCTAATCCGACCCCTATATGATATGGGTCGACTTTTAGTCATCTAATAGGATTTTGACATTTTTTAGGGTAATTTAAAAATATTATATTTACCCTTAATTACCCGATTTACCTTTAACTATGGTAAATAAAATTTACCGTAGTTACTATTCATAATTCCCAAAAATAAAAAGTAGCTTATTAAAATAATTCGGACCCACTGATTCCAAATATGGAATCCATTTTTCCAAATTCAATACACAAAAGATGCAGAAATTAAATTAAAATTAATCTCGTTGTCGAAAGAAAACAGGTTTTTCTTTAAAACATTGCAAAAGATTGAATTGATTTAACCTACGAATTCAAGATAAAATAAATGCTAATGACATACATTATATTAAATGGTAAAAATATATTCTATTTATACTTTAAAACCATTCAATATTATAATTTAACCACATAAGATATTACGATGAAAAAAGTTGTTTTTAATTAAAATATAGCGTGTTTTTACTATTCATTAAAATATGAAAGTTATCGGAAAAATATCAAAACTTTATCTAATGTAAATTTTTATATCCTGATTCAAAAGAAGAATATTATTTTGTCAAATTGAACATATAAACATGTCAAAAACTAGATTTAAAGTGGGTGCGACATCAAAAGGCGGTAAAACTGCATTTTTTGAAAAATACTTATTTTACCCGAAAAATTTATTTTGTTCTTATACCATGTTCTAGAAATGTGTAAGATGAATAATAATGTTATAAAATTCAAAATTTAGTTAATACTATTCATAATGGCTAGTTCATGACAATATTATAATAATATAACATTGTTTATTAAAACCTGGTATTGCGTACAACACACGCTATCGAGGAAGGTCGTGATTGCGTGTAATGCAAGCCAAGTCAGGGTTGCGTGTTGTGAAAGAATCCTTCGTTGTTTCGTATAACAGAATCCAACCATATTTAATTTATACAATTAATATATATATATATATATATACTCAATGTTGCGTAGAATAACTATTATCAAAATTGTGTGTAACACGGTCCAAGAATAGTGTTGCGTATACTGCAAGCTAATACGGTGTTGCGTATAGCGCAAGGTAATCTTGGTGTAGAATACAACATAAGACATTAATGAAATTAAAATAATATTTTTCATAAAATCTTAGGGTGTTACAGGATTGAACCTCAAATAGGCTACCAACGTACCTTTATTGAAAAGGGGAATGGTTGAAATTCGATGTAGTTTGGTGAATAGGGGAATGGGGATTAGAATCTAAGGTGACCAAAAAGAATTTCATGCTCATTGCTTACTCTAAGACCATGTGATTCATGCTCGATATGAAGAACAAGAGGTAGGAATATACCAGATGGTCACATGTCGAAAGGTGCGTCCATGTGGGATGTTGTAGGGATTATGCACGGTTGGTTTCCCAAAGAGAAAACAAGGGAATAATCTACGTGTGAGGCCCGAGTAGGGGTCTAGATGTGTGAGGAGGATGTGACCACCATACATGGATCTCCCTATCATTGTTTTTCGAGGCCTACACAAGGTCTTCCCAAGGTACACATTCTGATAAAATGCAGCGGGAGAGTAAGAGTGAGAAGGCGCTGGTGTTCATCCACTTCAAACTCCTCTCATGCTTTTCACACATGTATTGACCAAGGTTTATCATTTTGTATTGAGGATATAAGGTTTCATGGTATTTTAATTTCATGCGGCTCCGATGATGTAAACTTTCTCCTTAGCCCTAGGGATTAAATAACATGTACAAATTGAAACATGAAAGAGAAGGAATAAACAAATCATTGGGTTAATGGGGTTGTGGAGTGATCCATTAGAGGTTCCACATTATCATGGCTATGTGAAGAAGAAAAATTTGTTTGTGTGCCTTTAAGAAGAATCAAATTTCATGGAAACAAAATAGGAAGAACCACTTTTGGAACCTTGAAATGACACAATACAAGCCTAGAGGGCCACATAAGAGAGGTTTTTGCAATATAAGAGACCATGAAAAGAATGAATTTCTGATGCTTTGGTGCTTCATGAATAATATGACCATCTCCAAGATCTAGTGCTTCATGAATAGAATGTTCTTCATGAACAAAATACTCTTCATGATTGCATGATGCTTCCTGAAGGGCGTTTTTCAATTGAGCAGAGCTTCACATTAGAAAAGGACGCTTAATTTGGGGACTTCTTCGTGAAATCTTATTGATTCGCATAGCCTAAATAACATAAAGTGGATCCCTCCTCTATTAAGAAAATATTCATTTGAAAATGGAATCCCCACCATAGGCGGGGGTGACGAAGATCATATTGGGGAATGACACATAAAGGCCATGTACATGTGGCGATCAATTTTCAACTTCAGGAAGTACATTGTGAATTAAGAGTTTAAAAGGTGAATGGTCAGAGTAAAAATGGTTTTAATGGAGGGGTTGAGCCTTATATTTATAGGTATCAATGGACTTCGTGGTTTGTAGAGCTCACTATGAAGAAAATCTAGGAACCATGAAGAGAAGATGATGGCATCGAACTCACAGATGGTCCATCAAAGGGGAAATTATGGAGTTGGATACGGAGACAAGGAGACTCCATGGAGAGGTAAGGCTCCATCAAGTCACGAAGGGGGGTCTCTAAGGTGTCCATTGTAGAGTGGTTTATGGATATCATGTGATTTCATAATGGCATCAAGATTCATTAGACGTGTAGAGGTTCTGTAATTGATGCTCATGATCATAGAGGCTGGACAGATCGACAATGGTCTTCACAAACTATCCCATTTGGCCTAGTTTTCATGGATTTAAAGTCCATTTTGAGTCTTAGTTTAGTTTTAACTAGCTACAACATTGTTCATTCCTCAAGGGAAATGAATTTCGTCACCAAAAAATTCACCCCTTTAAATGGTAGATAATGGAAAAGAGGGTTGGTTTTTGAGGGTATTTCATCGAAAAACTAGAAGGATTGAAAAAGGAGGATCTTGAACTGCGATCATGACGTTAAATCCCAATGTGTTATCACAAAGTGTCATCCCAAAGTGTCAGTGTGAACCAGCAGTGCGATGCTAATGTTCTAGGATGGAGATGTGAATACTGGGCACATGTCACTGTGATGAGAAGACATAGGTCACTGCAAATCTCATGCTGACTGGGCCTATAAATAGGTTAATATGGGTGTTTTGTCCATACATGGATCTCTATGAAAGAATTAACTATTTCATACCCTTCATGATGCAATCCTCCTGATTAATATGACTACGTGAACTGGGTTCTTAGGTATGGAGCCCCGCAAATTCATTTTAAAACTAGTACGTTGTAATCTATTTCATTCGTTGTGATGTTGGCCAAGATCAAGGATGCTTCATGGAGGGTTGTCTATTTGATAACCACTTAAGTGAAGAGTCTCTATGATAGTCTTTATGACCATACCATATAAGAAATTCTATTCCTTAGGACAATGGATACTTTGGAGGTTTCTCAACTGCTCTGTGCAGACACTTCTCAGAGGAATTCCATGGAAAAGAATATTCAAATATGGGAATTCATCCATAACACATCTGATCAACAATCATTGAAGGCACTGCTAACGAAGGCATAAAATAAATATCCAATATGTATGAAATTACCACTATATGACATCAACTTACGATATGAACTATTCATTCTAAAGGAAAACATAGATGAACTAACATACCTGTTTAGAAGAACCCTAGAACAATATCAATGGTAGATGTCTACGGACGACCATATTGTAAATGATCATACTCCTATCATAGAGTTTTGCAATAAAAACCACATGAAAAACATTGATGCCAAGGATATGGAGCCCGAGATGTCTCCACATCTATATAAGACCATTATCATGTTGTGGCTCAGAAATCTAGATAAGGGATGGATCAAAAGCTAGGATCTACACTAGGGTGGAAACATTACCAATTAGTGGGCCTGGGCCTGCTAGGCATGTAAATCTTATGAATAGTTTGAGACTCTGCTGAGGTGGGAAGGACTAAATAAATAATTCATGGCTTCTCAATATATTTTTTCCCAACTAAAAGAGTTTATAGAAAAACTACAAAGATGGTGGTCCCCAGATTCTTAAACATTCCATCTGCATCATGGGGAGGTTGGCATCATCCTCTAGAACCTTCATCCAATTTTTGGCATCAGGATCATATGTGGTATGTATTATTTGTTCCTTACTAGCATGAATGTCTGGGGGGATTTGGTACATATGTTACCTCTAGTGAATACCATACTAGATTTATTACCCTTTAAAAATGATGAAAATGAGAACAACCAAGATGTCCACATTATAAAATGGATTAGCTACTTTCTAAACATCACATCATAGGAAGAGTCACTACCAAGAGGCACCCACCCCCCACAATCCAAAGAGGATACCATTGGGGAAAAGTGGGTTCATACTGGGAGATTTTGGGGGATAGCCAGTAAAATATATGGGGTTGCAGTGTCTAGACTGAGAAAATTCCAATAGTCACAACGTCTTCATTCATATCAGCATTATTCTGTGGGTGGGAGATACAAGTTATAGATGATCACATGGTAGTAAAACAGATCAAATTCATTATGGAGGGGCGACAGGATAGTGAAGAATGTTTAAACCTGGGCATACCGATGTTGGTGACATTATATAATCTACTTCAGTACATAAATGAGAGAAAGAGGTTGTTGCGTGTATACCAGTCATTCCATTTCCTGTATACCTAGATTGTAGCACATTTGGGGGGAAATGATTATCTCAACCCCATAACTATACCAAGGATACACTCTTGATCATAAATATTAAATATCATAGAGAGTGCCCCACTAATTCAAGACACATCGACCGTGTTGGGTTAGCTGGGGAAGGAAGAACATTTCATCTTCCACCCATTTACCCTACTGAATAGAGGATATAATGATATTTCCAAAGAAACCATTGAGAAATTTTAGTACTTATAGTCCTTTTGAGGCGGTGTGCTGGATGCATGGTTAGATTGTGAAACCATATCTGAGCCATACACTCCACACTGGTTCGCGAGTCAATATAGGTGCATGTAGAGACATACCCCAAAGGTGTATATTGGGGGTGAACAATAAGAATGATCCATGCACGATATTCCATATATGGCTCATGTTTTCCCAATATTATGAGAAGATATGGAATGAGTTTCCACCGACCAACACTACATTCAGATTAACCAACAAATACAAATTAAGATGGTAACTAGCTACATCAAAGAGACGATGAAGCAAACTACCATCTGAGATTGCATGGTAGTGGTCCCCAGGCCTTAACATCGAACAATGGTGATTGGGGGGACATCGCAAGGGTTGTTCGAATGTATACATGGGAGATGAGGCTATAACATTTGGGGAAGTGGACCATGAACCTACTCTAATATAAGACGATGAATGGAATGTTCCACTGTAGAGGGAAGATATTTTGACTGTAGGAACCCAATAGAGAGGGGAAACATCTTGGGTATTTTTGGTGTGGTCACCTCCGGCCCAAGGGAAGCAGGTTAGCTAAGTAGTGATTTTTTCTAATGTTTATTATCACAAGGCATGAAATTTCTAGGAATTATGTAAGTGTTACCTCAATACTCCTGACCTTTGGGCAAACATTTACATGCATGGAATGGATATAGGAGAACAAGGTCATATTAAGGATGTTTTTAATGCTGTCATGCTTGAGGGAATAAAATTTTTATAGGAACTAGAGAGACAAGTGCATTTGAAAGGTATCCCACAACCATTGATTGAATGTGTAAGGGTATTGTTATGTAAGAACATCCCTCCAATGGAGTTGGTGGATGAATTGGTAGAATAGTTTCCCCAACCCAAAAACTCAGAGCATTGTTGGGGGAGGAGGTTTGTGAGGAATACCTCCAGAAGGGGGATGAAGATGCAGCTCCAAAGAGGGTCTCTCCAGAATAACGTTAAATATTGGCCTCATAGGGTAATTCTCTGATTAGGACTTCTAAAACTCTTGATGTATGCTCTAACTAACCTTTATTATGTCACTTCCATTCTTACCTAATTTTGGTCTCTCAGATAAAACCGTTTTGTGTAGTAGAATATTGAACCAAATGCTTCCATTGATGGGGATCAAGGAACGGGGATAGGTGAAGATGATTGATCATTAGAACATGAAACTAGTGTGATGATTGTAACATTGTCCAGTAGTGTTTGGGATGTCTGGGTGGTCTCCTTGGAACATTTGGAGTCTACGACCATTTATATAGGACCATGAACTGGCATCCCGACAATGATAGTTCTATGGTGGTATCATGTGGCTGAGCAACATATGTTCCCTAGAATTAGGGCCACATATGTTTTTTTGAAAATAGAATTGTATATCATGTCCTATATATGAACACTTCTCAAGATAGTATACATGCTACTAGTGGAAGTGGTTTGAGGAATCAAGAATCCTCTCTAAAGAGGGATGTTGGTCCATATTGAACTCAGTGCCCGAGAAGACCAGATGATAGTTCGTTATAGGAGAATGATTCCAATCAGGGATACCAGTAGCATGATAGATATTGGATTTGGATATGTGTAAATTATTGAATAAGAATCAAGCGATGAAGACCAACCTGAATAAGATCCTGTTACAATGAACATGGATTTTTTTCTGAATATGAGTTGTCTTGTCTAGAGGAGCAAGATGAGTCTTCTTCTGATGGAGATGATAATAAGGGTTTCCACCACTAGTCAGGGAATCTAATCCAATTCATTATCGATAAAACCTTATAAAAAATGTGTATAGTAAATATGGTAAAATATCATCCTCAGATATGTGAAATGTGCACAAGATGAGTGGATGCTCAGATCCCTCATGTGCCCATTCATGATTTCCCTGTTGAGATGGGGTGGCAGGACAAGCATGGCCTCGGTGTTGACATGAATCTATGAATGGATATCAACAACCATAAGAATCAAGAGGCATAATAAGATATCAAACTCTTAGGAATGGGAAAATATATGTGCTCCTCCTTCATTGACTCCCATGCGGATCTCATATCACAATTATAGGCTCATCTGGTAGAATATGAGGAGCATCTAAAGAAAGAATCCAATGAAATAGGCAACAACTAAGCTGATAAGGATCGGGTACTAACCAAATATAATGAGCTACACCCCATGAAAAAGAAAAAATATTGGGATGTAAGAAGATGATAACAACTCCTGGAGGCCACACACCAAATAATAATGGAGATAATACGTTACATTGAATAGTTCAACCCATCTATTGGTCGGTTCAATCCCTTGGTGATGTAATTTTCATAGGAAAACAGACCTACATTCATTCTTGCTTACTTATTTTGGTTGTCTATATAATAATAGTTAATTTTATTTATTAGTTCATCTCAATAGTATCTATGAAACAACCAATGATCAATTCCAATGCTTACATGGTCCATGTACAATGTGAGAAACTAGGGATGACCACATAATTATTCACCATGAACATGAGAGTGCTAAACAATTATTGGACACCCAAAGTCTAAGTGACCACTTAGAGCATCTGGGATATGTGACATTGGTCCACGACTAGAAAATAGAGTTCTCATAATGGATAAATTTTTCCCTCCCAACATTCTCTAGTCCATGAGTAGAAAAACTCCTTGGGCATTGGAATAAATCCGAACAATGGGGAATGGAAAGTTTGAATCATGATACCCAATATTATGAACATAGTGAGGGTGGCTTGAAGATGGAGGATAAATATTGACCATGTTTGAGAAAATGTTTCCATATCATGTTACCTTGAAATTGGATCAAATAAATGAGGGATGAACACAAACCAAATCTAAAAATACAGGGCCAAACTCATTGTTTTTCCCGATGTCCTCCACAATGCTGACCTATGAAGGTAGGATTGCCTTAAGTCCAAGTACCAAACTGTTAGGGGGTTATTTAAAATGTAAATTGTAATGTGGATACCAAAAAGAGGTCATGAAAATCATGGTGATATAACATTGGGGAATTCGAATGAATTCCAACACTCTTGAAATTATGCCACCATGACAAAATCACATGGGGAGAACATATCAGTCGGAATTGAGATAAAAAATATTTCAAGACAGGATCTCTATAGGGAGGAACTAGGATTCCTTGATGTGTTATTTTATGAAAATGTGGATGATAAACATGCATTTTCACATCATATAGTAAGGAATATTCACAACATATTTTAGAGTCATATGACTAGGACGTTGCACCTAGATTGCAGTCATACTGTATCGACTGGGGTTAACCATTTAATGTCGAGTTACACGGACTAGGGATTCATAATTTAGAGTCATATAATATGGAATACAATTTCTAGATAAGATCCAAAAGTGTTAATGATATTGTGTTTTGTCCCATGAAGAGGGGATCGGGCATCACTACATGTCCTATGAGGGCAGAAACCAAGATGAATATAGTTCTCAAATCACCATGTGGGTAAAAACCAACACTAGTCAGGGCAATCCTCTCTGGTGAGGACACTGAAGCATCCCATAATTTTTATAGGGAATCATGATATTATACTAGGTGGGGTTATAGAATATGTTTATGTGTTTAGCGACATGGACACCCCAAGGGTGTGATATGTGGTGTAGTAAATAAATATGATGTGAATGAGTATAAAAGATGTCTACACCTAACCACAAATTCCTAAAAGCGGATAGGGCCATGAGACCAGAATGATGAAATGGTTTGTTCCTGGACCTTAGATAATGTGTTCAGACCTCACTATGAATCTCATGAGAATAAGAATCAATACACACATAGTTCTTGAGGACGGCATGATAGATGTACAATAAAAAAATGGTATCCTCATGGGAGAGGAAGATCATAGATATTATGTAGTTTAATGTCAAATGAACTAGTACTCTAGAAGTATTAGTTTAATTGTCATAGAACTCGGACCATAGGGGGTAGATAGGTGCATTATAGTATCATGAGGAAACCCTACATGAATGAGAATGAATGAAGTCAACATCAAACTACACCATTCCATATAGGAAATCCAAGACTGAGAGGGGGAATAGATTTTCATCACTCTATGGAAAGACACAGGGTTTAATTACTCAGGAATAAATTCATATCTCATAGGGGTGAGAATCACGATGAACATAGTTCAAGAATTTGACATCGTAGAGGGCCGTTTCCAATGATGCAATGTCTTCTTGAATGAATACATCATATGTCTGAGTAATTTACCGTCACACATTGTAGATGAAGAAGGAATAGATTAAGAACATACGAAAATGATGTAAGAGATCTTATTTTTTGGTCATAGAGCTTGGGACATGGGGAAGTGTGGCTCTTCCACATGGTTAAAAACCTTACCGATATCCCTAACCACACCTGAGCCCTTCTCGGTGTTGGAAAAAAGGAAGGGTTAGATATTTAAAACATATGGAAGCACATTGAAGGAAATGAATGTGGGGAACTACAGATGACCCCATGAAACAATTTCATCCTGTTGACACACAATTATGCACATACGAATAACATAGTGGGTGTCAAAATTCTGTCTAAACATGAAGAAATGTAATGTAATAAAAATAAAGAAAACAATATTTAGGGCCTAAAGGTTTTGGTTTAATGACCGCAGATAACTATTGAACATATTTGAAATATAGCATCCATGTCGTGTGACCTGGGATTGGACCAAACAAATGAGGGTCAGTAGCTGATCATATTCACGATATGAAATCCATCTCAAATGTCATTTAGGATCTTCTGAGATGTTGGCCTTAAATTGTATTTGATACATAATTCCAATCATCCATACCTCTCATTGGTCCTTTCGATGTGATAAATTATGGAATCCATGACTATAGGATGTGTGATGTGTGGAAATGGAATGAGAGTATATATATATAGAATCAAACACTCTAGGTCTTAAACCACTATGAAATTGAGTGCATTGGTGAGGTATAATAGAGGATGGAGGGTCAAATTAAGTGTTGACGACTACATGAGAAAAGAATAAGAAAAGTATAAAGTGGATTACTCAATCAAAGGCTGGACCCGAGGTGAAATTATAGGTCATTCCTATGTATCATGTGAGGGAATATTTTAGGCCACACGTAGTTCTCACAATGTCATGTTGTTTAACATCACAGAGTAAGGACATAAGGGGTAGATGATTCTCAAGATAGAAATGTGTATGATGTGAATGAGGGAGAAAGAGGTCCACATACAACACAATTCATGATCCTAGGAGAGTACCCATGCTAAGGAGATGAGAGAAGGAATAGAAGAACCTGAAGTTAATCCTGAGGAAAACATGTTTGAGAGTTCTTACATATCATTCGAGGGCAGTAATCAAGAAAAAGGTGTTTATGGAAATGTCATGCAGATTAATTTCATATGATAATGATTAATATTAAAGTGGATATACCATTTGAGGGTACATGGTGCAGAAATTATAAACCATATGAGAATGGGAAACAATTCCACAGGCCACACCACATAATCCGAAAATAATATTCGATGAGGGGCAGAATGGAAGAGATATATTTTGGATCCAAGACATGAACTAGGGACTAAATTTCTGGTAATTCATATGTATCCTACGATGGAAATAATCAAGACACACACTGTTCTAGAATGTTGTTCAATTTAACGTTATATGATAAGGATGTAGTGGGAAGGGAGGTATTCCTAAGGGGGGAACATGGTGCAGCTATTGTAACCCTGATGTGAATGGGGAAAACTTCCACTCCATGCCACTTGATTAAAAAATGAATCTCAAAACATAAGGCGAAAAAGGGGATCATTGGTCTAGGCCAAAAAAAATCTATGTGTTCTTACATATCCTGTGAGGGATGAAATCAAGCCACACATAGTTTTTAAGATTCCATGTCGTTTAAAGACATGAGATAATAAAAAATGTGGTAGGTCCCTGAAATGGATACATATGATGTGGTATTTGTAATCTTGATTTGAATGGTGTCAAAATTCAGCATCACACAACATGCTATGGGATACCTAGGCCGATAGGCCAAAATGGAAGGTAGAATCTGTGATACCTGGAGTTGGAACCGAAGACAAAATGTCAAGGAGTTACGACATATCCAATAAGGATGGGAATCAAACCACATATATAACTATAATTCCATGTTTTTTAACATCAAGCAGTAAGGATGAAAGATATTGTAGTTTATGTTCATAAAGGATGGACTGTAGATGCCAAGCTTAATGTTTTGTGTGTGTGAATAAAGGTCAAAAAAGTTGAATCATCGTTCCCGATATTTTGGAGACCATGGAGATGGAAATATTGATATTGGATTACAAATGACCTTGTTTATAACACATTATCCATATCACATGACTAGGAATAGGAACAAAAAATTGATCATCAACCACTAGAAACATTCTCAATGCAGGACAAGAATCAAATTGTCATTTGAGATCCTCCAGGACATTGACCCAGATTGGTATATGAGACAAGGTGGCATGAGAATAGGCCACTCGAGGGTCCTTTCGGATGTGAAAAATGATGAATAACAAATTTAAGGGATGTGTGATGTGTGGTAGTACCCATGCAGTTTAGTGACTTGATGAAAGGTTGTGAGAGATCTTAGTCTAAAGTCATATAGCATAGACCATTTTGGATATGTTTACGAAATGCAATTTTTCATCACAAAATAAAAAAGGGTTCACAGTTTAAGAACATAGTGCATGGACTGTTTATAGTTTATTGTCATACAAAATGAATGGTTCAACTCATGAAAGGATTGCTTGAGGAATTTTTCATATGTGAGAGGGGTTATATACACAATATCCATGGTGAGAAGTGAGTATGAACCATTGTAGTAAACCTTATGAATGATATAAGGTCCCACCCATTTGGTATCCAATATTCGATACTTAATATTGGGAATTATTAACATTCTCAGGTCCAATACCATGTCTTGATTAAGGAATGAATGGAGGAGAACATTCTTATTGAATTTTATGTTTATCATGATCTGATGCCTCTCAATATTGTGCAAAGCATGAAACATGTTTTCATTAAGGGCTTCCAAATCATCCAGAAGGACATCAGCTAATATTTATGATGTATTCTTATAAAAAACGACTATGTGGAGTGAAAAAAACTGAATCATAGTGGGTAGGAAAGCCTTTCTTTCGTTCACTATGGAATATGGGGTCACCTGGGTGAAATAACTACTCATAGTTCGGTAATCCCATAGAGAATTTGAGAGATTTATTGCTATGTCTTTCTATTTTGACCAACCAAATTCTGCAAGATGATATTGGGGTTTTGTTGAATGCATCAATCATCCAATTTTCTTGTGCATGATAGGATGAGGTATGATTATAATTGATATTTTAATTGATGTACAATTTCATTATCTCGACATCACAGATTATGGTGTCCTTATCGGTGAGGATGGTGTGAGGTACTTTGAATTAGTAGATGATATTAGAGTTGATGAAATCAACAATAGAACATGCCTTGACTTCATTTATTGGAGTCACCTCTTCCCACTTGGAATATAAATTCAATGAAGTCAAGATGAACCAACATTGATGAGTTGTTGTGGGTGGATATGGTTTCAAAAAAATCTAGTACACTGATTGAAAACGGACAACTGTACATGGTAGTATGGATATAATCTAGAAGCCGATGACCAAAATTAACATGGATCTATAATGTGTGCCTCCTTTTGGTGAACTCGATATATTCATGGACCATGGTGGGCCAGAAGTAGCCTATGCATCAGATTGGATGGGAGAGTTCTGGCCCTACCTGGTAAGATCTATAGTAACTGGCATGAACTTACTATAAAAACTATGGAAACTCATCTCCTTGAATACATAGGAGTAGAACCCCATTAAACTTGTGTCTGTAGAGGATCTTCTCAAGAATGGTACCGCACTGGAGGGTGAATTACACAACATGCCAACTGATTCTCTCACATTATTCACTATCTATTGAGAGATTACCATGCTGTAGATAATCAATATAGGGAATTTTCAATCCATGGGTCTCTTCTGGTACAGTAGTAGGGGACATGGACGTCCTAAGGTATTGACATAGGGAGTAAGGTGGCATACCCACTGGTTATCATTTTCATTTGGAGTGAAAAAAGTAATGAATCTTTGATGCGCCACATGGATAATCAAATATTTATTTTCAGGCTCTGAAAGAGATACATCAAGGGTATCTGAGGAATCCACTTTATGGTTATATGACCGAGGGACATGGGCAACATCTGGATAGGAAGGGAACTAGGCCATTAGATGGATAGTGAACTCTAACATGGGAATGAACTCTTGTATCCTAACGATATAGCCACCGTTGATCTACATGATTATGAATTCATAGTACCTTTTCACATTCATGTGTGGAACAACAATCTCAATGGCCATCTCAAGACTAGTGATGAGGGATTCATACTCAGACTCATTATTGGTGATGGCTTCTGACAACAAGAACGAATAGGGCCGGACAACCTCTACAGGTGTAGTGAATACAATACCCATGCATACTCTATAAAGCATGATATCATTTAGTCTCCTACTGGTCGGACTTCATGAAGAACTATCAAAGTGCATGTACTATTATTGAATGGCGTGATCCATTGAGAGAATTTCCTCATCTAGGAAATCATAATCTATAAAATTCTCTATTGGGGATGGATGGGTGGAAATAATGTCTACCAGTACCTGACACCTAACCAATATTTTTAGATTAAACCAGATGTTAAACTACTGAAGGATCACTTCCCATCATGCTGGATGGACTATTAACATGGTGTGGTTTAGAATATACATTAGTGATTCTATACTGGACACTATCTATATCACACGTGCATCATGTAACGTCGCAACTTCTGGACTACGAATACCAGCACAGTGCAGATCTTATGAATAACTGAATATCTATTCTCTGTATCGAAGAGCATGTGGTTATTAAATTATAAACTATTATATGTTCCTTCATTATTCATCTAAGAGATAAGGGAACCAAGGGTCCATTCTAGAGTGGTCGCATAAAGGACCAGTGGGTTTCCAAAGACTAGTGGAAATAGAAATGGACTCTATAGCAGGTAATGCTCTATCTCCTCAAATTTATCCAGACATTCTTTATATGACTAGTAATCTGCACCATTATACTTGAGCCAGGAAAATGTATTTCACTTATCATCATGTTTTGTAATGAATCATCATATGTTATCCTTGTTTCCTTGAAGACCTCTTAGATCCCAAATGTTTCTAAAAGTAAGAATATAAACGATGGCCTTGATTAATCTAGATCAATCTTGATGGATCTATATCTGACAACAATGTTGAGAAACATTCTATTGGTAACACTAAAGGAAAATTCCAAGGGGATCATCATTTGATGGAGGTAGCAAAGGATGTTGTACACATTCTCAATTTCTCTGATATTGTCCTGATACTGGTGATATATGGCCTCCAAAATTTCTATTAAACATTGCAAAAAAATCCAGAGGATTTTCTATAATATAGAGTGCCTATAATTCTGATAGTTGGCACCTACATTCTTCATACCAAAAGGCATTACATGGTATATAAAGGTACCTTGCGATGAACTAAATGTGGTAGACTCTTCTTCCTCAAGAGAATTTATATATGATTATATCCGGAATAGTCATCCATGAAGGTGTGAGCATAGAATATAGAATTAGCTTCGATCAACTTCTCTATTGAATGATGGGGAAAATCATCCTTTGGATAGTGATGGTTAAGATCCCCAAATTTGTTATAGACTTTTATCTATCCATTATTTTTTGGATTTGAACAGTGTTGTCTAGCCATTTTGGGTACTGGAATTCCATGACAATGTTAGATTTAATGACCACTTCATCTTCGGCCAAGACAATGGCACCATGAGAATGGTTCATCTTTCTGGGAGGTTGTTTGAACCCATGATGATTAGTTGGGAGATGATAAATATGGATAGTGACTTGACGATCTAGTCCTAACATGCCACTAATGATCTAGGTGATTACATGTTGAGGATGTTTTAGGAAAACCACATGTAGTTATTACTCCTCTACAGACATGACTGAGCTGAATAGTGTTGGTTTCAGATATGCCTCATTGTCGAGGATTACATGTACCAACTAATCAACAGTAGTGGATACACCATCCTCTATTGCAGGGAGATTTTCCTCTAAATCATTTTCATTTTTTGTACTGAGATGATCATCAATAGTGGAAATTCTTCTATGTTGGATGACCCTAAAAAATGATGGTACAATCCTTAGGTGTAGTTGAATAATTATTGATAGTCTCCCACACTGCTGAAGTTGTGGAAAAAAAGTTTTTGATCTGATATGACCAGTCCATCAACCGAAGGGGAAACATTTGATCATATCAAAGTAGAAGTGGTGAGTCACCTTGAGATGTTTCAATAGATCTTTTTGAAACAAGAATTTATATTGTATTTTTGTTTCCATGTGGATAACATCCTGATACTTCATGGGGGTAAGTGTCTATTGGATCACCTAAGCCTGATTCATGTAGGAGTACCATGTGATCATACTACATTCATTGTTCCAGGGAACAAACTTCCCCCTTGTCCCATAGATGGAAAATTGGTGTCCCGTGTACGGGGTTGGGGCTTCCAAAAGGTGAATTGTGAAAATGTAGGCATCATCCAGGTATGCCCATGGGTCAGTAAAAAAGTCAGTATGCCAAGCCTCATTGGTGTAATTCTGCTTTTCCTTCCTCCTATAGTAGTCGACATCCATGTAGCGAGATTCACAAGAGGTAAAGGGAAACATAACACCTTGGATGATTCCAACTCAACCATTAATGTAGTTATTATGGTTGTTTTGATAAATGGAGGGGACTTTTTCCTAGAGTTGGTGACATGATTTACCCATCAACACATTGTAGGTTGTGTCCTATGAGTCAACTATGAAATCTGTACAAGAAATTAGGCCACTGAATAGGGTATTCAAGTAGAATTTCCCAGCATATGTCAACTATGTCCCGTATTAACATTGAATCATTATGTCAGTGAAATCCATATATGCTTCAGATAACCCCATATTTTGGAGCGTTCATGTTAGGATGTGATTGATCCTAGAACTTGTGTTGACAAGACAACAGTGGACTGCTACACCATTAAATTAACTAATGATATATAGTGGACATATGTTCCAAAATATATTATTACATTAATCTTCTAGTGAGAATGATATTATGGCATTCTATTCTTCACGATCAACTTCCTCAACACAAATTGATTCTATGGCCCCTAAAACTGTTTCAAACTAGATGAAGCTTATTAAATACTCTATGAGTGATTCATGGATGTTTACAGATATGTGGATACCCTCGAGGATTGATATCCTTGTGGGAGTTCTTGAAATGTGTTTAAGAATTTCATACGTCTGAATGTTGTGCACACTTATTCTGACAAGAGATTGCGTAGTAGGAGAAGGCATGACGAGTGCTTCTGGTCGAACTGGGGGATTGTGATTGGTGTTGGGGATATCTCATTCCTCACTTGTTGAACCATGTAAAATGGCCAAAACATGGTAGTCATATGACTGAGTTTGGTCCTCAAATGAATGAGTTTGATCATGGACTGACCGTGATGGATCTTCCTAATAAAGAAATATGAATGGTGGTGGGGGTGAATATGACGAAACATGAAGAGAAGTTTAGGAGTACTGAGTATAAAAACCCTAGTCATTATTTCACACATAAACATAATTGGTTACATAATATTTTCAATGGATAAAAAATTGAATATCAATATGTATTTTGTCATTGGTTCTTAGTAAAATTACCTATCAACTTAATAATGAAATCCACATCATCATTGAAAACTTATTTTACATGACCACAACATTCCATCATACTTAGATTTTCAGGGGATAACCTAGGGACAGGAATAAGAAAAGGGTGAGCTATAATGCCTAGTAATTGAGAAAACAATGAAAAACATGAATAATACAATAGATATTATGCTATAGGAAAATCAATAGGGAATAATAGAAAGATGAACATAAAGGCATGATATAGCTTGATTATCATAACATGGAAATGTGGAAACAAAATTAACCAAGATACTAGCATGAAAAAAGGCTCATTGCATATGGAACATGTGTAAAACCTCATTGAAATTGAATTAGGATGATTAAAACTGCATTATACATGGCGTATTAGGATACTATTATTTACTCAATTCATTTAAGTGCTATCAGGGTGCACCCTTTATAAAAAAAATTTATCATGCCTAAGTGTGACACATATATCATAAAACATGGATTTGCTAAACATTATAATTTATAATAGGAATAAGAGATTTGGAATAAATAAATGTATGAACATAATCAAAATTTATATGTGCATAAAGGTGAATATCCTTGACAGCGATATGGGCATAGTATTCACTTACACGGTGATTTTGACAAGAAATTTTGGTGTAACTTCGGCAAAATAATGACACCAAATTGAAATCGTATAATAGGTTGATGAGATATAAAAAAGAATTTCATCATTAATACATAAAATTGAAACTAAAGTGATAAATGGAAGATAATATTCCCACATGCATATTTGAATTTATATGTATAATATAAAATAATTTATTTAGTGTAAATGTGGAGAGAAAAATTACTTAAGGAATTTTGGATTGATAACGGATGTACATGGGAGGAATTAATGACAGTTAAAGAGGTATGTCAACATTAAAACATAATGAGGGGAGCATGGGGAAACTAATAAATATTACCCCAAAATTTATAATTGAAAACAAAAGGGGATATCAATTTAAAAAAACATAGACAAAAATGAGAAAAGAAGAAATCCTATACCTAGAAGGGTTATCCCAATGACTGGGGAGAGGATTGGGAGAGAATTGTTGGGTGATTGGGGTTCCATGGAAGGATTATAGACATAAGAGGGAATACTTATGTTAGTATCCAAAGGTTTTTGAGTGAAGAGGAATGGGAGATTTAGTGGGTTTATGTTGAAAGAAGAGAAAATTATTTATTATTTTGGTTTTGGACACTACACATTAAACTAATCAAAACCAAAAACCACCTCATAGTTTTTGCACATGGTTTTTTCCAAATGGTAGAGGAAAATATTATTTTATATGTCCATTTTGAGAACATATTATCAAATTATTCTTTCTTATATAGAGGTGAGTCAGTCATAGATAAATATTTTAAAAATTATAAAATGTTTTATATGTTTTGGAGGGTCCACTAAAGAACCATAAAATTGTTAAAACCAATCTAAAATCAAATTATTTTAAAGTTAAAACATATATTGGACGAAAAATGATTTTACAATATTTTATTACATCACTATTGGATAATTATGATGTCACAAAATACATTACATATTAAACAATATTTAATATTTACCCAAAAATTTTGTTGTCTCCGAAAAGAATGAATGATACACGGTAAGATAATTTCAACATCTTGAATCCAAAAATGATATTCATTTTATCTAAATAATTTTCTAAATATTTAAATTTTTACATTTAAAATAAAAACCAACATTTATAAAAAAGTCATAGGTTTTGACAAAAACAATTTTCAAACCATAATAATTATATCAATTGTATAAAAAATATTATATCCTCATTTATATTTAATAAAAATTAATTTAGTAGTATTATTACTTAATAATATAATATAATTCAAAAATCCGTTAACTCATAATAATATATTTCATAATTGAATATTATCAGAAAATACAATTTATGCTTTAAAACCCATTTAAAAAGTAAATATAATAAAATGAATGTATAGTATTTATTATATAGAATCTTAATGAAAATAATCATAGTGCTATGTTATTGTTACATAACCCCTTATAACAACAGCATATGACCTAAGGGTAAGGTGTGCGATGGTGACAGACTCTTGAGGTGGCTCTGATAACATCAATCAGGTGGTAATCTCTATTAACATCCACTTCTCTCATATGCAGTTTTATTCAAGCCGAACCTGTTGATGATTGGATTCGGTGTGGTCAATAACAAATACTAGTGATGATGCCTCCTTTATAATCTCTGAAAAATGGGATTCTTATGGAGCAACTATACTCAATGAGGCCATCACTTCCTTTCTCTGAGTAAATTATATTTGTTAAAGCCCTATATTTATACTAATCATGTTATCATTATTTAATTTCTATATTATCAATTATAACAATTCTTAATAGGATTTTAAATTCCCAATTCATAAATCCATGGAATTTAATATGTTAAATAACCATTTTACATAATAAGGCATTTAATTAGATCAAGCGGAATTTTCATTAATAAAAGTATGGGCCGTTATAATCTTCCCCCATTAAGAAATTTTACCCACGAATTTTCCTATTCCCACACTAAAATAGATGAGGATAACACTACATTATAACTTCTTATGATTCCCATATTGCTTCTCAAATCTTCTGGTTTCACCAAAATATCCTAAAAAGGGGCATCGTCTTATTTCATTGAACATTTTCCCTATGATCTAATATGTTCACAAGATTCTCTTCATAGGAGAGGTCATTATCCAATGGTAAAACCTATATATTGACTACATGTGATGGGTCAGGCAATTACATCCTCAAGAGTAATACATGGAATAAATTTTGTACTTGATATTGGTTCGGTGGGAGTTATAGTCGATATTCCACTACTTCAATGCGATAAAGGAACTCAAAATGGATGACGTAATATGGACAAGGATTTCCCTTCTTCCCAAATCTCATAACTCTCTTTTTCAATGATATTTGATGGAATACCATGTCCCTAACATCCTAATATATTTCTAAACAAATATAATCATATTTCATTTGTCGACACTGAGAATCTTAAATGGGTTGTTGGATGGTATTAAACTTCTCCACCATTTCATTGACCATTTTCTGACCTAGGAGTTTTCTCTCCCCAAATTCATCACAACAGGTCATTTTTCTACACCACTTCATATAAAGAGCTATATAAAGTGAAATTTGGACACTCGAGTAGAAACTTTTATTGTAAGAGAACTCAACCAGAGGAAGATGTTGATCACATCATAATTTGTAGTCCATTGAGAAATCTCTCAACATGTCCTCAAGTGTTTAGATAGTCTACTCAGATTGACCATCAATTTGAGGATGATTAGTCATAATAATGTTAATCTCTTTATTCTGAGTGTGTTGGAGACTCTTCTATAAAATAGAGGTGAATAATGGATCTCAATCAGATACAATTGATAGTGGTACTCTATGTAACCTCACCACTTCTCAGATGTATATCCACCCGATATGATTCAATGAGAAATCCTGTCAAATTGTAATGATGTGTGGAGTTTTTGTAAGACAATTCACCACAACCTTTAGATAATTATTTCATTTTGATGTCTTCAGATGTCCAGTGGAAAATTCCAAGGTGATGTTCTCCCATTTGATGGTGGTATGGGTAATGGTTGCATTATACCGTTATATTTATGCCTCTCATCCTACAATTTATGACATTCCAGGAACATTGATGTATACTCAAAGATCTCCTTGTTCATGATATCCTAACAAAAATCCACTAATATATCTCAATACATATTTGTGTTTTCTTGTTGAATGGGTAAATTAGAACTATGTGCATCATCGAAAATTAATTTATTTATCTATGGATTTGATGGAATTTATAGAATTGTCCCATATCTCATAATTCATTCTTCATTAACATTGAACTATGAGGATTTCCCTTTTCTGAAAGTTTCCAATTTTATTTAATTCCCACATCATCATTTTGAGCAACCTTTAACCTTCCAAAAGGGAAGGTGAGAAATAATTTGAAAAATAATTCATGATTTTACCATATTTATGATTCCCATGTCCATACTTATCAAATCTAAGAATATTGTATCCTTTTCAATTCTCAATAGTGAAAGAATCATTTGGTCTTTTCTACATAGAGAATCATCCACCTTGTTCTATTTCCATAGGAGGTAATGGATTGAGTAGTCATAGTCTTTGATAATCTCTAACCATCTTCATTGACGCATGTTCAACTATTTTTATGTGAATATATACTTGAGGATTTTGTTATCTATATATATTTCACACCTCTCCAGAAAGAGGAAATTCTGCAAAATATTTATATAATAGATTACTGCAGCCAACTCCATATCTACATTGGATAGTTTTTTCTCATGAAATTTAAATATCCTTGAAGATTATGCAATGAGTTTTTCATTTTCATCAACACACATCCCATGTCCTTTGTCGAAGCATCACAAAATACAATAATAATTTCTCCTCCTGTGGGTAGAGTGAGCACATGTGTAGTGATAGGCCTCCATTTCATCTCCTTGAATATCTATTAACATTCATCACTCCATGTAAACATCCCTACCTTCCAAGATATCATGGTATGATGGTTTGAAAATGGTGAGAAATTTATCAAAGATCGGTGATAATATTTAGCTAACCCAAGGAAGCTACTAATATCCATCATCGATTTTGGCCTTAGCCACCCCTAAATTTAATATATCTAAGAGGGAACCATAGATATCCCATTTCATGTGATGATATGACCATGAAATGATCTTCCTTTAAACAAAACTCACACTTGTTTTAATTTTCATGGAGCTTCTCATTTCGTAATGTCCCTAGTAATATTCTTAGATTCTCTTCATGATCCTCATTTGTTTTCTAGTATATTAGAATATTTTATATAAAGACTAATTCCAATTTTTCAAGGTAATATCTATAGACTCTCTTAATCAATTACATGATGATTGATTGAGCATTAGTGAGTCTAAAAGGCATTACATTTAATTCATAGTGCCTGTATCTTGTACTAAAAGTTGTCTTGGGGATAACCTCCCTCTTAACCATTGAAACGTAATATCCCAACCACATATCCACCTTGAAGAGGAATTTCGCTTCAGAGAGCTGATTGAACAAGTCAACAATTCATGGAATAGGATACTGGTTCTTTATCTTGATTTTGTTTACCATTTGATAATAAATAAAAAGACGCAATGACCCATCCTTCTTCTTGAATAAGAGGACTAGTGAACCCCATGGTGAATCACATTGGTGTATAAAATCATTATATAGATTCTCTTACTTTTTCTTTTTTAACTCTTCAAGATTCAAAAAAAAACATTCTCTATTATGTCCTAGATGTTGCAAATTCCTAAGGTGTAAGATCAATCAAGAATTAAACATATCATTAAGGAGGAAGACCAGTCAATTCCATGGGAAACACTTCAGTGAATTCCCTCACAAAAGGCATGTCTCCATGGATGGTTTCTCCCTTTTACTAAACAATTTGATCAAGGTATGAATGATCATAGTGTATTAATATCAACACATGATATGATGGTGATAAAGATGATTCATCCTCATCATTTCACTTTTATAGAATTGGGGGTCGATTCACCATATGGAGAGTGTTTTCCATCTCGCGGAAATTTATGTTAGATATATATAACGAAATATAAAACATCCCAATAATTACATCAAATTCCACTAGAGGGAGTATGAAGAGGTTTGATGGGATGTTAAAACGACCAATTTAGATAGATGAGGAGTTATATTCATTGTATTCAATGATTTACATATTTTCTGTTATCATAGAAATCGTAACTTCCAAGATTTTTGGTGGTGTATGGATTGTTCTACTAATCATTAGTGATATTAAATACTACATAGAACAAGAATAAAAAAGAAAATTTATTATTCATTAATGAATTAAAAACATAGTTTTTACCACTTCTTTTTCATGGTTCTCTTTGGTTGTAGTGGTTATATAACTCTCCCTTGCTACATTAGATGTTGTTGGTTGCCTCCGAAAATCGTTGGCTTAGGAAACTGGTTTGCAAAATGCCTCCGCTCATTGTAATATAAGAAATGAACAATGAATTTAGGGTCAAACGGAGCATTCCTCTCCTCTATCGCAGTAGAAGTTTTTTCTTGTCAATTGTAAATGTATCGGTTCCCTTCTCTTCCACACCTAAAAAATTTCCTCATCCCCTTTAGGCAATTTTTGGGGTTCTTCATTCCTCACCTTTGGTAAGTGGGTTGTTGTAATTTAATAGCTCAATTGGATTTATCCATTGGTCCACTAGAATTAATTTACACCTTATGCTTCTTACCCCCATGATACCCTTGAGATTCACTGATATCCATTTCATGTACGAGGGAAAATAAAACAATTCCCTCATAGCTCTCAATGTCACGGATCAATATGACATTCCGTAGGTTAGGTTTTATCCCACCAATGAAGAGGTAAACCATTCATTCATGTGTAAAGAAAACGTATATATCATATCATGAAATACTTGAGAAGATTTCAACATACACTTTAATGGATAAATCATCTTTTTTCTTGAGTTCATTGAAGTCCCTTTCCAAAATAAGTCTGAGGGTGTGAGGAAAATATTTATCAAATTTTTTTTGTAAATCCTTCAATTCCAAGACCTAAATGTTCTCCTCAGCCTTAATATTTTTGGTCAATGTCAATCATTGACCTACTTATCTCTCTATATGATATGTATATAGAATTGCCTTCTCTTATTCCAAAAATTGAAGGATGGAGAATATCTTTTAAATTGATTTAATTAATTTTTCTGTGATTGATGGATTGGATGATGCATTAAAATTAAATGTCCTTTGTCTCATGATGATAATTATTGTGGCTTGTTCATTCTTGGGGGTGTGAACGTTTCTCTTGACCCATGTTTCTATTCACGACATGATTTAACTGAGAGAGTATCATGACAAAGTTTGTGATTATTGATCCCAGTAGATTGAGAATCTCATTACAACAATAATCACATTGGTCATTTCAATTATTGTTAGCCTGAGTCATCTTATTACCAGACATTGGATAAATTAAAATTAATGTTATGGGTAACAAAACCGTGTTTATACAATGAAAAAAAGGATAAATTATAAATTACTTTTATTTCCTTGACTTACAAATTTATAAGCTTCCATCATTATTATCAATGATTTGCTTCCCAACATAAATTCTTAGGGGCATTTTGTATTCACATAATAACGTTTTAAACTAAAAATATTAAATTACCAAAGCATTTCACATGTGATTTTCATAACTAAGAGTAAAAAAAGTCCAATTGTGATGCACTACAACCCATTTGAGTCTAGCTCAAAGCAGTGTTTTCAGGTTTTATACCTAGATACATTTGTTCCAGTGCCAACTCTACTTGTTCATATCTAGACAGGGATATATTTTCATGTTAAACTATTTACACTATACTCCCAAAAAATTAGGGATTATCTTATTATGCATAGTATTATCCCTATGGATTTAACTATAGTTTTCTAATCCTAATCCAAAAAATAAATAAACCGGTTCTCGGATACCAACTATAAAAACCGTGCTCTTTATTTCACACATAAACATAATTTACTACATAAACATTTCACTTGATGCAACATGAATGATCAAGAGGTATACTGTCTTTTAAATATGAGAACATTATACAACAACTAAAAATATTAAATACGCATCTTTATAGGAAACATCTTTTACATGACAACAATATTCCTTCGTACATAGAATTGCATGGGATAACATGAGGGCATGCATAAGGTTAAGCAATAAAGCCCAGTAAGGGATTTAAAAGAGGCATAACATGAAGAATAAAGTACATTTTAGTTAATAGGCATTTCAATGAAACATAAGAGAAACATGGAAATAAGGTAATGATATAGAATGAATATCATATCATGGAAATGTAGCAACACATTTAACAAGATTTTTTCATGAGCCAAGTTCATTGCACAGGGAGCATTAGTAAACCATCATTTCCCATTGCGTATCATGTTACTATTCTTTTACCAACTCATTTGAGTGCTATCAGGGTGCACCCTTTATAAGAATTTACTTTCATGCATATGTGTGCCACATAGATCATACAACATGGATTCAATAAACATCATAATTTATTCAACAAATAAGAGATATGGAATAAATAAATGTATGTCCTCAATCAAAAAGTACATTTTCATAAATGTAAATACCCTTGAAAGATATAAGGGTATGGTATTCACTTACAAGATGCTTTTTTGCATGGAAATTTTGGTGTAACTTCATTATCATAACGATGTCATATAGAAATCCTACAATGGGTAGATGAGAGAGAAATGGGTCTCTCAATATTTATAAATTAAATGGACACTAAGGGGTTCATCAAACATAATATACCAACATACATAATAGAATTTAGATGCATAATATAAAATAATTGTTTGAATGTAAATGAGGAGAGGGAAATTTCTAACGAAATTTCGGCATGTTAACAAGTGTACATGAGAGGAATTAATTAGAGAGAAAGAAGTATCTAATCATTAAAACATATATAGGGATGTATGGGGGAAGTGAAAAATAATACCCCAACAATTATTATTGAAAATAAAATTGGACGAAAATATAAATAAACCTCGATAGAAATGAGAGTAGAATAAATCCCTTACATGGATGTGTGATCCAAACGACACGGGAGAGGCTTGAGAGAGGCTTCTTGAAAGCTTTGGGCACCATGGGAATATTCTAGAGAGAGGTGGAAGAATCTGGTCATGCTAAAATGGTTTTTAGGGAACATGAATGGGATATTGAGTGGGATTATATAAGAAAGGATATAATTTTTTTTTAATATTTTGGTTTTTGGACAGTACACATTAAACTAATCAAAACCACAAACCACCCCATGTGTTTTCCCATGGTTTTTTAAAATATTGGAGTGGTAAAAATTATTTTATAAGGCCAATGTCGGATCATTTTGAAATTTTAGGCTCACTTATGTGGAGGTGAGTAAGACTCTCAAGGAAAACATTTTTAAAAATTTAAAATGTTTTATATGTTTTGGAGGGTCCACTATGGCATCATAAAATTAATCAAAAAAAATCAGAGATCACATTATTTTAAAGGTAAAACATATATTGGCTGAAAAGAAGTTTTATAGAATTTTACTATGCCACTATTTTGTAATTATGATGTCGTAAAACACATTATATATTAAACAGTAATTACTTTTTACCCAAAAATTTGACTGTGTTAGAAAATTAAGAAAAAATCACAGTTAGATTATTTTTATTTCCTCTTTCCAAAGATGATATTCATTTTATATAAATAATTTTCTATAAATGGTAATTTTTAATTTTAAAATAAAAACTGACATTTATCGATATTTCATGGGTTTTGAATAAAGAACAGTTTTCAATCCTTAATAAATATTTCAATAGTATTAATAAAAAATTATATGGTCATTTATAAATAATAAAAATTAATATATTAGTAATATTTTATTATAATATTATTTAATTAAAAAATCCATTAATCCATCAAAATATATTTTATAATTTAATATTACCTAAAAAACTATTTGTGCTTAAAAAACCATTTACAAAGTAACAATATTAAAATGAATGTGTATTATTTATTATATAAAAACTTAATCCATATAATCATAGTGTTAGGGTGTTGTCACACAAACCTCTTAAAACACCATCATACATCCTAAGGGTATGGTGTGAGATGGTGACATACTCTTGGTTTGGAACAGATAAGATCGATAGGATGATAATCTCTATTAACATTCACTTCTCATATATGCAGTTCCGTTCAAGTTTAACATGTTGAAGCTTGGCTTGGTCTTGGCGAAGAGTGAATCTAAGTGACTCTACCTCCTTTATAAGCTCTGAAAAATTGGATTTTTAAGGATCAATTCAACAGGATGAGGTCGTCATTTCCTTTGTCTGAGTAAACTGAATTTTTTAAAGACCAATATTTATACTAATCATGAGATCACTTTTCAACGTCTATATTAGAAATATATACAATTATTAATTGTATTTTAAAATTAAAAAAAATAAAAAACAAGAAGTTCAAATGTTAAATAACCATTTTACAAAATAAAAAGTTTAATTAGTTGGAGATGCATTTTCAATAATAAATGTTTGGGTTGTTACACTGAGCTCTTCATTGGGCCTACATTCATGCATTGGTTGTATGTGTGGCTTAGCTTGGAGCACTGGCCTGAACATTCTGGAAATTCTCAAACCCACAGATCTGTTGATCTTGATGTCAAATGGGGATGTTAGGAGGGTCTTCGTGGCACTATTTGTCAGTGGGTACCATGTAATGGTCCCCCAGTTCGATGTTACTCACCTATGCATACTCATGGTCATCACTAGAGGAGTCTTCTATTGTTATGTGATTAATGGGGAAATCCCCATCTCTATCAGAATGAATAAACTGAGAGTACATGATGGATTTGGCACAAGAGGAGTGCTTAAACCTACCGTGTGTCATCGACGCCTGCTCCCCTAAGATGGTGAATGTTTATATGTCGATGTAGTGGTAGTAGATTGAGGTAGAATAGTTACCTCATACAGATCTGGATGAATCAAATGGGCACGAATAATACACTTGACCTGAGAAACAATGTTGTGTACTACCTGATCATCATAATTTTGAGTCCCCCAGTGAGATACCTGATGTCATTAACCCTCATTATGTTTATCAAAAATCGTAGACACACATGCCACCTATTCTGGTGCCGAATCCAATTTGACTATCTTGTAATCGTCCTAGTCTAGATTCCATTCTTTGAACACATAAAACATCATGAGAATGTGATAAAGTAACTACTGATAAGGGAAATAGTTAATAAAATCAATGAGAACTGCCTCTTCGGGCCACCTTCATTCTCACAACTATAGGATTCCATAGTCTAAGGAACATTAGAAATAACTAGGGAACTAACCTTTGTTAATTGTGTTGGTTTGGTTTCTCTAATCTAGGAATGGAGCTCTAGAATCCAAGCCCAATAGTGTGGATGCCACCTAGTGTGGTGGTGGAACAAGTTTGTCTTGCTGAGTTGACGGTGGTGCATTACGTGGTGAAGACTATTGGTTCTAGGGAGGGTGATTCTGAGCCAAAAGATGGGCCTGAGGTGGTGGCCCTTTGGGAGGATATGGAAGTGGATCTTCAAGTAATAATTCCATCATTCTATGGCCCACTATTTTTGAAACAACAGTACTCTCATCATTGGAGACTCCTCTTGTTGGAGATTAAGGTGGAAACATATGTGCTTTCTTGTCTTGCGGCAAGGATTCCTATTAGAATTGAGCATTGTAAGAGAAATCCTGAAATCCTCCTAGGAAGTTCTGATTGGTGAGAGAAGGGACCAGTTTTGCCTTCACATTCCCTATGCACATCGTTATAAACTATTCCTGAGTTAGCAGCATGTCGAATGATTATGTGAGACCCCTCCACCTGTCAATAAAGTTTGTGACTTGCTCGTAGTTACATTGCATACACTTGAAGAGGGAAACCATACTATTGTTCTTGTTGGTGGAACTAAAATTGTATATAAACTACCTGTGGAGAACCTACCAATCAGCTATGAACCAAATGTTTAACTTGTTGTACCAGATGAATAAAGGTCATTCTAGTTTCAAGGAAACACGGGAGCTTAGTGTCCTCCTACTGTGTTATAGTTCCCATCATTGATCCACACCTTGAAATAAAGTGGTCCAAATTCTATAATGGATCACACATCTCATTAGAAAGGGAGAAGGTTGGATTTCCAAAACCTGGGAGTGTTGTCATATTATCCAACCTTACTAGGTATTTTTTTCTCTAACAAGATCTCCAACTATAGGGTTTCAAGAGCCTTGAGATGAGAAACAAGAGAGGTCTTCTGGTCATCTTGATGAGGATTCCTATCTTAGAAAGGTTCTCTGTTAACCAATGTGATCGAAGGTTCTGTAAAATGGTAATCATGAAATGTGGTTCATGGAACGACTTGAGAGATTACCTGAGGAACTTTTGTTATAACCTGTGGAGTGCATGTTAGTCATGCCGAGTAGCCGTTAAAACATGAGTTGTGTCCTAAAGATGGTTGTCGTGCAACATGTTTAGGTTAAACGATGCATACTGTGATGGCTTTGCACAAACATTGTTTTCTTTTCAGTCTAGATGGGTAGAGTTTTTAAGATCACCATAAGGAACCTCACTAGGGGGTGTCATTCCTATCCCTGTTGCCCTAGTAGAGGACTATTGTAATATAGTCTCCATTCCACAATGTGCTTGATGTTGAGTTTATCAACAATATTTTTCTATTCTGTTATCCACTAATGCAATTTGGAGTTTTTAGGATCCTCATTGGTCTATTTCATTGAACAAGACATATCAGAATGATTTACTATTCCAACATGTGTTTTCCCTTACTTGGATCCCAACTAATAGGAAATGACACCGAATATTTGGGAAGATGAATTTTTTGTCTTTATTGCTGAGTGTGGAAACATATAGGGTTTATCGGGTGTTTTTATACCCTCGTGGGTTTTTCCTCTTCTCCAGTCCCTTTGACGATACCCCTTTCCATGTATATCTCAATTAAAAAAAATGAATATCGTGGTGACACCCAAAGGCACATCTATGATATTATCAGGTGAATCATGTTGGTGTAGGATATGAATGAAATAAAAGGTTGTGTACTATCCCCAAACATGGATCTAGACATGTGGGGAATCCTCCTTAATAACTCAAAGAGAACTATAATGATTTTAATAATTCATTGTTGGAGGGTCTGTTGATAACCAGGCAATGTAGGTTGTTGAGAAACGTAGAGTGTGGCCAACTCACCTAGGTGTCACTACTAGAAAATGTTGGTGATGTGTTCTTGACTTTTGCGGTAGGCTAACCATAATTTATAGAGATTGATGTGTATCATCCCAACGGTTTGATGGAAGCACAAAACCTCATCCTGGGTGAGGGACTTTGGAGTACTGAAGCGTGCAGTTGCAATCAGCCAGAACATCTCAGGGAGATGGTCAGTTGAATGAATGTAGAACAATCTTCTCAGCAAAGACATGAGATATGCCCATTTTTTGCCCCATTTTTCATCTAGGGATGGTTGAGGGATTGGTAGTTACACTAACATAGACAGTTGCATCGCTATACCAGTCAGTGGAGAGTATAGTGTAGGTGATAACAAACCACTGCATCTTGGGTTGTCTTCTAAATAATGCACTAGTTGTATCACTATATCCCTATAGATTACAGTGTTGACCATAGTTTCCAACATAGGAGGAAAAGTTATTGGTACGAATCAGGATAGTGAATTTCATCAACCAATAAACAGAATAATTCTCAATGATCTATTGTCAATGTATTGAATGATTTGGGTGATGATAGAGAGGATTGCACAACAGGACCTTGGAAATGAGCCAAATCTTCCTCCTCTTATATGTATCTGTAGAGGGATTCAAGGATCTATTGTATCTAAATTTCTAGGATGAAAAATATAATACGCATAGTTCCTCACATAGTTCCTGATATAGAGGATATGGGAGAGGGATCCATCATTGAATTTCACTTCGCATTATATTCTGAAATGTGGATTTGTTGGATTTTGATCTATGGTTTTTTTGGGTTCATCTCTAGCAGCGCCGACCCACCCTCCTACCATATGATTGTTTTTCACTGCATGATAGATCTTTTACATGGGTATGAACTCCCATATGTTGATCTGGGGTGCAAGGTGCACCTGGGGAGATGTATAATGGGACATGGGTAGGACAACCATGGTAGGGAATGCTAGAGTGGAGAGGGCCTCCACTTGTCTTTTTGACTATGTGAGGATGACAGTTACATTGATTTCTTGAAATATGCGGAGAACCACCATACCTGAGACTATGGGAACAAGGAGGACCATTATGTTGAGGTTCAAAAACATGGGGAGGACTTCTAGTTGGACTAATTATGGTTTTATGGGGAGGACCTCCATAATAAAAATGAGAGTGGGGAGGACCTCCACTCTGGTTGGAGGTGGTGCAGGTAGAGCCTTAAAACTGAATGTCCATGACACAGGTCAGTTCATGAATGATGATGTCCATGCTAGTGATAGGAAATGTTGACCCAGCCTAACCAGTGGGACGATGGGATCTCAATCCCGATCCGGCATAGTGGTTCCCATGATTTATAGTAATAGAGATCATATAACACATGTTGTTTGTGTCTCGGGCCACTAAATCCATTGAAGATGATTCCCCCTAGTGGGAATCCTCTTGAGGAAGATCCCAAAATTGACATTGAGTCAACCAAGACAGGGTCAGCTATGCATGGGGTATGGTCCACCTATTTATTAGTCTATGTTGATAGCTAGAATTTTTGACATGGATAGGTGGGAGTCCTTTAGGGAATATCCCAAGGTAATGTCACAGTTGGGAGTAATTAGACATCCCTTACTTCATATGCATAAGGGAGTTATTCATAATAATGTTCTGGGTAGAGGGTTAGTAAATGATTGAATATCAGAGGGGGAAACAATGTCTCTCTACATGGCCCATGTGTGTGGTAATGATGGAAGGGAATAGAGGTCTTCATATATTGATATTCTATATCTCTTATTGGGATGACCCCATCATGTTCGTATCATTAGACAATATTAATGCTCGTCATTAATTGAATAAAATTAGAGGGTGAGATAGGGAATGGGAGTCTAGTAGTTGTGATAATGTGAGTCATCACAGAAGAGGAGAATTTGTGTTGGAATTCCGCATTGGTATTTCCCCTCACATTTCACCTGCGGGCAGGTGGTGATAGGTTTCCTACAGTTGTAGCCTGAATCCCCGAAAGTAAGAAGATTCATCAATCTATATAAATAGTAGGAAAGCAATTCCTAGTGTCCCAGTGTTGTTCAATCTTTAATGGATGTATAGAAGAATCGATGATGAAAATGTCACATATCAATATTCCTAATGATTAACTACCCCATATCTTAGCGAGTTTCACACCAGTCACACTATTTTCATGGTGGAACCTAGCACCAGATAACTAGATCTAGTGACATGATCATCTGGGGATGCCTTGAAATCTACTAATATCCACATAGACGATAAGAGCTTCACATTAGGTCACCATTTCTTTTTCTGATTCTTTTTTCAGGGCAGGCACCATCTATGGGGATGTGTTGATTATTGCCTCATATTGCTGCTTTCCAAAGGTGGGCAATATTTGTCACCTTTGTTGAGGGATGTTTTATCCTTGATTGAAATGAGATTATGGGTTTTCGGTCTCTCCTTCCATTGATAACTTATCAGAATTCATCGCCTTGTCATCGTCTCCCTTAATGATTAAGATTTTGTTTTTGAAACTCTTCCTGATTACTTATTTTTGTGAATGCAGGTTAAACACACTACACCTGTCAGGACATTCTCGAGAGGGTCAAGTCAGGGATTCAACCATCAGTCCTATGAGAAGTCACATTGAGGTTTCACTAGAATGTTTGGATTCTGAAACACTAGTACACCGAGATTTTCTGTAACACCCCATGATTGCATGGTACATTGTCTCTTTATAGAAATTCAATAACTTGTGCTACTCCCAAGCAACGAGTACGAATGCACCCCAACATACCAAACTATCTGTAAAAAGTGTTTTTGAATAGTATAAAGTTAATTTTGAATCTTATATACTCTATGTAATTTTAAAATCCATATATGAGTTTTTTGACCTAAGATAAGAACAAATTCAGCATTTCATATAAAAGAACAATTTTAAAAGAAAATCAATTTTACCGCCTTTTAAAAGACTACCCTATTAAAAACCATATATGAATATTTTTATATTCAATTAAATGACATTAATTACTTATTTAGAAGTGGGAAATATATTCATTTTTGTTAAATTTTCTGAACTTTTCTAATAACTTTCATATTTTGATGAATAGTGAAAAAAACTATGATTAAATTGAAAAATACTTTTTTAATTAAAATTATTTATAGAGATAAATTATGCATTTGAAGGGTTTTGATGTATAATTATATTATATTTTTACCATTTAATTCATTTTAGGTCATTATGAGTAATTTCACATTTAAATTTGACATAAAGACGTGTTAATCTTTTGATAGTTCTTAATTTTTAGAAATCTTGTTTTTAGTTTTGAAAATATGAATTAATTTTAAATTAATACATGAAACATCTTTTTTTTTGAATTTGGAAATATATAATTCATTTTTTAATTCTGAATATCAAAATTATCTTAGGGATATTTTCTGTTATTTTTCAAAAAAATTCAATTTTTTATGAATAGTGAAAAAACAGAGCGTTAATGTATAAAAATGATTTTTTATTTAAAAATTTATTTTCTTTATTTAAATTAATTTTAAATAAATTTAAATATATAATACCTATATATGTTCAACTTAATTCAATGGATTCATTTTATAATAAAATTAGATGTATAATTTTTTTGGATTTTTTACCGTCTTTTACCAGCCTCATAGGAGCATTTGCAAATTTTCATACAACTTAATTTTATTGCTTATGTGAGTTGATTTCAAAATATTTAAGAGGCATGGTTAATATCAGAATATAAAATTTGGTTCAAAAAGTTGAATATAAATTTTGGTTAATAGTAATATTGGACTTTAATTTACTATAGTTAATAATAAATTAATTATTTATACGTAAAAATGATATTATAATTACCCTAAAATGTCATAATTCTTTTGGATACGTGAAACTAGACCAAAATAGTCCTTATAATTAAAATTTTATTCACTTTGGTATATATGGATTAGATTAGAACATTTATTATTATTTTATTTAAACAATGGTTAATAGAGTTAAATTCAATGTTTAACAACTAAACCATTTTTGAAATAAAGATATATATAAGATAAATTTGAATTCGAATATTAATTACAAAGATGAAAATATTTCTGGCATAATGGTATTTTATTTATTATTTTAATACATTAAATAACATATTTTATATATGACACAATGATGATGCAGTAATTACATTATTAATGAAAGAATCAAATAAATGGTATTATAAATTTTAAAATAAATATAATTTCAATGTTTTTATGACATACATGATTTTTAAAGGGGAATATGTCTTTTTTTAATTATTCAATGTATCTTTTTCGAGGTAATTGAGTTGTAATGACTTTCAAAAAAAAAACAAATACCCAACAGTGTCAAAATTGACAGAAATTAATTTCTAAAAAAATACTATATTATTGGTTGATATAATATTTTTAAAAATACATGGTTCTAACAACTGGAATTAATAATATTATATATGTTATTAAAGAACCACATTACATTCTCTTGGATTTTTAGAGTATGTTTATTAACTATATAGAGTAAAAGTACCAGAAGACACGATAAAAGATAAACTATTTAACTAAGAGTTAAATCTAAAATATAAGGGTAAAATGGTTTCCTAAACATTTCTAAAACATATTATTTGTTATTATGTAGACCCATAACAACCTAATAATCGAAATAAATAATTTTTTATCCATTAAAAACAGAAAATTAATTGATATAAAATAAAATTTTAAGATTTTCCTAAAGTTATCCTCACCTCCCTTATATTAGGGCACTTCCCCTTCTCTCAAAATCGCACATCCAAATCCATTTGGATCAGCCAAAACCAGCCCAAATATCTTCCCAACATCCATAAAATAAATATTGAGTCCATAATTTAATCTGAAAGACATCCTATTGAGCCCTTTTTTTCAAATCAAAATGAAACACCCGATGAAGAGGTAATAATTTCACAACACTCATTGATGTTCTTTTCTGCTTCCACTCCATATTTATTTGTTTATTCCATACCTAAATAATAAATCTAGTACCTCCATAATTCTATGATATTATTATAAATATGTTACATCCATATTCATTATATAATATATCATATAAATGAAAAAGTCACCATACATGTGTACGTGCGGGTTACCATCTCCACGTTGTGGTGTAGTTTGTTATTAAAACACTCCATTATTTAGATTGTTATAATAATGAGTGTAACTGATGTAAATAATATGTTTCATATGTTTATGATTCTATATATATTATAAACCATCAAATTACATACAATTTCTCCATTAATATGATGATATTGTCGCTCGTGCATATGTACAGATTACCGTCTCCTCAACGCGATGCGATTCATTTCCACATTCAACATTCAACGATGATTATAAAAATCTATATTATAAATAATTATTTAATATATTAAATAATAATTTGGTGATATATATATATATTTACATACATATATCTTATTCAATTACTTTTATTCAATACGATATGAAAACAAAAAAAATCGTTTATGCGTACGTATGGCCAACCATCGCCCTAAATGGTGCTTTCTATTTCATATATCTATCTATTAAAAATATTTATATTATATATATATATGATATATAAATAATTTTTTATATCTATATGTTTTTAAGTCATGATCAAAATGATACGATCAAGAATAACATGTTAAAACACATACAATAAAGAAAGAGATTATTGCAGAAAATGTTAATTTAACATGAAAATAGTTCTTAAATGGGTAGTGTTAATACAGAAATGAATCATTTATCATATAATAAATATGAATATGGTTTTGGTTGAATTTAATAACACACTATGGTCATTATATAGGAGGTTAAACGTACCCCCGACCAAAGGAAATTGAAAGGTAAGGGTTATTTCTTCAATCTCATTATTATATGAGATTGTTTATGTGTGAGTATTTACTAGGAAGTAGTTATCATAAATGCACATATATCAAAACAAACTTCTCAAACAGAATCTTTTAAGGTTTTATGGGTAGTTATATTTAACTTTATCATCATTTATAATGTTTTTAAGACATATATTTCTAGATCATTTTAATTAATTTCCATTTTTCAAAATGATTTTATGTATTTATTTATATAGACATGAATTTTTTGAAATGATAATTTTTTTAGAAGGTTTAAAAGTGTTATGGGACACATTGATTCAAGAATAACTTTTAAATTACATCCTTTATAAATGTGTTACTTTTAAATGATTTCACAAAAAGGGACTTTTCTCTAAAAAATGTACTTATCATTTTCGACTATTTCAACATCCTATACTGGATATTATTCCTGATTGAGGTCGATTTATTATAATAAAATCTTCAAAATTGTATTGTAAGAGTTAGGATACATTTGACTATGAATGTTCTATTTTAATACCATTCGTGTTTTATGGTTTATTTATTGACAATTCGTATGCTAGTTTTAATATGAATCGTTATGTTATGTTTCACCGTTTTAAAAGGAGGAATGTATTTGGCCTACTAACTGACAGGTAGGGCCTCTTATGGATCCATGATGCATCGATGGGTCTCATGATATTGTTAGACATTGAATTGGATGAGGCCATTCCCAATTTTGATATATTGTTTTGGGTGAGTCCTTAATAAGTTTTATACATCTTTCCCAAGGCCTTGACTAGATGTTTCAAAATGTACGACAATATGAATTCTCTAATTATGAAAATATTATTGATGGTTCATGTGGTTATTAGACTAGTAGAATACCCATGAATATATTTTATTATGGAATTATTTCCTCATCTCATATTCCTTCCATAATTTTTTCATGTTTATTATTTGTAATGGCATGTTTTTAAAATTATTCACCATGCCTAATGTTTATGTAATCTTTTGTTGTATTACATACCATTACTGAGTGTTTGAGCTCACCCCATTATTATGTTTTATAATTCTAAGAATCCAAGAAGTGTATAATGATCGTTAATAAGGTTTAAGCTAGGGGATTAATAGAGTTATCAAATGACCATTTATGTTGTGTTTCATTTTCTAAGGTGTAATGTAATATTCATCTTTGTAATCTATTTTCCAGGACTGCTAAACTGATCAATCCTTCATGACTAGATTCTTTTTAATCATTCCAATTTTATGTAATAATTCATCGACTATGAGTAACTGGGGTCGCGGCGTTACATTTTCTCTAATCATAGGGCTTCATAAGGGCACAAAATCTCAAGGATTCTCACAACAAATGTGAAAAATTATATTCTGGATGCATGTGTCCGAAGTTTTCCTCTACATTCCATGATTAATGCATGGAATTCCATGATCTTAATGTCTATTAGATACAGATTGAACAGATTAGAACACCGATGAGAGTGTATCAGGTGGGTACATCCCAAATATGGATCACATAGAATTTTTTCTGAATGGATGGATCAAAACACCCAATTAAGAAGACCCTAGATTGCATGTTCCTCAATGGGGAGGTTTCACACTGTGAAGATTTATTTGAAGCCAAAAATGGTGGATCATAGAGAAGGATGGTTCCTCATGATAAGAAAATCAAGGATTACCATTTTCGGGGATTGAACCTAGAAGAGGATTCCTATATACCATGAGTAGAATATTGGGATCAAAACCCACATGGTTTGAATGTGTGAGGAATGGAATCGGGGTGTACATAAATGACAATGAACTGGATATTTGATGTAGCTTACACATTGTTATCATCATGATGATTCAAATAGAAATGAATTTAATGGATCATACAAATTTTTAATTGACCATATGGATGAAATGATTTCACTAGGATGTGGCGGCAAGAGAAAAATCAGGATTTATATAGATGAAGAGTTGAATGATGGAATGAATGGGGATTGAACTGAGGGCTGGTATGAAAAAGTCAGTACTAGGATTGAACCTCCAAGATATTTCCTATATATGTCTATGGAAGGGAATCAAATTCCACGTAAATATGAAATTGATGCAATGAATCACCTAAGGAGGTGGAGTGTGAGAATGCATGCATGGAATGAGGACCAAAGTAAGTGGAACCAATGGGTTAAGGAAACATTGTCCCGAAACATAAAGGCCTGAGGGAGAGACCAGGATGGGAAATGTATGATGATCTTGAACCCCAAGAGGCATCCTACATACATTTCAGGAAAAGGGAAATGATAAAATTCCAGGTTGTTTGGGATTGGGGCGTAGAATCGGGGTGTACACAAAGGACAGAAACCCAAAGACATGTTGTGGATGATTAATAGTTATCAACCCATTGCAAGAGGGTAACTCAAGGATGGATGAGTATAGATTTATTGTGGGAATTAAGCATTGAGACATCCTGAGAACTGGTCTAACACCACTATGGGGTGGACCATGGATGTTGGTCCCAACAAAGGGGACACCTATTTTTACCAGTGATTGGGGTTGAACCTCAGGGAGTCTTCCTACGTAACCTATCTAGGAGACACATATCAAAACCCACATAGTTAGAAATCATACAGTTTAATGTCATGTGAGACAAAAGGGGAATACAATTTAACGTCATGTGGGATGAGGGTGAACTAACATAATGTGTCCGGGATAGGTAGGTGATGGGATTGATCCTTGATGTGGAATTCTACATACCATTCGTGAAAAAGTGAGAGGATCAACACCTATATAGCCCGGTGAAGAGGGGCATGGGGGTTACATACTATGGTGACCCAATATAATTTTATGGTTAATTCTTACTCAATCCCCATTTGTGTCATGATCAATGTGAGAGATAAGAGATAGACACATACTTGATGATAGTATGGAGAGTAGTGCATCCACAAGGGATGGTCCAAGGCTTACGTGTGGTTGTCAGCCCAGAGACGAAATAAGGTATTTCTCTAAGATGGAGTCTGGAGTATTGGTTCAGATGTGTGAGGAGGATGTAACCCTTGTACACGGTTAACCATATCAGGGGTTGTCTGGGATTACACAAGGACATCCTGAGGTACACATGGTGGAAAAACACAGTGAGAGAGGAGGAGTGATAGAGAGATTTTTCGCATCCACTTTACGGTCCTCTCAGGATTTTCACTCATGTGGTGATCACATATTAATGTTCTATGTTGAGGATGTGTGTTTTCTTGACAGTTTAACATGCAACATCTTGGACAATGGGTTCCTTCTCCTTACCCCTAGGACATAAATAAATCGTTCCGACCCACACTTGAAAGAGAAGGAACCATCAATGCCTAGGGTTAATGGAATTATATAGTGATCCCCTGGAGGGTCTATGATAGCGTGGAAATGTGGACAATCAATAGTTATTAGTGTGCCTTCGAGAAGAAGAAAAATTAATAGTAATGAAACATGAATTGCAACTAAGGTAAAAATAAAATCTCTTTGTTGAATCTTAGTGTGCTACATGGGAGATGGGTTTTCAAAGTAAGAGACAATACAAAGAAGGTATTTGCAAAGAATATTACCTTTTCAAAGCTCTAGTGCATCGCTGAGAGAATTGTATTCAAGAATATAAAACTATTTGGGAATGCATGATGCTTCACAAAGAAAGGATTTCAAGGGAGTAGATAATTTCTTGAGTAAAGGACTCTTTATTTGGAGATCATTTCACAAATTCTTAATGCTTCGTAAAGCCTTCAGCACACTGATGGGGAGCCCCCCCTCTATGAATGGAATAGGCCATCAAAATGGTAATACCCACCATAGTTTGGGGCCATGAAGAGAACAAGGATTCATGTATTTAATAGGATAAATACCTAATATAATCCATTTTCAACATAATGAAGTTCTATGGGAATTAAAATCATGGAAGGAAAATCGATGGAGTAATATTGGTTTGTTAAGGGGGGGACTGAGCCTTCAATTTATAGGTAAAAAAGGATATTGGGGGTCACAAAGCATTCTATGGAGGAAATATAGATGATATGAAGTGAGGCTAATTGTGTCAGATTCATAGATGGACCTTCAAAGGGACGATCATGGAGTTTTCCATGGAGTCAAGGTGATGTCGCGGAGAGGCAGGGCTATGTCAAGTAGTGAAGGAGTTATCTGAGGTGACTATCACAGGGCAGGTCGTGAATAACATGTAATTCCATAATGAAATTGGGATTTATAGGACTCATAGATAGTCTATCATGGATGCGTGCAATCATGAAGTTCTGATGGCTCTGTAGTGGTCTTCACAAACTAGCCCATTTTGCATTGTTTGGATGGAATTTAAGGACCTTTTGAGTCTCAAATTACATTGAACAGGCCAAAACATTGTAGGTGCTTCAATGGGAAATACATTTAGTGCCAATGACGTTCATCATTAACATTATCTATTTAATAACTAAAATTTTAAATTTCTTGTATTCCCATGGGTATGAATTCAATTTCATTGCTAACTTATAATTTTTTATCTTCTTGTGTGACTCACATTATATAATCCATTTGAATTATTATTTCATCATTAATAATAATCATAGAAAGATCACATTACTCATTATTAGAGACTTTTGGATTATATAGAGTTGGTTACCTTCTCAATATTTTATTTAAAATTTTAATATTATTGATTTTTTCATGATGTCCATGTAGAGCTCCTACAACTTTAGTAATGTGATTAATGAAACTGTCTTCATTTTTATCTGGATGCATATTTAGATCTACTAACTTATTGAAAAAAACCAGTTTTTTGGTCTCGTTCACATTATTATCAGCTTCGTATATATATTCTAGTTTCTCCCATATGGACTTGGTTGTAGATGATCTCATTATATTCAAATATATTTGATCATATAATGTTGTAGTAAGATAATTGGAATTTTTTCCATCTACGTAAGATTTTTATTATTTGTTTCACCCGTAGAGAGACCATACACATCAGTTACATGAATCCATTGAACTATGTAATAGATAATTACCATCCTAGTATATCATAAATGAGATCTCATTATATTTTTTTAAACCTAGATGTTGATTCCATAAAATGAGGAACTCCACTAACATTCATTAATTCATAATGAATACAATAATAGTGGAATGTTAAATCTCATATAACATAAAGGCTTTGATAGCACTTGTAGCACCCTAAAACACCCTGAGTGGAGATGGGTGAATTAGGGTGTCATCTTCTGCTTTTAATGATACATATCTTTTCCCCATGTTGGTAGGAACTTGTTAAAATAGCCTAATGGAATCGTTGAAATATTAAACACACATATGAAATGATATAAACACAGTATAATAGTTTTTCATGGGTCATCAATAAGGGTTATTATAAGGAGAATTTGTTTATAGTGTGTTAGTTATAACTAAATCTAATATGATTCACATGATTTTATTAATTAAGAAAGATCATACACGGTCACTTTTTTCTAGGATAATAGCCTTAAAATAATTTTATGGAAAACTCACTACCTTCCTCAAATCACTTCCATAAAATCCGCCTAACTTACTACCATGGGTGAAGTCATAATCATATTTTCAACTTTAATGTCACCACAATAGATTGGGAACATAAGTCAGTGTCCCTGATTATAATGAGACCCCTCATGAACCACAGTCTAGAATTGATTCACATGAATGCACAGTTCACTCAAACAATATGTTCAAATCCATATATATGGGTATATACCATTCGCGAAAAATCAACTTTCATGAAACCCCCTTTTGTATCAAATATGTTTCATCCTTCACAAACCCACATAATATATTTAGTCTCCCAGCTTTCTCAATGTTTCCATCCTTCATGGAACTCAAAGAATATTGAAGCTCTTAGACATCAAATAACACCTAGCCATTGCAATGCTCACAACCATCACAAAACTAAAACATATCATGAAACTCTAACTCTATATGAAACATTGTTTTCTGAAATTATTTAGTGTCAATTAGTTATTTAAAATTGTTTTTATTTTGATATTTTTTATAAATATTTCTTGATTCATGAAGAATTACAATCACATTATACCTTTTATAAATGAAAGAGAATCACCCTTTTTCCTAATTAACATTTCATCTTGAATGATGTGAGGAATACTATTTATAGAAAAAACATATTTCTCGATGATCTCATTATAAAATTAGATTTATCTTAATCCTCTTCATTAATGTTTATGAAGATGTTTTTCCCTCACAAATCTTCAATGAATTTTTTCCATTTTTTAATCATCTCATAGTTGTGTAACATATTATCTTTTCATTAAACCTCGTCTATTCATTATGAAAACACATTCATGAACCATAAAACCATCAGAAAATCATAATTAAATCAGAATGATCCACATATTTGTAAAATTAATATATTTTTGAAATTCATCGTGTTTCCATATTTTCAAAGATTCATTCATGGAAATCTATATATATCAATGACTTAACCTTCCGCTTGATTTTAAGATTCCAAAATTTGGTAAAAACTAGGAAATGTAGACACCCTAAACAATAAATTCACATGGACCTTAATATATCATAGCTTCTAGACTCCCAATTCGACCCAATATGGCTTGACCAAAAAAATATAACCCATTTCCAAATGTGAAAAATCTTTTGTTTTAATAATATTTTTTCTTATGTAAAATTCGGGCCCCTAAAATTCTCATTGTGGATGTTTTTAGGTGAATAGAATAAAATGATTCTAACATTCTGAAACAAAAAAAAATAAACAGACTAGTGTTCTAGGCGTGGTTGAGTTCATGGTAATGGTGGGGCAGTGCATCATTGGGGAGGAAATAGTGGAATAGTACTCAATAATATTATTTCATTATTATATTTGATTAAAATTATGTGGTATATCAATCAATGATTCATTTTGTGGTATTAATGGTATGTTTGGCATCAAAAATTTAATGATTCATGCCTTAGTGAATGGATATTTTTTATTGTATTTGAAAATATTGGATTCACACTTATTCAAATTTAGGAGAATTAGATCTCACGTTGACTGGAGACAAGATGAGAATTTTGTTAACCACTATGAAATGGTAGAGGATGGTTGGATTTACCCAATAGATATCATGTCATGTATTTATTTTTATATTTTCAAACATGTCCTTTAAACCCTCATAGAACCATTCACTATCACCTCCCACCAACCAAAACTTTTGAAAACCAAAATATCATTGATCCTAAATATTGATTATCCTATTTTAAGGTATTCTCCAACCATATTTCCTTCTCAGCCTTCGATAACATTTTTTTGTGAAGTATCATTCATTTAAATGTCATATATTTTTGGGATATTTTAAATCATTACATGCTACTTTAATAGAATTTATAGTTATTTATTGAATTTGTTTGTGATTATTGCTCATTTCATTCAATAATTTTTTGTATCCCTTCAAATCTTGGTATCAATGTAGGTGAATTAGGAATTTCACATTTATATTTGAGAATAATGGGGTTATAATTATTGTTTTCATTTGATAATTAGTAATAAATATTGTAATGTACATAAATAATGAAGATGATAAATAAATGTGATGATAATTACTTGTCATGTGGGAAAAAAATTTATATCTTTGTCATGTTATTTCGAATATTGATTATTATTTCTTACCGGATAACATTATAAAATAATAATGAATATACTAGACATATGAAATAAAATAAATGAGATTGATGTTTTTCTGAACCTTAATATTTTCATGGAAACATGATCCCTCCTTAAATTGAACATAAATTTAATGTATTAGAATTAATACGAACCACTATATTACAATGAATTGATTTCTTTAAAAGTTATGTAATTGTCATAATGATTTTATAAAATCAACTCTCATAATTACATCATTATTAAATATACTAATAATAAATGGATAACTGATTATTTTATTTTTAAAATGTTGTTTTCACTAAAATTTATGTTTTATACATATAAAGGTAGTTTTTGTTGTTTTTCTGAATTTGTGGTTGTGATATGTTGTGCACATATTGCTGTAAATATTTTTTTTAATGGAGTAGAATGGATGGTAATGGTGTGGCCGTGGTGTTGTGGTTTTTTTAAAAGAGAAGGTACTAATTCTTTTTTTGAATTATTAGAAAAGTCTTTCTATAGCTCTACATGATTTCATTTGGTATGTTTAATGCAATGTGGCTACTATAGTATGTGGATTGTTGTGAGGAATGTATGTAAATCATGTGGTGTTAGTTTTGAAATGTGTGGGTTTATTAGTGATTATTGATGATATGGGATGAAATGGATTAATAATTAAGATGAATTTTTTTATTTTAAAAATGATGATATGGTAAATTATTATTTATTGAACTATAAAAAATGGAAATATTTGTAATGAAAATTGTGGGTTTTTCTTTTGAATGGTATGGAATTATATATGGGAGATAAAAGGAAAATACATGGTGTGGGTCAATAATGGCGATTTTATAATATTTATAATAATTTTTTAACTATGAAACTGTGAAGGATTATATGTATGTATTATTATTATTCCTCTAAAGTAATTTTGTAGTGACATTAATGGTTGTTTATTTGTATCGGTGATGTTATGGTGGAGAAAATAATGTGTTGAATGAGTCTTTTATTATGAATCATTATGTCAAGAATTATGTGTGACTTTCCACCCATGTATTATTTTATATTTATATAGGAGCCCAACCCATGTTAGAAACCATTTCTAAAACACAAAATTTATTGCAATCAAGTAGTATATATAAGCCTCTAGGCTTGGTGAGGCTGTTTATCATGGCATCAACACATTCATGCTCTCCCTTAGGAAGTAGTTTATGGTATAGTAAGTGTTATTACCAATAATGAGGTAATTTAGTGATGATAATGAATGATATGATTAGGAAATGTTGTTTATGTTATCAATGTTCATAATACATTATCAGTATAGACATATGATGTGATGAATACATATGTGATAATTTTTCATGTGTAGATGGGATAATTAGCACTTTCTATGTACTGAGATCTAATATTATAGTGATTTGATGATTAGAATCAATTTATTGATGGTATTTTTAGTTATTTAGAGTATTATTATATAATTAGGATGATAGTACATAATTTTTTACATCATGGAATGAGATTGTAAAAATAATTGGAATTTTGTTGTAGGGTACCTATAAATATATTATCATGATATAATTTTCATAACCTTTGTTTCATAATAAGTACACGATCCTTTGTGATGTTGGGAATGGTAAAATTACCTTTGATATGTTTATTTGATCGACTACTTTTTTACTGCAGTATTATTATACTCTTCTATCATTGGAATTAGAGGACTTGAGGAGTTCCTTATTGAATATAAATTTTTTGCTCCCATTTATATAAACTATTTTTAATGTCATCATGAGGGATTTGGTTATTGGAATATTTTATAGTAGATTAGTGTGTGGAGATGATGTTGGTGATACATTATAGGATTCAATTTGTAAATTATTTGAAGATACTATCGGAATTAAATTTCATTTATAATAGGATTTTTTGGTTACATGAAAATAGTATACAATAAACAATGTTATATTGATTGGTTATTATCAAATTATCCATTATCTTTAACTTAATATATTTACGTTAATACTTCATATATATTTATTAAACCATTGGTATTAGTTTCCAAATTGTTGCTAATTGTAGGTGGGAGTTGATGTCAAATCCATCTCTTTATTTAATGTCTATGAAGGGTATCCTTATATTGGGGGTAGTAGTGAAAATGTTCTATCAATGCAGAATGTTAAAGAATGTAATGAATCTTGTTGAGTTGATGTTATGAAGGAATTCATGAGCTGGATGGTGAATAACATTAATTTAACATTATATATAATTGAAGAAAGGGATACAGACTATGTAACAATATTTTAGGGGCCCTCATGATCCTATTAAAGGAACATAATCTTATAAAATGTACTATGTTAATTGATATTTCATGATGGATAAAGACCTAGGAGAAGAACAATAAACCAAAATAATTTCTCCGGGGTTTGAACTATGATTATTTAGAAAATATTTATTGAACATAATTTATGTATTTGAAGCTTTAAATTTTTTACCTGAATGATTATGAGATCTTTATTTCTAATATAGATTAGGGTTGGTTTTTTTCCTATATCAAGCAGTTGTTGGAAGATATATTGGATGATATAACTAACAAGATGAGGGTAAGACTTGATAAAGAGTATGGTCTTTGTATAAATAAATTGAGTTGTTTATATTATTATAGATTAGAAAATTATAATGGTTGAGACTTTTAATTTTAGATAGAATTAATATTGGAGTAGCGGGATATTAAATTCATTTTTATCCATGCTTAGTTTGTGCATTGGTTTTCTCTTATAGTTGGATAGGTTATTGGACTATCACATTAGTGGTAGACATTTTCTATTTGAGAGTGAAAGGAATTTTTTTGTTTCCTAAACTAAATTCCTAAACTAGATCCAATCAAAGTTCATATAATTAATCATATGGTTATCAAAGTGGTAAGAGTTTCTCTCCATCAAATTATAGAATATTTTCCTATGGGACTTAAACATTAGGTTTAAGTATCTTCTATAATTCTCCCCAAACCTATTTCTTAATGGTGGTTCTAGAGTGTAGATCCACGAGGAGGCAATTTTCTCTTATATTTGATATGTGGTCACGTGAATTACATGTCCAATTATGATTGAGTTGTTTAAGATGAATGATATGATCAAAAATATTCATTATATGGGAAGACATAAGATATATTTTAAAGAATTTGAATTATAAATAGGGTCATGGATGTTTAGATAATTCATGTTTTGTCTTATAGAGAGTTCATATCACTGTAATAAATATTCCATTTATTTATCTATTAGTTGAAAATATTATATTAGGATTCATCCAATTGTGTGCTTTACTTGGTGAGGATATTGATATCAATGAAGCTGGTGCCTAACCACCTAGTGGAACCATTGTGAATAGCCTCCATATCTTCTTCAATAGTTTCATCCTCAAATACAGTTTTGAAAACCATAGATTAAAATATGTTTTCAAAAAAATAAATCCTTTCTCTTAGAGGAAAAATAACTAGTGGGGCTAATCCTCATAATGTCCCTCACCATATGGACAAAGAGTGTAGAAAGTAAAAATATATTAAATCCAATATGTTCAGTGTGGATAAAGAGATATGATTAGTAAATTAAACACAATCAAGGGGTTAGAATCAGAATTTCTAGAGGTCCATCTTGTAATGATTATATTATCATATATATTAATTTATTTATTATTTGATTTATTAGATTCATAATAAATAATATATCATGGTTGATTATATGATTTTATAAATATTTATATCTTATTTCAAGTTACCTAATGTTGATAGTGCCACTAAAAAGCCAGTAATGTTTGTTTAATGTGTGTGATTACTGAGAACTAATATTAGTTAAACATCATATATCTCGAAATAATTAATTTTATCGATGACAATATATGATTTAATCCATGGAATGGATTTGTTTTATTATATACATGAGGTTTATATTTCATTGGTAGGAGGATTTTATTATAAATTTTGGATAGGTAGTGTGTATTGTTAATGGGAGGGAGAAATTATTGAATCTGTTAAAGGTGTTTGTGGGTGTTGTAGTCACATCTAGAATAAATGATAAATGTTCAATTAGTGGATCTAAAAGTGAAATAAACTATTGTAATTTAATATTATAGATACTTTTTTCTAATTAATATTAGACCCTACCACATCTTAACAAAATTGAGTAATGAATATGATTTCAATTGGATTTTTTGATGATTTTGATGGATATATTCTGATGATTCTTTATGAGAAGAATTAACTAAGGATATAGGTGTATTATCTAATGATAAATGAATTCATCTAAATGAGTGTATCATTATTGGGTAATCTAGGGTTGTTTCAATGAAGGGTGATATATGTTTGAGGCTATGAATGTATTACTGAAAATTAAGCAATGTAATGATAATAAATATATAATCCATACCAAGGATAGATTTATTTTTTTATCAATTATAGGGATATATAAAAAATTATAAGAATGATTCTATGGTTTGGGTAGCATCATATGTTTTTTATAGAGAATGAAATCCTTGAAAAAAAAAATTTATGTTGTTATGGGCGCATTGATTATGTGGTCATTCCTTTTAATGTCATTAACACATATGATGTTTTCATGGGAGTCATGTGCTCTATATAAAATGATTTTCTAGGATAGATAATGGTCATAATTGTTGATGAAATAAAAATTTACTAAAAAAACAGAATAGAAGCACATAGACCCCCTAAGAGATTATTTATTGGCCCTCTATTACAACCTACTCTTAGGGAATATTTCAAAATGAATGTTTTTATAATGGGTGGTTATTTTCAATTCAAATGGGGTGTATTAATAAGGATTAAAAGTGGATCCATAAAGGGATGAGGTATTTATATCTTGGTAAGTTTATAATAAAACAGTATATGACTATATTATAAATAGTGTAGGACTTGAGAACACCCTTAGAGGGGAAGGGTGAATTTGTGTGTCAAAATTTCCTTTAAAAGGGATGGATCTTATTCTTAAAATATTAATAAAGTGTTAAACCTATCATATTGAATCATGTAATAAACTACCATTCACATAAATAGATAAAAAAATCAATTTTATGTGGTACACAACTCAGTGATAGTCAAAGGAACATATGCTGAAAATGTTTTGGTCGTACCTGAATCCACTAATCTGCACTAGTTGTCAAATATATATGATCAAACACAATCACTCTATTATATGATCACTACCTTTATCAGACTATATGGATAGTACAAATCCTCCCATGAAAAATATATATTGTCTCTCCCTTTGCCTCATCTTTGGGTGATGTCTCACACATATTTATCATCATGAAGGTCGCTTCAATATATTGTCATATAAGTCTTCTTCCCTAACTATCATGTGACTCTTCATGAGTTGATGTCATAAATTTATGCACTATAAAGCCATGTTCACTAAATCATGATGTTCAATATGATCATTCATGAATCTCTTTCATCAGTTTCACTACCTTCATGATGCAAACTACCTTCATAGAAAAAACAACCCTTACAAACCTCACAGATTCATCGTGGAATACCTCATCATCACAAAATCCCTTTTTCGCAAATAGTTGAGAAATTGTCAAGACCAAGATTGTGTTTTCGTGAAGCTCATGATCACTATAAATACATGATTCATGAAGCTATTTCCCCTCAATAATTCAGAGCGAGTCAACCATTACAGCCCAAAATTTCCTACCAAAAAAAGCGAGGTTAGCCTCATATATATAGTTTTGTTCTTTCACTATGTTATTATTCATCCAATGATATTTTAGTGTACCATTAAAAAATCATCATGAAGCCCCTCCATTCGTGAATCTCTAGTGAAATTTTTTGTAGTCATTGATCTTACCATCAACATGTCATGCATTCAGGATGATTCACTTCTTGTAGTCATGGGGAACACCGTAAACTCTCCACACACTCATGACGATCCATACCTTCACAAAGCTCATCCTTTGTGAAAATTATTCTCATTGAAACTCGTTTTTTACCATATTTATGAAATTTTTATTATATAAAACAACATTTCGTTATACTAACCTCTTCCTCAATATTTCAATCCTAAAAATTTGGCAATCCCGCGGAAAAAACTCCACATTCAATATTGTAGTAATATTTTACTATTTAGTCTCTTTCCATGAAATCTCCCTGATTATCAAAGTTTTTATATTCACTATAAAAAACAAAAATCCATTTCTATTAAATAAAATCCTTGATTCCAATAATCTCCACCTTTGGTTTTTTTGGAAATCTAATGAATGTTTTTATAAAACACAAACCGCTATCAAAACATAATTCTTGAAAAGAAAATTATCTAACACTCAAAGTATACAAGAGAAAAGATCAGTGTGGAAAACATGATGGGAACCATGAATTGGGTTCTCATATTTTGGAATTCTTAAATTTGTCTAAGGCTGGCTCAAATCATGTCATAGAAACCTTGAATTTCTTGAGTCATTTCCCCATAACACTTCATTGTCATCATGTCAAAGAAGCATTGCATGGTTTTTCAAAAACCATTGCTCACTACAATTTTATAACATTAAAATTTAACTTTCTCCATTCTACCCCTTTATAAATAAACACAATGGCCATGTATTTATACATGTTGATCTCAAAACACACCCCCTTGATCGTATCACCCCCATTAACATACACCAACTTCACAAAAATATTAATATAGTTAACACAATTGTGGAGAGGGAAACAATCATAACCTCTACATGTATTGAAAGGTGTTTGAACACTAAGGTTAAAATGGTGATTCTAGAAAACATGTGTCGTCAATGCCTTGATCGGAATGTCTTCCACATAGTTATAAGTTCCAACATGCTCTATTTTTACCTTTTTAATCTTTTTAACTAATGAAGTTATGTCTGATCTCAATACGTTTTATACAAGAGTGGTGAATATGATTTTTTTTATCATCGATCACACTTTTATTGTCACAGTGAATCTCTATTGGTTTTTCACATCATCACCAATATCCGTCATTTTTTTCACCATCCATAATATCTATTTATAAGATTTTTTTGTATAGATATGAACTTCTTCAACTGTACTAAGAGAAGTGTTTTCTTATTCCTTACTCAACCATCCCACTAATTACTTTCCAATAAATAACACTACCCCATGTGGAGACTTTTTATACACCAAATATCAAGCCAATTATAATCATAAAATTTTGAATGTTCATTTTCTCATTCTATAGTAATATATAATCACCTATTATGAGTACATTGAATTTTCATCATGATTATTTTAACTTCATCCAAATGATCATACTCTAGAATACTTTTAAATATAGATTCTAATCATTTTGAAAATACAATATATATCATTTTTCAAATAAAGTAAAATAATATTCCAATGATTATGATATATATGGTGGGATCCACTAATGTATCACTCTCATGTGTTCCATGTTGTTTCCCAACCACAATTGGAGTTGACATTTTTTTGGATTCATGCATATTGTATTTATTCAGTATACCTCTAATATATTATCCCGAGAATAGGTATTATAATTCTTATTATGATTCACCTATATCCCCAAGTTGTATGTGATATCACCAATCATAAACATTTTAAATTATGATTTTATGTCTTTAAAAAATTCATCCATTGACCCATGTCTTTTTACAACAAAAATAATATCATATACATATGCAAAACCAATAAATTGATCTTTTAGAGAATAATTTACATATATATTTTGGTTAAAACCTCCCCTTTTAAATTAAATATTTTTCATATATACATCGAGACAAGAATACCATTCATGTGGTTCCTACATAGTACCATAGAGATCCATATTTAATCTAGAAAATTTTTTAGCATCGTTTCATATTTGAAATACCACTGGTTGGTAAATGTATAATTATTCTTGAAAAACTCCATTTATGAATGTTGTCTTGACAACCGTCTAATAAACTTTGTATCCTCTTGGGATTTATATATCAAGGGAAATCATGATTTACTATTGTCTCTCTACTGGAGAGAATATTTATTCTATATAAATTCTTTAATCCACGCATAGCCTTTACACACTATACATACCTTATTTATGATCACATTCCCTTTCTCATAAAATTGGTTTTTAGGGATACACTTGGTACTAATCACAATTTGGTATTTAGATCTCGTACTAAGAAATGTTGTCGAGTTCTTATTAATCTGATCAAGTTCTTCATTCGTGGCTTTAATCCTTGAATCATCATTTGCTACATCTTCAAATGAGGTTGGTTTAAAATTTTAATGGAATGAATAATGTTCTTAAATCTTAATTCTCTATGTCTATGTGGGGGATGTTCAATGCCCAATGATGTTGGATTGGTAAATTATTCCCCTTCTATTTATTTTATGAGGTTTAGAAGATGTTTCTTATGTCATGGATTCATCTTTGGTTTCATCTTTTAAATAATAATTATTTTATGTCCCTTTAATTTTTTATATTCCATTCACTACTTCTTCATTTTATTTTGTTCTAATCCCACATTCTTCCCCATTTTCTATCATATCGGCATAATGAATCCTTGAGGTATTTTTGGTTATATATTCAATGATCAAGAGGTCACTTTTTTCACAATTCTTCTAAAATTACTGTTAAAAAAATTAATGATTTACTATTATTTTAATATCCAGGTAATATTCCCCCTTATCAAAATCACTATACTATTAAAGATAGCCTTATTTGTTTTAGAGAAAACATTTACTTCCAAAGACACAAAAAAACACCAGATATGGCTTATTTTCATGAAACAAGACATATGGTGTCTTTGTTTCTTCTTTTTAAAGCCCAATTCGATTTTGAGTATAAAAAACTACTTGAAAATCCACTTCATTGTAATGAAAAGAGATATCACACTAAATCAGCATAGTTCTGGCCATATTGTTCACTTAATGATTTCTATTCTCAAAAACACTATTTTGTTGTGGGTTCTCACTATATCCACCTCATGATTTATTCCATGATTCATTAGTAATTTTCAAAATCAATAGATTTTTATTACCCTCCATTTTTATATCATAAAACATTGAGTATGAATCGAGTAACATTCATTGCTACTATATGACAAATTTTCATGAAATCAAGAACTTTTCATTTCTTGTGTATAATCATTACACATGCCATTATACAATAATCAACAATAAATAGAAAAAATTACCTCTATCCATATGTTATATCAATGTTTAATTGGACAACATATGTTTTTGTGTATGATATTATGAATATTTTTTGATCATTTTTTCTTTGGATGATAAAAACTACAAAACAACATTCCACACACTCTAGGAACACATGTATTTTCCCAATCACACTTTTGGATGGGGATATCCATGACAATCATAATCAGGGATATAAATTCCATGAATTTTTGTTTAATGGGATCCAGCCTCCTATTCTGCATGTTATTTTCTTTTTCAACTTTCATGTATCATATGTACACTTTAGTGTCAAACCGATATAAGTTGTTATCTATTCTACATCCTTTCATGATAGAATTTCCTAGAATTCCTTTGATAGTTAACCATTTTGATTAAATATTACTATCAATATAGATTCATATAGTTGGCTTACCCTCATGATATTATATTGAAAAACATTGAAATAAAGAAAGTTCATTTTCTTCATCTTGTTAATTTCCAGTTCTGTACTTCTACTACCTTTGATATTCAATGAACTATCATTAATGAACCTCACTATTCAATCAATATTTTTTCATAATATTCTTTAAAAAATATGAATTTCTCATCATATAGTATAAGATTCAATTATCATGAATCCATGTGTTACTATTATTTTTAGCTCTGATACCTTTTTTTACAGTATTGGATTTTACGATTTTCATCTTCTCCATAAACAAGATACATGATTGAGTGGTAGATAATGATGTCCTTTCGAGTCACTTCTCATATGAATTGGTTATTCATACTCATCATGTTTTCCTATAGTAGAATAGCTATTCACAATAAAAACTCCACTAGGTTGGAGGTTAATGACTTTTCTCTGAGTTTTTTGGGTAATTATCCCACCATTCCTTTTCAAGTAATAAATAGCTTCTTAAACTATATTTAGAACAAAGAAAACAATATCCATAGGAACTAATTTTTATATATGATTAAGGATAAGTTTTTATTCCCCTATCTTGACTTATAATATCATCCCTATCCAGATATTTTCTTGCCTCTTCACAAATGACATGATATTGTCCAAATATCCATAGAATAGAAATTTTATAAGAGGAATCTTTTTCTCACATCTATTCCTTCTTATATCTTTTTCATTTGAAAAAATATCTAACTAGTGATCATATCTGAATAATCTAGGATAATTATCATATCTCTTTTTGGTTCGATTTGAATATTTATTCATTAGAGCATTATGTGTCTTTTTTATGTCTAACATTATCCTTCCCTTTATTTTAGCTCATCTTGTTTTCATACATGATGTCTCATCATCTCAACCAATTAAACTTTTTATGTTATATGTGGATCTTTTATCATTAAAATCATTCAAAGCTATTTCATTACCATGATTAGCTCTTTCAAAAATCTTAGAATCTGAGAATATTTCATGCTATATTTTCTTATTTTATTTTTCATTAATTTGATTCACTTTATAGTTTACTCTTTAGAGTATGAACATGTCATTCAATACCCTCAACTATCATGGCCTTCTCCAATAGCTTGGATGCATGGTCATTGATGAAATTTTCCTGTTCTTCAATCCCATGATTAAATTATACTATATCTTCTGAGAATTCAATAGTTTTTAATGTTATTTTATTAATTATTACATTTGATAAATTTCACCATCAACGTTATCAACATTTTATGATGACTCTTCACGAACTTCTCACCACATAATGTTTCCATTTATTTGTTTTACAACCATATCAAGAGAATCATCTTGTACCATATTGAGATCCACATCACCAGTCATCTAATTATCTATAGACATATCTTTTAATGGTTCTGACTTTTCAACTGTATCCATCTTTGATGCTCGAGATCCATATCTAAAATTTGGTTCTTCATCCTAAAAAAATTCATCATCAACTTGTTCATCATTATATATGAAACTATTTTATTGTAATTTTATTCATCAATTGAAGTCTTCCATTTATGGAAACATTTTCTAAGGGTTTTTCTTGTTTCTAGTTTCATTATTTTAATCATCAATCTTCTATGAGGTAGAATAAGAAATGTCCCCAACTCTACCACATTGAAAATGGTCCATAATTTTCTTTCCTTCAATTCTACCTTTTCCACACTTGAATTTCACTGAATATAGATAAATATGTTTTATTTTTAATTATCTTCATCAATGATATCTCCTAAAACCTCATAATTTTCAATGGACTTGTGTGTTATTTCCTTCCCTATTTGAGTTTTTGCACTATCTAGTTTGAGTCACATTTCATAAGCCACCAAATGGCTCAGTAGATCATCCAATTAATGTTTAGATATATCTATTTCTTAAAGTGTTGACAATTTTATATTGTTGAGTGGTGGGTGACTTCCCACTATTTTTTATAATGTTTTTGTAATTGATATATTTAATGAGTCATCATATATTTTTAATAAAATGGGTTATTTTATTAAAAATAGTTATCTTCTTTTTCATCAGGCTTCATTTTAAGATTGTCAAACATATTATGTGAAACAGGGGGTTTAATATCCTTCAATTTTTCATCTCATTCATATATATTTCCTAGTTTTCCCACATAGTCAGGGTTGATGGGAAACTCATCACCATCAAATAGATTTGATCATATAAAGCTATAGTGATGACATTCTTTTCTTCGGAATCTATATCGACCATTTCCAATTCTTTTTTATTCATAGTAAAACTAGTTCTAACAGTGACCTATATTCCTTTTTGGGTGAAAAAAATAACTTTTATTTCAATAGATCGTAGATGATATCTCATACTATTCTTACAATTCTAGATGTTGTTTCTATCAACGTTAGGGACTACCAATACATTTAATGAATTCTCCATGATAACAAAAGAGGAAAGATTTAACTCTAGAAAAATGTACCCACTAATACCAATTTTAGGATCCTGGAACACCTTAAGTAGGAAGGGGTAAATTAGTTTGTCAATTATTTAATTTAAAGTGATTGATATTATTCCTAATTAAGTAGTAACTTGTTAAACATGACTTATGTAATCATATAGTAACCAATCATTTACAAGTAGAGAGACAATACAATAATTTATGTTGTTAACCATTAAGGCCTAGTCCAAGGATTGTTTTCCAATAGTGTGTCAGTCATACCTAAATCCCATAATGTTCAATATTTATGGAATAAAAATGTTCCGAAATAGTCACTGTGTTCTTGGAACACATCATTTTTAAGTTGGTAGGGGTAACCCACTACCACCCTCAGAATGCTTCTATTGAAACCCAATGGTCACTACATTAGGTGAAGTCTCACTTAGTTTAATGAATTGATGGTCACATTAATATATTAGAATTTATATTTTTTAACTAAATATCATGGTACTCTACTTTCATAGATGTCCTAAATTGATGCACTTTAAATAACTATTCACTAAAACTAGATGTTTGATACAATAATTCAGGAAGATCCTTCAATAATCCCACTACTTTCACGAAGAAATCTATCTTCATGGAAAGAACTTCCATTACAAACCTCACTATGTCATCATAAAATACCTCACCATTATGGAACAAATTTTTCCAAGATATATGTGTATTTTTCAAGACTAATATTATCTTCTTTTTATTATTAATATCACTTTGAATACATTATTTTCAATGAAATTTTCCTTCTTGAATTTAGAGAAATTCAGCCTTTAATCAATAACATTTCATATAAAAATGTGTTGTATCATCATATATATAAGCTTGATCCTTCACGAAGCTCCCATGCCTCCATCAAATTTTTGATAAACCTTAAAAAATAATCTGCATAATGCTCATCCATTTGCTAATCTTTAGTAAAAAAATTCGTTGTCCTGAATATAACCATCTGCTCAACATGAATTAGAAATTCTCCACTTCTCATAGTCATGGAAAACATCGAAAACTCCTCACACAATTGTGACCCTCAATACCTTCATGAAGATACACATTTGTTAAACATATTATTATTGAAACCCCTTCTTTTACCATATTAATGAAATGTTTTTTCTAGAAAACAACATTTCACAATTCTATCCATTTCCTCCATATTTTGTGCCCAAATATTTAGAAATAACAAGGGAATGAATCCACCATCAATACTTTAGTCATAATGAACTATAAGATAATTTTCCTTACAATATCCCTAATCATCTAAGTGTGGATTGATAACCAACCAAAACATACTACATTTCCAGCATATAATGTTCTTGGTTCCAAAACTGGGTCTAGTAGGATTTTATGTGATGTTTGTGTCTGAACTCTCTTGATTCACCACTCCATTGGAATCCCGAAATAGAAAATAACATAAATACGTATGGATATATCATTTTATTAAATATTTTAACTATAAATAGATGTAGATGATTAGTTATCCCATTATTGGAACATCATTGCAGGGGTGGTGAAAAAGGTATTAATCAATTCTTTCTATTTGGGTTTGGGTTGTGTTTTAATATAGAAGAGGGAGGTGATATATAATGGTTCATTATTATTGAATCCACATGAGTGTATCCTTACAAAAAATAAACATTATTTAGATGTACTAGTCTTCAATCTTCAGTTATTGACAAATTACCACATTTTATAGTGATTTGTGGACTTCATGGAGTAGAGGGACTTGAGATATATCTTACTTTATCATGACCTAATCATATAACAGTGGATGTGGAAGGAGTTTCATCAAGATAATCATTTAAATATATCATATACTTTAGAGATGTCAAATATTATTGCTGACATGACAATATAGAATTCATCGGGAGTGTATTTTAGGAGAGCAGTGATTCATGGAGTATAAAGAGAGGGTTAATAACTTTTCATATTAGTGTATAAGAGATTAATAAAAGTGGGTTTTTGTATCATATGGTAGAGTAATCCATATTTTTGTGGTCAATGTATGATTATTTATGGAGATACTTAGATAATGATGCGATTAATGATCATTTTATATATAGTGATGACAAATAATTTTGGGAAAAGTATGAGTGTCAATAGATTGGGTTCTAGGGGAGATTTTTCATTCCATCAGTGATATGAGTGTCTATACATAATGTGTTCTATGGTTTACCCCAATTTTTGTATATATCTCTCTCCATTGTTTAATATATATATCAATAGGTAGGTTTGGTGGACCAAGATTATAGAGACCATAGAAAAGATCATAGTATGTTCCTTGGATTTCTAGTAGGTGAAGTATGGTAATGTTGTTCCTAGAGGTATGTAAAAGGTCATTGTATGTTCCCAGGTAGAGTAAGGGTTACATACATTTGTATTTGTTCACAAGTATACAATGGGACTAAGGGGGTGTCTTTATTTGTTGCTGGTCATGGAAAACCTAATGAAATCATCCGATTTCTGAGAAATTATAGAATCATGTGTTGTAGATACTATTAAGAAGTTGTACATGGATGAGATAGTGTGATTTAATATGTCTAATGAGGTCCATCATTTCCATTAAGGATAATTATTTGAACTCATAATTTCATGTTGATCATTATCATTATTTGAACTACCTATTGGGACATAAAATATATTTCTACTTTTATTATGATGTGAAGATATAGTGGCGTTTCTAGACCAAGTATGATATGTTAATTTTTTTATCATAGATTTTGGTGGGATTTGGATAAAATAGTTATAATTTCTAGTGATCAAATACAATAATAGTTACCACTATTCCTTCAACAAAATGCCTATTGAGGATTTGTATAGGATTTAATTGTTGATCCCAATTATACTAGACAAATATTAGAGTGTGCACTATCGTCGAACTATATGTGGTGAATAGAAATAATTTAGAGGTACAGTTTATTTGAGAGAGGATGAAGGTATCACATCACCATTAAAATTATTATTAAGATTATGCGAAGAGAAACTTAGTGTATCATGTTTTAAGTCATGTGTCTTCAATGGTATTCATGAATTATGGTTTTCTGAGTATCAGTTAGGGGAATAATTTATCTATTATTTTTTCCCCTTGAGGATTTATGGGTCATATAATTGAGGTCGTGTACTGATTTTAACTGCCCATACTTTTTGATAGAATCTAAAATGTCTTCTATGTGATTAAAATAACCTATAATAATCCCCAATATAAATTATCATGGAGATTTTCAGGTATATGATGATGAATTATTTGAGAAGAGTCTGGTTCAGTTCACAAATTTTTAAGAAAAGTTTTTATATGGATGGCCCATTCCATGGGGTTGTGTTCAATTAATTAATGAAATTTTAGGAAGAATTCACATCAAAGTGCATCAATGACAGGAACTCTATATCCCTAGTTTTTTACTTTTTTCTATGATGATTGAGTTTATGTTTTTTATAGAATAATATTTCTCCATATGGTCATTTTTATGTTCTTATTTATTGTGATTTCGTGCTTCAAAAATACTGCCAATTCATTTAAAGTGGTATCATCCATGGGGGAGTGGATATAGATATAGATTCCTAATAATGGAAGTATCCCACTGTTTTTATGTATTATTAATATTTTGATTATATTGATATTTCAGAGAGGTGTCAAAGGGGATTTTAAATTGGACCATTCCCTAATTCCATCCAATACTAGTTTTTTCATTATCATAGATGGGTGTTGATTGAGGGGCATATGAAGTATTGTTAAGAATGTTTTTTAACTATTTCATTGTGTTTTCATGTGTTTATAATTCATTTTATGAGATTTGGGTGGGGAGTTCTAGGTGTTCTGGGAGTGTTGTCTATCTGAAGGACGGCCCAACCATATTGTTAGGTGAGATTTAGACTATTTTAGAGTTGTACCGTGAAGAGGATGATTGTTTTGGAAGCTATGTTATATATTTATGTTCTTTTTGGGATAAATGGTTCACAATAAGTATTAGAATGTATAGGCTATCTATTGTATTCAATGATTTTCACGGAGGTAACATCTTTTGAGAAAGGGGGAATATCACCATGAGATTAGATCAATGAATTTTCATGGCATAGGTTCTCAAAAAACATTATATTTTGATTTCTAAAGGGAATTATGTATTAGAAGGGTACACAATGGAATTTACCATTTTAAATTGAATGTTATTTCTCAAAATAAAATTTACCCTTTTCAATGTTTATTTGTTGGTTCTCAAGGTTGATTAATTCCATTCAATTATTGATCAATACATTCTCATAGTTTATTTATTCATTCACATAGTTGATCTATTTTTTATCATGGTTTATTATTTCATTCCCGTGGTCAATTTTATTTTTCATAGTAGGGGTAATCTTTTTCACATTTTGTTATATTTTTATTATCGTTGATCGATTCCTTTTCTGAATCACATAAATTTTCATCACATTCGATTTATTTCATCACATGTTTTATCAGTTGTTTATCCTGGTCAATCAATTCCTTTATTTGGTTGATCTTTTTTTAAGTACACTATTTCAATCATATAGTCAATCAATATATTCACATGGTTGAACTATTCTATCAGATTTTATATCATTTTATTCACAAAATTAATCCATTCTTTCTCTTGAACATTATTTTTTCATGGTCGATTCATTCCTTCACATAGTCATTCATTTTATCCAAATAGATGATATGTTACATCACATTGGTAATATTTTTAATATAATAGTTGTTTTATTCAATCATAAATTGTAATATATTATTCTCATGGTTGATCATTTCTCACATATGGTGAATGAATTTTTAAATTTTAAATTTTATCTTTAAAATAGAGAGATTTTTTCAAAACATTTTGAAAAATGATTGTAAATAAAAAATTGTATTTTATTATCATATATATATATATATATATATTTAAAATCATATTCATTATGAATATATAAATTATTTACATTCCTTAGTCCTCGTAACTTTAAATTGGTAATTCCAAAGAAACTAACTTTTAGATACACCAAATGAAATATTGATATTTTTATCAGGGATATTTAAAAACTGTATCTGGCATTATAATATATTGTGTTCCCTTTATTCATATTTTCACATACTTCCTTTGATTAAAAAAAACAATAAACATATTAATTATATTTTGTGTCATCATCTGTTGACCAAATGGATTTCTCTTCATCGTTCCAGAATATTTTATAACTTGGTTTACTAATTTATTCTTATATTAGAGTGGCACATTTTTTGTAGGAGTTTATTTTTATTTTATATTACTTTTTTCCTAATATGTGTGGTAAAATTTATTAGGCACATAACTTTTTCCAATACATCTGGTGACATTATCTTCTTTTTCCACTTTTTTTATACATCATGTTTTGAAAATTATTTTTATAGTAGGAGATAGGTGTTCTCACTTTTTTATGCCTACATTCAATTAAAATATTTTTTTTGCAGTAGGTGGGTAGGATGGATTAACTATTGATAATGATGAACCATGTAAAATTAAATTAAAGAAGATGTGGCACATTTTAATTTTTATGAGATTTCTTATAATTATTCTGGGATGATTATTATAATTGATTTTAAGATATTGTTATATTTTTTTTTTAATTTTGTCAATTTATTATCCCTTACTATGTATTTTAAGACTTGTTGTCTTTAAAAAACCACCCACAAAAGGATAAGAACATATTTTTGGTCATGAATATATTGTTTTGTATTTCTTGAACTATGTGAATGTACAAATAAAAAGGATAAATCATTAAGAATACAAATTATAAATAATTTTTTAATGAATTTATGGGTTATAACTCATCTTCTTTTTATTCAACTTTGTTTTTGGTCATACTTGTGGTTGTGTGGACTTTGTGTGGTATTTACATTGAAGATGGCTATTATTTAAAAAAAATAGTTAGAGGAAGTTTATATATAGATGTTGGTATGTGGTTCTTAATTCCTTTGGTTAGAATACGTGTTATTTATTATTTTAGTAGAATGCTTGATATATAATATAATATTAGAAATGATGAAATGGTAATGGTTTGGACTTATATTTATATATTTAATATTATTTAATTAATTTAATAATTATGAATTTGATGTAAATAAATGGAAATTATATTATGATGCCGTTATTAGTGGTCTACATGAAATATAAAGTTAAATATATTTATTAATAAATAGTGTAGGATATTTAATATTATTGAAACAAGGTAGAATCTATTTTTAAAAGGATGAAAAGTAGGATGTGTGTGTGTTTGTTTTATGTGGTCTAGTTTTGTATAGTAGTGGAAGTGTGTGTTAATGTTAGAATGGGATTAAGAATAATTATACAGTTATAAATATCTGATTAAAACCCATTATCTAAGTCACGTGTGTTAGACACACACACACACACACACACACACACATATATATATATATATATTGGTTTTTTATAGTAAATTTTATATCCTCACCACCCATGTATATTACCATGTACCACCACCCAGATGTTCTATGGGGCTTTTCAAACATATATAACTATCGAGGAATAAAAAAGTGATTATAAAATCTACCATAGTATTCCTTTAGTAATATTTTTGGGAAATGGAGTAGTTGGTGGTCCAGTTTAGTCTAATTTGAAGCCATAGTTAGGGGAAATTAAAATTTAGGGGAAGTTTTGTAATATAGATGGGGTTAGTGTGGTTAGATGAGGGAATAATCTTGATTTCATTTAAATTTATGTTAAAACATTTCCCTTGTTGTAAATTTGTAGAAGGATTTGTTAGGACAATGTAGTGGGATGAGAGTACTGATTGATGAAATTGATGGCATCATCGGATAATGATCCTTTTGTTATGAAAGGTCTGTTGGATTGTCACTTGAAGCACATAACAGATGAATGGATTCTTGGATATGCAATAAAATGTAATGGATATTACCATAGGATATTTGACATTGGTGTGTGAGACAGGATAAATAATGGGAATTATATTAGGGATACTTTAATCAATTTTTTCTTGATATTATCTTACTATGTTCTTACATTATGACAACCCTATATTTATTACAAACATAAACATGATTTATTACATAAAACATCACTTGATATAACAAATAAGATCGATTTGTTTAGTGTATTTAGGGCCTAGGATCAATACATAGATACATAAATGATGAAATAAAACATTTTTATTTAATACTTCCTTTACATGACCACTACATTCCTTCGTACTTTGCATTTCATGGGATAACCTGAGGACATGCATAAGAAAAGGGTGAGCAATAAAGCCCAGTAAGGGAATACACATGGAATAACATGAGGATAACAATACATGTTAGAAAATGGGCATATCAATTGATAATAAGAGAAACATGAACATAATTTCATGATAAAGCATGATAATCATAACAAGGAAATTTGGTAACAACACTTAACATGTAATTAGCATGAGCCAAGGACCATTGCACATGGAGCATGAGTAAATACAAATTTCACATGAAGCACAAGTAAACACTTGTTTCAATATAATTAGAATGATTCAACACTCATTTCACAAGATGTATCATGATACTATACTTTACCGAATGCATTGGAGCGCTATAAGGGCGCAGCCTTCTTAAACATTTCATTTCATGCATAAGTGTGCCACATGGATCATAAAATGTGGATTAATAAAACATAATCCTTTATTAAATGATTATGGAATGTGGAATTCATAAATGAAAAATTATAATCAATAAGTAAATGTGCATAAAGGTGAATACCCTTGATGGATAAATGTTCATGGTATTCACTACACAATGGCATTGGCATAGAAAATCGGTTCAATTTCAGCAGCGTAATGGCGTGACATAAAAATTCATAAAAATGGTTGATGAGAGGTAAATGGATGTATATTCATATTTAAATGAAATTTATAGCAAGGTGGTCATATAGGTACATGTCCAAAAAAAATTAATGGAGTTTAGATTCATGATACAAAAGTATTGCTTGAATTTAAGAGGAGAGAGAAGTTCCTTTCAGAATTTCAGCATAGTAACGGGTGTACATGGGAGGAATTTAATGAGAGAGAAATGGGTATCCCATCATTGAAACATTAATAGGGAAGCATGAGGGAGGTGTGAAACCATACTCCAACATTTAAAATTGAAATTAAAAGGGAAAAACAACATAAATAAAACTGGAAAAAAATGAGAAAAGAAGAAAAAACCCTTACTTGGAAGTGTGTTTCCAATGGCTTGACAGAGGCTTGAGAGAGGATTCTTGGGATCTTGGGGCACCTTGGTAGGACTCTAGAGAGAGTAGGGTAGAAATTGGGCGAACTACAAAGGATTTTAGTGAGGAGGAAGTGGGAACTTGGGTGGGTTTATATAGGAAAGGTGAGGGAATTCATTATTATTTAGGTTTGGGTCCCCTTACATTAAATCAATCCAAACCACAAACCATACCATGGTTTTTGCCCATGGTTATTGGAAAATATAAGAGAAAAAGAATATTTTATATTTCCAATTTCCGAACTTCTTAAAATAATAGGGTTTCTTATGTGGAGGTGAGTCACACTCCCATGAAAATTAAGTTAAAAAGGCAAGGTGTTTAAAAAGTCTTCAGGGGTCCATTAATGCTTTGAAAAGTAAGTCAAACAAACCCAAAATCACATTACTTTAAAGATAAAACATATATTGGCCGATAATAAATATTATAGTATTTTATTACATCACTATTGGGACATTATGATGTCATAAAATACATTATATATTTAAATGGTAATTAATTTTTACCCAAAAATTTGACAGTCTCAGAAAACTATGAAAAATTCACCGTTGGATAAATTTGATGTCATGATTCCATAATTAACATTTATTTTATGTAAATAATTTTCTAAATATGTTAATTTTCACTATTAAAATAAAAAACGACATTTATCGAAAATTCATGGGTTTTGACCAAAATGGCTTTCAAACCTTAATAAAAATTATAATTTCATTCATAAAATTATAAGATCATTTATATTTAATAAAAATTAATTTAATAATAATAATAATATTTTATTTAAATATTACTTAATTAAAAAATCCCTCAATTTAATAAAATACAATTCTTAATTAAATAATAACTAAAAACATTATTTGTACTTTAAAAACTATTTACAATGTATCAATAATGAAAAGAATGTATATTAATTATTATATACAAAAAAATAATATATCTGAACATAGTACTATTTATTTGTTACATAACCCCGTAAAACAGCTGTATAAGACCTAAGGGTAAGGTGTGCGATGGTGACCGACTCTTGGGGTGGCTCGGATAACATCGCTCGAGTGGTAATTTCTACCAACTTCCACTTTTCCCGTATACAGTCTTGTTCGAGCTTGACATTATGAATCTCAACTTGGGCTTGGTCAAGAGCAAATCACAAGGACGCCACCTCTTTTCCGAGCTCCAAAAAATGGGCTTCATATGTAGCAATTCTACTAGATGTTGCCATCACTTCTTTTGTCTGTGTAAATTTTGATTTTTTAAGGTGATATATTTATACTAATCATTTGATCAGTGTTCAATGGATATATTTGCAATATTAAAAATTAATATCATAAAACCAATGATGTTGAAATTTTATATAAACATAAAGAGATGTTTAATTAGATCAAGAGGTATTTCCGTTGATGAATCTTTGGGCCGTTACAATATTTCACCCTTAAGAAATTTTGACCTCGAAATTTTCATTTTCCCACACTAAAACAGATGTGGGTAATTTTCTAATTGCATAGAACTTTTTCTCTATGATCTACGATATTCACCGGTTTCTCCTCATAAGAAAGATCATCATCAAATTGTACCACCTTAGAAGAGAGTACATGGGAAAGGTCAGGTATGTACTTCCTTTAGATCGATACATGAAAGACATCACGTACTTTGCCCATAGTAGGTTGAAGTGCTAGTCGATAGGCCACAACCCCGAAATGATCAAGAATCTCGAAGGGGCCGATGTACCTTGGAATTAACTTCCCTCTCTTTCCAAAACTCATGTCATTCTTCCATAGAGATATACGTAGAAAAACCATGTCTCCAACTTTAAACTCAAGGTCTCATTGAAAATTATCTTCATAACTCTTTTGTGGACTCTAGGCTGCCTTGATATGCTGCTGAATGGTTTTCACCTTCTCCACCATTTCCTCGACCATTTATGGTCCAAGTAGCTTATGTTCACTAACCTTATCCCAACATGTTGGTGTTCTACACCATTTCCCATACAGGGCTTCATATGGTGCCATTTGGATGCTCGAGTGGAAACTGTTATTATAAGAGAACTCAACCAGAGGAATGTAACACCCCGATATTTTATGATAAGTATTCTCTTTAATTTATTTGATGTCATGTGTTTTATGCTACAACAATATTACCTTCTCTTATACGCCAAACTGTATTAGCTTGAAGTATACACAACACTATTCTTAGATTGTGTCACACATTTTTTCAAGTTCGTTTTATAATAGTCATTCTACGCAACATTGTGGGTATATATATATATATATATTCAATGTATAAATGAAATAAGGTTGGATTCTGTTATACGAAATAATAAAGGAGTCTTGCACAACATGCAACCTTTACTTGTCTTGCAATACACGCAATCGCGAGCTTCCTCTATAGCGTGTGTTGTACGCAATACCGGGTTTTACTAAACAATGATATATTATTATAATATTATTATGAACTAGCCGTTATGAATAGTATTAACTAAATTTTGAATTTTATAACATTATTATTCATCGTAAACAATTTCTAGAATATATTATTAGAATAAAATCATTTTTTCGGGTAAAATATGTATTTTTTAAAAAAATGCTGATTTGCTGCCTTTTGATGGTGCACCCACATTAAATCTAGTTTTTGACATGTTTATAAGTTCAATTTGAAAAACTAAAATTCTTCTTTTGAATCAGGATATAAAAATTTACTTTGGATAAATTTTTTATATTATTCTGGTAACTTTCACATTTTGATGAATAGTAAAAACACGCTATATTTTAATTAAAAACAACTTTTTTTATCGTAATAATTTATATGGTTAAATAATAATATTTGTGATTTTAAAGTATAAATAGAATATATTTTTACCATTTAATATAATTTATTTCATAGCATTGATTTTACATTAAATTCGTTGGTTAAATCAATTTAATCTTTTGCATTGTTTTAAAGAAAACCCCGTTTTCTTTCGACAACGGGATTAATTTTAATTTAATTTCTGCAACTTTTGTGTATTGAATTTGGAAAAATGGATTCCATATTTGGAATCAGTGGGTCCAAATTTCTTTAATTAGCTACTTTTTATTTTTGGGAATTATGAATAGTAACTACGGTAAATTTTATTTACCATAGTTAAATGTAAATCGGGTAATTATGGGTAAATATAATATTATAAAAATACCCTAACACATACCAAAATTCTATTGGATGGCTAAAAGTTGACCCATATAACCTGAGGGTCGTATTAGAATCATTTTATGGGCTTTTGACCATGAAAATAATTTAATTATTATTAAAACCAAAGAACTTGACAACATGTCACTCTCTTAAATCTTATAAGTATAATAATTTTAATTTAGTGGTAAAAATTATAAAACATAAAAAATGAATAGTATACGGAAAGCTAATAAAATTATCTCCATCATGATAATTTAATTAGAATTTTTAGGGATTAAATAGTTGTCATTAATGGTGATACATTAATGATACAGAAATTATTTATTAAGTGGAAAATAAGTAATATAGTTTTTATTGAAATAATAATACCCATTAAAAGGACCTCAAACCTGACAAAAACTTATTGGTAGTATATATCTACTCCTTAATCATCTAATGACCAAATATATGACCGTTTGGAGCCTTATAAAAGTGATTATGACACTTATTTTATTTTATTTTAAATGATGCCAAAGTTGTCACCTTCATAATTTAATAAATATAACAATTTAAATATTGTGATTTTAAGATGATAAATTCTAGTAAAAGTATTATTGTGAAATTTAATAGATTTATATTCATCATAGGAATTTATTTTTAATTTTTATGCAAAAAATCATTATATTAAATAATTGTACAAATATTTTGTAGTAATTATTTTATTAAGAGATAAACCACATAAATTGTTTTAAAAATAATAAAATAAATATTATATGAACTATTTAATGTTATCCACTAATTTTATAGATACATATGTCCTTTTATGAATATATTAATGCTTTTAGTTCAAACATATCTTCTGTATATGTTTTATTTAAATTCAAATAAATGAATAGTGTCAAAATTGACACTATTGTTATTTTATAAAAATAACATATTATAAAATTGTTTAAAAATCACAAAAATATTTAAAAATTATAAATTTAAATTTATATGGTCTATAATGTTATAAAGTAATCAATTATGGAATGTTCACATCAAATAAGTAATTATTTGTTATAATTGAAAATCTAGAAATTTATTACAACAAATAAACTTAAATAGATTCAATAAGGATAAATCAAAATGATAAGGTTTAAAATAAGATCCAAACATGTCTAAATTTGATTGGTTGATGATATTACAACCCTATATCATCTAATAATATAATATGTGTCATTTTTGGAGGATTTTAAGTGGGGTTAGATTTATTATAAATTAATAGTTTTAAGAATTCCAAAGGTGCCCCTCTCCTCCCTTATAAAAGGGCACCTCCTCCCTCTCTTCCACACACCACGTTGAGCCTTAAATCTCGGCCAAACCCTGCCCAATTTTCTACTCCACTTCCCTATAAATATCCTAGAGGTCCCGTTCTTCTTCAAAAACAAATTTAGTTCCCTAAGAGGAGGTCTCAAAGAGGCGCTTCAAAGAAGAGGTAATTTCCGTTACCGATTATTTCACCTTTATTTCTTCTTCCAATTATTCTTCATAGGTTGTTTCAATATGAAGTAATAACATGAGTATCACTAATATAATGATCTGTTATTATAAGTATGAAACTACCCTATTTCACTATCTATCCATCCTACGGAAAATGAAATCACCACGCGTGGGTACGTACGGAATACCGTCTCCACGCCATGGTGTAATCTATTTTCCACCACCACCTTACATGGATGGGTATAGTGGTGTACATAATAACTATATATGATTATTCTAAAGTGATATTTATTCTCAAATAGTATACATACACTTCAATACAATTCCAAGATCATGAGAATGATATCATCGCTCGTGCGTACGTACGGACTACCGTCTCCACGACGCGATGAGATTCATTCTCGACGTTAACCATTCATGAATGATTATAAAGTATATATAATAAGTAATCATGAAATATATGACATAATAATGATACTGGATTTATGTGTATATATATTTATGTCATCTACTTAATTCCATTCAACTCAATAAGGAAACGAAAACAGCGTTCATGCGTACGTACGGCCTACCGTCTCCATGAACGGTGTATTTCGTTCCATTTACTGATCTATTATATATATGTATATTATGAATATATATTATATATAAATCATGTTTTATATTCTGGAATTAAGTAATCATGATCTAAGTAATCATATGAATAATTACAAGTCAAAACACGGACGACAAATGAACGGATTTTACCCAAAACACTCTTTAACATGGAATTTACAAAAGAACGGGTAAAATAAAGTCATAAGTGAACCATATATGGTATCATAACAATGAGTATGATTCTGGAATAAGTCAATGACATTTTTTAAATCATTATACAGGAGGTTCGGACACATATGAAGCAAATCGGACCTAGGGTAAGTAATAATTTTGCAAATCTCATTTTTATCCGAGATTGCTTATTCGTAAGTATTTACTGGGGTTATTTCTATCATCAATGTACTCGTTTTCTAAAAATGGATTCATGTATTTCTAATGTCCGTTTTATCCATATTTACCTTTACTACATGGTATGTATGAAATATTTCTTTTACGATCTACTTTTTGACTTTTCTGAAAAAAGTACGAAAAGAATGTTATTTTTAACTTATACGGCATGAAAGAATTTTTGCATTTTTATAAAGCCTTATTTTCATGAAGATTCCTCCAATATATTTCATGACTATTTTAAACAAAAATCCTTTTATTTTAAATTATCATGGCATTTTCTGAAAATAAAATGATTTTGAAGAAGAAAGGATATTTTCCTCAAGAATTCATTTTAAGTGTTTTATCAAAACCATTTTCCATATAAGATGACATTATTTCATATGTGTATGTTTCAAGTATAATGTCTCTATGATTTACATGGTTTCACTTTTCTTATTATGAAATTATATCAATTTATTTTATATGGATTATGTGATGGTGGGATGATGTTTATGAAACCCATTTTATTTATTGGGTTATTATAAATGATATATGTTTATTTTGTGGCACAAGTAAGAATGATTTCATTATGAGATGTGTGATACCTATATCTCCCTCCAATGCGTTGGGTAAAGATTTATATCTCATGAGATAGACATGGCTAGAATGGCAATTTAAACCGGTTCAGTAATACAGGACTGGAACGAGGAGTGAACTCGATTCAGAAAGAGACTTTGTCCACTAAGATGGTCTTGGAAGCAATGCCTTGGCTAATATGAAAATCATATCATGTTCTTAATGGTTTCCACAATTACATGTTTTATTCCCATGCTATTTTATCATGCTTAATGTTTCATTATGATCTATGCCATACGTACTTCCATGTTTTATGTCATTGCCCAAGCTTTTGATGTTTAAACATTATGTTCATGTTTTTAAGATCAAATGTATATGGTATGTTTTATTTTATCCATGCTTACCCTTACTGAGCATTTGAGATCACCATTTTTATGTTTTCTTTTCCCCAGGATATAATGAAAGGATTTAGGTAAGAAAAAAAGGGGGAAGATCATTATGGGAGAGGTTGAAGATCTTTCACCACGATTAGAAGATTACGTTCCATGTATCCAAATACACTAAACTATTACGGTCCTTGTGTGTCTGTTTTTGTTATGTATTAAGTATTCTGCAAAAGTAATGTAATGTTCATGTATGTCAAGCTTCAGGTCTCTACATTTGGTATCAGAGGAAAGGTTTAGTCAACCTTTGGAAACTAGGATGCGAAAACGTTAGTGAGATCCCTAGAGATATTTCTAAGGTATGTCTAGGGATGTCTCTACGGTTAAGTATACGTATAGGTTATAGACCAATAATTGCGCTAACAATCTTATAATTTAACATAAGATGTTAGATATTGAAGTTACTCCCCCTTTATTATGATTTTTGACTCTCACGCTATTAATTTTGGGTTTTAGAAAATGGCTGGAAACAAGATGATTCACGATAATGGAGGATATGATGGACAATGGAATGATATTATTCATGAGCAACCAAATGAAGTGGGATTTGGAAGTCCAAACATCATTATTATTCCAAATTAGCAATCTCATAATATGATCAATAAAGTAAAACATGTTATGTTTCCTAACACGGCTAATAAATGATGATCATAGAAGAAAGAAAGTTCAATTTTCCCTATGTAAATCATGTGGGAAGAGGAATCAAGGAGAATGTTTCAAAGGAACTGGAAGATTCTTTGGGTGTGGAAAAGAAGGACATAAAGCCAGTAAGTGCAAAGAAAATGGTTCAGTTAACACCATGGATGAGGATAATGTTATTGCTACGACATCAACAATGGTTAAATGTTTTAAATGTGGAATGTACAGGCATTATGAAAACCAATTCTCTAAGGTAAAGTCTAATGAAGAGAATCAGTATGGTCGTATGGGTAATATTTATGTTGATGATGATGAAGAGACTACAAATGATATGTGAGATGAAAGAATTGTTGAAGCTCAGTCAATGGTTTAAGAAGGTAGTGGAATGATTACATGTTTATCAATTGTAATGTTGTATAAGTAATCTCATGGTACTACGGAATAAAGAGACATCTAAGGATTGTAACACTGTTGTCTTTCCTTAAGTTTTGAAAGTGTGTGATGAATGGTACCAGTATTTTTGGAAAGTAGATGATATGCGCATAATGAAGGGATTAGGAGAAAATTAAATGTTTGATAGAATTCATGAGCTCATGATTGATATAAGGAGAAGGTTATATCATGGTTTGTGTATATAGAATTTTTGGATTTTGTTATGTAGAAAGATTTAACTTTTAACAACATTCATGTTTTCACTAAAGTTAAATGGGTATTCATTTTTCAAGAGAATACATGATTAAGGTATTCACATGTTTGTAATTTTACCAACAAGATATATCTTATGATATATGGGGGATAAATGATGGCATTGACGTGATTGTTATGTGACATTTCAAGTAATCATTTTCATTATACTATGATCTTGGATCGATGTATTTTAGGTAAGCCTAAAGATTAGAATTGATTATGTTGGACATAAGTTAGTAATTTTTAAGGATAGAACTTTTTTCGATATTATTTATCGGATGTTATAATAATATAGTTTTAGAAAAAGGACAACCTGGAAGACGGGCGACAGCCCATTGCGTCAAACAAGGTTATGGGAATCGAACCCACAACCGAAGTGCGACGGGCCTTTATCGCCTACCACTGGCATACAGGAAGTCCCTGTTTAGTAGAAGCTAGTTTTATTATATTAAGCAGTATGATATATGAAGTATAAGTCCATTTTAGGAACCATATATGATTAATCTCACTATAAATGGACATATATATTTTTTATAACTTTTTTAACCTTTTTTTGAGACATATGGAATGACCCATCATTCTATCACATGATCTGCTAACACATCACAAATGACAAATTCAACTTCATTTATTTAAAAGATTAAGTGGAAATTGTCCAAAGAACGACCAACTGTGAGACTGTACCGAAATCACGAAAGTATTTCTTCTAATTCTAATTTCATCAACTTTAGGGAAATGATATTGAAAACCAAAAATGTTGTCCTATTGCCCTTATATCAGATAAATCAGATGGTACCTTAGATCATCACAAATCTATGGCTATGTGATCGATGGCTTTTTCATAGCCATGTTCTCTACCACTCTCCATCGTAACTTGATGGTTAGATTTTTCTTCCATATCCATATTTTCACCTATATTCTCCTTCGTGGAAACCCAGTGATGAGTTACATTGGGTAATCATTACGTTTCATACTTTAGTTTTTAAAATTATGTTTCAGTATTCATTTTTACGATGTGGGTTTCTATGAATAGTAAATGATTTATAACCCCGACGAATTTTGAGGGCAAAATTCATTTTAAGGGGGGTAGAATGTAACAACCCGATATTTTATGATAAGTATTATCTTTAATTTATTTGATGTCATGTGTTTTATGCTACAACAATATTACCTTGTCCTATATTCCACACTGTATTAGCTTGAAGTATACACAACACTATTCTTAGATTGGGTTACACATAATTTCAAGTTCATTTTATAATAGTTATTCTACGAAACATTGAGGGTATATATATATATTCAATGTATAAATGAAATATGGTTGGATTTGGTTATACGAAATAATAAAGGAGTCTTTCACAACACGCAACCCTGACTTGTCTTGCATTACACGCAATCACGACCTTCCTCGATAGCGTGTGTTGTACGCAATACCGGGTTTTACTAAACAACGATATATTATTATAATATTATTATGAACTAGCTGTTATGAATAGTATGAACTAAATTTTGAATTTTATAACATTATTATTCATCTTAAACATTTTCTAGAACATGGTATAAGATCAAAATAATTTTTTCGGGTAAAATATGTATTTTTCAAAAAATGCAGTTTTGCTGCCTTTTGATGGCGCACCCACTTTAAATCTTGTTTTTGACATTCTTATAAGTTCAATTTGAAAAAATACAATTCTTCTATTGAATCAGGATATAAAAATTTACTTTGGATAAAATTTTCATACTATTCTGGTAACTTTCATATTTTGATGAATAGTAAAAACACACTATATTTTAATTAAAAACAACATTTTTCATTGTAATAATTTATATGGTTAAATAATAATATTTAGTGGTTTTAATGGATAAATATAATATATTATTACCATTTTATATAATTAATTTCATTAGCATTGATTTTACATTAAATTCGTAGGTTAAATCAATACAATCTTTTGCAATGTTTTAAAGAAAAACCCGTTTTCTTTCGACAACGGGATTAATTTTAATATAATTTCTGCAACTTTTGTGTACTGAATTTGGAAAAATGGATTCCATATTTGGAATTAGTGGGTCCAAATTATGTTAATAAGCTACTTTTTATTTTTTGGAATTATGAATAGTAACTACGTTAAATTTTATTTACCATGGTTAAAGGTATATCGGGTAATTAAGGGTAAATATAATATTATAAAATTACCCTAACACATGCCAAAATTATATTGGATGTCTAAAAGTAGACCCATATAACCTAAGGGTCTGATGAGATTAATTTTATGGACTTTTGACCATGAATATAATTTAATTATTATTAAAACCAAAGAAAGTGACAACATGTCACTCTCTTAAATCTTATAAATATAATAATTTTAATTTAGTGGTAATAATCATAAAACATCAAAAATGAATAGTCTACAGAAATATAATAAAATTATCTACATCGTGATAATTTATTTAGAATTTTTAGGGATTAAATAATTGTCATTAATGGTGATACATTAATGATACAGAAATTATTTATTAAGTGGAAAATAAGTAATATAGTTTTTATTGAAATAATAATACCCATTAAAAGGCCCTAAAACCTGACAAAAACTTATTGATAGTGTCTATCTACACCTTAATCATCCAATGACCTAATATATGACCGTTTGGAGCCTTATAAAAGTGATTATGACATTTATATTATTTTATTTTAAATGATGCCAAAGTTGTCACCATCATAATTTAATAAATATAACAATTTAAATATTGTGATTTTAAGATGATAAATTAGAGTAATAGTATTATTGTAAAATTTAATAGATTTATATTAATCATAGGGTTTTATTTTTAAATTTTATGCACCAAATCAGTATATTAAATAATTATACAAAAATGTTGTAGTAATTATTTTATTAAGAGATAAACCAAATAAATGGTTTTAAAAATAATAAAATAAATAATATATGAAATATTTAATGTGATACACTAATTTTATTGATACATATGACATTTTATGAATCTATTAAAGCTTTTAGTTCAAACATATCTTCTGTATATATTTTATTTAAATTCAAATAAATGCATAGTGTCAAAATTGACACTATTGTTATTTTATAAAAATACATATTATAAAATTGTTTAAAAATCACAAAAATATTTCAAAATTATAAATTTAAATTTATATGGTCTATAATGTTATAAAGTAAACAATTATGGAAAATTCATAACAAATAAGTAATTATTTGTTTTAATTTAAAATTTAGAATTTTATTACCACAAATAAACTTAAATAGATTAAATAAGGATAAATCAAAATGATAAGGTTTAAAATAAGATCCAAACATGTCTAAATTTGATTGGTTAATGAGATTACAACCCTATATCATCTAATATTAGAATATGAGTCATTTTCTGAGGTTTTTAAGTGGGGATAGATTTATTATAAATTAATATTTTTAAGAATTCCAAAGGTGCCCCTCTCCTCCCTTATAAAAGGGCACTTCTACCCTCTCTTCCTCACACCACTTTGATCCTTCAATCTCGGCCAAAACCTGCGCAATTCTCTTCTCCACTTCCCTAGAAACATCCAAGAGGTCCTTTTTTTTTCAAAGACCAATTTTAGTTCTCTAAGAGGAGGTCTCCAAGAGGCGCTTCAAAGAAGAGGTAATTTCTGTTACTGATTCTTTCACCTTTATTTCTTCTTACACTTCTTCTTATTAGGTTGTTTCATTATTGAGTAATAACATCAGTATCACTAATATACTGATATGTTATTATAAGTATTAAAAAAACCTATTTCACCATTTATCCATCCTACAAAAAATGAAATCATTGTGCGTGTGTACGTACAGAATACCGTCTCCACGCCGTGGTGTAATCTATTTTCCACCACCACCTTACTTGGATGGGTATAATGGTGTAAATAATAACTTTATATGATTATTGTAAAGTGATATTTATTCTTAAATAGTAAACATACACTTCAATACAATTCCACGATCATGAGAACGATATCATCGCTCGTGCGTACGTACGGACTACCGTCTCCACGACGCGATGAAATCCATTCTCCACGTTAACCATTAGTGAATGATTATAAAGTATATATAATAAGTAATCATGAAATATATGACATAATAATGATACTGTATTTATGTGTATATATATTTATGACATCTACTTAATTCCATTCAACTCAATGAGGAAACGAAAACAGCGTTCATGCGTACGTACGGTCTACCGTCTCCATGAACAATGTATTTATTTCCATTTACTGATCTATTATATATATGTATATTATGAAAATATATTATATATAAATAATGTTTTATATTCTGGAATTAAGTAATCATGGTCTAAGTAATCATATGAATAATTACAAGTCAAAACAAGGACGACAAATGAAATGATTTTACCCAAAATGCTCTTTAACATGGAATTTACAAAATAACGGGTAAAATAAAGTCATAAGTGGACCATATATGATATCATAACAATGAGTATGATTCTGTAATAAGTCAATGATTTTATTTAAATCATTATACATGAGTATCAAGCACTTACAAAGAAAATAGGACCTAGGGTAAGGGATAATTTTTCAAATCTCATTTTTATCTGAGAATTGTTATTCGTAAGTATTTACTAGGGTTATTTCTATCATCCATGTCCATGTTTTCTAAAAATGGTTTCATGTATGTATAATGTCCTTTTTACCCATTTTGACTTTTACTATATGGTATTAATGAAATCTTTCTTTTATGAGGTACTTTTTGACTTTTCTGACAAAAGTAAGAAAAGAATGTTATTTTTAACTTATACGTCATGAAAGGATTTTTACGGTTTTATAAAGCCTTATTTTCATGAATATTACTCCAATATATTTCATGACTATTTTAAAAAAAATCCTTTTATTTTAAAATTGCATGGCATTTTGTGAAAATAAAATGATTTTGAAGAAGAAAGGATATTCTCCTCAAGAATTCATTTTAAGTGTTTTATCAAAACCATTTTCCATCTAAGATGACATTATTTCATATGTTTATGTTTCAAGTATAATGTCTCTATGATTTAAATGGTTTCACTTTTCTTATTATGAAATTATATCCATTTATTATATATGGATTATGTGATGGTGGGATGATGTTTTTGAAACCCATTTTATTTATTGGGTTATTATGAATGATGTATGTTTATTTTGTGGAACAAGTAAGAATGATTTCATTATGAGATGTGTGGGACCTATATCCCCCTCCAATGCATTGGGTAAAGATTTATATCTCATGAGATAGACATGGCTGGAACGACAAGTTAAACCGGTTCAGTAATACAGGACTGGAACGAGGAGTGAACTCGATTCAAAAAGGGACTTTGTCCACTAAGATGGTCTTGGAAGCAATGCCTTGGCTAATATGGAAATCATATCATGTGCTTAATGGTTGCCACAATTACATGTTTTATTCCCATTCTATTTTATCATGCTTAATATTTATTTATGATATATGCCAAACGTACTTCCATGTTTTATGTCATTGCTCATGCTTTTGATGTTTAAACATTATGTTCATGTTTTTAAGTTCAAATGTATATGGTATGTTTTATTTTATCCATGCATACCCTTACTGAGCATTTGATCTCACCCTTTTTATGTTTTCTTTTCCCCATGATATAAATAAAGTTTTTAGGTACGAAAAAAAGGGGGAAGATCTTTATGGGAGATGTTGAAGATCTTTCACCACGACTAGAAGATTACGTTCCATGTTTCCAAAGACACTAAACTATTGCAGTCCTTGTGTGTCTATTTTTGTTATGTATTAAGTATTATGAAAAAGTAATGTAATGTTCATGTACGTCAAGCTTTGGGTCTCTACAAGGAAGATGTTGATTCAATCCTTATTTAAAGTCCATTGATCATGCTCTCAACATATCCTCAAGTGTTTGGATAGTCCGCTCGGATTGGCCATTAGTATGAGGATGATAGGTCGTACTAAAGTTCATTTCAGTATTCAGAGCATGTTGAGGACTCTTCCAAAACATAGAGGTGAATCTTGGATCTCGGTCAGACACAATAGATAGTGGTACTCCATGCAACCTTACCACTTCCGTGATATATATCTGTGCTAGTTAATCCAATGATAAATACGCCCGAATAGCAATGAAGTGTGTTGTCTTTGTAAGACGATCCACAACATCCCAGATTGAATTTTCGCCTTTGGATTTCCTTGTATGTCCAGTGAAAAAGTCCATGGTGATGTTCTCCCATTTCTATTATGGTATGGGAAATGGTTGCATCATCCCCTTAGACTTCATCCTATCTGCCTTCACTTGCTGGCACACTAGGCACTTTGATGTATATTCAGCGATCTCCTTCTTTGTATTATCCCACCAAAAGTTTTCTCGGAGATCTCGATACATCTTTGTGCTCCCTGGGAGAAAAGAGAAATTTGAACTATGTGCATCATACAATAGTTCCTTCTTCATCTCTAGACGTGATGGAACACGTACTCTTTTCCCTAACCGCACAATTCCTTCTTCATTAACATTAAACTCCAAGGATTTCCATTTTTCGATAGTTTCCACTTTTTCTTGAATTCACACATCATCATTTTGATCATCCTTTAACTTTTCCAAAATATATTGTTGAGCAATCATTTGTGAAAGGATTGATGATGTTACCTTCTCTATGATTCCCATGTCCATCTTCATCAAGTCTAAGAAGATGGGATCCTTCTCAATTCTCATTATTGATAGAATCACCCAATCCTTTCTACTTTTGGAATCTGCCACCAAGTTCGCTTTCCTATGATGGTAATGGACTGAACAGTAATAATCCTTGATGAGCTCTATCCATCTTATCTGGCGGATATTAATCTCTTTTTATGTGAATATATATTTAAGACTCTTGTGGTCAGTATATATCTCACATTTCTCTACATAGAAATAATGACACCAGATTTTCAACGGAATGATCACTGCCTCTAATTCCAGATCATGCGTTGGATAGTTTCTCTCATGGATTTTCGACTACCTTGAGGAATATGATATAAATTTATCATTTTGCATCAGCACACTGCCTAATCCCTTCTTTGAAGAATCACTGAAAATCACAAAAGGTTCACCACTTGTGGGTAAAGTGAGCATGGGCCCAGTGATAAGCCTCCATTTCTACTCCTTGAAACATTCTTTGCATTCGTCACTCCATGAAAACATTACTCCCTTTCGAGTTATAATGGTAATAGGGTTGGACAATTGTGAGAAATTTCTCACAAATCATCGATAATATCCAGCTAACCCCAAGAAGCTACGGATATCCGTTACTGATGTTGGCCTTAGAGATTCCTCAATTGCATCTATTTTGGAGGGATCGACAGATATCCCATTGCTTTTGATGATATGGCCTAAGAATGAGACCACCTTCAACCAGAACTCACACTTTTTGTACTTTGCATAGAGCTTCTCCTTACACAAAGTCTCCAGTGCAGTTCTTATATACTCTTCATGATCCTCCGTGGTTTTGGAGTATATTAGAATATCATCTATAAAGACTACCACAAATTTTTCTACGTAATCTCTAAAGACTCTATTCATTATGTCCGTGAATATTTCTAGAGAATTAGCAAGTCCGAAAGCCATTACTATGAAATCATAGTGCCCATATGTTGTGTGAAAAGCATTCTTGTGGATATCTTCATTTTTCACCCTTACTGGATAGTATACCCACCGAAAGTAATCCTTGGAGAAGTATTGTGCTCCACATAGCTAATCGAAAAAGTCATCAATTCGTGGAAGAGGATAGTTATTCTTTATATTGATTTTGTTAAGTTCACGGTAATCGATGTAAAGGCGCATTGACCCATCCTTCATCATGACGAAGAAGACTGGTGCACCCCATGGTGAAGCACTTTGGCGTATAAACCCTTTATCCAGATTCTCTTGTATTTGCATCTTCAGCTCTTAAATCTCTACAACAGCCATTATATATGGGCACTTGGATATTGGTATTTCCCTGGGTATAAGTTCAATTGAGAATTAAATATCTCTTCATGGAGGAAGACCAGACAGTTCCTCGAGATTCACTTCTGGGAATTCCCTCACAATAGGCATTTCTTCAAGTATGGTTTCTTCCATGGACTCAATCTTCTGATCCAAATACCCGTTCTCATAGGGCAATAATATTCATGCTTGAGATGATGGATCTAACAGAGATTCATCATCCTCTTGACACTTGTAATAAATCGGGGGGTCGATTCTCCATATAGAGTGTGATTTCCCTCTCCCAACAATTTATGTTGGCTCTATATAAGGAAAGCCAATCCATGCCAAGAATTGTATCAAATTACACTAGAGGGAGTATGATGAGGTTCACTGGGAAATTAAATTGACAGATTATAACAGGGGAGGAATTATATTTATGGGATGCAATGATTGACCCATTTGTTGTACTCACTGATATCTTCACTTCCATGATTTGTGGTGGTGCTGGGATTGGTCTACTAAACTTTAGAGATATAAAAGAATGTGTAGAACCTGCATCAAAAAGTACATTCACTATTCTTGAATGAATAACTAGAGTACCTGTCACCACTATGTTGGTGGGGTTCACTTTGGCAGAAGTAATGGAAAAATCTATTCTTTGCTGCCTTGGAGGCTGTTGGTTGCCTCCAAAAAACCTTGTATTAGGGCACTGATTTGAAAAATGACCCGCATCTTTGCATTTTTAGCATAGAACAACATGTTGAGGTTCAAATGGATCATTATTATCCTCTAAAGAAGCCGCATGTCTTTCTTGTTGACAGTTAACACCTATGTGCCCTTCTCTTTCACACCTAAATCATTTCCTCATCCCCTTAAGGCAAGTTATTGGGTGCTTCCTTCCGCACTTTTGACAAGTGAGGTGCTGGATCTTCTTAGTGCTATTGGATTTATCAATCGGACCACCAGCATTGAATTCTACCTTACGCTTCTTGTCCCCATGATACACCTATGATTCTCTGATCTCCATTTCGACCTTGAGGTCACATTGGAAAATTCCCTCATAGCTATCTAAGTCACGGATTGCCACTGATTTTCGCAGGCTAGGCTTCATCCCACCAAAGAAGTGGTTAACTTTGCATTCGGGGGAACGAAAAATCTGGAAGCATATCATGCAAGACTTGTGAAGTTTTCATCATATGATCCAACCGATTCTTCTCCTTTTTTCTTGTGTCAAAGGAAGTCCCTTTCCATCTTAATCTGGAGGGTGCGCGGAAAATATTTATCGAAAAAAATATTCCGAAAATCCTTCCATTCCGACGCCTCGATCTCCTCCTCAGACTTCATATTTTTAATTAACGTACATCATTGATCAGCTTCAACCTCCATATGATAAGCCACCAGGAGAACCATCTCTTGTGCATAACAATGAAGGATGTAGAATATCTTTTCAATGGAGTTGATCCATTGTTCAGAAATCGTGGTATCAGATGATCCACTAAAAGTTGGAGGCCTTTGTCTCATGAAGCTCTCGATTGCGACTTGTTATTTCTTAGGTGGGATTTGATATTCCTATTGACCTGTGTTTCTATTCAAATATTGAGTTAGTTGAGAGATAAGTGTGACAAATTTCGAGATTCCCTCTACCATTGTATTGGGAATCTCATTTGTACAGTCATCACACTGAACTTCACAACGGTTGTTAGCCCGAGTCCTCCTATTACTGTCCATTGGCTGGAATAAAACGAAAGTTAGGGGTAACACATAAAGGGTAAACCAAATCCAAAAGTTGAGGACATAAAAATAAATATTTATTTCCTTAACTCATGAGTCTATAGGCTTCAGTCGAGGCTTTTCATGTTCTACTTTCTAACATATATTCTTAGGGGCATTTTTTTTATTCCAATAATAAGGGTTCATATTAAGCTTTTGAATTTACCAAAGCATATCCCCCGGGAGTGTTGTAACCAAGAGTGTAGAAAGACCCATTTTCGTGCAACAGTTCCCATTCGAGTATATCTCAATGTAGTGTTTTCGGGTTTTACCCCTAGGATACATCCGCGCCAGAGCCGCCTCTACCTGCTCGTATCCAGACATGGATGTATTTTCTTGATAACCCACATAATAAATACTCACCAAAACCTAGGGATGTTTTTATTATACCTAGTCTTATCTCTAAGTCTTTAATAGGGTTTTATAATCATAATCCCACAAACTAACAAAACCTCTCCTTTGATAAAAACTATGACAACCCTGCTTTTATTACAATCTTAAACATGATTTATTACATAGAACTTCAGCTGATACAACAAAGAAGATCGAGAGGTTTAGTGTATTTGGATCATATGATCATTATATAAAAACTTAAAACATGAAATACAAAATTTTAATTGAAAACTTCCTTTACATGACCACTACATTCCTTCGTACTTAGCATTTCATGGGATAAACTGAGGATATGCATTAGAAAAGGGTGAGATATAAATCCCAGTAAGGGAATACACATGGAATAACATGAGGAGAACAATACATGTTAGGAAATAGGAATATCAATAGATCATAAGAGAAAAATTATCATAAAGGCATGATAATTCATGATAATCATAACATGGAAATGTGGCTACAACACTTAACATGGAATTATCAGTAGCCAAGGCCCATTGCACATAGAGCATGAGTAAATCCTCATTGCACATGAAGCCTTGTTAAACCCTCATTGCAGGTGAATTTTCATGAGTCAACACACATTTCACATGATGTATCAGGATACTATACATTACCCAATGCATTGGAGCGCTATAAGGGCGCACCCTTCTTAAACATTTCATTTCATGCATAAGTTTTCCAAATGGATCATAAAACATGGATTATTAAAACATAATAATTTATTCCATGATAAAGTAATGTGTAATTCATACATGAAACATTATATTCAATAAATAAATGTGCATAATGTTGAATACCCTTGATGGAGAAATGGGCATGGTATTCACTACACAATGGCATTGGCTTAGAAAATCAGTGCAATTTCGGCAGCGTAACGGTGTGACATAAGAATTCATAAAAATGGTTGATGAGAGAGAAAGGGGTGTCTCGTCATATTTACATGAAATTTATAGTTAGTGGGTCATATAGATACATGTCCAAAAAATTGTAATGGAATTTAGATTCATGATACAAAAGTATTTATTGAATGTAAAAGAGGAGATATATGTATCTTTCAGAATTTCGGCATAGTAACAGGTGTACATGGGAGAAATTTAATGAGAGATAAAGTAGTCTTTCATAATTAAAACATAAATAGGGAAGTATGAGGGAGGTGTTAAACCATAATTCAACATTCATAATTTAAATTAAAAGGGCAGAACAACATAAAGAAAATTGGAAAAAAATGAGAAAGGAAGAAAAAACCCTTAATTGGAAGTGTGCTTCCAAAGGATTAAGAGAGGCTTGAGAGAGGCTTCTTGGAAGCTTGACACACATTGGGAGGATTTTAGAGAGCGTAGGGCAGAGGTTGGACGAACTCCAAAGGCTTTGAGTGAGGAGGAAGAGGGAGCATGGGTGGGTTTATATTGGAAAGGTGATGCAATTCTTTGTTATTTAGATTTGGGTCCCCTTACATTAAATTAATCCAAAACACAGACCATCCCATAGTTTTTGCCCATGGTTTTTGTAAAAAGGAAGTGGAAAAACAATATTTTATACGGCCAAAGTCAAAACTTCTTAAAATAATAGGGTTGCTTATGTGGAGGCGAGTCACACTCCCATGGAAATTAATTTAAAAATACAAGGTGTTTAAAAAGTATTGAGCGGTCCATTAATGCTTTGAAAAGTAAGTCAAACAAACCCAAAATCAAATTACATTAGTGGTAAAACATATATTCGCTGAAAATAATTATTATATTATTTTATTACATCACTATTAGGTCATTATGATGTCATAAAACACATTATATATTTAAACGGTTTATGTTTTACCCAAAAATTTGATTCTCTCCGAAAATTATGAAAAATTCACCGTTGGATAATTTTGACATCCTGATTCCAGAAATAACATTTATTTTATCTAAATAATTTTATAAATATTTTAATTTTCTCTTTTAAAATAAAAACTGACATTTATAAAAAATTCATGGGTTTTGATAGAAATGGCTTTCAAACCTTAATAAAAATTATAATTGCATTCATAAAATAATAAGATCATTTATATTTAATAAAAATTAATTTATTAATAATAATAATATTTTATTAAAATATTATTTACTTCAAAAATCACTTAATTTAATAAAATATAATTCTTAATTAAATAATAACTAAAAACATTATTTTTACCTTAAAAACTATTTACAATGTATCAATAATGACAAGAAAGTAAATTAATTATTATATAAAAAAATGTACATGAACATATTACTATTTATTTATTACATAACGCCTTAAAACAGCCACATAAGGCCTAAGGGTAAGGTGTGCGATGGTGAAAGACTCTTGGGGTAGCTTGGATAACATCGCTGGAGTGGTAATTTCTATCAACTTCCACTTTTCCCGTAGATAGTGTTGTTCGAGCTTGACATGATGAAGCTCATCTTGGGCTTGGTCAATAGAGAAGCCCAAGGATGCCACCTCTTTTCCGAGCTCTGACAAATGGGATTCATATGGAGCAATTCTACTGGATGAGGATATCGCTTCTTTTGTCTGAGTAAATTTGGATTTGTTAAGGCCCTATATTTATACTAATCATGTGATCTCTGTTCACCGTCTATATTAGCAACGATCAAAATTATTAACATAAAATAAATGAATTTGAAATTTTATATAAACATAAAGGGAAATTTAATTAGATCAAGAGGGATTTCCATTAATAAAACATTGGGTTGTTACATACATTATTTAGTGAGTGATCCATATATAGGTTAAAGTAGATATATTCCAATTCATGGTAATTAGTCCCTATATTTTATTTTCACTGATGAATTAATATTTTAATTGAATAATTTTCAAAAGATAACACATGAATAATCTAATTTTTTTACATTTTATAATCACCCTAGTTATATAATGATGTTTTCAGATTACTAGAAGGGTTATAGGAGCTGTGATGGGAATATTTAGATTAGAGAGAAGAGATGAGGTCGAGTGGATTCCTTGGTTTTATTATTTATTTTTTAATTATTTTTTGCATTACATTACTTACAAATGTGACATGGATTGGTTTACATATTTTATGAAATAGATTTATTTAGTTAATATTTATGTCAATGTGTTCCATTTAAGTGTTTTTCACTAATGATGTTGGTTTCTAACATGAGGATCACTAGATTTGGTTTCAAGGGTTTATACATTATCTTTACTAATATTCAATAATGGGTACTAGTGGGGGGGTGATAATATTTTTATTAGTGGTTTTGGTTGATATATGCTGTTAAAATTTGAGTTAGGAACAAGTGAGGTTTGCATTGACATTATAGGTAGAAATTATTAGTCAGACTTGGTGTGTGATGGAGAAAACATTGATAGCTAGAAAACATTAATTTAATTCCCCCTATAATATAATGTAACTACCATGATATTAATAATGTTCCTAAGTGATATTATGATAATTTTTTGGTAGATACCCTGGGGAGTTACATACATCCGGATTATTTTCATTTATGATCGAAAGGGGTGTTTTTGGAATTATAATTATATCAATTAACTAATATACATAAATATCATACTACCATGATTAAGATAATATAACCAATTATTTCCTAGAGAAGACTCATGGTTTTCATTTTTTTGCAATTATAGTAATATAGTTAGGACAGGAGGATCTATATTGATCTTAATATGATCAATTTGATAGGGGATGATCAGACATGGAATATGATTTTTTATTATTTATTGAATCATGGGGTTGTAATGTATTATGGTAGAGTATCTTATCTAAAGACAATGTGAAGATTCAAGGATTTTTAGATAGCCTTTAAAAATATTTAGGACTAATCTTAGAACATGATTTAGTTGGATGTGAGTCAAATCAGGGGTGTGACATACTTGTGGTGGAACAAGTTCCATAGATAGTGGTGGGCGGGGGATGATTCTTAGAATTTATTTCAACAGAAATTTCATTAGGGGTTCTTTGAATTTAAAATGAGTGCATTAAAAGAAATAGTCTTCTAACCCTTCATCATGGGGGAATGAGTGTCTAAGATCTAGGGATTTAGATTGGGGAACACCTGGTCTACTCTCTCTATATACTAATAGAATTTATTCCATTAATAGAAAACTAGACATCAGATTTTTAACACCTATGAATGTGGTGGTGTAGGATACGGTAGAAGTGATTGATTAGATTCACTCACATGGAGGATATCATTGAGAGTAAGGTTATAATATCTTTTCTATGAGAAAAAACATAGTCCTAGGATTACAAAAATCGATGGATTTTTTGTTCCCTATCACAAGAGAGTTAATCATAGTAGTATGCTTCATTCCTTTCTAGGTTTGGTGATTCCTATGAATATTATAGAGGAATTATAATATTGATTAATGCCAATGTTGTTTATGATCGGTTCAGGATATGTTCTTAAATGCATAGGTTGTGGTTCCCCGTACCTGTACTATCAGATCCAATTCCATTAACAGAAACATTACATAATGGATTTGATACAAACTATAGATTCTCAGACTCAACCATTAAGTAATTAAATAAAATAAATAAAATAGTTCATTACATGGATTCCCAGTACATATTAGTTTTTATGTAAGGACCTCAACCCCAGTAGCCTTGAGTGAGTGGTTACATTATTATATTAGAATATGATACTAGGATTTACATCTCAGAGGACAAAATCGTTTTATATTCAAGATAAACTGGAAATATATATGAAATTTAAATCACATTTTAAAAAATAAAATACCCAATTTATTTTTTATAAGAAAAATTTTATCCCCTATAGTGTATCCCTATATATCAGTAACAAAACAGCTTGTAGTATCCTCGGGAAAATAAAACATAAGAAAGGGGTGAGTTGATATTTTCAGTAAGGGACTTCATATAGTATATGATATCATGAAAAAAAATTAAAATCATTATGTAAAGATGAATAACTAAATTACATTCCATTCAATCAATTACTAAATCATAATATGGAAGGAGTAAATTATGATCAAACAATTCCATGTAAATAATCAAATGAGATTTAAACTTAACCATGGATATTCTATCAAATCGAATTATCATATGGAAAATAAATAACTGATATCATAATAAAGGAAACTATAATTCATGAAATGTAAAATATACTGACCATACCTTTCATATGAGAGTTTAAAACCGTGGGTAAAACCTCGTCTAATTTTTCCAAATTATTTGTCTCATTAGACCGGTTGATGCATTGAAGGTATATCAATAATTGGTCCACACCCACCACGTACTAAGAAAAATAAATTCCACATATAAAATGGGTGAATCATAATCCATGAATATAATCATATCCAAAAAAGAACATAGTTATATAATCTTTATACTTACCCCAATCAAATTTACATTATCACAATCCATACAGTGTAAAATGGTGAATATTAAAAATATTGTACATCCTCAGTAAAAAATATAATATACCATAAAAATAGTAATTCAAAATTATATAATTATATCATATTCCCATTGTTTAATATGTATAATAATTTATTTATGTCACGAAAGAATATAAATACCATAAAAATGTGATTAATTTTTTTTACGAAAATATCATTTTCACATTGAAAATATTATTTAAAATCAAAATGTTGGAAAATATTTTTATAATCCGTTTTTTAAAATTTCATTTCAAAAAATTTAAAATAATAATAATAACCTTTACTAATCATAATGTAAAAATATTTTGGTTTATGTTGTACATGTTAAATAAAATATTCCTTGTACATTTTCGGTAAAATCTAAAATAAAATTGTTTGAAGAATTAAACATGTATTACTTTTCAAAAAATTATATATCAAAATATGTGTAAAAACTATATTAGAAAATAATTTTTTTTACTTTTTTAAAAAATAGAATGTATTTTTAGAAAACATGATTTCGGATTATAAGAGATTTTCATCGAAAAAGTGAAATAAATTCAGATTTTCTTAAAAACAATTTCTAATAAAATATAAGTACCAAATAGTGGGAAATGGTAATACTACGTTTAATATCCTATAATAAGCTTATTATAAAATATAATAAGTATAAGAAAGAAATTTCAAATAATTTTCCCAAGGGATACATACCCATTAACAATCTTGAATAATGGTGAGATTGTAAAATATACTCTTACCACTTTCATAACTTTTAAATCATCATACCCATGAATGAAATAAATTCAAATGAACCATCATATACAATTAATAGAAATTGATTCCTTGTATAATAGATAAAATCTAAATTATATACACCACACAAATGACTAAGTGGTGAATATGGAATATGTATCATAAAAGTAAATGTTAAATGAGAAACCCTTACCTCAGGTATGACTTCCTCTGTATGTGTCCAAAACTCATATATAATATATATTAATTGATTATATATATATTAAATAATATTTATCATATATATTATACCATATAGTATTTATATATTATTTAATAACCCATTTAATATCATTTTTTATAAAATCACTCTTTCGGGGTTTAATTGCTTTGTTTTTCATGTATCTTTTTGTTTGCTGGCATTGATTGTTTTAAATTTATCATGATTCCATAATATCCAGAATATTATCCATGATTTAATAATTATATATATTCATTTTATGTGTAATTATTTTAATCAATAACTGTTAAATATAGAAAATGGATTATACCATTCATTTAGATGGTATGTCATACCGACACCTGAATATTGTTTCAATTTTTATCAAATAATAGAATGAACTGAAAATAAATGACAATTTACCATCACATAATGCTTATTATTTCTAATATATATATATTATATCAATCTAATACATCCATATTAATATCAATGTAAAAATTTAAATGAATACATTGAAAGTCACTACATAGAGGTTGTAGTCCACACAAACATAAGACAAATATTATTGTTTTCCAAATAATTGTAAGGTAAGATGTTTGATGAGATATTACATATAAAAAGGCCTTTTTTGTCCTAAATATGCTATTAATTTAATGATTTTAACATTTATTACTTCCATATAAATCAATAGATAGAAAAGGAATCACATAGTTTCTTGAGGTGATAGTATGTCATAAACATTAGTGAAGTTATCATGTCCCACCTCAAAATGGTATGTAAAAAGTTATATGTGATATAATAAATAAAAAATAAAAATAATTTCTATATTAAATATACATATGTTAAATCCATCATTATAACCCCACTTGAAATGTGGTGATTGAAGAATAATTGCATCGGTTAACGATGAGGTAGTCCACAAAATAGAGAATAGATGGTTTAATTTTCCATTTCATAGAAGTAGAGATAGATATAGGTTATACTATTAAAATAATAAAATATCAATTTAAATGGTATAATAGTTATATTATATTATCGCAGTTTATGAATATTTTAATGATAAAGAAGAGGAAAAAATATAAATTCACATGTTTACGAATATTACCTCTCCTTTAGAGGCCTCAATAATTTTATACCTAAATAATTTATAAGATGGATTTATAAGAAATAAAATTCCTAAAAGATATGGGTATATAATTATTAAATATATTTGGTCAGATATTTTTCTAAACAAAATTGTTCTGGAATTTTGAATATGAGAGAAGAGGGAGTGACCTTTTATATGTGGGGGTTAGAAAACATAGGGATGTTATTAAAAGAAAATGTGATAATTTCATTTTTCTAATAAAAATCATTCAAAATGGGACGTTCTAGAACAATAGAGATGATAAATTCTAAATATTCCCAAAAAATTGGTTTTTGAAAAGTTTTATTTCATATAAACCTTTATCTTCATAGTTTAACACAAGGTAAACACCTTTTTACCATAACTGTAGTAAATAATTTTTACTATTTTTTTTATTGATTATTGAATATATGTAACATTTTTTTCAAAATTAATTCACATAAGTTAAATATATCGTTTTAAAATATATACATCATATGTTACAAAAAAATGATTTTTCCATTGAAGTCATTCAAATTTGTGAAAATTATTCATATCAAAACTCAGTATGAAATAGATTACAATGAAAAATATATTTAATTTGAAATATTATTTAACTAATTTCAATTTAAAAACAATTTAATTTATAATTTATCTTTGAAAAATATTTTAATTGAAAAGGTTTTTTTCAATAAATAATCAATATTTTTCTCAATTCATCAAAAAATTATTCATTTTATAAATTCTAGAAAACACACATATATAACTATGACATATACATTTTTAAATTTTATTTTATTTTTTGAAAATATTTTTTAAAAATTGTTAAAAATTAAATTGAAATTTTTTGAACAATGCATGATTAAACTAACATTTGGAAAAATATTTTTAAAAAATATTTATATTTATTTATTTTTATTATTTTTTTATAATCAATATATATCAATTGAATTTATTATATAAATTTGCAAAAAATTAAATTTCATAATTTAATTATTAAAACTCATACACATGAACATATTTGTGATGTTTTAAAGGTAATGTTTAAATAATATTTTATATAATATAGTATAATGTCTTATTCAGAACTGATGTTCTGTGAGTTACAAACAACTGAAGATGTCGAATTTATTAAAAAATAAATTTATCATAAAGTCTTAGGGTGTTATAATTTCTTATAATTTTTGGTTGTTTATATCATATAAAATATCAAATATGATATTCTATTATTAAAATAACTGACCACAACATTTTATTCCCCTCTTTAGTAAATTGTGTCCTCTAAATTTAATAATGATATCAATAGTAAGGGGTTTGAAATTTGGAAAAAACTTTTTTTTTGGGAAACCAGATTGAGAAAATGGTTAGTAAAACATATACTTGATAACAGATAAAGGGGAGTATAATAGTTATCTATAATTACACATCACTTAGTTTCCAGGTAGGAGAATAATGGTTGGAATAGAATATATAGACTTTGAAGAATAGATTAAATAATTATAGATAGGGACATATTTTATTATATCAAATAAAGAGAATGGTTATAGAAACCCTAGCCTTTTACACATATTATTACATGAGTTTGTGCATAATTATCCATCAAATACAAAACAAGGATCATTAAATCTAGTGTATTTTGAGGATTAGGTACATAAAACTAAAAACATGGAACTAGAAGAAAAAATATTTATATTAATTATTTATAATGACCTCCTAACATCCTTTGATCTCCAAAAAATACATAGGATAACTGGAGGAATACATGTAGAAATGGATGAGCTAAAAAATCCAATAATGTAACAAACCTATGAATGAAGAAGAACACATGGGTTAGAAGAAATAACATGACGACATAAAACATCACGAAACATGAATAATAATGTGGAATCATAAATTGCAGGACATGGGATCATGTAACCGTGGAATCATATGTATTTTGAATCAATATACAACATGAAATAAACATGGGTTAAGGATAACTACCAAGACTATTTCACATGGTGGAAAATGTATCATAATCGAATCATGTTTACTCTCTATCCCAACATTTCATCTCATGAGGCTAAAAGATTACACAAGTCATTAGAGTGTTATCTGGGCACCCCCATCATGACATGTTCATGAATATGTGTTTCATATGAAGAATAAAGCATAATGTTTACCCATAGATGGATTTGGGTATCATAAACATGTCATAAGGAATATCCAAAGGGAATATCAAAATGGTGTACCAGAAATAATGGGTTTAAATCAAACATATACATTAATAAAGTAAAATGGTAAAATATCATGATAATTTTTGTCCAACATAAGTGTAAACATGTAAAAAAAGTTTTTAAGAAAATTTATAAATGAGCTACTTTAGTGCGGTTTAAGGGTAAATATTAAAGATTCTATGAAACAGTCAATGGAAAGGATAAATTAATGAAATTTTTTTTGAATATAAAATAAGGTTTTTTATAAAAATATAGGTGGACTAAAATAGATTATGTATTGTACTTGAAAATGGGTAAAATTGGGATCTTCCCTTTATTTGGGCCTTCTTATTGGGAAGAATTGAGAAGAGAACCTTATAAAAGAGGTATTTCCATATAAAAAAATTAGGAATTGAGTTAGGAACATATTTCTGGAGAATAAACATAAAATATTTTATGATTAAATAAGGATAATTAAGAATTAAATTGTGTTAAGTAATGATGAATCATAACCCAAAGATAAAAATGGAGGTTCAGAAAGAATCTATTAACTTATTTCCTAATGTGTTCTGAACATGCACATAATATCATGGATAATTATGTTATATTAACTAATCAATTAATAAACTATTATATAGGTATTTTATTTAATATAATTTTATTCATTTCATATATTACCTTTTTAAATATAAATTTTTTAATTCCTAGGGCATTTGATTCATGAATTTATGATTTGGTCCCCTAAGTTTAATTATTGGAGTTCATTTAAAATGGATGAAAAAATCTAGACTTTAAATTATAATATATTTATTCACCTCCAAAATTTTATGTAGTCCCATATAGCATTTTTTCTATATTATAATGATTTATTAGAAAAAATGATAATAATGAATGTTAGATTATTTCAATGAATTGTCGTTTATCACAACTCGTTTTTTTAATAATTTAATGTTATATATATATATTTGTTTGAAAAGATAATCAAATGTTTTACTATAAAATTTTAAATATTTTTTAACCATTATAATGTCCTTATGACCAGACATGAATAACGTAAATGAAATTGAAAAACTATCATCCACGAAGTGGTGAATCAGCATATCACGGGTGATGTTTACATTTTTACGATATAAATGTTATGAGAATAGATTTCATGATTGATATACAATTAAAATAATAATATTCCAATATATTTGTGATATTTGAGTCATAATTTCATGTTGTATAATGGAATAATGGATTAGGTAGAAGAAATAAATAATTTAAAATGGGAGATAGCGGATTTTACCTATTGCATAATGTCTCTAAGAGAGGAACATTGAAATGGTATTTTTGTGAGACCATAAAAACCATAACGTGGGTAGTATTATTGGTAGCGTTATTTGGTAGAATATTATAATGATATAATTCTTAGAAGGTGTAATAAAAAGATATAGTGAGGTGTGGTATTTATTGTGGGAGGAGATGGGTGATTTTTATTATTTTATTCATTAGTTTATTATTTTGGCTCAAAACTAACAAGGGTGTTTATTATTTTGAAAATTTATTTTATATAGTGGATGTGAGTTAGAAATATTTTTTTATAACATCATTCGTGACTCAAAAATTAATGTATTTGGATTAAAATGTTAAATATTGTCAATTTCCATATTTCTCTATTCACCAAAAATTGAATATTTTATAAAAATAAAAAAAATTCAATAAAAAATTTTCAATATCTATATTTTAAAAATGGACTCCATTTTATGTAAAAAATATTAAAAATATGATAAACATTATTTTTAATTATAATCATCATTTATTTGGAAAATACCAATTTTAATATTATAAACAATTTGATGGCACTTCGTAAAATTAACAAAGGCATCATTGAAATATATTATAATCATAATAGAAAATAAATATTAATTTATTAATATATTTCTTGATAATAAATTTTCTTTAATGTCCATATAGTACTTATAAATTTTTAATTTAACATTTATGTTTTAGAAAAATACCAACAATTAATTTCTCATTTTTAAAATATTTATTTACTCATACCATGATATAAATATATCATATTTTCACTTATAAGATTACCAAATATTATTTACAATTAAATATATTATGTTTCTATTATATTGTCTGGAATTTTATTCATAATGTTTATATTATTATTCCAACAGTGATGTTATTATTCCATCATTATAGGGTCATTTATTTCTAGAAATACCTCTCATTCCATCAATTATATATTTATAATGTTTTTATTGTTTTCTCAATGTGATTTTTGGTGATTTATTCTACAATACATATTTATATGAAGGTAATTTATAATGATATAATTTTAGGTCCTTAAATTCTTCCAACCTTATGAAATTCCACCCTCAATAGTTAATTTTAAAAACATTGGGGAAAACATGTGAGGGTACTTCTCCTTCATTGTTTCCACTAGTTTCTATGTTATCTATTAATACTTATTGTTACATCATAGAACTTCAACCAGGTGAGTATCCTTTTTTGTATAGAACATTATCCCTATTTTCAAGTATCTTCATCAAATTCTCTTCACACAAGAGGTAATTCTCTTATTGTAACACCTCTGGATTTCGTACATGGGAGGGATTTGATATATACATCCTCAAGAGGGATAAATGGAATGTATCATGTACTTGAGACAAGGTGGTTTGATGTTCTAGTTGATAGGCCACCACTATAACTATATTTTGAAAATCATATATTTCGATGTACATGGGACTCAACATTCCTTTCTTGCCAAATATCATGATTCTCTTCAATGGACATATACAGAGGAAAACCATGTCCTCAACCTCAATTAATGGGTCCTGTCAATGATTTTATTTTTAACTCTTCTATCAACTTTGAACATCAATGTTGTAATTCCAAATGGTATTCACCTCTTTTCCATTTATTTACCCATTTCAGGTACTAACACCTTATGTTCAGCAACTTCATCATAGCATGCTAGTGCATTGTATATTTTCCCATAAAGGGATTAAAATAGAGCCATTTCGATTCTTGATTGGAAACTATTATTGAATGAGAACATGACCATATGAATATGTTGGTCCCATTATCCTTTTAAACCCATATAATATCCTCTCAACATGTCTTCCATTGTTTAAAGTGGTTACTCAGATTGACCATCATTTTGATGATGATAGATCATACATAATTTCATCTCATTTTTTAGGTTATTTTTTTGAATTTTTTTAAAAAAAATAGGTTAGTCACATATCCTGTTTAGATATAATCGATAGTTGTAATCGATGTAGACTCACAACTTATTTTATGTATATCCATGCTAGTTGGTTGAGTTAGATGTCCTCACAAATTTCGATAAACATAGATGTCTTTGTAATATGATCCACAATTACTCTTATTACAATGTTTCCTCCAGATGTCTGTAAAGGTTCAATAAAAAATTCCATGATGATGTTGTCCAATTTACATATTGGTATTGGTTATTATTGAATCATCAGCTTAGAATTTTCCTTTAATATTCCACTTCCTGGAATACCATGTACGTGGTTGTAGATTCAGAAATCTCTTTTTTCAAATTTTCCAACCAATAGTGCTCTCAATGTTCTCAATAAATATTTTTTCTACCTAGGTTACTAGAGAATTTTTGAGCTATGTGCATGATAAAGATACTTTGTATTTAGAATTGGATTTATAGATTCATATAATTGTGATTAAAATCTTATTAGTCCCTTCTTATCAATTTTAATCTCTGATGATTTCCTGTTTTTAAAAGATTCTACTATGTTTTTGAATATTCACATAATAACATGAGCATCGTGGATTTTATCCATAATGGGCTGTTGAGAAATCATTTGATAAAGGATATATGATGTTACTTCCATAATGGTCTCCATTTCTAAACATTGAAAATATGGGAATATTGGATACTTTTAAATTATCATCATTGAAAATTTTAAAGGAACCATTCAACTTAGAGAATCTACAAATTTATTAGATTTACTATGATAGTAGTGGATTGAGTGGTCATAACATTTAATGATATAGAACCATATTTTTTGGAACATATTAATATCGTTTCTATGTAAATATATATTTGAGGCTCTTATGATCTGTATATATCTCACACTTAATCCAGAAGTGATAATGCTGCCATATTTTTAATGTCATGATCCTACCCACCAACACCATATAATGTGTGGGATAGTCATGATCATGAATCTTTAACTTCATTGAGGTGTAGGTTTTATATTTATAATTTCCCATCAGTACATATTATTTTACCATATTTTAAGAATCATTGTATAAAACACTGAGTTACACACTTTTAATAAGTCTGAGTACCAGTGCCATGATAAGTGGTCCTCATATTCACTATTCATGCAAAACATTACCCACTTCATATTCATCTTGGTTAAAGTATTTGACAATAATGATATTTTCTCCACTATTCATTGGTAATACCTAGCTATACCAATGTAACTATGAATCAAAATTACAGATATTTCCATAAGACACTCTTTAATGGCCTTTTTCTTTAAAGGGTCCACATATATGCCTTTTTTGGTGATAAAATGCCCAAAAAATGATACATCCTCCATACAAAACTCACATATACTATACATTGAATAAATATTATCTCTTCAAAAACTCTATTGAATAGTTTTCAAATGTTTTTCATTTTTCTACTAGCACTTGGTGTATAACAGAATATCATTGATAAATAGTAAAATGAATTTGTCTGGGTAATCACAAAATACACTATTCATTATGTTATTGAAAATATATATATAATTAGTGAGTCCAAATAGAATCACTGTGAACTCATAGAGTCCATACCTCATTCAGATGTAAGTATTTCAAATGACTTCATTATTCACCTTTAATTTGAGATATCTTAACAGGAGGTCCACCTTTGAGAAATATATAGCCTTACATAGCTGATTGAACAATTCATTTATAAGTGGAAGGGGAAAATTTTACTTTATCATGATTTTTTGAGCTCATTATTATCAATGAAGAGGCACAATGATCAATGATTCCTATTGATGAAGTGGATTTCCACATAACATGGTGAAGCACTTAGGTGTATAAAACCCTTATCCAAATTCTATTGTAACTTATTCTTTAGATATTTTTTCTCAATGGTGGCCATTCTATAAGGAATATTTGATATAAGAAAATGTCTTAGAATAAGTTCAATTTAGAAATTAACCTATCATTCATGATTAAGGAATGATATTTCTTTAAGGAACACATCAATGTCGTCCCTCACAATGGGATGGATTTGATTTAGATTGTATCCTTTGTCTCGATAATATATGATAAATATAATTTCATATAATGAAATAATATCAATTATTGAGAGAATGATTCTAAATGAGATTCATCCTTATCATTACACTTATTGAAAATATTAGGATGCCATGGTATGTATAGATATATCTATCTTTAGTGATAATTGATGTTTTATTTGTATAATTATAGATAATCCATGATAAAAATAGCATCAATCTCTACAAAATGATTTATGAAAATATTTTATTAGAGGTTCAGTCCAATAAAATTATCTAGGGAAGAGTTGTATAATTTTGATGCTATAATTTCACTATTTTTGTTCTCATAGATAACTCAACCTTTAATATTTTGAATTGGTGTTTGAATAGTTATACTAAACATTCAAATATGAAATAATGCACTGAACTAATATCAAATTGTTTGTTCTCTATTCTTGATTGAATAAATATATTAGATATCACCACATCATTGTGGGGTTCCACCTAGGTATTAGTGATTTAATTTACCATTCCTTATTTCCTTGTATGTTGTTGTGGTTGATTACTTCAAACAACACAAATAATAGTGAAATAGATTGCATAATTCTCATATTCCATGAAGATAAAACACATCACTATATCTTGAGTGTCGATATGAACAATACATTCTTCTTCCACAATTGGGATTCCTTATATCCCTTGATAAATTATTAACCAGATTCCCATATCTTCCACACTATACATATTTATTGGTTCCCATTAAGTAGTTTCCATGATTCTTCTTCCTATGATTTTGACACATGAACTATTGGGTTTTCTATTCATGATGGGATTTATTTATTAATTATCACATAATAAATTAAATTTTTTAATTTTCATCATGGTATCCATGAGAGAACTGAGAGTCTATGATCTCAATTTCATCATTAAGCGAATAATAGGGAATATCCTCATTGCTATTAATGTCTCAAATCGCTGTGGATTTTCATAGACTCAAAATTAGTATACTAAATAATCGATCCACATTTATAACAATGTCCATGAATAATATGACAGTGTATCATGTGTGCCATGTAATGGTTTTCATGTGCATCCCAATAGACTTGTCTTCAATTTTCATCATCCATTTTTACTCCCTTTCCATCATAATATGGATAGTTTGAGGAAAATATTTATTAAAAAATATTTTCATGAATGAATCATAATCCATGGAATCAATTTATTCCGTAGACTTTGTGTTTTTGATCATTTTATACCATGGAATAGAATTATTATCAAATTGATAGATGATCGGGACAACATTATTTTCTTCTATGCATTGGAGAATAAATAATATCTTCTTAATGGAGTTAATCCATTCTTCTAAGATAATTGGTTTGGAAGATCCTCAATCGATAAGTGGCCTTTGTTGTATAAAATATATAAACATAACTTATTTTTTATATGAGAATATGGTCGTTCTGTATAATTCATGTTATTATTCATGACATAATAATTTTGTGCTAGCACTATCATAATGTTTTCAGTTACCACTCCAATCAAATTTGGAATTTTATTTGGGAAATTATCATTGTATCTATCACATTGATTGTTAGCATCAGTTCTCCAAGTTCACTCCATTAAATATGATAATGAAATCATAATTAAGGGTTCTTAAATACATAACTAAAAATAATATAAAAAGTATCATTGAACATTGAAAGATAAACATATAAATTGAAAGTATAACATAACATGTGATTCTAAAAGATTCAGTATAGGTTATCTAGGGTGATGAAATTATTCCTAGGATTATTACTAATGTTGTGTAATGCAAATACCAAAAAATAACTAGAACATACTATGATACAAAATATATTTACCCTGTCCTTTTACACATATTATTACATTAATTTATGAATAATTATTTATAATATTGAAAACATGAATCGCAATGTCTTATGTCTTTGGAGAATTATGTACATAAAAAACTGGAACTCTAATAATTTTTTTATAATAATCATCCATAATTTTCTTATAAATATCTTTGAGCTCTAATATATACATAGGATAACATGGGGAATACATCAATTAAAAAATTAGCTAAAAAACCCTGTATGTGAATAAAAAAAGAATAAAGTAGAGCACATGGGTTATAAGGAATTACACAATGGCATAAAAAGTACTTAAACATGAATAATCATATGGATCATAAAAAATACTATATGGGATCATTTTAGTCAAGGAATCATATTAATTTTTTAGAAAAATAAAACATGAAATAAATATGTGTCAAGGCTAAGTACCTCGAGTATATCAAATGGTGGACAAATTTCCATTAAGGAATAAGGTTTACTCCATGTACGAACATTACATATAATGAGACTGAAGCATTACTCCATGAATTGGATCACTATATGGGTGCACCCATCTAAAAAATTTCATTCATATATGCTCCATGTAATGATTCATGCATAATGGTTACATATGGAAGGAATTTGGTATCATAAACATGACATAAGGCATTACCAAAGAGAATATCACAATGGTGTACAATAATTAATGGTCTTAAATCATACATATAAAAAAATAATGTAAAATAGGTATATATGTAAAATAAATTTAGTCCAATTTAATTGAAAACATGTAAAAATTTTATTGATGAATATTTAAAAATGATCCCCTTTAGTGCGGTTAAAGGGAAAATATTGAGGAATCATTTAAATTGAAAAAGATAATTAAAAATTTTGAAAGTAATTATTACATGATAAAATGAGATATTTTTGAAAACTAAATGTGTATTAAATTTGATTATGTATTGTACATGAAAATGGGTACTAAATTGGGATATTCCCATTAATCATGTTTACTGGTCGAGATGAATTGATAAGGGAACCTTAAAAAAATTATTTCAACCAAAAAATAAATAAGTTTATACTTGGAAGATATGTTTAAAGAATAAACATAAAATTTAGTAGTAATACATAAGAATAATTTGAAATTAATTTGGTGTAGAGAAAGAGGGTAACCCAACTGAAAAATGGAGGTTTTGATAAAATCCATAATCATATGTATGGAAGTGTTCTACAATTACAATTAATATCCTTGATAACTAAATTAGATAAATTAATTAATTAATCAAGTACATGTTATCAATTTATATGATTTAGTGTAATTTTATTATGTTCATTTATGAAATTTTATATATTCAATTTTTTCATTCTTAGATCTTTTGTTTCCTGATTTTATGACTGGTTCCCTTGAGTTTAATTATGGGAGTTATTATAAAATGGAAGAAAAACTCCATAATAAGAATTATATGATACTGATGAAAATTGAGATTTTTAATATATCACATATATCAATTTTTTCATATTTGAGAATGTTTTATTATATAAAACAATAATGATGAATGTTAGATTATATTGTTGAATTCTCAATTATCACAAACAATTTTTGTTTTATTATTTAATATTATGTATAAATATTAGTTTCAAAAATATAAAATAGATTTTAAATAATTAAATATCATTTTTAACCTTTATAATGGTTTAATGAATTTCCATTAAGTTGGTAATAGAAAATGAAAAATTTCTGACCATGTAGGTGGTGAGTCAACACATCACAAACAATGTTTTCATTTTGAAGATAAAAAGAAAGTAGAGAAGTGTTGATGATTGTTATACAATTAATGTAATAAAATTATAGTATATTTGTGATAGTAGAGTTATCTTGTCCCATTGTATATTGGACAAATTTATTTGTTAGAATAAATAATGATTTTAAACGGGAAGGGTAGGGGCTTTTATCTCTTGTATAACTTCAGATTGAGAATCTTCTTAAGCCACATAGAAAAGGAGTTTTGGTAAAACCAAGATGACCATAACATGGGGATTTTCCTTGGGTGAGAATCTTGTTATAATATTTTATATCTCCAAATCTAATTATGTGTGAGGATAATTGGTTGTGAGGGTTTGTATTTATAGTGTAAGGAAATGAGTGTTTTTTGAATATTTTATTCACAAGTATATTATTTTATATCATTAATTTCAATAGAGTTTATTCTTTTGAATACGTATACTAAATAGTTAATGTGAGTTCTAAATAATGGGGGAATAAATTTTCCATGACTCAAATATTCATGTATTTGGTTTAAAATGATAAATAAACTAAATTACAATATTACATTATTCATAAAAAAATCAAGTATTTTTGAAAAATCCTAAAAAATCACCCCAAAAATTTTAAATTTCCTATATTTTAAAAATGAACCATTTTTTATGAAAATAATTTTTTTAAAAATATATTTTAAATTTTTAATTAAAATCATCATTTATTCGAAAAATATTATTTTTGATATTATAATTGATTTTATAGAATATTGAAATTTTATTAAGGTATCGTGAAATGATATTATAATAATAAGAAAAAATATTAATTTATTAATATATTTTATGAAATTAAATTTTATTTTAAATCATTTTATTAAATATAATATTATAAATAAAAAATTTCTTTTCATAAAAATACCAACTCTTAATTTATCATTTTTAAGACATTTATTTAATTTTACCATGATATAGATATAACATATTTTCACTTATAAGATACAAATATTTTATTTATAATTTTATAGGTGAGTTTAATATTCTAGTGGTCATACTACTATTCAAAATGTTAAAATTAATATTCTAATGTTCATGTTAATATTATATCTGTATATGTTCTTTAATATCAATAATTAAAAATTATTTACATTATTTTTCATTTATATTGTTTTATTCTGTTATCTATTTGAATTTATTTCATTTATACTTTATAACATAATTATAAGAAGGAAAATTCCATTGATGAAGTTTGGATTCATTATAATGGTTAATGGAAACTTAATGTCCTCAAAACCATAAATCTATGATAATTCAAAATACAATTTATTTAATTGGATTTGACATTAATATAATAATTTTTTTGTTTCAATATCCATTTTCTAATGTTGTGTAATTTTTATACTTTATATTAATATATAGAAAGATAAATACATGAAATCATTATATTTCATATGAAAAATATCATCATATGGTTATGATATTATCAAATTATAATTTGTCTATTACTCCAATAAATGAATATCGAAAAATAATTTTCTCTTCCAGAAGACCTAAAATACACTTATAATGAATCGTAAGATCCATGAAACAATGAAAATTCATTCCTTATTTCATCATTAAAACCAAAATTGTTAGCATATTTTACTGAATATAATGTGTTAATCTATAATCCTTGACAATGACACACAGTGTTCAACACAATCCATTTCAAATATTATTAACCATAAGAATCATTCGAACTATTTCTGACCATATTTAATGTCACAAAATATAGAATGAAGGTCAATAAATAAACATTGTATTCTTCCTAAAAAATAAATTATCTCTTAATGTCAAAATCCAAATATGGTAATACATTAATTACCTTATATCTATTATGAAAATATTCATTTTTTCCAAAAATAAAATCTCAGGTTGTCAAATATATTCCCTAAATCTAAACATGTGATAAACTCAAAAAAATGTAACGTAAACCATCAAATCATTAACCAATTTCATGGTCACTAATATTATCCTATAAACATATCTTTATCATTTCAATATCCACACCAGTCATATATAATTGTTTATTCATTCTTAATCATGTGTATTCAAATAATATCAACAATCCATTGTATAATTTTTCTTGTCCATATGTGCTATTATACGTATTCTCTCAAATCCTTAATAAAAAATTATTATAGTACAATCCTTATACATTTCAGAATTCTTATAACTAGAATATCACTAAATGATTTTCCCATAACAAAATTCTCAATTCCAAACAAATGGACATTAACTATTAGACTTCATTCGTAGTAAAAGCATAAGCTTGGACTTGATATCTTAGCTTCTTTTGGGTATCATCCATTGATGCTTTAGGATCTCATTTATGTAGTTTCCAATCTCTATATCGTGGTATAATTTCACAATTTCATATTATTTCATGACCTTTAAATCATGAGCATAGTTTCATTTCTCTCCAAACTCATAGAAAAATATAATTCTATTCATTCAAATACCAGAGTGTTTCTTAAAAAAATTATTACAAGGGGGAAATGCTTCTTTATCATCATCAACATGTCTAAATTTTTAACTATCGACATTTTCTTTTGTTTGTTGCTTTAGAAACCACTATACATTTATAATTTTTTCTATTTCATTATTCTATATGAACAATGCCCTCATATAATGAGTATGATTGTGAGATTACTACCCATTGATGAAGTTACCTAATCCATTCAATGAAATTGTCCATAATTCTATTTTGATTAACTATGTAGTCCATAGCATGTCTTATTAAACATTTAAATTTGGAATCATACTTAGTAACATTTTCATTATCCTTTTTCCTTATACATAGTAAATTCCTCTACATACCTGCATGTTACTATGGAGGAAATGTTTTTTCTAATAATATGTCCCTAAAATACATCCATTCCATTTATTCTATTTCATTTTTATCCTTAATGTTACGAATCAATAACCACCATTGATCTAAATCTCTTGAGAAATGATAAACTTCCATGAAAAACTTCTCTCTTTCATTACTTCAAAATGTGAGAAATTACTTATATAAGGAACTTATACACATCTTAGAAACAAATGGATTTTATTCCCATAGAATAATGGCTTTATTATTTATAATGTGGTCAAACATTGTTACACAATATTTTGGATTAGTAGGAAACTCCATATGCAAATGATTAATACACATAAACCATGTTAGATGTCCCAATATGGTTATAATTTCTTATATTCATGCTATAAATATATATATATATATATATATTATTTATCATTCCTAGGAGGGAAATATCTCTATGGTATATGTTCACTGATTTGGTTCCCTTTATTTACAATAGGAACTATTTTTATTTAATGGAATAAGCTAGATTATATCATAACATTATGAAACATGTTTTCTAATCTTTCTTCTATTAAAATACATAACATAAATTGAATAATTTATTCATATACAATATTATAATCATAAATAGTGTTTTTTGGGGAATATTCCAATTAATAAAAATATTTTCAAATAATTCATAATGGTTTGTATGGAAAATATGTTTAACCAAAGAATAACCTCCAAGATTGTAAAATTGTGTGAAGAGAGTTGCCCGTTTTTATATACTATGTAATGCTCTAGTCAAGACCAATGTTCCTTTTTTAGAGTTATAACAACTATGTATATCTTTGAGTGAACCACATCCAATTTTTATATCCATACATAGATGTATTTCTATGAAAGAATAACATAATATATACCTTACCAAAATAATAGGATGTTATTCTATACATATATTCAATTTCTATCATTGTATTATCATCCATAATATTTTTTTGTTATATATATCCTTGAATGATAATAATAATTTTCTTCAAATAAAGACTATAAATACCCTAATCCCAATTGCCTAGATTGGGTGGCTACATTATTACATTGGAATTAGATACATGAAATCACATATCGAATGACCAAATAATTTAGTAATCTTTGTAAACATGAAACATACATGAAATTCACATTTAATTTTAAAACATAATGTACGCAAATTATTTTCATTGAGAATGACATTATTCCCCTTAGTGTATCACTGCATAACAAGTAAAAAACCTTCATGGTATCCTAGGGAACATAAAATATAATAAAGGGGTGATATCAGATTCTTAGTAAGGGTATGTATACAGTGTTATCTCTAATGAATAAATGATAATAAACATTATTTCTAGGTAAATATCTAAAACACATGTCATTAAATAAATAAAATGTGATTAATATGGTAGGAATAAATCATGATCAAATAATTTCAAATAATTATTCACAAGATCTTGAAACATGTCCATGGGTATTCTATGTAGTCAAATAATAACACGGAAGATAAATAACAAATCTCGAGATGAGGGAATGAAAAATGTTTATCATTTGAAACATACATTCATAACCTTTCACTGGGCCATTTAAATAAGTGGGTAAAAACTTGTCTAATTTATAAAATTGATTTATCTCATTTCACCAATTGATGCATCAAATGGGATATCTAGTGAAAGGGTCCCACCCATCACTTACTACGTCCAATACATTCCTCTTAAAAATGGTTTGAAACATAATAAATTTAAATACCACTATGGGAATGAGGGTTTATTCCCATGAATATATATCCATGGTTTTTCTAAACTGTGGGGATATGTATTGATTTATTATCAATGGACACATTTTTATTAAAACCGTGTGTATTCAATCCCCAATTTCACTACACCGACAGGCTTCTCCTCTACTCTTCCATCATGCTCCCCCTTCACACTTCTATCTCTATCCCCTTCGTGAACCTCCACTTCCCAGCTCTAATCCTCTCATCCATCTCCTCCCCTCCCCTACCACCACCTCACAACCTTCATACCTCAGTATCCTAGCCCTAGCCCCCCTCACTGACATTCGCTTACCGTCATACGACCACCACTTTTCAGACATCTCCTCCCATCCCTGGCCTCTCCCTCCTGGCTCTGCCTCTGCTCATGACCTCAACCTCCTAGCCTTCCACTCTGCCTAAATGTTCTGGCTTTCACCTTCCATCCCCCAGCTATGGCGATGTCCACCCTCCATGCTCTCTGATCCCTCTCCTCTGGCAACTTCCCCGATGATTCATTGCATCTAGGTAAAAAATTTATTCTCCATGACTTCTTATTATTTTTAAACAAATAATTTATTCTTATATTGTAAAGACCCAGAAATTTCATGGAAAATCTTTTCATAATTTTCTTTGGAATTTTACAAGAACGCAGTTTCTGACGGCACTTGATTCCGAGGCCCATAGTGCCCAGAATCAACTTCTGAAGTTTTGCTCGGGTACGTTCAGGGAACGAGCGAGCAGGAATATCTATCTTTTGAACCGGTGCTCGGAATTTAAATCCGATGGCACCGATGAACTCGCAATGCTGGTAATTGCTTAAGGGGACCTTTACCATAGTTTCATTTTAAGCGGGTTGAGATTTTGTTTTTGGGGTTTTAGTTTAAAATAAATAAAATTCTGTGAACAATTTTATTTTATGTCTTTGGGAGTTATTCTCTACCATGGGATGTTGTTGGTGGATCCCATGACCAACCAACTTCCCATGAGTGGATACATGAAAGGTGGGGCCCACATGAGCCCCAACCTTTCACATTTCTATAACTCTCCTTTAACCCCCCATTTAAACTCCCTTTCTTTAACTCTTGAACTTCTCCCCCTTATTAATGAAAACTCTTCTCATTCCACTCCCCCTCTTAAGTGCATCCCAACAATTTTTAATTAATGAGTTCAACTTATTAAATTAATTATGTTATTTGAATTTTGGAATTTGAAAAGCTTGGCATGTGTTAATAAAATAATGGGAGAACTTATTTTATTAGGTTGCTTGGTTAAGTGAGGATTTTGAGAGAGGAAGCTCTTAGTTTTGAAGAACTCCATCACCATCGTTGAAGAACGTCGAGACTTCGACAAAGAATGTGATGAACACCGACCCTCCGACGGAGAACGCGAAGGCACCAACGGCATGCCTTCTCTTCTTCTTTCTCTGCGTCAAGGAAGGAGGCATCACCGTGGGGAACATTGCCATCAACGACAGTTCTCACTCCGACGACGAAGGAATTGATACTATTCTACAACAACACTACCATTCCGCGACTTTGTCAACAAATGAAGGACAACACGAGGTAGGGGAATTTATTTTTGGAATTCTCTTATATTTTGAGAAAATAATGACGAGCGCCGACCAACCAATATCGGGTTGATACGCGGATCGTTCGATCATGCGGTTTGATGTTGAGGGTTATTATTTAAATTTCTCGTGTTTATTGCCTTGACGAACTTCGTGAAATATGACCTTTTGTTATCGAATAACGCGAGGGGGGCCGGACTGCACAAACACGGCTGACCCTACACCTTATTTCATGTTGATTATTTTGTGGATTGAAATGGGAATGGTGTGGTGCCATCACACCACGCGGAAACGTGCGACAAGTAATGCGCGACGCCATCGCGCCACGTCGTGAAAAACAAACAAAGGCGCGACACCGTCGCGTCACGGCGGAGAAACCCGAAGACATCCACGGACGGAGTCGGGCCACGGCGAAGGAGCGCGGCGCCAACGCGTCACACCGGAGAACCACGAAGACGGCACGTTTCGTTTTTGACGTGCGGTTTGATGGGTGACGATGAAGCAGGCCGTCTGGGCGTTTGAATCCCTTTGTAGTGAAGGTGGGGTCCCGGGGGGACCATAGGCGAAGACGGCAGGAGGAACGGACCACTGGAACGCGTCTGGTGGTCCGCGGAAGGCGGCGGCGGCGCGCCACGCCGGCGCGGCGGAGCCGGTGACTGGTGGTGGCGGCGCGCCGCCGGAAAGGAGGCGGCCGGCGGTTCGCCGCCGGCCTCAATCAGCGGCGAAGGGCGGGGGAGCCGCGCACCCCGCTGCTCCGCGATTCGGCTCGGCCACGCTGGCCGAGCCGTGGCCGGCAGGACCAAGCCGGACCGAGCTGGACCGAGCCTGGCCGGGCCGGGCCGGGCCCAGCCGGGTCAGGTCGACCCGGTTCGGCCGACCCAGGGGGGGTCGGGCCGGGTCGCCCCGGGCCCAGACCCCCGTTTTCGGGGCACTTTCGGTCAAATGTCGGTAACATGTGCTACGGGCCTCCAACGACTCGCCGTCAGCGGCAACGCAATCCTTGGATCGAGACGGTCGTTTCGGTATATTACATTCAAGGTTTCAGATAACTTTGGGATCGGCCGGGTTGGTTCGGATATGAAACCAACCGGACCCTCAGAGCGGAAACGCTTATATCTTGAGCTCCGGACGTCCGATTGACGTGCCGTTGACTTTGATGAATTCCTCAAAGTGAGACGGATCTTTTGGCTTACTCCGCTCGAGGTTTGGATTCCTTCGGAGTGCGGTCGGGTTGGTTCGCTCACGAAATCCAACTGGGCCCCTGGAACGAAAAGGCCAATAACTCACAGATCGGGCGTCCGATTGACGCACTGTCTGTCTCGTTGAATTCCTCTTGATGAGACGGAACTTTTGGCATACCTCGCCCATGTTTTGGATACAGTTGGATAGTGTCCGGGTTGAATTGTACCCGAAATCCAACCGGGCCCCTGAAACGGAAAAGTCGATATCTTTCAGACCGGACGTCCGTTTGACGAACCGTCAGCGGCGTTGGTGATCACATTGAGAAATGGTCCCTATGAGCATACCCAATGAGAGTTAGGGGTACAGTAGAGATACGGCCGGGATTGGTTCGCTCACGAAACCAACCGGGCCCCTGGGATGAAAAGGCTAGTAACTCACAGACCGGGCGTCTGATTGACGCGCCGTCTATTGCGTTGAGACCCCTGTAACGAGGTGGTCCTTTGAGATACTTCTTTGTGGGACTTTGAGATACTTGGATTATCGACCTATAGCACGTGGAGCGGACCCTCCCAGAGATGAGCGTGCGGAGTACGGAAACCGTGTACCCGACTGAGACCTGACGACTACTTGACCGACTCGACTTGGAGTGAGTCGACTAGCCCAGTGGACAGAGCACTACTTTGTTTGGGTGCAAACCCATGGCGGACGGAGCACTACCTATGTGACAGTGCAGACTTGTGGTACTCGTCCGGAGAGTATCTCAGTAGGCTACTAGGGGGTGTGCGCTACAGTGTTTGGGTGACATACCTCAGCGGGAAGCACTACTGTGTTTGGGTGGCTGGCCCGTGGTACTCGACAGGAGGAGTACCTCAGCAGTCTTAGTTTAGTGAGCAGTACCTCGGAGTCGTGATAGGACCACTGTACACTCTATAGACGGAGCTCTTCAGCAGTTACGGTTTCGATAATGAAAATCCTGGTTTGAGTTGAGACTTTTGACCTTTTCATTTATCTCATGATTGAGATGGGTCGCTTGATAACTTAGGTATATATATGGGCATATACCTGGGTAGTGGTTATCCGTTGATTTCATGACCCTAGTGTTTCATCATGACTGAGATGGGTTACATGATAACTTAGGTATATGTATAGGCATATACCTAAGTAGAGGTTATCTATTGAGATCTTCTATGTGGTTATCCTTGTTGGTTTTAGTGAGACCTTGAGGGTGTCGGGGTCCCTACTGAGTATCGTTATACTCACCCATGAACGGGCTATGCCCGCACCTCGTTGTGTTGGTTGCAGATGACGGACAGTGCTGACGGAGGCCGAGTGTTCGAGGACTGGATGGTACCCGGAGGTGGACTACACGACGAGACAGTATCCGGAGGTGGACATCACGGCGAGACGACTCTCGGAGGAGGTTGACGGGCGAGAGCGTTGTGGAGGCTATATGTACCTACCCTTTAGGTTGGATCCGTGGTGGACGATCCAGGAGCTGCGCCATCTGTACCTACCCTTCAGGTAGGATCTGAAGAGGACGACCCAGGAGATACTTCCGTCCCTCTAGCTGTTGTCTTTTTCTGTTGTACATTCATTCAGTTGTAGCTGCACTTTCAGTTGGGTTTGTATTCTAGCCCATTTACTTTTCAGCACTTTCTTTTGTACTTAGTGTTTTTCTTCCTCTTGTACTCTGTGGTGTTTTGTTAACTTTTATAAAGGCAATGCCTTCCCAGTTATCGGGATTTTCGCCTTTGGAGGTAGTCCCCAGCCCCTGGCCTATGGAAGGCAGGCTTGGGGTAGTAACGGCACTGGCCTCGAGGACGGGTCGTGACAAATTGGTATCAGAGGAGTCGGTTCTACCGCAGAACTTATAACTCTGATATTTTCTTTCTGTGAAGAAATAGGGTTAAGAGAACCGAGTGTGGTTTTCAGTTCAGGGAGTCCAGTGTTGGTGCGGGCGGCCGACGTATCCATACACCAGGACCCTGACAACTGATTTCCGACTTTGTGCACGAAAACATTGATTGCGTGTGTGTGTTCAATGGTTTTCCCTTAAAACAGCTCAAACTAGGTCAGCTCACCAGGTATAAACGTTTGACCGTGTCATGATGTTTCTTTTAGGATGCCTTTTCACGGACGACCAGCTAGAGCCCAGAGGGATGTGCGTGCTGACAGCCTGTCGAGCGACGAGGCTTCGGTGCAGGGCCCTCTTGCAGTTGAGGCACCAGCGGTACTACCATACGTTGGGCCACCGATGCCACCAGTCCCATCAGTAGGCGATGCACGCCACTTGAGTTCGCTGCACGTGTTCCAGCGCTAGAGGCCACCCAGGTTCTAGGGAGAGATGGACCCGTAGGCAGCTGAGGATTGGCTGGAGGCTGTGGTTAGAGTCTTCAGGCTAGTGGGGATGCCAACAGACTTCATGGTGATCTTTGCTGCCAGCCTTCTTCAGGCAGCAGCAGGCAGGTGGTGGAGCCACTTGTTCCAGTTTTGCGGCAGGATGACCTTCACATGGGAAGACTTCGAGACCTTCTTCAGGGTGGAGTTTGTGCCAGTAGATCTACACCCTGAGCTTGTACAGGAGCATTTGCCTTTGTCGCGTGTTTTTCGATCAGTAGACGAGTCATCTGTGGGCAGTATACAGATGATATAGAGGTCCAGGAGGACCAGACCAGCAGTTGGACGATCTCGGGTTTTAGGACCGGTGGTGCGGGGCACCCGGGATGGGGTCAGAGCCAGGCATGCCAGAAACAGACAGTGTTACTCATGCGGCAGGAAGGGTCACCTGCATGTGACTGTCTGAATCCTCGTACAGTTGATCCGCATGCATTGGAGGAGCCTCCGAGGCAGAAGCAGTGACGAGTGCTTGAGAAACAGCCGAGCAGTGGACAAGGCAGTAGAGCTCCGGGAGCAGGTGGATAGGAGCGGAACTAGTGGATACGTCCCTTGTTCTTCTAGTTCCATGTGGCTGATGAATTCGTGTCTTTGTACTATGAGCTGCAATAATTAAAAAGACACTTATCTGTGTTTTCTTTCCTGTCCTTTTGTTTGGTTGATAATGAGTGGTCCTGGTCAAGACTGTTTAATTGACACTCACCTTTGAGATTTCTACTGAAGGAGACCTAGTGACCTCACACTGATGCCGACAGTGTGACTCGACCCTTGGAGGCGAGAGTGACAGTTGGATCACATGGTAGTTACATCGAGGCCTTACGACGTCATCCATGGCATGAATGCATCATTCATGTTGGGATTGACTGTATTAGGCAACGAATGTGGTTCATCCAGGGGATGAGACCAGATTTCTCTTATCGGCAAGGAATAAATCATAGCATCTCTTGTGAGACTAAAGAAGGTCCAGGTCATCCAAGAGAAGATGAAGACTGGACAGTGCAGTAAGAAACAGGAAACCGGTGCCAGTCTTAGAGTCTCGGGCGTGTTAAATGTTAGAGAAGAAGAATCTTAAAAGGAGAGATGAGTCTACGAAGCAGCAAACGTGGAGGCAGAGCTAATAGAGTAGCATGAGGTGGTGTACATCCTAACATGGTGCAACCACCCGCCTTAGTTATTTCATGCCAGGCTCAGGGAGCTGGAGGGTGGAGGAAGAGTGCGGCTGCATGCGGTCAAGGAGTGTGACACAATGACTCTAGAAATGATTCAAGGGACAGTCTGTGTCCACTTCTAGATGCTGTAGTAACGGATGTCGAAATGAATCATTACTTACTTTCACAAATCTTGTTCCAGACCTAGAGTTTCCGGTAAGCCATGGACTTGACCCTCACGTCTGGAGATGCCTTGGGGGGAGACTCGATAATCACACTTACGCCGACGGTGTGGTAAGACCCTCGAGGCAAGAGTTCCGGTTGGAATCTCTTGGTGGCAGCGTCGAGGCATTACGACGTTAGTTTGAGTATGGAATGGGCAATAACTGTTCATACTCAAATTGACGGTTTTAGGCAAAGGTCAGGATGAGTTTTCCTTGGTCGGCGAAAAGGAAACCCCAGGAAGCACAGGATAAACTCTTTCACAGGAGGGTGCGACCGATCACTCTTGATTGGGTCAACCATACCCTCATAGCAGAAGTCATTTCGAGTTCCAGTTCTAACAGAAAATGGAGACCTCTGGAGTTCGAGGATGACGATCACGTCCTTATATGGGTCTCACCTCGACGAGGTTTACGGAGATGTGGCCAAGGCGACAAGTTATCTCTGATGTTCAATGGACCTTTCTTAGGTCCTCAGCTGGGTAGGTGGGGTGGTCTACCGCTTGACCCATTCACCGCAGTTGCACCAGGTGCATGACGACTTCCACGAATCTCAACTAAGGAGATAAGTGCTCGACACTTCGCATATCATCGACCATGAGGAGCTGGACGATGGCGATGGGGTGTCTTTCATAGAGGTTCCAGTGGGGATCGAGGATCGAAAGGAGAAGATCCTACGAGGACAATCGATTCCTCGGGTGCACTTTCTCTAGCAGTACGGGAACCTCCGGATGAGCACATGGGAGAGGAAGGCTCAGATGCGTGCTCTGTACCACTTTTGTAACCTTTGTTTGTGTTAAAGATTTACGAGGACGTAAATCCCTGAGGTGGGAGTAATGTAAAGACCTGGAAATTTAAAGGAAATTTTTTTCTTAATTTTCATTGGAATTTTACAAGAACTCAGTTTCAGACGACACTTGATTCTGAGGCCCGGAGTGCCCAGAATCAACTTCCGAAGTTTGGCTCGGGTACGTTCAGTGAACGAGCGAGCGGGAATTTCTATCTTTTGAAACAGTGCTCGGAATTGAAATCCGATGGCACCGATGAACTCGCAACGCCGGTAATTGCTTAAGGGGACCTTTATCACAGTTGCGTTTTAAGCGGGTTGAGATTTTGTTTTTGGGGTTTTAGTTTAAAATAAATAAAATTGTGTGAACAATTTTATTTTATGTCTTTGGGAGTTATTCTCTCCCATGGGAAGTTGTTGGTGGAGCCCATGGCCAACCAACTTCCCATGAGTGGATACCTGAATGGTGGGGCCCACACGAGCCCCATCATTTCACATTCCTATAACACTCCATTAACCCCCCATTTAATCTCCCTTTCGTTAACTCTTGAACTTCTCCCCTTATTAATGAAAACTCTTCTCATTCCACTCCCCCTCTAAAGTGCATGCCCACACTTTTTAATTAATGAGTTCAACTTCTTAAATTAATTAAGTTATTTGAATTTTGGAATTTGAAAAGGTTGTCATGTGTTAATAAAATAATGGGAGACCTTATTTTATTAGGTTGCTTGGTTAAGTGAGGATTTTGAGAGAGGAAGCTCTTAGTTTTGAAGAACTCCATCACCATCGTTGAAGAACATCGAGACTTCGACAAAGAATGTGATGAACACCGACCCTCCGACGGAGAACGTGAAGGCACCAACGACACGCCTTCTCTTCTTCTTTCTCCGCGTCAAGGGAGGAGGCATCACCACGGGGAACGTCGCCATCGATGACGGTGCTCACTCCGACGACGACAGATTTGATACCGTTCTACGGCGACACTACCATTCCGCGACATTGTCAACAAACGAAGGACGACACGAGGTAGGGGAATTTATTTTTGGAATTCGCTTATCTTTTGGGAAAAGAACGACGAGCGTGGACTAACCAATACCTGGTTGATCCGTTGATCGTTCGATCATGCGGTTTTATGTTGAGGGTTATTATTTAAATTGCTCGTGTTTATTGCCTTGAAGAACTTCGTGAAATATGACCTTTTGTTATCGAATAACGCGAGGGGGGCTGGACCGCACAAACACGGCCGACCCTCCTTCTTATTTCATGTTGGATACTTTTGTGGATTGAAACGGGAATGGTGTGGTACCATCGCACAGCGCGGAAACGTGCGACAAGTAATGTGCGGCACCGTCGCGCCGCATAGTGAAAAACAAACAAAGGCGCGACGTCGTCGCGTCACGACGGAGAAACCCGAAGACATCCGCGGATGGAGTCGGGCCACGGCGAAGGAGAACGGGGCCAAAGCGTCGTGCTGGAGAACCACCAAGACGACGCGTTTCTTTTTGGACGTGCGGTTTGACGGGCGATGACGAAGCAGGCCGTTTGGGCGTTTGAATCCCTTCGTAGTGAAGGTGGGGTCCCGGGGGGAACATAGGTGAAGACGGCAGGAGGAACGGACCACCGGAGTGCGTCCGGAGGTCTGCGGAAGGCGGCATCGGCGCCGGCGACCGGCGGCGGCGGTGCGCCGCCGGAAAGGAGGTGGTCGGCGGTTCGCCGCTGGCCTCAATCAGCGGCGAAGGGCGGGGGAGCCGCGCACCCCGCCGCTCCGCGATTCGGCTCGGCCACGCTGGCCGAGCCGCGGCCGGCCGGTCGGGCAGGACCGAGCCGGACCGAGCCGAACCGAGCCGGGCCGGGCCGGGCCAGGCCCAGCAGGGTCGGACCTGGGTCGGGTCGACCCGGTTCGGCCGACCCCGGGGGGGGGGGGGTGTCGGGCCGGGTCGCCCCGGGACTAGACCCCCGTTTTTGGGCCACTTTCGGTCAAATGCCCGTAACATGAGCTACGGGCCTCCAAACGACTCGCCATTAGTGGCAACACGATCCTTAGATAGAGACGGTTGTTTTGGTATATTACAATCAAAGTTTCAGATTACTTTGGGTTCAGCCGGGTTGGTTCGGATACGAAACCAACCGGGCCCTCGGAGCGGAAATGCTTATATCTTGATCTTCGGACGTCCGATTGATGTGTCGTCGACTTTGATGGATTCCTCTAAGTGAGATGGATCTTTTGGATTAATCCGCTCGAGGTTTGGATGCCGTCGGAGAGCGGTCGGGTTGGTTCGCTCACGAAATCCAATCGGGCCCTTTGAACGAAAAAGCCAATAACTCACAGACTGAGCGTCCGATTGACGCGCCGTCTGTCTTGTTTAAATCCTCTTGATGAGACAGAACTTTTGGAATACTTCACCCGAGTTTTGGATACAGTTGAATAGTGGCTGGTTTGGATTGTACCCAAAATCCAACTGGGCCCCTGGAACGGAAAGCTGATATCTTTCAGACAGGACGTCCGTTTGACGAACCGTCAGCGGCGTTGGTGATCACGTTGAGAAACGGTCCCTATGAGCATACCTTATGATAGTTCAGTGTATAGTTGAGATATGGTCGGGATTGGTTCGTTTACGAAACCAACCGGTCCCCTGGGATGAAAAGGCTAGTAACTCACAGACCGGGCATCCAATTGACGTGCCGTCTATTGCGTTGAGAACCATGTGACGAGGCGGTCCTTTGAGATACTTCTTCATGGGACTTTGAGATACTTGGAGTATCAACCTATAGCTCGTGGAGAGGACCCTCCCAGAGACGAGCATGTGGAGTATGGAGACCGTGTAGCCGACTGAGACCCGACGACTGCTTGACCGACTCGACTTGGATTTAGTCGACTAGCACAGTGGACGGAGCACTACTTTGTTTGGGTGCAGACCCATGGAGGACGGAGCACTACCTGTGTGACAGTGCAGACCAGTGGTACTCGTCCGGAGAGTATCTCAGCAGGCTACTAGGGGGTGTGCACTACTGTGTTTGGGTGACATACCTCGGCGGGAAGCACTACTGTGTTTGGGTGGCTAGCCCGCATTACTCGATAGGAGGAGTACCTCAGCTGTCTTAGGTTAGTGAGCAGTACCTCAGAGTTGTGACAGGACCACTGTACACTCTAGAGACGGAGCTCTTCAGTAGTTACGGTTTCGATAATGAAAATCCTGGTTTGAGCTGAGACTTTTGACCTTTGTGTTTACCTCATGATTGAGATAGGTCGCTTGATAACTTAGGTATATGTATGGGAATATACCTGGGTAGTGGTTATCCATTGATTTCATGATCCTTTTGTTTCCTCATGATTGAGATGGGCTACTTGAAAACTTAGGTATATGTATAGGCATATACCTAAGTAGAGGTTATCTATTGAGATCTTCTATGTGGTTATCCTTGTTGGTTTTAGCGAGACCTTGAGGGTGTCAGGGTCCCTACTAAGTATCGTTATACTCACCCATGCACGGGCTATGCCCGCACCTCGTTGTGTTGGTTGCAGACGATGGGCAGTGCTGACGGAGGCCGAGTGTTCGAGGACTGGACAGTACCCGGAGGTGGACTACACGACGAGTCAGTATCCGGAGGTGGACTTCACGGAGAGACGACACTCGGAGGAGGTTGACGGGCGAGAGCGTTGTGGATGCTATCTGTACCTACCCTTCAGGTAGGATCCGTGGTGGACGATCCAGGAGATGCGCCATCTGTACCAACCCTTCAGGTAGGATCCGAGGAGGATGAACAAGGAGCCTCTTCCGTCCCTCCAACTGTTGTATTTTTCTGTTGTACTTTCGTTCATTTGTAGCTGCACGTTCAGTTAGGTTTGTATTCTGGCCCATCTACTTTTCAGCACTTTCTTTTGTACTTAGTGTTTTGCTTCTGCTTATACTATGTGGTGTTTTGTTTACTTTTATAATGGAAATGCCTTCCCATTTATCGGGATTTTCTCCTTTGGAGCTAGTCGCCAGCCCCTGGCCTATAGAAGGCGGGCTTGGGGTAGTCATGGCACGGGCCCCGAGGACAGGTCGTGACATATATCAACAACCTCAAAAAGTTTAATACACAATTTATCTTTTTATTTATTATTTAATTATTATAAATTCATCGTAGAGGTAAATTCTACTTCCTCTCATTGTTATTGCATCATCGTTTGTCATTTACAATGTTTTATAACACTGCATTTTTTTCATTGGGTTTAAACGAAAACAAAATAAATTTAGGATCATGTTATCCCACTCAATAGGATGAATAGTAAATTTCTCTTTTTCATAAATTATCTAATAAATAAGCATTAATCGTAGAGGAAAATTCTAATTCCTCTCAGTTTTGTTGCAACACCCTTTTTTTATAATGTTTTATTCCACTACATTATGTTCTTTGGATATAATCATAAACAATACTAATTTTGGATCATGTCGGTGATCAGATTCTCGATCGGGGTATTGGAGAAGGATCACAGTTGTACTCTCCCTCTCGGACGAACCGACCCCATAAGGAGGGATTTCAGGCAATTAGACGCGACTCCAGTGCGTTTGATGAAAAAAATAATGTACAAAGCGTGAACTTTATAATTACATGGCATGTACATTCCTTCAACGGAACCTGCATTATAAGGTCTCTAGGTCACCACACACAACTTTGTGCAAGGCTACTACATGGCCAATAGGTGGAGAACCATGGTAACCAAGTTCACGAAGTCAGATTAGAATGTACGTGGAGTGTACTTCAAAAATTTCCAGAAAGTCCTCTTTTTTCGAATAACACCAGAAACAGGAAAAATTACACGAAAAGATGATTTGGGTTCTTCCATGTATAACCCTTTATTGTTGAGTTGATGTTTATTCTCCAGGAATCGAGAAAATCTAGTGAAATACCTATAAAATTAAACCATCTCTTTCATATCTTTTTTCCAGTGCTACTATCGATGCAGGATGTTCTCCACCACCAGAGTGATCTTTTTTTATGATATATTCAACTCTTCTATAAATGTGACTACAAAGTCCTGGAATTACTCCATTCCCACAAGATGGAAATTATACATCATATATATATATATATATTATTTTTTCCCCTCAATAATTGATCACTAAAAATCCATTGTGTTTTTTTTTTCATTTCACTATATATATATATATATTATACTATAAAGAAAACAATTTGGGTCTATACCTTCTAAAAAACCTCTAAAAACCATGATATATTTTACTTTAGGTTGATTCATGATCAATGTTGCTCAATTTTCAAGTTTTCATGATATAGTGTAATCATACTCTACAATTGAAACAATATATTGTATCTCCACACATGGGTGGATCCAAGATTACAACAAAACTCAATATATACAAGTCCATTTCCAAACATATAATGAAAAATACATCCATGATCAAATGTGACACATTTAATCTATAATATCTTCACACATCCCAGAAAATATACATTCCTATTCTATATTCCTATCTCACTAAACATAGATCACCCTTATTGTTTCATCAATCCCTAGGCATATAACCATGTCAACCCATATAAATAAATACTCATAACTATATCATAATTTAATAATTCAACTACAGTTCAATCATAGTCTCACCACTATTAGAATATCTTGTCCCGATTTTATAGGGCCATGCTCTTAATCACATTTCCATTGAAATCTATAATCTCAATCGAAACACTAACTCATAGAGTGTATTCATCTCATGATCACCCATTATCTCTATATGTTAGAACCCAAACTCCCCAAATAGTGTTATTACTGATTGGCACCGGAAATTCTATCCCCCATGAATACAGTTGTTCCACCAGACATTTACCAATGTCACCTAGGTTAGGAATATTAATAATAATACCCCTCCCAAACCCATCCAGAAGGATGAGAGAACTATCATATAAGTACTAATCCTAGAGAACCAAATTCACCTAACACACCTATTAAAAATACATTTTTAAATATTTTTTAATTGTTATCATAAACTGATGTTTTTATTTATGCCCTACACACATTTATTTTATTAAAAAATGTCCAACATGTCTGATGGGTTACTCTCAAAGGAAAAAATGTACTAATTTCCAATCTTAGATCCATGATAAATAAGGTAACCAATATCTCAATCATACTCCACACATTATACCTAGAATTGTTCATCACTATGAGTTTCACTTATCCCCATCTCAAGGCAATACAAAATTTAACATTCCAAACAATTATTTTTGTGTTTCAACCAACAAATGAAATTAATTTTCAACCTACCCACTCCCAGGTCATTCATAAACCAACTGTTTCACATGTAATCACTTCACATCTCAAATCAAGCTCACTCACACTATGACCTACATAATATTTCAATATAGTTTTAAAGTCTATTCACCATATGGATACCACATAACTCTGACACTCTCAATATCCCCAACCACCCAATCATAGGGTCCACATCAACTACCCACCATGTCACCAATATATATATATATATATATAATTAACAATAATTTTAATTACACAATAAATTTTTATATTAACCCCCAAATTCTAAAATAAGGTCATAGGTAAATTAAATTTCAATTAAATTAGATCAATTATATAATCAAATCGTATAAATTAAAATTTAGTCCTAGATAACATGGACACAGCACATACATGGGTTCGCTAGTCCGAGGGAAAAAATCCATACCATGTCTCGACATATTTTTATTCTGTTTTCTACCGTTGAAAAATAGTGAGACTAAAAAACCCTCAAATAACTTTTTACAAGGTCCTACCACCAGTGCTTGGACCATTGGTATATATAGTACCCTAGTAATTCTGCCCCATATGATGGATGGTGCTGACTAACAGTGAGGGTGTCTGTAGTATGGTGTGGAGACTATACCGACATATTCGATTATAAAATAGTATAAGTAAGAATACTAATATAAACATATGTAAATAATACATTTAATGATACAATGAAATGCTTCAACAACAATAAAAATAATCCACACCATTAAAAATTAATTTTATGCAATACATTTAGGTAGTCATAATATATCCAGAATATAAGATGATAAAATAGTGAAAACTATGAAAAATGGTCTTGAGTATCAACCTTAACCCAAAACCCATACTTAATCATAAAAACCATGAAATCAAAAACATCTGCATCATTCCGAAATCTAAATATAGAATATAATATAGATAACATATCAGGTTCCCACCTTCCATAAAATAAATTGAAGGGATTATTATAAATATGTAAGACTAAATAATTGTTTCCATAAAATAAAAAATCAATATTTTTTCGATGATATGTTATTTAATAATCATTTATTGATATTCGTATTAATATTTGAAAAAATTATAATTCATTATTAAGTGTAATTAAAATACTACAAATTCATGATCTCTATAATGGAACTCAACATCATTTTTTATCTATTTTATTCCATCACTGGTTTGTCCATATTCCTGGTACAAGTCAAATCATAAATGGTAACAATGTAAAAAACTGAGGAAACCAAGGAAATAATTATTCGAGAGAACTACGATGGCTGGATATCGAATTCTCTCTCAATAAAACACATATAAATACAATGTGGTGAGACTTTCCATTATTCTTAATCCATTATTCTAGTCTAAACCCAATGAAACATCCTTGACATTTAGAACAATGGTAGTATTATAACCCATAACTTATGATTAAGGTATTAAAACCAAATAGATCATGTATAATACAGTTAAAAAATAATTCAAAATTAAATAACGGTACTCCAATGGAATCTAAAACAGTAATGGAGGATATTTGATGCATAAGACATTACCTAAATCCCATGGAAGATTACCCTAGTCATTTCACATAAATATCCTTAATTTTAATTTTTATGAGAACCCTATTCATAGATTGATTAAAATTTAGTGTTATATATTAATCTAATAATGTGTACTTTATTTTTTCAATTGATTTTATATTCATTTATTTTTACCGAAATTAATTTTAACTTTTTACAAGCCTTATTGTGAATTGTTCCACTTTATATGTAGTAGGTGTTTCTAGGAAATTATTTTATTTAAAAAATAATGAAGAGATTTAGTTTATTAAATTCATCTTCTGGAATATTTATACCAATATTTTATAACCTTTAGTGTTTTATATAAATTATCTAAATGATTTTCTTTCTTGGAGATGAATTTGTATTTTTAAAATTTATTTTCCATATTTAAATTAAAATTTTACCCATGGAAAATTTTAAATTAAATAAATCTAGGTCTCATTTAAAATTTATTTTAGGATGGGTGAATGTTTTGATCTCTCCCATTATTTATAAATGAAATAACTGATGGTTTAGGGTGTGTTTTATTGTTAAATGTTTTTTTATGTTACACTTATGGGATGAATTTTTTTATCTCTCCCTTAGTTCAAATATAATGACACATACCACTATATCATTAACATTAAACCATTCTTGGAATATTTAGGTTTACCTTATTGATTATATATTTAGAGGATAGGGGTATGAATTTTATCTTTGAAACATAAAGGATTGAAATTGGTAATAAAAATAAATTAAATTGTAATACAAATGTGAATTAACTATTTTGTTTATTTCTAATATTATTATTTTCTATAGTAAATATACCTTTTTTTAATTATCGTTTAAACTGTTTATTGGAATATTACATGTTTTTTCTTATTATAGAATAGATAAAAGTTGGATGTTTAGTTTCGATATGATTTTAAAAACATTTCAAAATAATATGGGGAATTTTTTAGATTTTTCATTTTACATTGCATCGGATGGAGGTTGTTTATAATGTCCTTGATATAAATGTGTTGGAAGACAATGGTTATGTTGGGAAGAAGATAGATACATATAATTAAATTTTTAATTCAATCAAACTATTATGTTTGGTATCAACATACAGAGATGAGCCAATGTTCTACTGGTCATGAACAAAATGAAAGAAGTGGCATGGAGAATTTGATATTTGATCAGTTTCTATTTTTCCATCATCACAAGAGAGATATTATGCTAGTTAAAGAATAATGGTATATCAATACACATAAGTAATATACTAAAGATGATAATTAGAGAGTTAAAATTTTATTGCATGATACAAGAACTCTAGTATATCAAGAATGTACTAAAATGACCATTTTTTTATTTTTAATGTTGTTATATCATGGAAAAATCTTGAATAGAATTTTTCATATATCTATTGATTATATACTTAAATTTTTTGAATCACATGCTTTCTGATGGTGACAATATTCCATCAATTCATTTCAAGTCATGGAAGTTAATTAAGCTTCTTGGATTTGATACTAATAACGTACATTTTTTATAAAATATTGAATTTTATTTTGAGAAGAAACAACTAACTGTAATGATAGTAATGAATGTGGTATATTTAAAAAGAATATATATTTAGATGGAACACCATCTTTTGTGGCACAAAAAGTCATTAGACAGATTACATTGATTCCAAAAGATCAAAATCTATTCATTTCTGTAGAAATATTAACCAATATGTGATGGCATGATGTTGAGATAATTAAAGGCAATGATGAGTTGGTTCAACCAATATACAGATTAGAATGGATGATATTTGATGCAAAACATCCTAATATTCCAAATGAGGTGTGTAATGTTAGGTTGGGTCTATCATGAGATGGTTTTAATATGATTGGACATATTCTTAATTCAAATAGCAGATGAAAAATTTTATTTATGTTTATAATCATACTCTGTAAATGTGTATGAAAAAACCTATCACTTTCTTGATTATACTGATATCTAGAATCTCTCATCCTGGTAATGATATAGATTGTTTCATTTAGTCTTTTAAAATAGAGTTGAAACAACTTTGGTATTTGGGTGTGCAAACATTCTATAATTCTTCAAAGAATATGTTTCAGATATGTGATTCCCTTCTATGGACCATAATGATTTACCTTATTTTACAACGATATCTAGGTGGAGCATGAAAGATAAACTATTATTACCTGTTATTATGAATAATAAATGATCAAGAATGCTTAAATATTGTTGTAGTTTCAGTTTCATGGGGCATCAATGATTCTTTCTAATGGATCATAAATATAGGATGAATTGATAGAGGGTTGATAATACCGTTGAGACTGAACAACCAACTAAACAAATGTTATAATGTTATGAGATTAATGAATATAATTATTTTAGTTTTTTATTTTCTAATGGTTATTTGAAATAAAAAAATAGGAAGAATGTTGACACTAAAACTACTTACAATTGAAAAAATAGAAGTGTTTTTTTATTGCCATATTGGTTGACTAATTTCTTATATCAGTTTTTAGATGTAATGAATATTGAAAAGAATATTGTGCAAATGTTGCTTGTAATTCTTTTGAATATTAAGGGGAAGACCAGAGATTTCAACTGATCTCATCAGGACTTGATGGATTGTGGAATTGGACCTGAACCATATCCTGTGTGTATTGGTAAAAAAATATGGAAAGTTCATTATGCTTTTTATGTGATGACACTATCAGAGAAAGATCAATTTTATTAAATTTTGGGAATATCAATGTTCCCGATGGCTATTACAACAACTTATCTAAATGAGTAAATAGAATAGATTTAAAACTAAAATCTCTGAAATCTCATGATTATCACATCCTTCTTCATGCAATGACTCCAATAAAAATTCATCATTTTACATCCTATAATGTAAGGGGGGAAATGATATTATTTTGGAATTTTTTAGATGTATTTGTGCTTAATAGTTAACCATGTCATTATTGTTAAAAATGATGTTGGAGGCGGAATTACTTTTATGTGATATGGAAATGATTTTTCCTCCATCCTTATTACTTGCATGTTGCATTTAGCAGTTCATATTCCTACTAAATAACTTTGTGGGGGACTAGTTGATTTTTAGTGGATGTATCCTACTAAAATAAATATGTTCACAATGAAATAATATGTACAAAACAAGAATTATCTTGTAGGTTTGATTGTGATGGGTCATCTGGCTCATGAATGAATGTATTTTTGTTCAATGTATTTGTCTGATATCACCACAAGACATAATCGGTCATTATCAAAAGAAGATGACTAGTATGGGGAAATTGAGCCCTTATATTCATTTCATCTGAAAACAAGAGGAATTGTTGGGTCTTATAAATTTGATACATTAAGTCTTCAAGAGTGGGAGATGGAACATCACAGATTCTCATATAGCTATTGTTTGTTCGATGACTATATCAATTATGTAGTTTGGATATTTATATGTTATCTAATATTTTGAAATTTTATAAATAACATACAGTTTTAATATCATTTTATTTTGGTAACATAAAATAATTATATGTAGAGTTCATTAATCATTGTCTTTGAGAAGGGCAGAGGCTTTGCATAGCCTAGAGTTTCCTTCTTGGTTGAAATCAAACGTATTACCATTACTTTAATTGGAAGAAAAATATATATCTATTTATTCATATTATTTATATATATTAAATTTGTTGATTTTACATATTGAATCTATTTCTCAAGAATTGAGAGCCTTGGATTTTAGTCCTAATTCTTTGGTTCATGAATGCACATCACTAATAATCTATGGGTATAAATTTTTTACAATGGATCGAGCAGTGAATACGAGAACACAACATATTGGAATTATGTTAACCACTACAATAGATTATTATGCTAGCGTATCAGATAGTCGGCCTCAATATAAATAAGTCTATAATTTTTGACATGTTGATAAAAATAGTGTTATTGGATTACTGCTTTCATGGAAGAGACAATATGATGAAATAAAAATGGTTTATTTTAATGAGACAACATGATACATTTATTGATGACTATTGATTCAGGTTAATTTATATGATTCGATTACTACATATCAATGAACCATACATTTTGGAATCAATGGATAAAAAAGTGTATTATCTGAGTGATCATCTGATTCCCGATTAAGGTGTCATTAATGACGTAATCCCCAAACATTATTTACATGTTTCTGGTGATAAAATTTGCATCATTGACTTCCCCAATGGCGTTGGACAAAATATTTTATATGATGAATCATATTTACCCATTGTGAGAGTTTATGTTGAACCTGAAGTAGTGGTCTATAATATAAATAAGCACCCATATATGTTCACTATTCATTCAGTTTAAATTGAAGATAGTTTCTCAAGTTAGTATTAATATAATTATGTTAATTATGTTTCTGTTTGGAGTGATAAGTTTGTTTTTTGTATTTAATGGTGTCGTTTCATTAAATAATATTTTTTTCAATGTACAAAACATGGTCTATATTTTGTTTTAAAAAAATTTTATATCTTAGAATTTTAATTTTAAAAATATTGTTAGTCATTTCATTGTAATCATTTGTACAATTAGTAATTAAAAATGGAAAATTATTTCCTCTCATGAATTTGTGATAGATGTAAGTTGTATAAATTAATTGTAAAAACTATTTCTAAAAACATTATATTTAATTATTATATAGATTATGCCAAATATTATAGAAGGTTGAAGGAAGTGACTATTTGATCTCAATCGACCTAGTAGTGTGTGTGAATTACCTTTTCTTATATCAGTGAGTATTATAGTGGTATTGTTATTCATCTACATTAAATATAATTTCATGTTAATAATATTTATCATTTTTAGGGAAATTTTATTCCACTAGATTTGACACCAAATCCAGTTAGCTTGTGTATGAGTGTGGATGCTCCTAGCCCTAGATGGAGCACCCTTCATACCCATTTACACATCGACCAACCATCAGACACCCCTTCCTCCACACCTTTCCATCATCCTCATGAGTCTCCATGGATGTTTTTATCCATGCCTCCATCATCATCTTATCTAACATATTATTTACATGACATTAATTTTCTACCTTTATGGATGATCCCACTGAGGCTTTTATCATCTCATTTTTCCTATTCTTCTCATACGATGTCTACACCACCTCCACAGATGTTTCCACCATTACCATATTTATATTTGATGATGTATCCCCCGTCCTTCTACCCATATGTGGCCACGTCTACACTGCATAAAATTCATATTTTCTAGACATCATCTGATGAGTCTATTCCATTAGATTCCACTCCAGTGCTTGAAGCTCACCCAGATCATGCAATAATATAGACACCTCCTACAGAGGCTACTGAGTCAGGACATCCCATTGATCGATCAGAGTCTATTGAGAAACATGAAGATGGTTTTTTGATAATAACAGTTTCAAATTACATCACATTATTATTTTTGTGTTGTACCATGACTAACATATTCTTTCCCTCCTCATTTTCTTATTCAGCTGGGTCTTCTACTAGGAGATGTGGGCACACACAGATAGAGTAATTTTGGAATCGCCAGACATAGATAATGGAGGATTACAATCAAACAAATTAGATGGCAGGTCCAAATGTAATACAATGTAAAATTTTCATGGCCACTTTGGACAAGTATCACAGTATCATTTTGGTGGAGCTGGTTTTGTCACGACTCGCCCTCGGGGTCCATGCCGTGACTACCCCAAGCCTGCTTTCCATAGGCCAGGGGCTGGCGACTATCACCAAGGTGTAAATCCCGGTAAAAAGGGAAGGCATTGCCTTTGTAAAGTAAACAAACACCACAGAGTAAGGAAGCGGAAAGTAAACACTAAGTAAAAACAGAGTACAATTGAAAGTGCTGAAAAGTAAATGGGCCAGTATACAAACCCAAACTGAAAGTAAAGTACAACTCAAAAGGGAAAACAGCAACTGAAAAGTAAAAGCCGCTACTCCGAGCTGTCCACTGGAAATCCCACCTGAAGGGTGGGTACAGATAGCTCCACTGCTCCACGGGTCCCGTCGTCCGCTCCGAACACGTCCCGCCCAGTGGTCCACCTCCAGGTACCGTCCTGCTCTGCAAGCCTCATCCAAGATCAACGCTGTCCATCGTCTGCAACCAACACAACGTAGTGCGGGCATAGCCCGTGCAGGGGTGAGTATAAGCTACTCAGTAGGGACACCGAGACCCCTGGAGGTCTCTCAAAATCCACAAAGGATAAATCAAGAAGAAAGGTACAATCACGAAGTAACAACCGATGCTGCTTAGGTATATGCCAATACATATACCTAAGTCATCAATTCCAACAAGCTCCATCCTCCGAGACCAAGTAAAACTCAGTCCACACAGGAAAGTAAAGGTATTCCACACAGGAAAGCAAAACGAAATCCACACAGGATAGCACAACACAATCCACACAGGAAGCAACAGGATTCAGCTCACACAGGTATACTTCTTCAAAGGACGATAAAGATGATCTCTGATCCATCTAAGTCGTCGAACCCATGAAGGATGGACAGGTAACTAACCCCCGCAAAAGACCCACACAGGATCGGGCCCACACAGGACCTGTAGGCGCTGGTTCACTCAGGACCGCTGAGCGCAAAGACCCACACATGATCGGACCCACACAGGATCGGGCCCACACAGGACCTGTAGCACTGATCCACGTAGGATCGCAGAGTGCTGTAGTCGTCGTCGTCGAATCCACACAGGATCTCTGAACTGTCGTCGTCGCAGTCACAGTAGCAGTAGCAGTAGCAGTAGTCACAGTCGCAGCCAGCACTAGGGTTCCCGCACACAGCAAGCTCGTTCGGAGGGTCCGCTCCACGAGCCGAGAGGCTGATACATCAACTGTCACAAAGTCTAGAGTTGATGTATCCAAAAGTTCCGTATCGTCAACAGGAACTCAACGCAACAGACGGCGCGTCGATCGGACGCCCGGTCTGAGAGTTATTGGCATTTTCGTCCCCGGGGCCCGGTTGGTTTTTGAGGAAAAACCAACCCGACCGTACTCCACCTGCGTCCAAACCACGGGCGGAGTATGCCAAAAGATCCGTCTCATTAAGAAGAACTCAACAAAGCTGACGGCACGTCAAACGGACGTCCGTAGCTCAAGATATGAGTGTTTCCGCTCCGAAGGCCCGGTTGGTTTCATGTACGAACCAACCCGGCCGAACCCAAAGTATTCCGAAATCCTGAGTGTAATATACCGAAACGATCGTCTCGATCCAAGGATCGCGTTTCCACAGACGGTTCGTCAATCGGATGTCTGTGGCTCATGTTATGGCCAAATGACCGAAGACGACATGAAAACTGGGGGGTCTGGGTCCGGGCCGACCCGGGTCCGACCCGGCCCGGCCGGCGGCGGTCTGGCGCGGCGGCACGGCCCAGCCGGCGGCGGCGTGGCCTGGCGCCGCTGGGGTCACGCGCGGGGGACTAATCCCCCGCTGCTTAAAAAAAAACGGCGCGGCTTTTAGCCGCTCCTTTTGGAGAATCGGCCCCCCTCGTGGGGGATGCTTGAGGAGAACCGGGGGGCCGCCTGCCCCCCTCAATGAAACCGCCCCCCTCATAAATGGGGGGGATTTAGAGTTGACCGAGGGAATTAATTTCCCCCTGTCTTTGACCTTCCGGCCGGCCCACCTGGCCGGCCGGTTTTCTTCAACGGGACCGGCAAAGCCGGTCCCCTTCCGGTCTCCGACGCCGGCGGCCCGGTGAGCCGCCGGTCCTCTCGTCCCGCCGTGGCCAGGAACCGGCCGCGGTGTTCGTCGTCCGGCGCGGTGCGACGGCACCGTGCTCCTCCGCCGCGGCCCCGCTCCGGCCGCGGCGCCCTTGGTTCCCTTCGACGCGGCGCGACGACGTCGCGTTCGTGATGATTCTTCCTCAGTGTGAAATTCCGCGTGGTGTGACGGCACCACGCCATCTTGTTTCATCCGCAAGATAAATCAACAAGAACAAAGGAGGGGGTTCGGCCGTGTTCATGCGGTCCGGCCCCCTCACGTTAGACGATAACACATATTTAAATATCCTCATTTTTGTCATGCTAGAACCACGAACGTGAATAAATAAATAAATAAATAATCAACATCAACCCCTACCTTGGGTTCAAGTTCGAAGATCGTCAACGACCTGCGGAAGACAACGTCATGGAGGTCGGGCGTCGCGGAAGTCGTTCGTCAAATCCGATGACGAAGAGGTACGTCCGAAGAGGTACGTCGTTGGCGAATCTTCGTATGCCGACGAAGGAATTCCGAGGAGGAAGCAATCGGAGAAGACGAGTCAAGATGTCATCGCCGGTGTTCTTCGTGGGCGGCAGACGTTCTTCGAGTTCTTCCACGAAGGAGATTAAAAAGGTGGAGGATTTATTCAGCTTCTCTCCAAAGCTCTTCCACACCTCACCCAACAAATGATTTTAACCACTTTAAATATATAAAATAAATATTGTATCACAATTTTATTTTACTCTTCATTTCATCCAGAAAATTAAACAACTCCTCCTAGGCAAACACAACTTTGGAAAAGGTCTTCATAAAAGAATATCGGCGCTGTGAGTTCATCGGTGTCCTCGGATTTCAATTCCGAGCACCGGATCAAAAGTTAGGAATTCCCGCTCGTTCTTTCACGGAACGTACCCGAGCCAAACATTGGAAATTAATTCCTGGCACTCTGGGTCTCGGAATCAGGTGCCGTCTGAAACCGCGCTCTTGTAAAATTTCAAAGAAAATTAAGAAAAAATTTCCCTTGAATTTTATGGATCTTTACATTACTCCCACCTCAGGGCTTTACGTCCCTGTAAAGATACATCAAAAACTAGGGAAACAAATGCGGGTACTGAGTGCGAATCTGAGCCTCCCGCTCCCATGTGCTCTCTTGGAGGTTCCCGTGCTGCCATCTGATGTGCACAAGAGGAATCGATCGCCCACGCAAGAACCACTCCTGTCGTTCCTCTATCACCACCGGGACCTCCGTAAAAGTCGCCCCATTGTCAACGTCAAGCTCCCCATGGTCAATGATGTGCATCGGGTCATGCACGTATCTCCTCAGCTGAGATACGTGGATGACGTCGTGCACCCGGTGCAACTGAGGTGGCAGAGCTAGGCGATAAGTCACCTCGCCAACCCTGCTGAGGACCTGGAAGGGTCCGATGAAGCGCGGAGATAACTTGCCGCCTCGGCCAATTTTCCAAATACCACGTCGAGGTGAGACCCGCAAGAAGACGTGGTCGCCATCCTCGAACTCCAGTGGCCTCCGCCTCCTGTCAGCATATGACTTCTGCCGGCTCTGAGCTGTCCTCATCCGCTCCTGAATGACCTGGACCTTCTTTGTCGTGGCATGGACCATCTCCGGTCCCACAAGTGCTGACTCCCCTGGGTCTGTCCAGCACAAAGGAGATCTACAAGGTTGGCCGTACAATGCCTCGTACGGTGCCATCCCGATGGTGGAGTGGTAGCTGTTGTTGTACGCAAACTCCACCAAGGGTAGGTGGTCCTCCCAGCTACGACCAAAGTCGAGGACACATGCGCGGAGCATGTCCTCGAGAGTCTGAATGGTCCTCTCCGTCTGACCATCCGTCTGAGGGTGAAAGGCTGTGCTCAGACGTAGCTGCATCCCGAACGCCTCCTGTAACCCCTTCCAAAGCCGGGAAGTAAAGCGAGCATCTCGATCGGAGACGATAGATGATGGCACACCGTGGAGCCGCACAATCTCCTGAACGTAGAGACGTCCCAAGCTCTCCACTGAGCCCTGCTCTCGGATGGGTAAGAAGTGTGCCGACTTGGTGAGTCGGTCAACAATCACCCAAATGGAGTCGTGACCTCTGGAAGTGCGTGGAAGTCCAGTCACGAAGTCCATATATATCCCGTCCCACTTCCACTCCGGGACCTCCAAGGGCTGTACCAAGCCTGCTGGTACCTGATGCTCTGCCTTCACCTGCTGGCAGGTGAGGCATCGAGAAACGAACTCTGCTACTGCCTTCTTCATGCCCGGCCACCAGTGCTGTCGTCTGAGGTCCTGGTACATCTTCGCCACTCCAGGATGTACCGCCAAAGGAGATGTGTGAAACTCTCTCAGCACTTCCTCTCGCAAAGCGACTGGTACCATGGTACGTCCTCTGAAAAAGAAGGTCGTGCTCTGCTCCAAGGGAGAAACCATCAGGTGCCGGTCCTGAGGATATCTATGCACGCCGTGTCTCACAGTCAGCGTCCTCACGCTGTGCCTCTCTGACTCGCTGAAGTAGTGGAGGAGTGACTGTGAGAGACTGAAGGAAGCCTGCTCCATCTCTATCCATGAAGGATATCTGCAAAGAGGCTAGCTGCTATGTCGCCTCCTCAAGTAGTTGAATGCCCGTCCTCCTGCTGAGGGCATCGGCTACTACGTTCCCCTTCCACGGAGTATAGACTATCTCAAAGTCATAGTCCTGGAAGAACTCGAGCCATCGTCGCTGTCTCAGGTTCAGGTCCTTCTGCGAGAAGATATACCTGAGACTCTGATGATCGGAAAAGACTGTAAAGCGCTCGCCCATCAGATAGTGTCGCCATGTCTTCAGAGAGAAGACCACTGCTGCTAACTCCAGGTCATGGGTAGCATAGTTTTGCTCATGCGGCCTCAACTGACGTGATCCATAGGCGATCACTGCCCGCTCCTGCGTCAGAACACATCCGAGTCCGGTCCCTGATGCATCGCAGTGGACTACGTACCCTACTCCCTCCTCAGGAAACCTCAAGATAGGTGCGCTAGTCGATCTCTGTCTCAGCTCCTGGAAGCTCTGCTGACATCTGTCTGACCACATGAAGGGTTTCCCCTTCTTCGTCAAAGCTGTGAGTGTTACCGAAACTCTAGAGAAGTCTGGCACAAATCTACGATAGTATCCAGCTAGCCCCAAGAAACTCCGAACCTCAGTCACGCTCCTGGGTGGCTCCCATGCTAACACTGCCCCAATCATCACAGGATCCACTGCAACTCCCACCTCAGAGATGACATGACCCAAGAAATGGACCTCACTTATCCAGAACTGGCACTTCGAGAGCTTGATACCAATTTGTCACGACCCTCCCTCGGGGTCCGTGTCGTGACTACCCCAAGCCCGCCTTCCATAGGCCAGGGGCTGGCGACTAGAACCAAGGCGTAAATCCCGATAAAAAGGGAAGGCATTTCTTTTGTAAAGTAAACAAACACCACAGAGTAAGAAAGCGGAAAGTAAACACTAAGTAAAAACAGAGTACAAATGAAAGTGCGGAAAAGTAAATGGGCCAGTATACAAACCCAAAATGAAAGTAAAGTACAACTCGAAAGGGAAAACAACAACTGAAAAGTAAAAGCCGCTACTCCGAGCTGTCCACTGGAAATCCCACCTAAAGGGTGGGTACAGATAGCTCCACTGCTCCACGGGTCCCGTCGTCCGCTCCGAACATGTCCCGCCCAGTGGTCCACCTCCAGGTACTGTCCTGCTCTGCAAGCCTCAGCCATGATCAACGCTGTCCATCGTCTGCAACCAACACAACGTAGTGCGGGCATAGCCCGTGCAGGGGTGAGTATAAGCTACTCAGTAGGGACCCCGAGACCCCTGAAGGTCTCTCAAAATCCACAAAGGATAAATCACGAATAAAGGTACAATCACGAAGTAACAACCGACGCTGCTTAGGTATATGCCCATACATATACCTAAGTCATCAATTCCAACACGCTCCATCCTCCGAGCCCATGTACAACTCATTCCACACAGGAAAGTAAACGTATTCCACACAGGAAAGAAAAATGAAATCCACACAGGATAGCCAACACAATCCACACAGGAAGCAACAGGATTCAGCTCACACAGGTATACTTCTTCAAAGGACGATAAAGATGATCTATGATCCATCTAAGTCTTCGGACCTACGAAGGATCGATTGGTAACTAACCCCCGCAAAAGACCCACACAGGATCGGGCCCACACAGGACCTGTAGGCGCTGGTTCACACAGGACCGCTGAGCGCAAAGACCCACACAGGATCGGACCCACACAGGATCGGGCCCACACAGGACCTGTATCACTGATCCACGTAGGATCGCTGAGTGCTGTAGTCGTCGTCGTCGAATCCACACAGGATCTCTGTACTGTCATCGTCGCAGTCACAGTAGCAGTAGCAGTAGCAGTAGTCACAGTCGCAGCCAGGACTAGGGTTCCCGCACACAGCAAGCTCGTTCGGAGGGTCCGCTCCACGAGCCGAGAGGCTGATACATCAACTGTCACAAAGTCTAGAGTTGATGTATCCAAAAGTTCCATATCGTCAATAGGAACTCAACGCAACAGACGGCACGTCGATCGGACGCCCGGTCTAAGAGTTATTGGCATTTTCGTCCCTAGGGCCCGGTTGTTTTTTGAGGCAAAACCAACCCGACCGTACTCCACCTGCGTCCAAACCTCGGGCGGAGTATTTCAAAAGATCCGTCTCACTAATAGGAACTCAACAAACCTGGCGGCACGTCAAACGGATGTCCGTAGCTCAAGATATGAGCGTTTCCGCTCCGAAGGCCCGGTTGGTTTCGTGTACGAACCAACCCGGCCGAACCCAAAGTATTCCGAAACCCTGAGCGTAATATACCGAAACGACCGTCTCGATCCAAGGATCGCGTTTCCGCAGACGGTTCGTCAATCGGAGGTCCGTGGCTCATGTTATGGACAAAAGACCGAAGACGACATGAAAACGGGGGGGTCCGGGTCCGGGCCGACCCGGCCCGACCCGCCCTGGGTCGGCCCAAACCGGGTCGAACCGACCCGGCCCGGCCCGCGGCGGTCCGGCGCGGCAGTGCGGCCCGGCCGGCGGCGGCGCGACCTAGCGCCGCTGGGGTCGTGCGCGGGGGGCTAAGCCCCCGCTGCTTCAAAAAAAACGGCGCGGCTTTTAGCCGCGCCTTTTGGAGAACCAGCCCCCCTCGTGGGGGCCTGCTTGGGGAGAACCGGGAGGCCGCCTGCCCCCCTCAATGAAACCGCCCCCCCTCATAAATGGGGGGGCTTTAGAGTTGACCGGGGGAATTAATTTCCCCCGGTCTTTGACCTTCCGGCCGGCCCACCTGGCCGACCGGTTTTCTTCAACGGGACCGGCAAAGCCGGTCCCCTTCCGGTCTCCGACGCCGGCGGCCCGGCGAGCCGCCGGTCCTCTCGTCCCGCCACAGCCCGGAACCGGCCGCGGTGCGACAGCACCGCGCCCCTCTGCCGCGGCCCCACTCCGGCCGCGGCTCCTTTGGTTCCCTTCGACGCGGCGCGACGGCGTTGCGTTCGTGATGATTCTTCCACGGTGTGAAATTTCGCGTGGTGCGACGGCACCACACCATCTTGTTTCATCCGCAAGATAAATCAACAAGAACAAAGGAGGGGGTTCGTCCGTGTTCATGCGGTCCGGCCCCCTCACGTTAGACGATAACACATATTTAAATATCCTCACGTTTGTCATGCTAGAACCACGAACATGAATAAATAAATAAATAAATAATCAACATCAACCCCTACCTTGGGTTCAAGTTCGAAGATCGTCAACGACCTGCGGAAGACAACGTCGCGGAGGTTGGGCATTGCGGAAGTCGTTCGTCAAATCCGATGACGAAGATGTACGTCCGAAGAGGTACGTCGTTGGCGAATCTTCGTATGCCGACGAAGGAAGTCCGAGGAGGAAGCAATCGGAGAAGACGATTCAAGATGTCATCGCTGGTGTTCTTCGTGGGCGGCGGACGTTCTTCGCGTTCTTCCACGAAGGAGATGAAAAAGGTGGAGGATTTCTTCAGCTTCTCTCCAAAGCTCTTCCACACCTCACCCAACAAAAGATTTTAACCACTTTAAAGATATAAAATAAATATTGTATCACAATTTTATTTTACTCTTCATTTCATCCAGAAAAGTAAACAACTCCTCCTACGCAAACACAACTTCGGAAAAGGTCTTCTTAAGCGAATATCGGCGCTGCGAGTTCATCGGTGTCCTCAGATTTCAATTCCGAGCACCGGATCAAAAGTTAGGAATTCCCGCTCGTTCGTTCACTGAATGTACCCGAGCCAAACTTTAGAAATTAATTTCGGGCACTCCGGGCCTCGGAATCAGGTGCCGTCTGAAACCGCGCTCTTGTAAAATTCCAATGAAAATTAAGAAAAAATTTCCCTTGAATTTTACGGGTCTTTATAGGTTTCATGGAGACATATCTGTAAATATACCAAAGAAAATCATGGGAGAAAATATGGTTCAGAAAAATTTATAAACTCATATCAATATTATTGGTGTATTTAAATGAAAATACATGTTCATTGCAGAATCTGTTTAACATTCCCAATAGTGAAGCTGCTAAGACTACATTGTTGATGGATGTTGTAGAGTTTTGGAACTCATACAGGAATGAGTTGTATGTTGGTTGGAAGAGAAGGGTTGTTACTAACTTAGGGGTGGTACCCATATTCCCCAACTGTCCAAAAAAACCAATATGAAAAAATGATTGCACGTTTGAAGACCACTATGTTTAAGGAAATCTCATTCATTAATGGTTGGCATATAAAATTTTATTTTGATTATATTAATTGTAATTTTTTTAGGAATTATTAATGAAAAAACATAAGGAATATGAATTCAATGAAATATTTGCACACATTGGGGTGGACTACAATGACTGATCATGAATAGTACTAGGTACTTAAATTGGGTATGGAGATATTATACATGATGTTCTAATGAAAATATTATTGAATATAAATATGCCATATTTGTGTATTTCATATATATAGTTCTAATATTGATTTTTGCATTTCTCATTTGCAGAAAGCTACATTGGGCATCGATGGTCTAGTACCTCGTTCGAAATAATTTTGCTATATAGAATGAAAAATGTTGGAAGTGCAGTAAATTCATAGACACAAGATAATATTGTATGGGTTTTTATTTATATTTTAAATATTTATAAAAAATTCATAATTTAATATATTTATAATTTCATCAGTCTACCTTGGTGGCCGTTGATGGTAAGGAAGATGAAATCTTTGTGCCATATGATTATGAAAGTTAGGTATTGGTGTGTACCGCCCATAGAGAGTACGATGTCGACTAAGTCAAAACATCACCAATAAATGTATTGGTCATCGTCGGGCACCTCTCAATCCGACTAGTCCACTGACCTAGAAATCATTCACACTGAAGTTGCTGTGGAAAAGAAAATAGATTTAGAGGAGCGTGAAATAAGAAAGATAATTACTGATAATTTCACGAAGCTATCGCAGTTTTGAGTAAGTCACTTCTATTAGAGGTTCTTGCTAATTTTGAATCATATATGGAATCAATAGGATCTTTAGATGATGTTTCGAGTGATGGAAATGAGGGTTGTAGTTGAAATGAAGGTGGTTTCGATAGAGTTATTGGTGTAATGGATGTTGTTGATGCTGCTTTTGGTGATGAGGATTTTCACAATGTTGTTGATGATGATGATGATGATGATATGGATGGACATGGGGAAGGGGATGTTGGTAATTTTGGGATATTAATCCCCTCAATTTTGGAATTAGTTGGGAGACTAATGTATATAATTTTAAGAACATTAATTGATTACATGAAAATTCTAAATTAATGAAGGTAAAAAAGAATAAATTCGTTATTTTTTTATTTTTAAAATTTTCATTTCTTGAGATCTGAAGTTGTTCTATTGATTGAAATTTTTGGGTTTTTTAAGATCCCAAGTCCCTGAATGATATGGTATGGGCTAGATATTTTTTTTCATTCATAGGTATCTTTATAAGAAGGGTGTTCCATTTTAATAGAGTCATACATCCCTGGTTATAGATAATGGGAACATGTCTGGATGATCTTATCCACCCCGTGATATGTCTACGTGGGGTAACATGTAATAACATAAAATCTCATAGTCATCCAAACAATCACAAAGTTTGGGATCTAAGGATAAAGATCATCATGATAGCCCTAACATGTTTTTTATGCTATAGTAGTTGATGGATGAGGATGAATATGATATGTAGATGGTGAGAGGTGTTTTTCAAATTTTTTATAAACTTATATAGTTTTTATTGGGTATTATAAATTCCAATTTTTTATTTATAAGCAACTATTGTCTCACATATGACTAAAAGTGGAATTAATTTCGAGTATCATGAGTATATAATGCCTTTTTTGGTATGTGGTTATAATGTAAATTTCTTTCAATAAATTACTATTTGTATAATATTTTTTTGACACCATTTAGACTTTTATTATTTATATTTGAGAATATTTGATGTTCACCCCCCTCTCCTCCTTTTGTTGAGAATACCCTCCTTGGTCATGCACCCCCCTAGTTAGAGATTTCCCTCACCCGACGTGAATCCCCCCAAAGTCAAGAATCCCCTTATACTTTTTTCTGATTTGGAAATTTATTGACAGTGAGTTTCTAATATTTTTATAGCATGGTCAATTATTTTATTGTGTAGTTTGGGTTAATATTATCATGATTCGTTTTTTTCATTTGGTTAATATTTTTTTTAGTATGAGTTACTATTTTTTTAGATTGACCATTACCTCACCTGAATGTTATTCTTTAAGGGTTTGAGTTTTGTTGATTGATTTTTTAATTTGATTCATTATATAATTTATGTTTTCAACAATGGTTAATTGATTCAACTATTCATTTTATTCATTAATTTTTTAAGTAGAGCATCCCGGTCTATGTTTTTTTTAATATATATTATGGAAATTGATTCATGGTTAATTTATTCATTTTTTTTATTTTGACTGTGAGTCACTCATATTTTTATGGAATCCCCTTTTATTCATTTTTATTACTTGATAAAAATATTTTGGGCATGGGAATTCCTTGACTATGAGTCACTAATATTTTTCATTTTCTTAGAATTGTTGATTTAAAGGGTGTGTTCGGGGGGGGGGGGGGGGGCTGGGTGTAAGTGGAGGGGGATAGGTGCAGGGTGTGGGGGTGGGTGGGGGGGAGGGGGCTAGGTGTAGGGTGTGGGGATGGGTGCAGGGGAAGGTGGCGCTGGGTGCAGGGGGACGAGTGTTGGGTGTAGGGGGTGGGGTTGTGTGTTGGGGGAGGGGGTTGCAGGTCGGCGGAGAGGTGGGTCTAGGTTCAGGGCGGTGGGGTGGCAGTGGGGGATGGGTGTAGGGGGATGAGGGTGGGACATGGTGAAGGGTGAGGGGTTGGGTTTGAGGGGAGGAGGCTGGGTGTCGAGGGGTGGGGCTGGGTGTCGGGTGGAGCGGGATGGGTGTAGGGGGTGGGTGAGGGTGGGGGTGGATGCGTGGGTTGGTCTGGATGCTGACGGTAGTGATGAGTGAAGAGGGGTAGGGATGGGTGAGGGGGGAAGGGGCTGGGTGCTGGGGGAGTGTTTTGGGTGTATGTGGTGGGGCTGGGATCCTAGAAAGTTATTTCCATCAAAACCTCTCAATCATCATAAGGCGCTGTATTTTGATGTTATTCAAGAAGTCATCATTGAGTAAATGTTGGAATTTTAAGACACTATCGGAAGACTGAGATATTTTCATGTTATGTTAGATAATATTTATAATACCAGTATTAGCTACGTCTAGGAAAAACCCAACAAATGTGATTTTTCAAAATAATCCCTCTATCAAGGAAAGACATCATTTATCAATGTGGTGCTCCAAATAATCAATGATAGATGACTACAATTACATTGCAGTATTAGAACTCAATTAAACTACCAATGTAAGATTGAAACATATTTATAAATCCCTATAACATACATATGAATGGTTTACTATTTTATTACTTTATTGATGCATTCCAGGAATCCTACTCTGAAATGCAGTGACATTAAATTTTTCAATTCAATATTAAAAGGATTTAATTATTCTTCTGAAAAGAATCAATAAAATAATAAAATAAGAGCTATTAAAATATTTTTTGAAGAGTTATCTGACTGTTTTTAGTTTTTTTACAGTAATTTATGGAGAGTTCTTATATTCATCTAATTTTTTATAACATTTTTTTAGTGGATGTTATTTTTAGTATGATTTTAGTAGGGGAATGGGTGTTGATTCCAACATATCATAAACTAATTTGATGAAGATTTTGGGGAGTTTTTTTTGGATTTCATAAAAGAATTCTTGGAAGGTTGAGTACATGTATTTGGATTCTATTTTGCTGCAACAATGATTTCTGGTGAGTTTGAATAAATTATTCCACTTTCGATAAAATAAATTATTATTTATTTATGGTGTATGAAATAATATAGGTACTCACGTGGAAATAAAAACCTGGATGATGCATGAAGAAGGTTGAATGTGGATTAGTGAAGCCTATTGGGGATATATACTCATGTTGGAGGAACATTATACCTTTAGTAAAAATACATACATGATTTTATTAATGTTTTCATTATGAATACATGGTTCATACACAAGTGTTTGAGAGTGAAAAAAATTAGATAGACTCAGCATTCAATTTCACTGATTGGAAATTTTTGAAGATAATTCAGATAGTTTAAAAGTGGATGAATGTGGTACACTAGAATAGGGTAGAAGAATTTGCATGAAAAAAAATTAAAATTAAATGCTTATATATCTGGTTGACATTGTATTTGGAATTTTTTATGGATAGTGTACTTTTAACATGATGGTTTTCATGTATTAATGATTTCTTTACCATTTTCTATTATAATAAATGTAGATTTGAAGTGTAAGAGATATTAATTAATTTAATTACTATGATTTAATAACATTATTGAAGATCTATACCACCTTTCTCCACCCCATTTCACCACATTCAACATCATTATGTTGATTGATTAATCCCATCACGGTGACCTATAACATGCCATTGATTCTGCTAGAGAGGGGATGGTTATTAGTGTGTTTTTAGAAATTTAAGTTGGGTTCTTCTATTCTTATACATTTTTATAGAATTTAAGTAATTGATACTAATTTTTATGAGATTTTTGGTAGGAAATGGGTCAGATTCCAACTTGTCATAGTGGAATTTGGTGAAGATGTTGGGGTGTTTGTTCAGCATTCATAGATGATGTCGTCGAAGGTTAATCATGTTCTTTTAGAGGTTTTTTTGGTGAGACAATGATTCTTGGTGGGTTTTGGTAAGTTATTCCACTTGGCATATTACTGTTATTGATAACTGATTTGAAAACTCTGATTCTTTATATTGAAATTTAGAAACATTTGATATATCATACTCTGTATGTTTGAAATATTTGGATTCATGGATATCAATGATTTTTTTTCCAGATTCCAGATATTATATGGAACATTATAAAATATTATTTTTAATGTTTTCATGACTACACAATTATAGTATCAAGATATTCAAGAACAGAATTTAATTTATTTCAAAAAGATATAGAAAAATAGACATCATTTAGTTTTACATTTACTAAGAAGGTATTTGTTCCCAATATATAGTGACCAGGATAATCATCTTTTTTTTGTTACCTTGGAACATAATAAAATTGTTGTGAATTTCAATAGAGGTAATGTTTCACAACCAGAAAGAGGAGTATTAAAATTGATAGTTTATAGTTAATAAATAAAAACTACGAACATATTATAATGGAGATGTGGCTTTGAGGGTGTGAAGTTATACTTTATAAGATGCAGGTTGGATATATTGATATACAGTATTGGGTGATATAAACAATTAGAACCTTTACATTGAAATCTAATGAATTGATATGATAATGTGGGGATTATTGAAGGGTTTTTCCTAAGTGATTTCATTTTTTGGTGTTATATATTGATGTATTGATCCAAAAGAGTAATACTAGAATCTTTGATCAAGTGAGATGCTCTTAAAGGTGGGGGACCAAATTACTATTTTTTTATCAAATGAAATCTTGTTGGAAGGGACTAGAATACTATTTTATTTCATCAAAATTCATATTTTAGGAGGTAAATGAATTTTATTCCCAATATATAGAGTTCAGTGTAGTAGTCGGTGGATTCTAGAAATACTATTAAATGGTTGGTCACTAGTTTTTGTGACTCATTTTTCAAATTTGAATAGTTTATCATCTTGACAGAAGTGGATGAGTATCTCAAACTGATGGTGTCATCAAAGATGATCACTAAATTACATAATGATATACATGAGTTTTAGGTTTTAAATGTTTTAAAGATAATGCACCATAATAAGGAACCATGTGATAATGTTATTAAATCAATGATATAATCATTACTTCATCATTCTATGAATATTTTCCATCAATTTGTTTCACATAGACAATTGATGTCAATATTTATGAAAATTCTATTCTTTCATCAAAGGAATCCTACTGGTAGGGGACTATAATATTGTTTTATTTCATCAAAATTCAACTTCTAGGAGGTGAAGGAATTTTATTTTCATGCTAGGGAGTTCAGAGTAACAGTCAGTGGATTCTCAAAATGCTATTAAATGGTTGGTCCCTAGTTTTTTTAACCCACTATTAAAATCTATATAGTTTATCGTCTTGAGAGAAGTGGATGAGTGTCTGCAACTATTGGTATTTTTATTGATTAAAAACAAATTACATAGTGAATTGTTGTAGATTCAATTATAATATATAACTCTGTGTTGTAGGAATTAAAGTATATTCATTACTTAGCACCTTCAATGAAATTACTCTATTGATGCTCTTTGAACTAGATATTATGATTATAGTCTCTGATCATTGACATTAGGAGGGGAATTAAACAAGTTAATAAGATTAGAAAATAAATGACATTATTAATGAATAATAATGTAATGAAAGCCACTACTACTGCTTCCTTCAATCATCGTGACCAATAACACCCACATCTAATGGTTGGAGAAACACCAAATCTACCATCACCCTTCCTTTATTCAATTGATCCAGATCCCAAATAGATGCACCTACTTCAAAAAATGCCTTACAATATCAACAAGAATCATGTATATCTGATCCACACTTACCATCACCTACCACATGAAGTTAGAATCCACACCGTCACTTAGAATAATAGTGTCGTCCTTATGATCTGATTCCCAAATCTGAAAATCTAGCATCAAGAATACCAATTTTTACTGTGATATGGCAATGAATCCTAAATCCATGGCTCCATTATCATTCTACACTACTAAAAATGTGCTACTACATCACACCTATAGAATAATCTATACAATAGATATATTGAATAAATCAGATACATCCACCGTAGAATACACTACAGAATACCTGAACCAAAGCGGTGCCACAGCTTTGAGGCCTCATTTCAGGTTGGAGACCCACCACACCTCAACAACAAAGATGGAGGTGAACATGCCAGAGATATCTGATGCTATGGATATCACAACCACTGTTGAATAGACTTATTCCCCATATTGATAGGATAAGTTCAAATTCCCTAATCAAAGTGGATCCTCTACTCCCTATCAATAAAATCCATAAGAAAAAATGAACATCAAGTTGTTTGTAAGTAATTTTTCTTCTTATATTTGAACGGAGGCATTTTATTTATACTATATTTCATATAAATCCATTATTGTGTGTTTCATAGTGTCATGAATGGAATAATTTCAATGAAAGACACTCAATATAAGTGGAATATCTTTCCATTGTGTCTTTCCATTGGGCATCTTTGGAGCATTTTTGGGTTCAGCTGATACTCCATTTATTTTTATATCAACAGTATTTTTTGAATTCTCACCTAGGAATTTCTTTTCCTCTATCAGAGTTTCTTTGCCTTTAATAATTAATAAATTATTATGATTATTCATCATTAAGAATTTCTTTATGACTTTTCTGGAAATAAATTTTTACTTCATTGAATAATTTGTCTTCATCTTCTTATGTTTTAACATGTAAAAATAATGCATTTTTGTTCCATTTTTTGTGAATTATGGTTTGAATTTTTGTTGGCAGAAGCATGGTGAAACCAAGGTGTCTAGAAGTTATTTCTAGGAAATCCATATATACCCACGATTCATTAAACCATGGGTATATATGCTTCTATTAAACCATTACACACATGGTTCTTTAAATTGTGTTTATATATCCTATAGTGAATCTATATATACCCAGATTTTATTGAACCATGGGAAAATGTGCTGTGAAGAAAACAATCCATACCAACTGGTTACTTAACTGTGGGTGCTTAATTTGTGTGGTTAAAATGTATACCCATGGTTTTATAAATAGTGGGTAAAGATGTATACCCATGGTTAGCATAACCGTGGTAAATATGAAATTTTAGAGGTATATATCCATGGATTCGACCAAACCATGTGTATAGGGAAATCCTGACACCTTGGGAGCCCACAGTTCATAAAATCATGGTTATAGTATATATCCATAGTTTCATGGGCTATTCCCATAGTTTTAAATTGTGGGTATTTGGAAAAATTCTAGTAGTACACTCATACTGAAATACTTAGATATGAAATGATAATAATTACCCCCATAAAAACACTGTCATAAACAATCCAATGTAATATGGTGAATGTTAATTAAATTATACATATTTATTAAAACTTATAATAATCCATACAAATAAATATTAATGATTACGTCAATAAAAAATCACAAGTATATCATTGGTAAAATAAATGATTGATGTCACTTACGAATAGAAATACCAAAAATATGACCTTAAAATATGTTATAGGAAAATAAACATTTCACATAAAAACTATATTTTTAGATGTCACAATTTATTTTAAATTTTTTATTAGAAAACAACATTTTAAAACCTATAATATAATATTGAAAAAAATTAGTGGTCAAGAATACAAGAAAATTATATACATGACCTACATGTTAAAAAAATTCCTTTAAAAATTTTAGAAAAAAATGGACATTTCTTGGAAAATGACATAATTATTATTTTAAAAAAATATAGAAATTAAAATATTTTGTAAAATGTTTATTAAATATTAGTTTTTAAAATTATTTTAGAGTTAATGGTTTTGGATTTAAAAAATTCATGGAAGAGAAAAATAATTTTCGAGTTTCATAAAAGCATTTCCTCAATAAATATAATTAAAAAATATTTTTAATAGTGTACAATTACGTTAAAAAGTTAAATAATTACAATATTAATAAATATATTTCTTTTATGATGAAAATATCCTTCCCCCAAAGGAAAATTAAACATGAACAATCCTCAATAATGATGAGATTGTGAAATAAACCCTTACCACTTTGGTAACTTTTGAATCATAATTCCAATGAAATAATTAACATAAATGAAACATTAAATACCATAAAGAAAAATTGATTCATGATATAAAATATAAAAAGTGATAGTATATACAAAACATAAATTAATAAGTGGTGAATATTTCATATGTCTCAGGGAAATGAATGTTGGACGAGAAACCCTTACCTCAAGTTTGATTTCCTTCATATGTTTCCAAACCAATTTTATAATAAGAATAGGTTTATTATAATTATATTATATTTCTATAATATATATATATATATCCTACCACATATGATTTTCTTGTTGTCTTTTTATCACCCATTTATTAAAATTCATCATATTTTCAGGTGACAATTGCTTTGTTTTTCATGTATTTTTTTGGTGTAGTAAATTTGGTTAAATTACATTAATCATGGTTCCATCATATAGATAATATTATCCATGATTTAAATATAATATTTAGACATTATCAATTTATTAAGATTACTTTGTAAAATTTATATTTAGGAAATGTATTACACCATTCATAGATATGGTAAGCCATATGTACACATGATTTCTAAAAAGATCAAATGAATGTGGAAAATGATAATTAATATTAATATAATAATCATTATTTCATATATAGTTATTATTTTAATCAAATAAATCCTTATTACCATCATTTAAAATTAAAATGAAACATATTTCATATTGCTATGTGGATGCAGTGGACCACTTGTACACATGAGCGACATAATTAATTTTAGAAGGATTGGAAGGTAACAAGTAAGATGAGATAAATTTTTTAAAAAAGTATTTTTGGGTCTTAAATATAAAATATATTCATTCAATTTAAACATAACACCTTCTATGAAAAGCGCAAGTGAAAAACTAATTGCATCGCTTCGCTTGACGATAGTCCACCGTACACATGAGCAATATTATTATATCCCCCCAAAGAAAGATAAGTAAAACATAATATGAAATATCCTAATTACAGAATAATATTAATGTAATAAATATCATATAAATACGTTAAATCCATTATTATTTATATACAAGAAATGTGGTGAGTGAAAACAATTTTTATTTCTTCACGGGATGGTAATCCGCCATACACACGATCGACAGTTTCATCTCCCATTTAATGGAATGGGGTATTGATATTTGTTATACCATTAACATAATAATATAATTGTATTTATTATATAATATTTATATTATATAAATATATTTGTAAAAAAATTAATGAAGTTGGTATAATAAATAAAATAAATATGCATGTTTATGAATTCAATCTCTTCATTAGAGATCCTCTTTAGGATTATAACCAAAGCCTTATAAGGATGGCTTTATAATCAAAATAATGCCACTTAGATATGGGTAATTAATTAATTAATATATTTTGGTATTTATTTGACTATTACTATTATTTTTTATGTGTGAATATGGGAGTATAGAGGGTGGCCTTCTATAAGTGGGGGAGAAGACATACATGGAATGTTGTAAAAGATAAAGTGATACCCATGTTTTTTCTATCAATCAAGAATAAAAAAGATTAATTATTTAACTATAGTTTCTATATAGTCATAATATGTCTATAAAATAGATGGTGTATAGGTTTTTTGTTATTTTACACCTTTTCTTCTTAGATTATCCCCTGGTAATCAAAATTTAAACTTAATCAAAGTAATTATATTTAAATTGTTTTCAATATTAATTTTTGTCAAATATTAATTTGACCATATATGATAATATAAAATTTGATGAATCTAAATATTTATTCCATTTCTTTAATTTATATTTAAATATGTTGAAGAAATCAGTTTAAATATAAAATACATATGTGTTGAAAAAAATGGTTTTTGAAAGAAAATGTATCAAAATTTCAAAATGATTTCAAATCAAAATTCAATATTAAATTTATTCCATTTAACATAATTTGTTAAATTTTAATATAATTTAACTAATTTCACATTCAAAAAAAATAAAATATATAATTTATCTTTTTGAATTATTTAAATGAAACCATAGTTGCCAATTACAAAACAATATTTTTCACTATTCTTTTTAAAATTAATCGTTTCAAAGAATTTTAAAAAACATGAAAAAAAATAATTTTGACCTTTATATTTTACACATGATACTTATTTTTTAAAAAATATTTCTAAATTTAGTTAAAATTTGTTATAAAATATGTATTCAAATTGAAACAAAAATACATTTTTGAAAAAAAATGTTTTTATAAAATATTTATTTTAAATTCAAATAATTGTTATTTTATTTCTAATCTATAGATATCCATGAATATTATTTTATAAATGTGTAAACCATCTAATTTTAATAATTTTATATTTACTATTCCTACCCTCCATGTTAATGGCTACGTTATAATGGCCATGTTAAAAATGAAATATTTTAATAGAGTATATTGTTTCATTAAAACCCGATGTTGCATGGATTGAAAAAAAACAAAAAGATTGAAATTATTTAAAAATAATTATATAATAAAGTCATAAGGTGTTACATTATCATTTATGATTTTGGTTTTTCTTCATATACTTTATCAAATTTGATGTTCCTATTTTAATAATCCAGTGTGTAACAATAAAGAATTTTAAAATTAGTACCATACAATAATTAGAAAAATCCATATTATTTATATAAATCAAAAAATATACCATTATATATATATAAATACATATTCCAAAATAGATCTTAAATATCTCCCAAAAATTATTTAACATTTTCTATATTTTATATCACGTGACATGTATAACTTTTTCTCAATACCTAGGGAATAGAAACAAGAGTTAGGGATTAGCTCAAACACATAGTATGTGAAATAAATTACAGAATATTTATAAATAACTAATAATGAGTTACATTATTTGGATAGATTAAAAAATATTAATAATTTCATAATCAAATTAAACACAGAGAATCCTAAATCCATGAAAATAAATTAATACATGGATATCAATAAAACTAATCTCATACTAATGGATTTCATAATAATATACTTTTAAAAAATATTATCTATACCTTATTCCAATACATTATACTGATATGAGGAGAGGTATACACTAAAACCTAATATGTGTTTTCTCATGAGTCCTGTCAACTCACCTAGGGTGCACATATTGTCAATCCCTTACTGCCACTTGATTTTGATGAATACATTTACCATTAGAGTCAATAAGACATTTCATACATTTTTTTAAGGAACATTTGGATAAATAATAAATATGGATATCCATATTATAAAAATTAATAAAAATTAATACAAACTGAACCTATGATTGTAATCATTTATCATTAACAATTTCACCAGATCCATAGATAAAAAATAATCATTCATTATATTTGAATAACCTCTTACAAGAATTTTTTAAAATGATATTTTCACACAATATGGGGTAATGAGTATACTATATGTCGTTAGTATAATAAAAAGATAATAATTAAGATTGGATATATGTTTTATGGTTGTAAAATAACATATACTGTGTTAAGAAAATGAAACATATAAGAATATAAACTAAATTTAATGGCTCGATCACAAAATATTTTACTCAAACAATATGAGAGAAGAAGGAATCAAGAATCAAATTGATTGATACACTAATTTTAATCATCCAAATGATATATATATATATATAGATTAATAAATATATAATAATACATAAACCCCATTAATTAAAATACATTTGAAAATGATAATATAATTGAGTGAGAAAACATAAAATAGATATAAAATATATTTATCATTGACTTAAAATATAGATATACATGTTATGTAAAAATGTATCATTAGAAAGGGAGAAGTGACAAGTTTTGAAAACCATTTCATATAAAATTAATATGAAATATTTGATTCATGAAAAAAATTATGAAAATAATGAGAGAAGGAAAAAAATATGTATTGAATTAAAAAATACCTTTTATTATTTTGAAAATAACACAACTAATAAAACACACTGTTAATGAAATAAAAAATAATAATTTCAATAAAAAAATAATTTTCACCATTGAGTAAAATATTCTACTATAGAATATAATATTTTGGTTGAAGAAAACAATCATTGAATAATTATGTTCCTGCTAAAAAAATATAACTCAATTAAATGAGACCTGACCAATCAATATCGCTTATAGGAAACATACTCATTCAAGTAAGAAATATTTAAAAAAATTAGTATTATTGTAAATATATAAAATTCCAAATAATAAAAATTTATTTAGATTAATTTAAATATATGAAATATGTATATCAATAATGTTCGTGACTTGATAAATGATATTTGAGTTACAAAAAACCCATACAACTTTGGTAACAACTAGGTCAAAATCCATTTTTTGGATATGAAGATATTTTTCATTGTATTTACCATGAATAGAAATACACATGATAAAAATAAACCGATTGATAGTGAATAACACATTGAAATGAAATCATGCGTAATAACATTAACATGTATCTGGGAATTAATTATTAACAAAAAGAGCCCTTGTTGCTTTAGTAAAATTGTAATCAAAATCCCTTGAAATAGTGGTATTGGAATTTATCATCAAATACCATGATTAAATTATTATTCAAAATATTATTTCAAAAATAGGAAATTTATATTCCATATAAATTAATATTAGGAGAAAAATACCTTTTTTCTAAAATATATGAATTAAATATGAATACACTTACCCTGGTACTGATTCATTTTTCACTGACACAAAAATGTATAGAATAATTACATTTAGTTAATTAATTATGTATTGATAAATTAGTAAAAAAATATTCCATTTATAATAATCATTTATAATATATATATATATATATTGGTTAGTTGTTACTTATTTTCAAAATTAAATATATGTAATCATTATTTATTTAAACTAGTCTGCTAAAAATTATGTTTGTATTAATTATTATTAAAATGTAATTTATTAAAATATAATTAATGATATTGTAAAATATATTTAATGAATGATATAAATTTATAATATCATTCAATGGTTGTTTTGGTTACAAACAATGATGATGAAATCAGTGATGGTCATATTTCAGAGATTCATAATTACCAAATGGTGTCTTCTTATATAGTAGGATAAATGTTGATATAACCATAAAATAACCTTAAAAAATTCATTATTTCTATATGTATTTAATATTATATAATATAATAATTTATATAGTCATGTCGGATATAAATTCATAGTATTGTTCAAATATGTGGTTAAACTGACCCAAACATGAACCTACCAGGATTAATATATTATTTATACATTGTTCACTTTGGATATAATTATAATAGGATAATAATTATGCTATGTTTTATTATTATTATTATATATACAATATTTAACTAATTTTAATTTGGATATAATTTATATATTTTCATTATATAGAAATACGAGATTATTTACCTTTTAGTGCACATGTTTTAAACAATTGAATTAACAATAATCATTTATTAGTAATATCATTAATTAGTTATCCAATTTATCAATGGAAACCCTAAATTAATACATAAATGTCATTTTTTTCATGAATACCATTATAATTATTTCCATGTAATGTGTTCAAGAAAATTAAAGTTAACAATTTTATAGTTGTGAGAGTCCATACATTCACATGGTTGACAATTTTATATTCCCTATAACAGGAGGAATTCCTAATATCTATTATATTTTCAGAACCTAAATTTTTTTGTAAAAATAATATATATTTATTAACTTAAAAATTAGTATTATCCTTTTAATTTGGTTATATAAAACAAAATATTTCATTTTTTAGAGGTGATCGTCCATGCTCAAAATCATAAATGATTTATCTTCTTTTCTTAAGGGATAGTAGAAGAGGGGATTAATTATTTCTCCCAACACATAATAAAATTCATTATATAACCCATATGAATTAATAAACCAATTTATTTTTAAATTATAATTGGATAATAAAAATATAAATGAAAGAAGTTAAGAAAAAATGATTTCTCATGATGAATACATAGAGATTTCCATGTAAGATCCTGAGGTAATGGATGGAATATTCTAATCAATTAGGCCCAGAATCCAATAATATCAAAGATTGATTATAGGGGTAGGAAATGAATTATTTTTTATATAGGAAACCAAATTTTTATATTTGTACTGAAGGGGTGGTGATATTCCCTTAGTTTAATGGGAAATAATTTAATTTTTGTAATGATTTTTGCTTCATATAAAGGGTTCACATGTTAAAAATGTCATGTAAATCAAAATATAAACAATATTTGAGATTTATGTGAGTTAAAATTGTAATATTTCATCCAAATACTTAAATTTTTTTAACCTGTGCCAATCCTTTACCTATTAAAATTTTATTTCATCTATGTTTTTATAATGTTATTTGTTGTTATCTAAGGAAACATAATCATTATTCATAAAACATATATACTTTATATTACAAAATATAGACCTACTAATTAAATATTTTAATTCCTTTTTATTTGAATCAATTTCAAGTATGGATACATTTTATTATAAATTTCTATATTTATTATATATAAATACTATTGTTTTTAAAAATTATAAGGTATGTTCTCAAAATGAGAAATATGGGTTCATAAATATGACCATGTATTTTTGAAATAACAAAACCACTTATAAATTTTATATAGTTTTATTTGAATTGGGTTTATAAATTTATATTTAATAATTATATACTAATAATTTTATAAAAAAATTGTTATTTTAAAATATATATATTATACCAGTCACCTAAAAATAATTATTTTTAGAAAAAACTGTAAAAATTCCTCTTTACAAAATTGTTCAATGAATAATAAAAAACTAATGATATTTTATTAAAATAAAAATAGAAAAATTAAAAATTAATTATTTATATAAAAATATTTGTTATAATGAAAACAATTTTTATATGAATAACATTTTTTAGAATATCACCCATTTTCATTTTAATTAAATTATAAATTACTTGTTAAGGTATTATTGACCAACTATTAGTATAAAATATATTTTATAATTATTATTCATAAATTATTTGAAATAAAATTCAACATCACAAACAAATGAAATATTTACAAAAATATATTTATAATCATAAAATTATTGTATTATTTTATTTATAAACACCATTTGAATTTCATTTATGTAAAATATTGAATTTATTTTCACTGTTTTAATATTTAATAAATCTTTTAAACAAAATTATTCAAACTAATTCAACAACTATGTTTAAATGGATTAAATATATCAATGTTTCATATTAGTGTGTTGTTCAATTTAGATAATTCTGTCGAATGCATTGTATTACTTAATATATATCATATAATTATATATCAAGGAATTACATTGTACCCCTTATATAAAATCAATCCTCACTATTTAAATCAAAATATTATATTAGCTTCTATACATAAATGTTAATTAATCATACACTTCATCTTGATGATAGGTACATTTTTTATGTGGAATGAGATTTATATTGAAGAAAAAAAATTATAAGATAAAGAGAGCCAACCCATTCTTATTTTGACATATAATTAAACAATGGAATGAAAATATAAATACATAGGGAATAACAATCCCTGAAAAATGAAAATGATTTATATGATAAAGAAAACCATAGGGATTATTTTATAACTCAATTAATTATATTGATAATGGAAGTAGATATATTCTTTCAACATGTTCATGAAGACTATTTTACTGAACATGGTTCCCTATGATGAATGGAATAGAAATACTCCTTATATATTTATGATTTGTTGGGATTTCATTGAGGATTAATCATATACACTTTCATGAGGATTTGTGAAGAAATTTTTACAATATTTTTATTAATCATAATAATTTTCTTGATTTAATTTCTATATGACAGAATCTGAATTAAACCTTGGATGAAGGTGATATTGAAACAGTGCTTGTTGAGATAAAAAAGTAATTAAATTAAATAATGTATATTCATTTAGATTTTTTTCTTTGAAAGAAATGAATATATGGGAAACTATTCACAATAACAGAAGTAATTAACTGTAATTCCTCCACAAGAGATTTTTTATCTTAATTATTTTACAATTAATAGTCTTCTTTTAATGTTTTTCACATTGAATATATTGATATACATGTTTTTCATTAGTGTTCTAAAATTATCATGATTAAATATTACAATGGTTTTCTATGTAAAAATTATACTATAATTTCAATATGAAGTCCCCTAAGATCATATATGATCAGCTATTGATCTTTTAAAAAACTCAATATTGCTACAACCATGAGAATCTATCAAGGGATCATTTTAATTTTACCTGAAAACATGTACTTTTCCCCAACAAATAACTCTCTTTCCATTTGAAGAATTTTATTTTATTGTTTTTTAAATTAAATTTAATGGTTATCCTCATGAGATTCCATCTTATAAATAATTTTATCAATCACTTAAAAAAGTTGAATATATAAAATCCCTTTCCAAATTCAATGATTCCTCCCGCTGTTGGTTCTGAAATTGTGGTTTTGGATGTTGAGAGAAAATATTTAGTGGGTTTATTAACATTTTTTATTCTTTGAATTATGGGTTTTAATGATTTATATAACTATATATATAGTTTTTTAAAAATTTATCATATCAATATTTATATAAAGGACCACAACCAATAAAATTGAATTGTTCTTCAGTATGTCCAGTCATGTTGAGGTTTTGAAAAACAAATTATATTTTTGTCCAAGCACCCCACATTGAGCGAAGAAATCTCTAATATATTTTTTCTAATTTTGATAGATCACATGGATTACACATGATTATTATTTTTTTCATTACCAATTAATATTATTCATCTATCTAACCAAATTAAGTGTATTTTTTTCACAATTGATGGTGTTTTTTTCTAATATATTCATTGTATTCCTTAGAGATATTTTTTAGAATTTAAAGAAATAATGATTAACATTTGTCTCAACTCCCCATTGGTTTTATCATAATATTTTCCTCTAGAATATTGTACATCTTAAATTATATATCAGGATTGATATATTTTATAAAAGTTAACCATGCGTAAAAAAGATGTGTGTGTGTATTGAGGACAGTACCTAATCAGGACCTTCAGTCTATCGCAAAGCACATGAATGGTTTCTCCATCCTCTTGAAAAAAACATGTGATTTTTTCTCAGATCTACCTTATATAATTAAGAGTATAATTTTAGAATAATTGAATTTTAATATTGTTCCTAGTTTTCAAATTTATTCTCATCTATATCAAAAAAAATAGCATTAAATTTAAGAAAAAATAAAAACCATCATCCTATATTAATATTTATTGAGCCATTAAAAAGGAAACTATTACACAGGGTTATAAAACTATATAATGAAGGCCATTTATTATTCATTCAATAAGCCATTAAATTTTTGAAACATTGGCATATGTGATTTTTAAACACGATGTTTTGGGAAATTATTATCAACATGATTGAATAAGGATTAATAGATAATTGATGGAGTCAAAACACTCTCATACTAGGCCTTTATAGAGTGTATTTTATAGAAAACCTGGACTATCATACGTTTATATTACATAAATTTTTAGGATTATTGAATATACTACATAGACACACACCTGAGGATCAAAATATTTTAGTTCCTTTGGAAACTTATAACCACAAACAAGTGATAAAAAGGTAGACTATGTCATCTCCAACTATGTTATTCATAACTAAGACCCTTAAAAGTCATAATAAACAAAATACAATTCTTCATAACCCCTGAAAAGGAAAAATAATAATGGTGATCTTAGATGCTAATTATCTGTAAAAAATAGAGACACATAACCTTGACATGAACAGTAGTATATGAGAACATGAGCGTAACATTTTGAAACCATACCCTACATATCAACAATCATAATCTTGAATAATGTAATAAATATTGATATTTCATAAGACATGAGTCATAAAGAAATCAAATAACAAGATCCAAATGAGAGTAAAAATTTCATAACACATAGATCGGTGAAATACACATAAGAATATAAAATAATTTCCATATTTATAAGGATTGTTTCCAAGGTTTTCATATTATAACGAGTTCACTACCCAAACCATCATTGTAGTCATCACTCCCAAGACCATCATAGTGGAAAATTTACCTTACTGAACTAGGTTAACAACAATTTACATTACTGTGTATCCCATGACATATAATTCTTTACCAAATGAAATGGGGGAGATATAATTTAAACAACCGAGATAATGAAAATCATACATATGTGTCTTATAATAACAAAATAAATTCTCCATATCATAATAAATGAAGTGAAACAAGTTTCAAAAACATTTCATCATATCGTAAAATGTATAAAAAAATATAGGTTTCATAATAATTTTATCATTTCATCATATCCTAGCCTTTGGAAAAAATTAGGTCATATAATAATTATATCATGGTATAACCCATGGAAAAGATACAAGTTTAAAAAAATCATTCCATCAGAAACAAAAAAACATTTAGGTAATTAATAAGGATTGTATCCTTTGATCATACCCCCACAAAGGAAAAGGTAACAACAATATTCATCATCTTATATGGAAATTGGTATAGATCACTGAAATCATTTCTTATAGAAAATAAATTTTACTATTTCAAAAATAATTAAAAAATAAGTTTGATGAAAATATTGTTCATTGAAAATAAACATGAAAACATAAAAATTAATATTTATGGAAAATAATGGTCTTTCAAATAGGATGTTTCATTCATTTCGTACATGTTAAAATAATGATTCCTTTAACATTTTTGGTAAAATCCAAAGAAACTTTTTTATGAAAATGACATGAAAACTCATTTTAATTTATTTTTGAAAAATGTAAATCATTTGTAAATATGTCTTTTAAAAATAATAGAATAATAATTTACCATTTTAGTAAATGGATTTTTGACCAAGATGAGAAATAAAGCAGAATGTCATATAAACAGTTTTATTAATTATTATATCTAAAAATGTATAAAAATGACACTATTACATGATTATATAAATAATTACTAAAAATAATAATATTTCGGATTATCATTATATAAAGAGCATATGATTTTATCATCGAAAACATCATCCTAATGTATTATGATAAGTTATGATATTGAAATATATAATCATTACCACTTTGGTAAATTTGGATCATAATACCAATGAAAGGATAACATAAATTGAAACCTAAAATATCACGTGGATAATTAAATTCATAATATTACATGTCAAAGGACCCTATATACACCATGACAAAGAATACAGGTCCATAAAATAACATATATCTCAATGAAGAAAAATTGAGACAAAAAAATCATTTTCTAATGTCTTGACACCCTTTGAACACATTGAAACCTCTTATATAATAAATACAATTTTATTATAAATATATAAAAAACCCTATATATATATAATACCATTAATGATTTATTTATGTCTTCTTCTTAACTATTTATAAAAAACTATTTGTTTTGGATATATTTCAGGTAATAACCACTTTGTTTTTTGTATATGATTGGATTATTTATTTATGGTCCTCTAACATAAATTATAGTTAGTTTTATACATAATTTTAACAATTATATAAATATGATATATATTAATTAAATATTTTTTTATATTAATTCATAAAATTTAGTGATGGAAAATGAAATACATCGTTCATGGAGACGGTAGACCACACATACGTATGAATGCTATTTCAATTTTCTTGTCATATTGAAAGAAAAAAAGTAGACGATATATTATTGTTATCGAATTATTTTTATATTGAATATGTCACATAATTTTGTTAAAACCATCTTTAATAAACTCATTCTAATGTATAAATTAATCACATCGCTTCGTGAGCTGGTAGTCCACCGTACTCACGTGAGACATTATCATATTATAGAAATTGGAGAGTATGAAGTTATGTGTGATATAATAATTAAATAATAATAATTACACCATAAATATCTTATATAAATATTAAATCCAACATAATTTCTATCCTTGAGACGTGGAAATGGTGAAACGAATGTCATCGGTTCTCTAGGCGGTAGTCTGCCGTACACATTGATAATTATTTTGTAACACATTTTTTGGATAAGGGGATGGTTGTAGGTCATGAGCATAACATAACTACATATTAGTAAGTGTAATATATTAATGTTTTAATATATTAAAGTTATAATAACAATTGATGGAGGTGGAGAACTAAATAATCACAAAGGCTCATTGATGAACATTACCTCTTCTTCAGGCATCCTCCATAGGTTTTCACCAAAAACCTTCCTTATATGGGTTTATGTACAAACTACTGATTATATGATCATTATATGGAATGTTTAAAGATATTTGTGAAGTTATAGGTTGATCCAAATGTATTGGTAGGTATTATTAATTGATTAATTGGGTGGCCTTTTATATGTTTGGTGAGTAGAACACTTGTAAATTTTTTAAAAGAAAAACTGAACCTTTTTTTCACATGCCACAGGGAACCAAAATGGTTCAACAGAGAACCTTAATAATTTTATGTTAAAAATATGGACATAAAATTTGTTTTATACAATTTTAAATCTCTTTTTAACCATTCCCATTTATGTTTAACCTTCGAGTAAACCCAATTTTACCTTAACCATAGTAAATAATTTATACTATTTTTAATAATAATTTTGGTCAAAAATGAAGATTAACTTTTTATATAATATAATTTAATTTGATTATAAATATTTAATCCATTATTCAAAATTAAATTCAATGAATTTTAAATATTTAATATAAAATTAACAACATAGACATAATAAGAAATAAGACTCTTAAAGAGAAAATGTTCAAAAGAAAACCAAGTTTTTATATCAAAATTCAATATGAAGTTGATAAAAATAAAATAAATTGTATTAATGGATAAATAATTGAATTAATTTTACATTAAAAACAATTTATAATATAATATATTCTTTTAAATAAATTAAATGAAATGTTAATTATCAATTAAAATTCTATATTTTTATTTTTATCAAAATATTAATCTTTCATAATAATCCAAAAAAAATTATCATACGATAATTTTACATGATTATTTAAAAAATGATGTTCATTTAATCAAATTACTTTTATAAAAAATTTAAATATTTTTTTAAATGTTTAGAAAAATTAAAAACAATTCTTTTAAAAAATATTATTTTCAAAAAATAAATATAATTTACCAATAATTATGTACTTCTTTATCAATTTGATTTATGAATATAAAACTATTATTAATAATATTTTAAAAGTAGTTATTACTGTTAATATCAATATTTTTAATTGAAATATTATAATGGTAGTGTTTTAAGAAATATATAACAAATATATTATGGTTTTGTTAAATCTCAATATGGTTTTTAATGAACGATATGCTCGGTGTAGCTTGTAATACATGATATAAAAGAATTTTTTTTATTTGAAATAAATCATTCCTACAAACTCATGGTGTTTGCTTATAAAACCCTTAAAATGAGTTTATATAGTGAAATTCACCGCAATAATACAAACCAATGAGGATACTTCTTGATCATCATATCCCCATGTTCCCACATTGCTTCACCAAACAGAAGGATTCACTATAAAACATTGACTAGGTGAGTGTTCTGGTTTTATAGAAATACTCTTCATTATTCAAATATATATTGGCCATTTGCAATAAAAGTATCTCTCTCTAGAGGTATGACATATGAATTCAGTACATGTCAAGGGTTAGGTATGTACTTCTTTAAGAGGGATATATAGAACACATTGTAGACTTGAGAGAGGTCTAGTGGATGTTCTAAGAGATAAGTTATGGTCCCTATATGATCAATAATTTCAATGGTACTGATATACCTAGGGTTTAAATTCCCTTTATTCCCAAATCTCATAACCTTCATCCATGGGTAAATTAATAGAAACATGTTGTCACCTATTTCAAATTCTAGATCACATTAGTGATTGTCAACATATATTTTCTATCAACTCTGTGTAGACATGACATTTTTCTGAATGGATATGATCTTATCATCTATTTTGTTTTCTATCTTAGTTAACTATAGATTTATTTCTACATCATTATCCTAACATGTTGTGAGCTTTACATTTCTTTCCATAGAGGGTTTAATAAGGACCCATCCAAATGATTGAGTAAATTCTGTTGTTGTATAATATCCTGACAGGGGGAAGGTATTGATCCCAACCACCTTTAAAATCCCAAGAACCATATATCAAAACATCCTATTGAGTTTGAACTGTTCTATCTGATTTACCATCGATTTGGGGATGATACACAGTGTTGAAACATAACATTATTCCAAGATCTTGATGAAGACTTTGCCAAAACATTAGGGTAAACCTCAGTTGGTGATCAAAAACCAATGGAATGTGGTACTTCATGAATCCAAACCACATCATTAGTACATATACTAGGAAGATGATCCAGATATAATAATATTATAATATCAATAAAGTGTGTTGGATTAGTAAGGTGATCAACTCCAACACATATAATATAATTCAATTTAGATATTTTGGGGTATCTGTTGACAAAACCAATAAAGATGTTTTCCAATTTTCTTTGTGGTATTTGTAATGGATGCAACATACCCTTATTATTTTTTCTTTATAACTGAAGATGATAATATTCCATGCACTGAGATAGAACCTTTGATATATATCTCTTTATGCCATCCCACCAAAATTATTATTTAAAATTTCAATACATCTTCATACTTCCACGATGAATAGATAATGAATTACTATGATCTTCCTTTGACAACTCCTCTATAAAATATTTAATGTATAGAAATCATATATGTATTTGGAACCTTAAAATTCCATCATGATCATTGTTAAACCTGAAAACATTTCTAACCATCTTTTTCAACTCTAAATCATCCTTGAGTGCCTCTTTAATCATTACATGGACTAAGGGATAAATATTAAATAGAGAAAGATAATATTTTAACTCATATATAGGATTTTCATATTCATCATTATCAAATATATAAATATTGGATCTTTTGTGACCCTCATATTGGATGAGCTTGAATGATCCTTTTAACTAAAAGGATCGACCACCTTGTTCACATTCCCATGATTGTAATGTATTGAGCAGTCACAATATTTAATCATCTATAATGTTATTATTTGGTGTATATTCAAATCCTATTATATTAATATATAATTTATATGTGTTTTAACAGTATATTTTTCATCTCTGTAAAGATATTACCTCTATATATTTTATACAATAAATTACTATAGCTAAATGTAAATCATAAATTGTTTTTGTTTCTCAGGAATATTCAATTTTAATCATCCATGAGATATAATCATGAAATTATATGTAATTAAACCTCTAAATAAATTATGTTTTTAATTATTATTGATTACAAAACCTTATTAACTATAGAGAAATGTAAGCATGGTGCACTGACTAATATTCTCTTTAGTTCCATTATATTTTCCCCACATTCATCTATTTAGAGGAAACTAGCACACTTTTGAGTTAAAATTGTTAGGGAATTAGGTAGTCATGATAATTCTCCACTAACCATTGATAATATCTACATAAACATATAAATTTATGTATCTGAGTCACTATGGTTGGTCTGGTCCATCATTTTATAGAATCCGCCTTTTATGAATCTACTTATATACCCTCTCATTGGATTATATGAAAAAATAAAACCCTTTTCAACAAAAATTCACACTTCATAAATTTTTAATATATTTTCTCTTTTGTTATGGTCTTTTTTACAATTTTCAAGTGATATTTAAGAGCATAAATGATCTTTAAAATGGTAAGAATTTTGTCTGTAAACACTACCACAAACAAACCAAGGTAATCACTAAATACTATTTTTATTAGAACCAAGAATATTGTAGGGGAATTTATAAGACTGAATGCCATTACTATATATTCATACCATTTATACCTTTTATGGAATTCTACCTTGGGTATATCCTACTTATTGACCCTTAATTGATGATATCCAGAATGAAGGTAAATCTTAGATAAGTATTGATCTCAAAGTAGTTGACCAAACAAGTCATCAATAAAGGGAAGATGGTACATTCTCTTTATTTTTTACTTTTTCGTATACTAATAATCAATATAGAGCCATATTTTTCCATATTTATTAATAAATAATTAATTCACCCTAATGTGACACACCCATCTAAATGAATCCTTTGTCAATGTTTTCCTAGAGTTGATTCTTCAATTGCTTTAACACCATCAGGGCTATTCAATAGGGAGTCTTTGAAATTTGTGTGTCACTTGGTATAAGTTATCATAAAACCCCATCTTCAAATTTTGGGGAAGAGAAATGAATCTCTTCCATAAAGACATCAAAAGATTCCCACTCAATAGGCATATCATCGATGTTGATATTCACCCCAACTATATGAGATATAACCCCATTCTGAATGATAATTATAAACCATACAATAGATATGATCTATATCAAAAGTTCATACATATAGCCACATTTATAGATGATCAAAGGATGGGTGTAAATATCAAATGTGACTTCTATACCATGACAAATTTTGTGGGATTTAGGCATAGAAATCTAATCCATGCCTTATATGACATCAAATTCCACCAAAGTAAAAACTAGAATATTTATAGGAATCAAATTCCTATAATCATCAACTTGAGAGGAATCATATACTTGATATACTATCATTAAACCATTAGGTGTTTTAACTGTTAATTATATATTTAATAATATGGTTAGAATCCTGATACCCTTAGAAATGTAAATAGATATGAATCAATAGGTTGATCTAAAGTCAAATGAAGAATTAGTAGTTACTATGTGGATGGTTACTATACCTTTCACCATGTCGTTATCACATCAATTTTCAGATATAGTAATCACATGATAATTCCATTTTTCTCTCAACATAAGAGGTTACTAACGTCAATCATTATAATTATCTTTAATATTTGGGCATTGGATAACATAAGTCATGTACTCCTTTTATATGAACCATATAAGTGTGTGATTTTTTATGCTTTCTCTCTATACACATCATTATATAACATCTTCTCATCACATCTAAAATAAATTTTCCAATTAACTTTCATTTTACACATAAAAAAAATATCCATTCCCCTTATAAATTTTTTATGTATCTTATTATACATTGAGAGTAAAAGAAAGGACATATTCTCATATCCATGGTATATTTTTCATTTAATTCCATTCTTCTATTTCAATCAAAATAATGAGATAATTGATAAATTTTAACCACTATTTACACCATGATAGAACTATGATAAAATAAAAATAGATATTATGCTCTATATTAGATAATTCCATTCAGATACATGGTTTTAAGAAAATGATAAATTGATAAACATTACATTCATGTTGGATGATAATATCAGAAGCATACCTCACACGTACTATAATTTTTTCCTTATTGGTTCTAAGAGATTAACCATCCATTGGATATGACTCAAGAGAATCCTTCTCCATATACAAATGAAGAATGAGTGGAATATACTTGTTGGAAAAAATATTTTATTGAAATCATCCCAATCCATGGATTGAATTTCATCATGTTACCTTGAATTCTTAATAATATTCCACCATTGATCTACTCCACCAACCAAACGATTGACATCAAAAATGATTTTTTCATGTTCCAAACATTGGAGAATGAAAAATGTCATTAGAGTGGTAATGATCCATTGTTCAAAAATTCTCTATTAAACTTTTCTACTATAGGATGGTGGATATTTCCTCATCAATGTCTCAGGTTAATATTTTTCCCTCTTTTGTTGATTTTGAACTATAGCGTGATTTATATTGTTAGAGAGCTGTGTGAGTATATAAAATTTAATTTTCATGCAATCTCCCATAATTTTTTGATTGTCATGAGGAAAATCATTACATTTTCCATCTACCTCAACATTAACATGGTTTCATTGGGTTCCAGCAATTGACTAAAACCCAAAATCACAGTTTAATAAAAAAATAATCATGATGGGAAAAAATAATCATAAAAAATAGTTGTAGGATGTGTAAATAATGGAATATTCTTATTTAAACTATTACAGGTTAGGTTTATCCTAGGTTATTTAATGTCTAAATATAATAAACTCTTTTATGTTGTTCTATAAAGTGTTTTTGAGTATTCAAACATTATCTATAATAGTGTCAAACCAGGTGTGAAAAAAGTGTTATTGTCATGTACTATGTGAAAATAAACCCCAGCTTAATTCTCCTTTTTCAAAGTTATCACCCCTAGGTTCTTTGGTTCTGGATCCATATACCGGTGTAGAATCTATTTAGAGATGTAATTTTAGGGAAACCAATCTCTTAATCCTTTATCATATTCCATGATATTTTTTTATACTTGGAATCATCCTTATAATTATCCGAAGACATGTCCATAGGGGTATCACAAAGGATTTCTCATCCTTTTTTCCAATGGATAAATAAAAATATATTATGATACCAAATATAGTACACCTAGATTATTATAAATAGATATTTAATCATAGTTTGTATAGAAATTCAATTCATTACACACCCACACAACTGAGGACCATAATTTTTTAGTGCCTTTAGAAACATGGAAACACAAACAACTAGAGAAAAGGTAGACTATGTCATCTCCAGAAATGTTCATCATTAATAGTATCCATTATATATATATATCATACATAATAACTTTATTCATAATCTATGGAAAGGAAATATAATAAAGGGAGATGTTAGATGATCTGTAACGTTAAACAAGGGAGATACATAATCATTACATGAGTATAAGTGTATGAGAACAACATCATAACATTGGGAAGTCGTAACTTGCATATCATAGATAATAATCAGGAATCATGGAATAATTAATAACATTTAATAATATAAAAATCAAATGTAAGTAAAAGAATATGATCCATAGGAACATAAAATTGGCATAAGACATAGATATGTGGCATACAAATAATAATATGAAATAATTTTAATATCAGTCAAGGCTCATTACCAAGGTTATCATAGTGGAATTGGTTTACTCCACATAACATCATTATAGTTGAGGATTCAGTCCCAAGACTATCATAATGGATAAAGTCCCATACAGAACTAGGTTGACTACCCATTCTAATGTTGTTTATCTCTGAAGATGAAAATATTTTCCTAATTAATTATAGTTAGATATTGATCCACCATCACATAATTAAATTAATTCATATGTGTGTAACCAATGAATAAAAATTTCATCACATAATTGCACATGAAATGAAACGGGTTGCATAAACATTACAGAATATCATAACATGATGAAAATAAATAGTTTTCAGAATCATTTTTTTATTTCATCAAAGCATAACCTATAAAAAATGTGTGGTTTATACGAATTTTATCATGGTATAACCCATGGAATAAAAACTGGATTCATATATGTCATGAAATCATAAACACAAACCATTCAGAGAATGTATTATAATTGTATCATTATCATATCCCATGTTATGCATAGGTAACATCAATATATTTCTTCTTATATGGAAAATTATTTTTATCATTTAAAACATTTCCTCAGGATAATGTTAATCACTATTTGAAAAATTCATTTTAAAATATAAATTTTTTTAGAATATTTTTCATTGAAAATAATGATGAAATATTATGAAGTAAACCTCAAATAAAATAACAATAATGATTATGAGAAGTTTCATTTATGATGTACATGTAAAAAAATTTTCTTTTTCTCATTTTTGTTAAAATCCAAACTGGGATTGTTTGGAAAAAAATATGAATATTTCGTTCCATATTTTTTGTAAAAATTAAAACATGGGTAAAGATGTATTTTAAAAATCATTTTATAATAATAAAACATTTTTGAATTCATTTTTAAATAATATTGCTTTGGAAGAAATTGGATTTCTTACCAAGGAAAGAAATAAAGTCCGATTTTTTAAGAATGTTTTTTCAATTATTTGAGGTATCATATAGTGGAAAAATGGAAATATTACATGAAAAATAATGAATAAAAATTAAATAGGAAAATTGGTGATTTTTATGAGATATGAATCATAATATTTTAACAGTGAAAATATCTTCAAAAACAATCATCAAAAACTCTGAAATGGTAACATAAAATATTTTAGACCTTGGTAACATTGAATCATAAGCCCCATGAATGGGTAATAGAAAATGAAACATAAAATAAAATGAGGATATATAAATTCATGATATGACATGTAAAGGGTATTTTTACACAGCTTGTTAAATAATATAAGTTTATAACATGACATGTGTCTCAAAGATAGAATATTTTCATAAAAAATCACTTGCCGTATGTATTGACATTTGTCGCACAGGTAAAAACCTCCCATATAATAATAATAAGTTTATTATAAATATATTATATAAAAATAAATACATATATATATCATACCATATATTATTTATATATTACCTTTATTACCCAATTATTAAAAATTTCATGTTAATATAATGTTTCGAGTAATAACCACATGGTTTTTTTGAATATTATTTGGTCTGTAATATTTGGTCGTCTCAATTTGATCCTGATTTAATCATCACTAAAATTTTAAAAATTATATAAATATAATATATATTCATTATATATATATTTAGATTAATTCATAATATTTAGAAATAGAAAATGAAATACATCATTCATGGAGATAGTCATTTGTACGTACGTATGAATGCTATTTGAAATTCCTGGTCATATTTAAAGAAATAAATGTATACGATATATTATCATTCCATTTTTTTAATGTATAAATATCACCTATTTTTATTAACGACATAAATAATACATTCCATGTAATCTGTAAAGTAATGACATTGCTTCTCAATGTGGAAGTCCACCATACAGATGATCGATATAATCACATTCCCAAAAAATGGAGAGTATGAAGGTATGTGTGATATACTAATTACTTAATGATAATAAATAAATATCATATATAAATAATAAATACATCCTTAATTCTAAACTTGAGAGGTGGTAATGGATAAATTATTATATCGGTTCGTGACACAATAGTTTTTCGTACACATGAATGATGATTTCATATCCTATTTTATGGAAGTGGAAATGCATATAGGTCATACCCATACTATAAAAAACTATGTCTATATGGTATTATATGGTTATTATATCATAAATAAATAATAAAAAATTAATTAGGTAGATAAATAAATAAAACATAAACTTTTGTTGATGAAGCTAACCACATATTTTTGTATCCTTCTTAGGTTTTAACCTGATGCCTTCATTGAATGCTTTTATGTCCAAATTATGTCATATAAGATGATAGGATGCAATTTTGGATGTTATATGGAAATTTATTGTTTTATATAAATCAATTTATATTTTTTAATAATTGAGGGGATAGAGTTGCCTTTTATAAGTGAGTTGAGTGGCACACAAGTTATTTTTTTGGAAAGAAAAAGAAATTCCACATTTTCTATATTCCACAAGTTTAAAAAATTGATCAAATTAAAACCATAAACATTATCATTTTTAAATATTTCTATAATATATAATTTATATAATTTTATATGTCATCTTAATCCTTATCATTTTAGTTTATCCCCCTGTAAACTCATTTTTAATTTAACCTCGTTTAATATTTTTTGACTATTTTTACTATTAATTATATTGAAAAAATAAGTAGAAAATATAAGATAAAATAAATTATTTGTATAAAAAATATGGTATCCATTTATACAGATTCCATCCGTATATGTGGTAAAATTTAATATAAAATTTATCCCTTATGCGTGAAGAGATGAAAAGTTTATAATAAAAATTTGTTCTAAAGCCTATAATGTTTTTTATATAATTTAAATATTAAATTGATTCCATAGATCAAAATTGGATTAATGGATATATAATTATACTAATTTTAATTTTAATATAATTTAAAATATGATTTATCTTTATAAATAAATGAAATTAAAAATAGGTTTTCAATTAAAATTTTGTAATTTTCACCATTCATTAAAAAATGATTCATTTTAGAAAAATCTAAATAAAAACACCATATGATAATTTTGACCATATTATTTCAAAATAAAATTATTTTATCATTTTTTTAATTTTTAAAAAATTTATTTTATTAATTTTCGAAAAAATATATAAAAGGCATTATTTTTAGAAAATACTATTTTCAAAACATATAAAGTGTATACAAAGAATTATGTATTTTTTATCAAAATGTTTTATTTATATAAAACCATTCTACATAATATTTTAAATTTATATATTACTATTCATATCACTATGCTTAATTGTATTTTTTATAAAGTACACATTAGAATAATTATATTACTAATATATCATTGTTTTTTAACACTCAGTGTACTGTGTATAAGAAGTTAAACTTAATGTTGAGTATAATGCATCATAATGAAAAAAATTAATTTATTCAAAAAAATAATTAATAAAAACTGAAGGTGTTAAATATTTGATAAATTTTGATTGATTTTTTTCATTGACTCTAATTTCCTATCATTCAAGATTTACATTTAATGTTAGTTATATTTTCCTAGAACTTGTAAACGTCTTTAAATTTTTAGTTCTATAGGATAAAAATCATGAGAATAATACCCTAAGATAATGAGACATAGAAAATAATAGTGATATCCAATATAATAAAACAAATAATAATAATTCAAATGTTTTTTTATTTATATATTTTCTAATATTTTGTAATGATTTATGTATTAAATGTTTTGATTTAATATTTCTAGTAGGAATCTGGAAGAATTAAATAGAAGTGAGTCCATAATTTTAAATAATATGTCACTAAATATGTCAAATATAGAATTAAAATATATTAGTTATGATAAATATAGGTATTGATTATACATGGAACATAGTTTTAAATTTATACAAAATATTAAATCAAAAGAAAGTCAAAGAAATAACATGGTATAAAATAATTATGAGTGTTATTTATAAACACATAACCTACAAAAAGAAAAATATTTTATAATTACAAAGCATTTATAGATTAACATTATTAGTTAAGAAGATAATGATCATGGATAATAAGCAAGAAGAATCTCAGTTTATTTATATTAAATAAATATATTCATTCATTACAAATTAATTAAATTCCTTTATATAAAAATTTATTGGCTAATATAATTCTCTTAAATATAAATCAACAGATATTCAATTTTTTAATCTCTATATAAAAAAGAAACAAAAAAAGTACAAATTTTCAAAAAATATTTATTAGAAGAATCTCTCAAAAAATTCATAAAATTGAAAAGCAATCTCAAGAGGCGCATTAAATTTTACAACCATAATTTAACTCTCCATAGTATTATACTCTGATAGAAATGTAGATGTGTAGAGGTAAATAATAAAGTTAAAAATTTTATTACCTATGTAAAATTTAGAAAATAATAATATTATGACATATCAATAATAAAATTATAGAACATGAAAATCAAAACCCCAAAAATTAGAAGAAGGTATTCAATATTCAATTGATATTCTTTCCCAAATAAACTCATACACTTCTCTATATATTTTTTCCTTTTATATTCATTATAATTCTCTAGAAAATTTATATAATTCTCTAAATGATGATGAAATGAATCAAATACCTCTTTATTAGTATTCATATTTGGGACTTTTTTCTCTAAGATCACATGATAGTCAACAATGAAATCATTTTTTCTATTTTAGTTCTGAAATTTACCAAATTCTTTTTAATAAAACTCTCTAAAAATCACTGCTACCTACACATAAGAATTAATAATTCCATCTATCATCTATTGAAATAATATTCAATTTGGGATTTTGGCCCCCAGTAAATTCTATTTTTCATACTAAATTAAATGAAGAATTTTTAGAACATTGGATGAAAAATTTGTAGACACAATATGTGGAAAAATAAAAATAATTAGACACCCCTCATCAACTCATATGTGAATAGAAAAAAACAAGATGTTTTAAAAAAACCAAATCTTGAATCAATCATCATAAAATAACCCATCACCAATTATAGATTCATCCAAACATCACTTTAATAATATGTTCCCAGTCTCATGGATGATTCAAAAGACATATTATGAATCCTTCATCGTAAATCTTTGTTGAATTCCAGTTTATTTTTCCTTTAACATATCCGGAATGGAATGTTTATGGTATTCTATGTCTTATCTGATCCTTCAACTATGACAACATATGAATCTTTTTCCAAATTTCTTCTTCATGTGTATGGAATAGATTTTTCATCAAGATATAGTGTTGATGTATTTAATTAAAAATGGAATAGACTTATTGAGTAATGTATTCATGCTTATCTTATAAGGTTTGTTCTCAATAAAATCGAAAATTAACTATGATTTTAGTTCAAATTATTTCTACGTCTCAAATTAAACTGGTTCATTAGATTTGAACATGTTCGGTTGTTGTATAATTCGAATTATTTTATAAGGGTACCAAATATTTATGTTGTTATATCTCTTTGAGCCATCCAGATGAACTCAAACAAGAATGAATACATCGTCATCATCATCCCTAGTTGAATAGTTCATCATCAACAGCAATGAGGCATAAGATTGGTGTTAATCTATATTCATTATGTCCTCCCCTTCATATTCATTTGAAAAATCATTATTAATCTGATCTGATTCAACAAAAACAACCCAATTAATTTTCATTTTTAATTGGCCTTCATAGAATAATGTATACATCATTAGCTTAAACACACTATTAAACCATTTGGTCTAAGAAATTTTTTGACATCACTCATAATAACATTTTCTATATTCATTGGTTGAGATCAGATCAAAACAGATCAATATTATGTTGAGGAATAACTTGTAGGCCACCTTCATCCCAAATCTGGAATTCCTATAGTAGTGCGTCAAATCTAACCCCCTAAAACTCAAAAAGAATTTTTAACTCAAATGATCTAGGTATTAGTTTTGAAAATGGGTGTTATGAAACTTCATAAAATATCTATCCATGATGATCTCTGATATTAGTCTTCAACCATGGTGTACTAAAAATCATTTTCAATTCAATGGTGATCCAGATCGTAAAGATTAGTTAGGGATGATTCCATATTCACTACCATAGTTAGTTACCTGCTCATATGATATTTCATTCATCTTTTTATATCATAGGATCTTAAATTTAGTTATCCATTTCATAAAGCTCATTGAATTGATATTATCATATATGAGAAATATATATATGATTACAAAAAGTCACAATGTAGGATAATTCCCTTGGATAGTTGGTATATATATTTCATGTTGCCAAATTAATATAACCACAATCTCGTGCATAAGATAAATTATCATACCCAGATGATAATTATTTTAGGTAAATTGGTGAAAAATATATGGCACACTCACATTTTTTTATCCCATATCTTTTTCCTAATAAAGCATATAAAATTGAAAAAAATAAAATGATAAAAAGAAAAAAATCAAACAAATAAACAATAAATCTAAATTGAAAAATAAATAATCATTAAAAGTATAATTTTAAATATAATTATTATTTTAAATATTAAATTATAAAAACAATATCAAGAAACGAAATAAAATTAAAAACATTTATAAAATGTCAAAAAGATTAAATTTAAAAACATAAACATAATATTTTAATACTATTTTATAAAAAAACATATAAAAATAATAAATATGAAAGACACATAATTTATACATAAATTTAATAATTAAAAACAAAAAATCATAAATTTATATTTTAAAAACTAAATCATGAATCTATAATTAAACAATTAAATAACAATATTATCATTATAAATACATTAAAAATAGAAAATGAAATGTGAAAAAATGCATCAAATGAATGACACATCAGCACCTATGTAAGTGTAAGTTGTATCTATGAAAATACATAGAGATTAAAGTATATTAAACCAAAGTAAAATAAGGGTAATAGAAATGTTTAAAAAACACACGTAGAGGTAACGAATATGCATAAAGGTAAGGTATTATATGCAGATGATATGTAAGGGTAAAATAAAACATATGAAAATTAATTTCTCATAAAATATAACTGCAAATGAATATATTCAATAATAAGAAAAATAAAAATAATTTATTAAATAATTAATAAACTTTTACATTGAATTTTTTTTTATTAAAAATATAAAAAATAATATCTATAATTGGAAAATAATAATAAAATAATTTTTTCTAGATGAGAAAGTCCAACAATATCAATTTATTTTATAATTACCAATCATATATATATATTTAGAAATTAATATTTGTTTTTTGAATTGATCAAAATGTATCAAAATTTATCAAAACATAATTTTCTCCCCTATTAATAATTAAGATGAAAAATTATAAAATAAATATTCCCTTATATAAAATAATTGAATAACATGAAATTAAAATCCTCCTAAAATAAAAAAATATAAAATAAAAATAGATCACCCAAATAAATTAATGCTTAACAAATTTATAAAATAACTAATGATAAATTAAAAATGATATTCATGGATTTTTTAAATGATATGTAATGGGCTAAGAAAAACTATTATAACATTTCGGTAAAGAAACAATGAATACACAGTCACTGATGAAACTAAAATAAATTTTAAACAATGTTCCAATATATGATAAGATAAAACAATATTAATATGATTTTTTCCTAATAGATAATATAAACATACATATACATCCAGAATTGTTTTGGTCCAATAGAATACAAAATAGTAACTTTTGGTAACGAGGATGGATTAGGCTTAGTCCTCGTTACATTAAAATATCATTTAGAAATATAATCCATAGTGTGGTCAAATAAGTATTCAAATTTTAATGAACAAAAAAAATAATTTCTAAATAAAACACATCTAAAGAAACTTACATTTGCAATATGTTTATTTTTACATTTAACAAGTCCATTCTTATTAATTTAAGGTAATATATCATCACAAACAATACAATATCATTTGGATTTAGATTTATCAAATTTAATTATATCATAAATTCAAAAAATGATTGACTTCCAATAGTAAATTTAGATAACATTTAATCCATACTTAATATTATAGCCTTTAGAATCAAATGATCATTTTGAATAATTTAAGAATCAACAATACATTTATCATTATCATTATAAGCATTTTCTGTCAAAATAAGATTATCCATTTATTGTTTTTACAAATCAATAGAATGAAAAAAAGTTTATGAAAATTATAAATATAATTTTTTAAATTTTCACTTTGAAAAAAAAATATTTTCTTTTAATTTGAAAAATTTACAATCCAATGTTATATTTTCAAACTTTTGATAAATATATTCAATTTCATCTTCGAATTCATCACAAAATTCAGTAAATTATTTTAAATTAGATTTATTATAATATGATCTATAATAAGATTTAGATATAGAATAATAATGTTAAGTATTAAAAATATTTCACAAAGCAGCCATTAATCAAAATTATGTATAAACATATCAATAAAATAATATGTTAAATGGGTATATTTTATCATCTAATAATGGTTATCAAGTTAATTATAACTTATTGATTCATCATTTAAATTTTTTTATTCAATGAAACCACATATTGAATTATAATAATGTTTAATTATGTCACACCCATCCATGAAATATTAATTATTTTATTAATTTTAATTAATTTTAGACTAAATTTTTTGTACTGGTAGTTAGCTCGGAAAATTTTAATTATTTTTTTAGTTTTTTTAGTTGAGTCATGGATAACCTGCATGATTATTAGTGACGGTGTGGTACCCATGAGGGTGCCCATATGAGTCTGATGTGTGGTGCACATCAACACACAGTTTGTAAAACCATACAGCAGGCGGGCGAGATAACTTTGTGGGTTTGCAATGTTGAGTGTCATGGTTTGAACATAGTTTGGTCTACCATGTGTTTACCTATGAGATACCATGGGAGGGTGCCTGACATATTTAGTAGCTAGCGTATAATTGGATCAAGGAATGGTAAACCATTTTTAAATCGTGTGGATAACCCAAAATTTTATAATTTTATATTTTCATTATATTTCATTTTTATTTTTTTTTTACCTTCTTTTTTTATTCTTTCTTCTCTTCCCATGTGTATCGCATGGACACCTCCCTTCTCCAATGGTGGATGAGATCCTCAAATCCTAGATCACACTTTATCCAATCAATGTACTAGATTTCATAATTGTTTACAGTCAAAGCTTCAAGTTATGGTCTCTAGATCATTCCTCCCTCCATTTCCATCAATTTTTCAATTCCTCTTCATCTATTTTTTTTGCTAAACCCTAGGATAAGGTTTAACACATTTTTTATGTTTCATTTGATCGTAAGGGTTTGAAGAAGGCCTATTGGTTATCTTCAGATGTATTTAGATTACCACCCCTGATGGAGAATAATTTCAAAACACTTCAATCAACCCACCATTATTTTCAGGTTGATTTTGTTCTGTCTTTTCATTTGGTTCATTTTTAATCACATGTTTTTCAATGCTAGGGTCGTGAATATCTTTTTAGTAGTTCATGGTTATCATGGAAGTGGTTTAGAACCACTTTTGTCGAATGACTTATATGTATATGCATGTGTACTCCTAGATATATGTATATTCCCCACTTATAAATATTCACCTATGGTATGATGAATATATATAATGAGATTAGGTGTTCTTATGCATATAAATGACTATTCATTCGTGTGTAATTGAGAAGGGGTATATAAACATATATGTATATGTGTAAGAATCCCCTTATACATATTTGGCCATTAAAATATGTAAATATGGATAATGGGTCATTGAATATAAGTAAAGGTGCATATGCGTACATGTGGTAAAGGGAATGTTCATGTTTCCATCATCTAATGTAATGCACAATGAGATTGATGCGAGTTCCCTATACTTATTCATTTAAATTTAAATCTATTATTTAATGCTTTATTTATTAATTGAGTTTTCAATTATTATTTGAAATTCCTATGGTATAAATATATTTATGATTTCTTGTGATTCATAGAATGTGGCTCTTCACGTGGTTACTAGGAATTCTCTTAAATGGTTTAGATAGTCCAAATTTAGTTAAGCATGGTTTCAATCTTGTTTTTAAATTTGTGGTTACTTGGTTGTTTCATTGGACTTTTTAATGTTTTTTGAATAAATAGTGTTAGGAAATAGTGATTTATAAAGTAAAATTGTTCTTTTTAAAATAGTAACGCTTGTTTGGAATGTTTAGAATGCTTTATAATGTAGAAACACACTATTGAGGCATGCCTCCTTATTATAGAAATGTGATATGTAAATACAATGCGTGATTTTGGATATGTACCAACTGAAGGGGCTTTTGAATTATTATGTGACATAGAAAGGAATACACGCATAAGGACGGAGATGGGCAGTGGGAAGTTGGTTAAGTTTTCGGGTAAAGTGAAGGATATGTAAACATTTGTTTTCTTGATAAAAAACACCCCCATTTGAAATATATCAAATGGGAAACCTAGTTACATTGGTGGGAAGATTAGGACTAGTACACTGGGAAGATATAGTAGGGCTAAGGCTTAATTTCCCTCTATCTGTATTGATGCAAAAATAATAAAAAAATACTTTATAATAATGAGATACAACTAGAAATTTATATTGACTCCTCTCTAGTGTCTCGTGGACAATGGAACTGTGGGTTATGGTTCTATATAATGTCACTCAGGTACAAGGATCCTAGATCCCCATGAACCCTAGCCACATAGGGGATTCCCATGGTTCTTTCTATCATTTAACCCTATTTTTCAATGGGTTTTATTTATTAAATGTTTTGTACTGTGTTTTCCATTCATATAAAAAGTAATAAAAATATGTTTCATTTACCCATGTTTGGTAGCACTTGATGTTATTTTTTCTTACTTAAATTTTTTATGCTACTGCAAATCATTCTTGCAAAGGTATTATTGGAAGTGTATTAATTTTGATAAATTATTTTATAAAAAGAAATGGGTAAAATGGATTTTTAAGACATTTCATAATATAACATTTACTAATATAATTTAATGATCACAATTTTATATATTTGTATTCTCAAATGATCTTGAAATAGTTTTCATTTTAAAGAAAGTTTTCAGAAAATAATTTATTCAGGACACCTATAGTGATTTAATACTCATACCTATAACTTTATTTTTTACCTTCTAGTGATACTTCACACAATAGTTCACGCAGAAATAGAGTGTGATCTTATAGTTGGAGGTGACCCATGAGGTCACATGGATGTACATGTAGTCGTTTATTTATTTTTCGTTGTATGTGTTTATTTTTAATGTTCAATATCTATTTACTTATTTATTTGATTTTTATGGGATAAATCACCCCCAAATATGTATTTTTAAAGATCGAAACTAGTTTCTCGCATCATAGGATTGTCAATGACTATCTTTCCTTGTCATGGGCTGCCTCGTTTATCAGTTCAGGGTTGACCTAGGTTGGTTTGTAAAAAACCTATATCCATGGAGACCCTGGTTTTTTGGGATTTTAGGTAGGTAGAATATAGTACTACCATGGAATAGAATTTTGGGCATGGTTTTGATCTTGATCACCAACACATGTATTGATACCAGAGTAACCAGGGGTGGTGGGGTTCAAAATTATTATTTTTGGGTTATGCTTTTGAATTTGTTTAATTTGATGTGATTTTGTGTGTTGGGGGATTATTATAGAAGTTCTATGGTTTAAATAGTTATCTTACATGGCATAACAAACCATGCGATTCTCACATGCATAGTTTAATATGATTATTGAGGTTGGTTCATGTATAGTGCATAGTCTACTAAACCATGTAGATGGTTATATATGACTCATAATACCCTTTTCTAGTTATTTTGTTATTGCAGATTTTTTTTATTGATACAGGTTGTGGTGAGTGGAATATGTAAAGGAAAATGATTTTTAAGATGGGACTTCAAAGAGATAAAAAATTGTTTTTAATATGGAAAGTGATTTGTAATTTTTGAGAATATTGGGAATATTTGGAGGAAAAACAAATGTAGAATTTGTAAAATAGTTTGTTTTGATGATAAAATGGAATCCATGACCATTTGGTATTCCTTATGGATGATCACATAGTTGGGTGTCATTATATGTAGAGTACATGTTTGATAGAATGCTTTGATGGTATAAGCCGATGTGGGTTTGGACACATATGTGATGGTTCTTAGGATACCATGGGTGAGTATTAACGACCGATGATTTCACTCTATTTTTAATTTCTTTTAGATGCAAGATGGGTTCTATTAAAAATATGATTCAATACTAACAAGATTTATGGGATTAATGTGGAATATTAAGTACTATTTTGAATTATAATGTGGATGTGATGAAATTGTTTTTGGAAATGAAAAATGCTTCTGATTATGAAATGGGGAATGAAATTTTAAAATTGGTTAATTTGAAAAAATATATTTGTTATTTATTTATTTATTTATGTTTTTTGGGGATTTTTTGGTGGAGATTTTATTTGATTTTTATTTGGAATTATGTTTTTTTTGCTCTATGAAATTGGAATTTGTTTTAAAATGATAATTCATCGAGTTATTGTCAGATGATTATATGGTTTTGTGCCTTATGTTGTTGAGTGTATTCCACAATGAAAAATCTAGAGGGATTTTGAGGATTTTCATCTATTAATTGACCCTGCCTAGACTCCCAGTGGAGTGATAGGATTGATCTCTTCTGAAATAGTGCCTATTGAATATAGTCATAGAAGTCCGTTGGCGGTTGCTGTGTGACTTGGGGAAATTGGGTATCATTGGATTTTGGGAACTCTAGATATTGTGATGTGTTAGTTGCCTTAGATATGATTGAAATTCATAGAATGGACAAAAATAAATTGGTTTTTCCATTCCCATTGTGAGTTGAGATGTCAAAAGAGATCTTCAAGACCACAATCAACCATTGGTTTATTCACGAGGATGTTAAAGAGAGGGATGTTATAGAGCTCTTGGATGTTTGAAATGGTAAACAAACAATGAGTGGTTTGTTAACCCTTCAAATAAACTAGATTAATTTTTCTCTAGTGTTAGTATTGAGAAAAAAATTGGATGCTTTTGTTCATATGGGTTATCCAACTGTGGTTCATGTATCAGTTTCATTTAGTGATCATAGAGGTTCCCCATCCGGTGAGGAGTGATAACAATATGATCTTTTTTTTGACATGTCTCATTGTCAATTCCTTTTTTTTCATTCATCACACCACTCGTTTGGTTGCTTCATGTGTGGTTAGTTTTGTCACTCTAAGCAATCATTCTTAAATCCTCCAAATGCTTGTCGATGGTGTGGTCATTGAGATGTTCTGAAAGATAAATCATCAAAAGAATGATTTCAATTCAAAGGATGTCATATTGTAACTATGAGGCAGTGGATTCTTCATACATTTGGTCATTAGTTGCAGGACCCAGAGTGAATCTGGCACACTATATTAAATCATCAAGGGTGTGGGGAACTACAGTTTAGTTTTTGTCACCAAAATTAGAGTGGAAATGATAAAATGTCTCATTTTGTCTTTCCCTATTGTAGTTTCTTATATTTTTGTTAGTTAGCCTTTTGTTGTATGATCATGTGGTTTTCTTGTTTTCTTGTAATTCTAGTTTATCTAACATTTAAAATGACAATCTATGATAACTTTACATTTGTGGTGTGCCTTTTTAGACCAGTTTTGGATTTATGTTTTTCTCATTTAGGGATGGATGAGTCTTGTTGAAAGGATGAATCATGGTTTGGTTTACTACTTGGTTTGGAGTTTCTTCCATTGGATATTTTTTGTGGTGGGAGTTAGTATGTATATGGAGTTCTTGGGTTGGTCTGTGTGGGGAGTTTCTGGTATGGTTGGTGTGGGGTTTTCTGTGTCTTTTTATATTGGTTGGTCTAAAATTTACAGTTCTTAAATGGTTGAGAGTCCCACCACAGATCTTGATATTGACTCTTCTAGAGTTGGTAAGTGGAAGTTGGATTCTAATTATGGGGAGACCTTTTTATTCCCTCTATGGTTCCTTTTATTTAGGGTTTCTCTAGAGATGGTTGTGTGTGACTTGTGGAGTTGAAAGGTTCCAATAGATTTCATGGTTTTGAATGGACTTTGATTGTTTTGATTCATGGTTTTGTTCTCTGTTTGGCTATGTAACATTCTAAGGGAATAATGTGTTAATGGTGGGGTGAATTATCACACCATAAACTAAGTATTGTGAATATTTTAACCATTTACTTTATCAATTTTTATTTATGATATATGGATAGTCTTATATTTTTTTTTGGGGATTTATAGCTATTTCATTGTTATCCCACTCAGTTATTTGTAACTGTATAGTTCCCCATTCTGGATCATATGTATATCTAAGGTGGGGGGGGACTACTTATACACGGTCTATTAAATCATGTGGCAAGAATGTGGGTCACGTATATGAGTTGGTTGAGCTGAGAAACATTGTTTGAGAATTGTTTTATCAATTGAGCATTTTCCTAGGAGTAAATATGTGTGACTGTCGATAGTAGTTAGTATCAAACGCAATGTTGATACATAGTTTTGTAAAGAATTTGAAAATCATGTATATCACATAGAAATATAAAATTTTATTTTTATTTTATTTTTTGTTTTTTCCCTATCATTTTACCAATTTTCATTATTTTTTCTCTTCCCCAGTGCATCATGTGGCTCCCCCCTTCCTTCCCCCATGGCCCCCATGATCCCCCCTCTTGGCCCATTTTTTATTCGATGAGCCCTAGGATAAGTGTTAACTAAATTTTTTAGTTTTTTTTTCAATTGTTATTGTGTTTAATGAGTGTCTCAAGTCTACATCATATGTATTTCAAAATACTCTACCAAAGGAGAAATGTTTTTTTTCATCCGAACACAATTTTGAGGTAGTTTATCAGTTATCTTATATTTTAGGCCAATTTTAATTAGGTTATTTTGTAATTTTACTGTTCTGAATATCCTTTTGGTATGTCTTAGTCATTCTATATGTGGTTTATAGTCACCATTGATGAAATATTATATGTGTATGCATGGGTAGGACTAATTATATTTAATTTCAACCTTTAATATATATTCACCCATTGCAGGATGAATATATATAATGGGGATATGTTTTCTTTATGTATACATATGACTATTCATATGAATTTAACTGAAAAGGGGAATATTCACGTATAATACTATATTGAATGATCTATTTTTAGGTATTTTATCATAATAATTTGTACATATGGGCTTGGAATCCTAAAATATATGTTATGGTTCATATGCATGTTTTCCATAAAATAGTGGATTAATTTTCTGTCATCTAAAGTAGTATACATTGAATTTGAGGTTTGTACCTAAGACGAATACTTCTAACTATAAATCTATTATTTCTTCCTTTATTTTTAAAATTTTTTTTCCATTTTTATATGAAATTCATAAGCTATATATATACTTATGATTTTTTGGGGTTCTTGGAATGTGGATCATCATTTGGTTGTTTGGAATTATCATTATTTTTTAGGATTCTAGATTGACGGTGCATGAATATGTTTGTACTCATGTGTAGAAGATGATCCATAATGTATTTAAAATTTAACAATAATAATATGAAAATACAAAAAAAGATATCCTCATGATCAATTTTACCTAACAGACAGTGAATAAAAAATTCAATATCATTCCTATGGTAAAATCTACATTATAGACCCATAAAAGGTCTCAGACATCTCATTTGAGACAAAATTTGATATATATTTCCTTATATTGTAATAATCACATGTGGTTATCATAATATATTTTCCATTATGGGGGATCTAACCAAACACAAAAAATAAAAAATTCATATATCACATGTAGGATAATCCTTGTAATCCATATTTAATGGTTGTCTTAGATTTACTGTTATAGAAATCATTTGGGATATATTCAACTATTTTTGTAAAATTTCATTTTCGAGACAATATATATTTAATATTTGTATTATATAATTATTTAGGCTATATGGGCCTCAGAATCTCTCATTGGATTTGTTCTAAATTGTAGAATTATTCTATAGAATATTAAAATGTATTGATAGTAATTTTATCTATATGTGATGTCACATATAATGAAATCATTAATAATATGAATTTTATTAAAAAAGAACATATTTCATTTAAAAAAACTAATTATTTATTAAAAACGTGGGTTTTATTATAATTTAAAAATTTTAATACATTGCGACTATCTACCTCTATTTAAATATTATCCTCAAGAAGTATCCCTAATTATCTTCTGAAATAACTCGGTCCACCATGCATAAACATTAGACATAAACTCAAATATCTCCTCGACGATCTGTATAGCATTCCAGAATATCTAGATTGGGGGCATTTTATTTATTCATAGGACCATATTTCTATTGTTTATACTCTATTACCATGGTTGTTAGTAACATGCGCTAAGTTATAACTCAACATCCTCAATGTTTATGACATGTTCCTTAAAGGTTACATCCTTATAGAGATTTGACAAATGAAATACACTATGGAAACCATGATGATATAGGGGAAGGTCCAAAAAAAATTCCACTATAAAATCATTTTTAATGAAGGGTACCATAACACATGGCACTATATTGTATTTATTTCATAAGCATCATTTTCCTAATCGATGAGTAACACTAAATAAATCCTAATCACCCATAATAAACACCATGTGTATCCTCTAATGTTCGATATATGATTTGTGCCTACATTTAGTGGTGATAAACCTATTATAAATGAGATACACTCTACTAGATGCCTCCTGAATAAGAAAGGGCCCCAAAATAGCTACCTCACTAGCCACAGGAAAACCAAGTGGTGATCCACATTATCTCCCACAAAGAGAATCTAAAGGTACAATCTTAATCGATGTCATTTACTATTGACTTATGTGTACTCATATAATGCTATATTATCATTACATGCTACAAAAATATATTGAATTCATGATCAATGCATATCCTACAATATTATTATTTTTTCATAGACTATCCATGTTTCTATGGATGGTATTCTCTGCTCAACCTCAACTATATCCTTAGAGCCTTATTAAAGACCTACAAAAACAAGGACATAAAACGGGCCTCTTTATATATAAAAATTTTTAAGTAAACACCACATAACTATAAGATCTAATTGATGTAGATACATATATGATCAACCACTGTGTAAGTCTCTAATACCTATAAAAATTATAATTTTATTAGCTGTTCAAAAAACACCCTAACAGTGTCAAAACAAATCAAGGTCCAGTATAACCCCAACACAAACTCCATTTTGACATCCTCTAATTCCAATATGGACACTATAAGTGTCTAGAGAAAACCACAAGGATGTTGGTTCTTAGAATTTAACCTCTCATATGAAATCCACTGTAATATCCTAATATTTTGTGAAATATTTTTTTAAATAAATTAAATTTATTTGATAGGTTGTGTTACATGAAACATTGAGTTAATCTTTCATTACACAGAACAAATTTTTTAAGGATACACAAGAAACTATTAATATTATTATATTAACAAGACCAACATTACCTATCCATTAAAATTTGAAAAATGAATAGAAATAGGAAAATTTAAAAATTTATTTATAATAATTTTATATAAATAAAACATATTAATAAAAAATACTCAATTTTTGTTAAAGTCGTTATATTTTTAGAAAATTAAATTTTATCATTAAAATGTTTTATATTTATTTGTGTGAACAATAAAAAAATTATTTTTTTGACATTTATAGGAAATTAATTTTATAAAATGAACTTATTTTTTGAAATTAGAATGATAATGTTTTCATTATGTTAATGTTTGGGATTTTTCTGAAAAGTACAATTTTTGATGAATGGTTTAATATACTAATTTTTATTGGAATACATTATCATATAGAAAATTTATAAGGTAAATTTTTTGATTTAAAATTTACATTAAATAAATATTTTTCATTTATTAATATATTAAAAAAAATTCGGTAACTGGAATTATTTTTATATTGATTTTTTATATAAAACCATTTTATATTTTTGAAGAGTTTGTTTTTGGAAAACCATTGTATCATTCCCTATGTGATTTTAATTTAAAATTAAAAATTTTTAGGTCCACTATGATAATTTTTTTTAATAGGGGGGTGAATCAGGGTATGACAGATTAAAACAACTTCCCCTTCTGATATTGTTTTTCTAGTAGACAAAACCCCTTTCTCTTTCATTCCCGTTGTAGAATATGAATAATCCTAAACGAATTCATCGGACACAACTATTTTAACATGGTTCAAACTCACTTGGATACGTGCAAGGATCATACACCAAAGGTGTGCTGATGTTCCAATTCCACTATAATCTCACTGTAGTTTACACTTTCGAAGTGAACTTATTGTCCCTCTTAGTTTAAAACCACTCACAATTTGAGAACTCATTGCTCCCTCAACTGAAGTGAGCTCACTGCTTCTTCAGAAGATCCACTCACATTTTATGTACATGAAGATATCATCATTATCTCTAATGAAATATGAATCTTTAACTATTGATAGATTCCTTGTTTACGTCTATCTTTCAGACAGAGATGAATCTCTATTGGCACAGAGTGTTCCGGGAAACCCAGAATATTTCATGAAACCCTTACGGCCTCTTGCGCACAACATTAATGTCTGGCATAGAAGATTCAACTTTTATCACGAAACACCCTTTTTTCTCAACATAAATCATTTGTGTCACTCAAATCATATGTGAAATTGTCTTAGCTTTCCCGTAACTCAAAATATTTCTCGCATCTCCCTTTGTTTGAAATTCTTAATTGATCTGGAGCTCATATTTTCTCTACATTCCAACTCACTTAGATTGAGGTGGTCACCACTTATATAGAGACCACATTAACCCTTTCACACATAATCTCAGGTGTGTCACGCCTGATCCTAATGTGTTGGGAAAAACCCAATTTGGCGCCACCTTATGAGCGTAAGTCTCTTTTTCTCTAACCTCATCTTTCACGCACTTCATTAATCTTTCACACACTTCCTTCCTTTTCAATTTTTCTATGTTTGGATCGAGAATCATGCGAGGCACAAAAAACACTATTTTACCTTGCCTTTGGCAAAAAAAATTCATTCCTGTCAACCTTGTCTATCATGCCCTTACGTAATCATTCGTGCGCTTCTATCCTTTTCCATTTTTCAATGTTTGGATATTGAATCTAGCCTAGCGCACAAAACACCTTCATGCAACTCCATCTTTCGAACACATCATACATTCTTCCGCACTTCATCAAATAATTACCACACATCTTCAAATCCATCATGCCCCAAAGTCCTTTTCTATTTTTCCACTTTCTGACCCTGAAACATTCCATGTGCACATATTTCAAAATCACCCATATCTTGCGGACAACTTTTTGTTCTTCTTATACTGCCTCTAGATTATCCATTCCTTTGTCAAAGTTTTTTGTCATCATAGGGTGTAAGCGATATCTCTAAAACATTAAAAATCACCATGTAAACCCTATTTTAATAAAATTTTACTTCTTGGTTTGTCCTTTCATCAAACCCAACATTGAGGTCTGCTTTTGTCAACAAACACAATCACCTCAAAAATGCTTCAATGATTCCTTGAGGGATTTTTTCCAACACTTTTCAAATTATTAGAATTGAATTTGGGAAAATGGTCTCCATATATTAAATCATTATACTTTATATTATCTAACATAGACTACATAAATTTTTTCCGTAATTAATATTATTAATAATAAAAATTGTTTGTCATGGTTAAGAGAAAAATTGTTTTACCATGTAGATAAAATAAAAAAACATGTTTGAAAATGATCAAACACATGGAACACACCAATTTTATTTAAATATTATAACATAATAAATTTTAATTAAGATTAATGATCCATTTTTCATCCATTTTTCATGTGAAAAAAGTGGGAAGACTATTATCCACTTTAAAATTAGAAGTGTACTAGTCACCTCATTTATAAAAGGACACCCATCTCTTCTCCTCTTCACACAATAAAACCAATTGGTTTAAGAGATATATTTCCAAATAAACATTATCCTTACTTTATCTAATCCTATAATATTTATATTTTATTAAATTACGACGTATGAATATTTTTTTTCAAACCAATAGATGTAGTCTGAAGAAGAAGCAGTGTGCCTAACCTGGCATATTATTTTATTTATTCATACACATCCTTCAATTATTATTAATCCCTGATTATATAATAAAAAATGTATATTTCATATACAATGATGTTATTTTTTTATTTAATAACTTAAATATTTCTCCTCTTCCATAAAATGGTATTCGAAATCATGATTCTTCTGTACCGCTGACTACCACCTTGAGAACTATTGTCATTTGTTTATCTATTTTCACCAATAATGGATGTAAATATATGATATATTAAATGTTTATATATGAAAATTATGATATTACTACACATTTATAATTATTATATCACATATAAATTATTAAATTTTATATGGTTGGAATGTGATTATGTCACTCATGTTTAAGATGAACTACCACCTCCCGAAGCGATGTAAGTCTTTCACAATTTATATAGTAGCTAATAAATAGGGTTTTATTGAAAACATGTCATATATATACCATATGAATGATTTTTTAATGGAAATATGTTATTTAAACTTATTTATTACAGTCATTCGTAACAATGGAAACAATATTCTTGGGTAGGTATGGCCTTCCATTTCAATTAAAGTTGTAATACATTTTCTATCTCTAAATTTTATAAAATACTATAAATACATATATATTTAATATAAATGATATTTATATCATATTAAATACTATAGATATTAATGGAACTCTAATCAAAGTAACAACACCAAAAACATAAAAAGTAAAGCACACATGAAAAATATAGTTATTGCCCGAAAAGCGAAATTAACGGGGAATTCTTAATAAACAAGTATCAAATGGTCATAAGTAAATCACATATTGTATGTAATAAATATATATATATATATTTATATTTAATGGATGTATAATAAAAATATATTTATTATCTGTATTCTTTAACACATTTGAAGGATGTTGAGTCATAAGGTAAGGGATTTCTAGTCCCACTTTTATTTAAGGGAGACATATCCCATGTTTGCCAATAATTTATTCTGTATTGCATATATACTAAATCATTGAAATATTATATGATGAATATAATTGTTTTATTGATATTTAAATTATAATTTTTGTTAATTATCCAATAGAATATATAATTTAAGTGACTACCAAACTAGTTATTGATTTTTGCCTCTATTTGTCTTCTTTGGACATTTGTCTTGTTGTGAAAATATATTGTTTTATGTGGTATATATACTCCCATTATTACATTTAATATTGTGAATTTATTTATTATCATGATATTATTAATTTAATTTAATATTATTCTTTCATGGGTATTAGGATTAGATTTTATAAATGTGGTAAATGTTTAATGATATAAACTCATCCTTTATTAGGATTGTTCATAATTATACATCCAATGATGTAATATTATGATCTATATCTCATGAAACTCATGAATATTCTTTTAAAATGCCTATTTCATGAAAATACATGTTTTTCAATTAATTCACAATATTTTCATAATAAATATTCATAATGACAATTTTTAATGTAAACAAAATTTGTTTCCCTATTCTGTTGAAGACCCTCTTCTTCATCAATATCCATGTTTTTGAAAATGAATTAAATATTTCTTAACATTCAAAAAAAATTATTGAATTTTTTATAATTTTATGACTTTATAAAAATTATTTTAAAATAAACCATCATCTCATTTTCAAAACAAAGGCTCATTTGTCTTTTATCAAAAATGTGAAAGTATTATTTGTTTTTAACGTGTATGAAATTTCCCTCCGTTTTGAACACTCAATGTTTTAATCATAACATTATATGATTAAAAATATATTTTTAAGTAATGTTATTTAGAAATATTATATTTGTATATAAAGTGTTATTCTAATTACAAAGGATATTTTACTCTAAAAAATATTTTAAATGAATTTTGAAGCTTCAATTATTTGATTCAAATTTTCAATGAATAAAAATTAAAAACCATTTTGTGTTATAAAATATTTTTTAAATGTGGAAATGATATTTTAATAATGTAAATTTTTAATTTATTTGTACGGAATCCTTTACCCTTTTTCAAGGTTATTTTCAAATAAAATGATTTTTATTGTTTTATTATTTTTAGAAGAGTTTTCTAATTTAGAAATTCTATTTTACTCCAGATGTTTTCAAAATTATCATTCCAAATTACTAGAAACCTATGAATAAATATTTTGATGTAGCTTAGTCTCTACTAGTGATATGATCCAAGGAAAAAATACTTATGTTTTCTTTGAATGTTTGGTTCTTATGATGATATGATTTTTATGAAATCTTTTCTTCATCAATGGGGTATAATATAAGAACCATGTTCTTACATTGAGGTACAAGTTTCTTTTTTTGGGTTTGTATTTTAGGTAAAGGGGAAAACTATTCAAGTACATGTTGATACCTGTCACATGACAAGGCTTAAGGTTACATGGTGTGTAATTATTTGTACACAACGTGTAGTCTTTCCATGTTTGATAGCCATACATGGTGTGTAGGTGTGATGAAAATGATGAGAGGATTAGCCCAGTACACACCTCAATACAATTTGTGTACCGTTATCTATAGGATATTTTAAGGATGTGGAAAGGAAATTAGTGATTTTGGGATAATTAATCTTATACACAAAATTTTATATTTAAGTATATTCTAGGTACTTTTATTTATATTTTGTTAAAATGGGAAGTACTGTGATTTTCTAGATGCACAAAACCCTCCTTCTGGGTTCAAGAACAGTTGTGCCACTGGATCATTTTCTCCCTTATTTCAATATCCACGATCTGATTAAAACATCATTTGGTGTGTTAGAATTCTTTCGGAATGCTATCGATTCTCCTTGATCCATTCATTATAATTTCATAGCTTGGCCAGGTTATCCAAAATTGATCTTTTATGATTATTTTATAGATTTACACAGTTATATACCAAATTAAAGGTTGAGGCTGGTTGAGGAGACTCATACGAGTATAAGGTAGGTGATGCATTCCAAGTTTTCTGTTCTTGTGGACTTCTCGGTGGAATGGAATTTGAAACATCTTATTGTATTTTACGAGAGACCCCATTATAACTACTATTTCATATTTAATTTATTATGAGACTTGTGGGTTTCTGTTGGGCATGCGCTATACCTGAATTGTTTTAGCGAGGTAGGGAGAGAGGTCATTTCTCTTTGGGATATTTTGGTCATGGGTTACAAAATGGTTATAACTATTATTTTTAAATTTGAAGTAGTATTTTTAATTTGTTAATGAATGATTAGTCTTTTTATATGAATTTAAAGAACTCAGTTTTAATATAATATTGCTGGTAGCTAGGGCAATTCAAGCTATTAAAATTGAATTTCTTGTTTAAAATTTATTAATGTTATTATATATTTTCATTGGTAGGTATTACATGTGTCAAGACCAATTGGAATATGACGGGCTTGACTTGTTTTTGGGAAGGCATGGTCATTAGGATTGGGTGATGATGATCACTAGTTGGGCTTGGCCTATATTTTCATTGATGGTTTTGACCACGAGATTGGGCGTCATGGATGTCAGTTTGAGGTAGTGTGACTGTCAGGTAGGTTATAGCCCTGGAAACATGGATGGAATGGGCATTGGATTTGAGGAAAATTTTCAAAGTGGCACGTGGTTCTAGAGATGTTGTGTCATATGTTCTTTATTTGGTGATTACCGCTCACCTGTGTTTCCCAAAGCGTCTATTTGAGTTGTGTGCACACATGTAGTCTTCCTGATGAGTTGTTTTTTTAACACTTGTGTTTTCATTGGCCTTCGATAGTTTTGGTATAGGAATTTTTGTTTTGGGGGTGATTCTGTTGAAAGCCAGTGGATGGTGAGGAGAATTTAGTTGATAGCGATGATGCGATTGGATTGGGGGCTGAGGCTTGCCTTGATTGAGGCTGTGAGCCTGTATATTTATTTGATGATAACCATCATTAATCCACAAATTTATGATCTGTAGGATGACGTGATCATAGAAGAAGGGGTCCTGGGGAGTGGTTTTCTTTTGTTTGGGCATGCATTCCTGATTTCAGTACATTGAGACATGAGGTGTTAGGGTTCTCGTGGTGACAGACTATGTGATTGAGGTGGAACAGGAGGGATTACATGGTCATTGGGACAGCGGGAGTACCGTGGGTCTTATTTCAAGGACTCTATTTTCTAATGAGATTCTGACATTGGATGAAGGAGGTTACACTCTATAGATGATGGTGAGCACTAGTGAAGGTGATATTAATTATTACATTGAACTATTTACCTTGATTAGTGTTATTGTTTTCTTAAACAATTATACATGGGATGAACCATTAGGGGGTATCTTATGAAGATTCATCTCACATTGTATACGGGATCTTCAGGATACATTTTGAAATTATTGTTTTACATATATGTAAGGGATCATCTATAGAAGTTGGATCATATTACTATTTTTCATGGAGATTGGCATGTACATTGAGGTTATTCCTAGAAAGAGTTTTACTTTTGTTTAGATCTCATTATTGAATATGAATCCTTATTATTATATATATATATTGTGGTAATAAATGGGTTTTATTTTTATATTGACATGTATGACCTTTTTTGGATGCAAGACTTGTTGTCTTAGTAGGGGTCATAAGTGGTGTTTAGCATGATTTTATGTTTACTTTCTAATGAAACTAATACTACATCACTTCTTATATTTTATTTATTGGATATTGATATTCTCCCACTCTGTGGGTCTCTATTGAGTCTGTTGAGTCATTTATTTCCACTGTATGTGTTATGTTTATACATGTACTAGTGTATTATTTATTTCCAGAGGGTCTAGCCTCCCCACTGTACCTTTTTACAACCTTCCTGTTAGTCGGTATATTTTGGTGTTCGAGGAGGTGCGCCCAATTTTTGTGAAAACAGAACCTATACCACTGTTTAGATTACTTCTCAGTTCCAGGATGTTACAAAGTGTTATCATATATGGATTTGACTAGGATTTAGTAGCATCTTTTGGCTGGAAAGTAATGATATCAAGATTTCCTTTCATTTCCACTGGTATTGCTATTTTGGATTATGGTAGATTATAGATAGGTTGTTTTCAGAAATGTATTTCAAACATTGGATTCAGTGCCAACAACCCCATGTATGAGGGATGGACTGAGTGAAATTGGGTGGGAATTTCTGTTTTAATTTAGCTCGGATTATAATTTATATGATTTACATCATGGTGAATCACATGGTTTGTTATGATTATTTGTTTTTATGTGTTACCCTTGACCTTGTGCAGTATGAGAGAATTATACCATGGCTGAGTAAGGAAAGGCATGGATTTTTGACTTATGATAGTAACTTTTTTTAGTTATTTCAATTTTATATATGCTTGTATTCTTTGTGAAGTGATAATACCATGCAATATATGTCAATTGAGATGTCCAATGGTAAAATGATTGATAGAATTTCTTGTTTTTTACAATGTGATATGTCATGATATATATATAAATATACTTGAAATTGCATGTGGCATGATTTTTGGGCACATATCTTATAAGATCAGGGAATTACTATAGTTGAGGTGATTTTGATCACAAGTATTGGCTTACCCAATCGTTGAAATTTGGAAATGTGGTAGTCATGAAAGGTGTGACCCGGGGCCTTTTTTGATAATTAGCTATGTTGAGTGTATGTAAGGAGGCCATGAAGTTGGGATGCATGGTCATGATTTCAATGGTATAGTGTAAGGGTAGTATTTATAAACTTCCACTTTACTGAATTCCCTACCTAAATTATATATATTGTTTTATATATGGGTTGTGTCAGCATTTATAGTATTCAAAGGGTTTTTCCTAGAATACTCAATGGAGCATCAAGCATGTGATGGTACAAAGTTATAGGATCATGATCAAGATTAGACTCCTGATGGGTAGGTAGAGAATTATTCCTATGTATAGGATTAGGGGAAGTACTAGGTTCAGTATACAGTGCAGGCGGGGAAGCTTTCGGGCTTGACTACGTTCAGGACGTAGATCAACAAGAAACATTGAACTAGTCTATTATGGGTTTTACAGGGGATCAACAGTGGGGCTCAGCGAATATAGCACTCTATGTATTACCTTTCCTGGGTGCTCTAGTTACAACACACATCACTTTTTAAGGGTGTTGGTGGCCCACATTGGGTAGAGAATTAGATTAAAAGAATGCAGATGATCATAGAGAAGATCAAGATGCCTCTAGTGTGGAGGGACATGCAGGAGACGTACATGCTGAGAGGACTGATGAAGCATTGTTGGGATGTGTAGGTGGCAACTCGTAGGCATGAGGGACTGTCCGGGAATGACTTTTAGGATTAATTCTATGGGGAATTTTTTTCAGAGCTACTGAAGGAAGAGAGAGCATTGGATTTCGTGAGACTTTAGTAGGGTGACATGTCGATCAGGGTATTTCCAGCTACTTTCACTGTGTTGTTTCAAATTTCACCTAGTATGGTGATATACGACGCCTCGTGTGTGATATGATTCAAAGATAGATTAGTACACCCCATACGAGTGTATTTCATCTTCATTATGATGGCCTCATTCTCCTAGGTGGTCAATCAAGCACTCATTGCCATGGGTAACCTGACAGATAAGTCACACTTAGAATGGGCAGTGGCTTTAGGTGATGGTTCAGATTGATGGAAATGTGGTTGGATGAAGTTCTTGAACGGTGGTTAAGCCACAGACATAACTAGAAAACATCATGGAAGTTCCGAAGTGGATTTCATTCACTGTGGAGGTGTGACTATAGATAGTGACACTCAACCCAATAGCATTGTTTTTCCATGTCTGATGGCAATACATGGCATGTAAGATGTCAAAATTGAATATAGGATTATCCAAGTACACACTATTTATCTTCCAAACCCATTGTGTACATATTTCGGTAAGATATTTTAATTACATGGGAAAGAAGTCTATGATTTTTGGAAAATTCACAACGTACACGATGTGTATATTTAAGCACACGATGTGTAATTTTTTTTAAAACATGAAGTAAAATCATTTTTGTAAGATGCATGGAACCCTCCTTCTGGGTTCACGAACTACAATGGCCATGGATCATTTTTCTCCCATTTCATAATTTGAGTTCCAATTCAAACAAATTTGGCTGTGGTAGAATCTCCTTAGTATGCTCTCCATTCTGCTAGAACTGTTCATCGTGATTTATTTTCTTTACCATGTTATTGGACATTGATAATTTATGCATGTTGTATAAATTTACTCTGGTCTAGGATGAATTATAGGATAATACAAAACGAGGTGAGTTGTACGAGTACATGGTAGGTGGTGCATACCTTATATTGTTAATTTTTGTGGACAATTGGGTGGTGCGGCCTTTGTAATTTCATTAGGTATTTTGAGCGAGGCACCATTATAACTACTGTTGTATATGGGATTGATTTTTAGACCCATGGGATGTCATATGTCATTCTGTATACCTGAATTTCTTGATAGAGGCTGGGGGAGAGGCCATTTCTCATAGGGATATTTTTGGATGGGGGTCCCAAAATGTTTGTGATTTTATTTTCGAACTAGGATGTTTAATTTTTAATATAATGATTAGTATTGTTATAGGAATTCAAATACATTAGTGAAAATACATTTTAAATCATAGATAGTGTAATTAAAAAATTAAAAAAGTAAATTTCATTTTTAATGTGTTTACATGTGATTATATAAATGTAATGTTTGGAATTACATGTGCTAAGAACATTTGGGTTTTGATGGACTTGACCCAATGTTAATATGGAAGGACCAGTGTGATTGAGTGATGATGACCACTAGTTGGGCTTGGCCCAGATTTTCTTGGGTGGTTTTGACCACATGATTGGGTGTCATGGATGTTGGTTTGAAGTAGTGCGAGTGTCATTTTGGGTATGGTCTAGGGTACTTGGATAGCATGGTGATCAAATTTGAGTGATGTGGTTGCAGGGCAATGAGGTGCCTGAGTTAGTGTGTCTTAGGTTATTTATTTTGTTATTGTTAATCACCCGTGATGGTTAAAGCGACGATTTGAGTCTTATGAAAGCTTGTAAACTTCATGATGAAGTGTTTCTGACCACTCGTGTGGTTGGAGTCGCCCAATAGTTTTGGTTTATGTATTTTTGGTTTTGGGGTTCTTTCCATTGAAATCCTGTGAAAGGTGAGAAGCCTTCGGTTGATAGTGATGATGCTTTCGGGTTAAGGGCTGAGGCTCGCTGTGAATGAGGCCATGAGCTTAGATATTTATTTCAGGAAAAACCATAATCTTCATATGGTTTTCATTCCATGGGATGATGTGACCTTATGAGATGGGGTCCTTGGGACTGGGTTACTATTGTTTGGGCATGCCTTCAGGATGTCGGTACATTGAGACATGATGTGTTAGGGGGAAAGTGGAGACGAGCTATATGATTGAGGTGGAACAAGAGGGTTCACTTGAGAATTGTAACAATTGGAGTACCTTGGGCCATATGTCAATTACTCTCTTTGATTCTGAGATTCCAGCATTTTCTGAAGTAGTTGACGATCCCTGGTTGCTTCTAAGAACCGGTGGTGGAAGTATGTATTATTGAATATTGTCTAAATTTCATAATGTTATTTTCTATATAAACACATATACAATGTACATACAATTTTTTAGTATCCTATTATGATTCATCTCACTCACTACATGGGACCTTATGGATGTGTGTATACAGTACAGTTTTATGTACATGTAAGGGATCAACCTCAAGAGAAAGATCATAGTACTATTTGTCTTTGATATTGCCATGTACCTTGTGGTTGTGCCTATCCAGATTTTTACATTTGATTATATTTCCTTCCTATATCAACATACTTATTATTATATGTAGCTATAATGGTTATCCATGGGAACCATTTTTTAATTGACATGTATGACATATTATGGATTCATGCCTTTTTTTTAGTAGTGGTTACATGTGCTTTTTGGAATACTTTTCTTTTTTACATTCTGTTGTTGTTGTTTGTATTTTGTTTCTGTTATTTTATTTACAAGATATTTCTATGCTTCCTCTCTGACGGTCTTGTTCAAGACGACTTAGTCATTTATTTCCACTTTATGTGTTGTGATTATACCCATACTAGGGTATTATCAATTCTTAGATGATATATCCTCCCAACTATACTTGTTTACTCCCTCACTACTTTTCGTAAACCTTTGGAATTGGTGGAGGTGCACCTAAGGTCAGTGAATAATAGCCCAATATCAATATTTGAGTGGCTTTTTAGGTCTAGCTCTTTATATATAGGATGATAAAATAATTATGAAACCAACATATCTTTCCATGTGTTATGATATCATGTAATTAAGAAGTGATTATGAATCATGTTTATTTTCATCATGTTATCTAATAATCAAAATTTTTATTTTAAAACATTAATTTCATGGGTTCTAATATCATGTATTTTTTATGATCATGGAACACACACATGTATAATTTTAAATATGAGATTAGTGGTACCTATGTATCCATATAATGAATTTCATAAAGATTGGTATCTCATGAGATAAAAATGAATGAAGTGGAGAGTGAACCATGTTTGGTAAGGGAATTTTTCAACAAAAATAGTCTTTGGATTGAACTGTGACTACTATAAGGATTTGGGTACTGAATTCATACCACTATGATTGTTTTGGCAATGACCCATGACAATTAGGGAAATGTAATTTTAGGATTTAGTTTATGCAAAATATATATGTATGATCTCGATGTTATGTTATCATTGTTCATATTCATTGATTAATTAAATTTCATGTCATACAATCAACCAAGATTTTATAGATGAATTGTGTTTATGATCTATGATACATATGGTATGGTTTTATAATATTGTTATCATATTATCATACACTTATTCTCATGATATATTGATATCTCCATAGTTTACCCTTAATAAGAATATGAGATCACCCATTCTTATGATTTCATCCCCCCAAGTTGCAATGAAATATATTTTATATAGTATGTCTAAGTAGTGTTCTAGTTATGAAAAACACGATGGGTGATGGTGTATCTCACTTATGGACTACTCATTTATCTGTCACTATTTTTGATGCAACTATACCCTTACGGTACTCATGCATGTGTTTGTTTAAAGTAATGAATATCTACTTAAATATATGTAAAATATATTTATGGGAAATTTGGGTCCTTAAATTAATTGGGATAAAATATATAGTGATGTACCTCTTCATTCCTAGACACCAAAAATATCTCCTAATGAAATGGTACAACTTGTTCACAACAGTATGTACCTCCCAACTCGAAGTATAAAAAAATTTCATTATAACATCATTGAAGAGCATCTGGATTACTAATCCCCAATATAACATGATCACATAATCATCACCCAAGGTCCACGCAGGCATTTGGTCAACTCTATCCAGGTGATCTATTATCACATCAAACTTTGGGTCAAAACCCTTCAAACATTAACTCGGACTACATGTGTGGATGTGATCACTAAATGGGAATAAGTCATCTATCTCTCATACTCATAATAATCCATACTAAAGTAAGATAGAAATAAAATCATTCACCACTGATCATTTGATGGAATCTCCCCATGCTCATACTAAGCTAACATGTTATAGAAAATAGATTCTACAATGAAGTTATCATTTCCTGGTTCAAATTATATATTTAAGTAAATCATCAATAGATACTCAACCAATAACCCCATACTAAGAATCAAGTCCCACTACAAGATGATATAGTGAAGTATCTTGTGGTCTATGTAAATAATAAATCTCTTACTAAAGAGATAGTGAAACAAACACATAAGAGCATGAACTATAGATCCCATATCCATGTCATGAGTATGGTTGTTTTCTTAATGGGGTCATAGATTTAATGTACTATAATTTATTATATCCTCTTTCAACATCAGAAGCACTCATATAAAATCACTATATGCATCATAGTACACTAAATATCCAATCTAGGCTTAGAGAGTATTAGTACTAGAGAAATTGTCTGCTGTAAAAGTTTCTCATTCAAAACGTGTTCACATAACTATGGCCATTGAATCTTCACTACCTTAATTTTGAATTTTTTCATGGGATTTGATAATTAAGGGAAATAATGGATTATCCATTGGTAATATCCTACTAGGAATAGGAATATCATGATTGTAAATATTTTATGAGGATATGTCTATGACAAGAATATGTTTAATTTATTTTTGTAAATGGTTATATCTATTTCATACAACAATTGTTTATGAAATTGACCTCATGAATACATAATTACACATTGATATCTTGGTATAATAACAATGCGTATGAATCATGATAAAGGTAATATTGTGACACCTCAGATAATTCTCTGGTGCCATTATGTTGATAAGTATTTCATAAATGAATACTATTAAAATGTGTCTAGATATGAGTTGATGTTATTGTTTAGGAGGTCCATGATCACTATAGACATGTTTATTAGATTAGAAAACATCACCAAGTACCCATACATCCAATAACAACTTCAAAACACTATTTTAATTTCCACCATTAAAAATAAAAACTAGTAAAAACATAATAGAATATCTATCATAGATAGACCCTAGGATAATTATAATTTGAAATATCATTAATCATGTGTAAAGGATATCTGTACTTTTGTATCACTTGGCTTATCTTCAAATAATCAGTAGATAGTCGAATACAAATGTCAGCGTTATTTCTAAAAACCACACATTCACCCCAAATTAGAGAACATGACCTAATATTTCCATTACACTCCATTTCATTGAAATACACATTGATACATTTAGCATGGTTGGTTACATAATATATGAGAGTATTGAAATGGTCTTTAAACCTGTAATGAGATCAATCTCAGCTTAACATTTTGATCATTTAGTGTGTTGACATGGTCAACAAATCTGACATTTATTTAAACCAATTTATCATCATCATAAGGGTATTTGATTCTAATTAACGATAAATAATTTTGGAGTGAATTTATAACATACTTTTGTATAGGTATTAAATTCTATTCCTAGGAAACGAAATAATAGAAAATCGTCATGTTAAAGAATCCTCGTTGCCTAAAATATAGAGCAGTCTTGGGTTCCTGATGAACTACATTACTCTATATGTCTAGTAGTAATGTAGAAACCTTAACCCTTTTAAATGTATTCCATCATAATTATCATGTAGTCCAATAAGACTAATTGGAGTTGAGATCTCCTATAACAATAAGGAAACATTTATGAAATGATATAGAGTCATTAAGATAATCACAAAAAATTTTATGGGATCACACATGGTTGTTCTATGAGTCTAGCCATATCCGAAGGTTTAACCCTCATAAAAAAATTATTATATGTCTTTAAATTTAGTCCCATTAATCATATAAACTCAGACAAAAAATAATTCGTAGTTCATGTAATTAATTCCAATAATGATACATCTCAATAGAATGTCATCAACTGTATATCACATATGTAAAAAATATCTCATATTGATAGCACAAATCATGGAAATTTATTAAATATCATCAATGAAGCAGGAAAATAGGTATATATATAGCATACGAAATGTGATAATATCTATGATGCATGAACATACCTAAATTCACATACATCACTTATCGATGTCATCTACATCACCAATGGTGAATTTAATCAATGAATAAAACTTAAAATAATTTTAACTACTTAATGGAACCCTATATTTCCACTAGTAGTACTGGCCAAGAACTATCAGTGTTTCCCTATGTGATCCCAAACCACCAATCTTCTACCAATATTGTTTTATCCAATAGAAAAAATAATTCAATGTTATTGAGTTTTAATGATCTAATTTTTTTTGTAAAATCCTGAACTGAACCACTACATTTGAGCTAAAAGGTCACATGACAACATGTGTGCTACCCCATACACAAGACGATTATAACATGTAGAGGGGGTCTCATTCCATCATTTGGGAGACTATACCCACAATATCATATAATAGGATCAATAACAAATAGTAATCAAATATTACAAAAGATCATAGAAGAAATGTGAAACTAAATAAATGGTATACACATCATATTATTAAAATAGAACCCAATGTGAAAATTGTATCCAATGTAATAAGATTTAGTAAATAAATAAATAAATATATAGTATTATAGGTGACATCATAATTATATTATATTAATATCCTACCCCACCTTAATCTATTTAGAAGTGGTGGTGGTGATACTAGTCTTTAAGTGAGATCCCCAACAATGTAAATGCTATCAATAAATGATAAACACCTTAACAACATTTGTAGTATAATATACCATTTTAAAAATATAATTCCTTGTTAATAAAAAGAATAAAAATCCAATACTATATATAAGGCCCGAATATATAATAAAGCTTAAAAAATTATCAATAAAATTAATATATTTAAGAGTATAATAGGAATCCAAAAGTACATACTCAAAATGATCTAAGAGACTATAAAACTTGATAACACCAAAGTGTAATCAATTAAATGCACACCCAAACCATCTGGGCTCCAAATACAGAAGCCTTTCCTAAATTATCAAGAAGCATCACTAAATAATTGAGATACAAATCATTTACTAGTTCTTGATATAACACATACACAAATGAATAAAATAACACGTTCAAGTGTGTAGGAACTATGTAGTATTTCCTTAATGACTACCGATTAACGCCACTATATCATAAATTAGTTAGCACGTTTTATTCAAAAAAAAATTAAATAATGATAAAATAGAATATACCAAAAGAGTAAACATGTTCTAATTAAATTTATTTCAATGAATAAAACATGTCACTGTAATTTGGAATACCAATAACTATGTCTCCACACACACACACATGCACTTATACATGTGTAGTTGACATTTCAATACTCATTGGTGGTCTCTCACCGATCCATGAAGATATCAAAAGGTCACCAATAGTTGGTCCCCCAATAGCATGTTACCCATACACATTGTCACATATATGTATTCACTCACGAAAAAAATGTAAGTGAAATTAAATGAAAAATCATTGATCACCACAGTATTTTATATAAAAAAATATAATAACTTTTGTTCCATTGGTAGCTCGTGCAACATGAAACATTGGGTTTTAACAAACATCGACAAACTATTATCAATATTATTTAAATATCACAGTTATTACATAGTAGTTATGGATGGTTGAATGAATAATAATAAATAAAAATTATATATTATTTATAATAGATTTATATAAATAAAACAAATTGATAAAAATAGTACCTCATTTTCCACAATGTTTTTATATTCATCAAAAAAAACATTTTCTCAATACAAGTTTTATTTCTTTTGTGAACAAATAATGAAATTTGTATTTTTAGTAAATATTTTTGAAACAATAGACTTACTTTTATTAATTTAAATTTTAAAATTATCATAGAGATATTTTTTGATATTTTTCTAAAATGAATAATTTTTTATGAACTTTGAAAAATACTGGTTTTTGTACGAAAACTACATTTTCATTTTAAGAATGAATTAATAAAATTTTCATATAAACTGTTTTTAAAAGTATAATTAGTTGAATTATATATTTATTAGTTAAATTTATTTCATTTTTATAATTTCAAATTTAATTTTTATATGAATACATTCTTATATTTCAGTCATTTTCTCTTTGAAAACCAGCTTTCTCATCACATCTGTGGATTTATTACCAAATTAATTTTATCAATTAATTAAATAGAATTTGAAAAAATAAAATAAAAAATTTTAATCATAAAAATTAATATTATATAATATCATAATCATAAAAATTTCAGAAAATAAATTATAAAAATAATAAAAAGGTTAGTTATAAAATTTTACGTTAAAATGGTTTATCAGGGGTTAAAATAAGAATATAAGGGATAAAAAATCCTAGAAAATTATACAAAACCCCTTGTATCAATATATTTCTAATTTAAACCTCAAATTTTAAAAAATGGGATATATTTTAGCATTGGGGAATATGAAAGACGTGGGTACACTTTATTGTTTTCAAACATTCCATTTCTGTCATCACCCCTGTTATAGATAGACACCCCCTCTCTTATACTTTTCACACATACAAAACCATTTGATTCATCTAATACCACAAAATATATAATAATTATATACCTCCCAACTTTATATATTCTAGTCTAATATTTTATATCTAATCTTGGATGGTTATAGGATATACCTAATGAGGTTTTCTGAAGAAGAGGTATTGTTTTAAACTATGCATTTTTTTTAATTTTTCATCAATATTATTAAAATATTGTTAAATAATAATGATATAATAACACCCAATTATAACATGTACTTATATTTTTTATGTTAAATTAATAACCTATATCCATCTCCTCATCAATCAATTTGTAAATGAAAGCAATGATTGTTTGTATGATGGAGTACGGCCTCAAGAACCAATGTTATCCGTGTTCCATCACATCCTATAAAAGATTGATATAATTATAGATTTAATGTATATTTATTTTAGTGATGATATTATTATTCATCAATAATTAAAATACCACATATATTTTCTTACCTCTGAACCATTTAGAAAACAATAATGTTGCTTATCTGTATCGTGGACTACCACCTTGTTGACCGATGTGATGTGGGTTTCATTTATGTTTTACATTGATCCAAATAAAGAGTTATTAAAGGTATATACATGATATTTTTAAAATAATAATTTTTATTGAATTGACATATCAAATATACACCCTTACATTCTATTCTGTTGGAATATGATAACGTGGCTGGTGTATATGGAGGACTACGACCACATTATCTGACGGAGTTAGTTCTTAAAATATTTTCTATATAGATGCTAATAAGAAAGGTTTTAAATAAAATATGTGTTATATATGACTTAAAAATTATTATTTAATAGTAATATATTATTTACCCTTATTTCATTCAATCATTTGAGAAAATGGATATATCGTTCAAGCATATATTCGACGTACCATTTATTTGAATAATGTATTTTATTTTATATCATTATCATTGATAGATTAAATTAATTACATATATTATGAAAATATATGATATTTATCACATGGTTTAAAATATATATAATATTGAAGAATTAAAAAATTGATATGACCAAAAGTAAAAACACAAAACAAACATGAAAAATAAAATAGTTATTACCTAAAACTTGATTATAAAAATTAATTGTCAATAAATAGGTAATAAAAGTATATAAATAAATAATAGATCGTGTTATATATATAATAAGGAATCTATAATATACATATAATAACATTATATCTATTAAATAGATGATTCGAACATGTATGATGCAATTAGAGTTTCAAGGTAATGAATTTCAGACTCACTTTTTTATTTTGTGATACACATATCATATTCATCAACTGTTTATTTTATTTGGAGAATATACTAACCATGATTTTATTTTATGGTTTTTTTCCATAAAATAATATGGATTTACATATCTATTTTAGGTTCTTTCATTGATGGAGTGTATGGTTCAAATGGTTCCAAAGAGGTAAGGTATTTTTTACTTAATTTTCTTTCTTTGAGACATATATTATGTTATGCACCTATAATATTATACGAGGTGTAAATAAATTCACATTTAAAGTAATATATTGAATTAATTTATTCTCATTATATTTAATGATTCATGTAAATTTATTTATTAATGGGTCTTATGATTCAGGATGTGTAAAAGAGGTTGAATAATGTGGGATTGAAGGTAAGGGGATTATCAAACCCAAATCACTACTCTTGAGTTATCCATCATTAATGAAATTTTGAATATGTAAATTTAACTAATGATACATAATAATCATTTAAATATTAATCCCTTAAATATTTTTCGATATACATGCTTCCACATTAATTTATAGTTCACATAGATATATTTTACTAAAAGAATTTTTTTTTGAAAAAAACATATTTGACTCTTTTTGAGTTGTTTTTTTGTTTTCTCAAGAATTATGATGATTTTGAAAAATATTTTTTCCATTTTTAATTTCGTAATCCCTTCATTATTAAATAAATTATTATTTATTAAATCATTATTTCACCTACAAATTTACATGGGTTATTTCATGATGACGAATGTTATAAATTCTATGTGGATAAAATGATTTTGTAAATATTATTATGTGACAGATGAGATCATAATTATATATCCCTATAATTCATTTGATAATATTATTTATATCATAATATTATGTTTATTATGTGTCAACATGAATCTATCATTGTTTATAATGATGATTTTATGATTTAGGCAAAATTGTATGGGCGAACATGATGCTAGAATTGTTCACAACTTTGTATAATTTTTAAAAACGTGGACATGATGTTTCATTTATATGAATTTCTAAATTTAATGAATTTATCAAATACTTACATGATTATGTTTAAAAATATCACATTATAATTATATAATGATGTTTCATATGCACATACATGAATTATTGATTAATGCCCCTTATTCCTTCCCTTACTAGGCTGGAAGCTCACCGCTTTTATCGATGTGTATCCTAAAGTAACTACATTTACTATGAATAATGATAAATATTTTATGTGGATAAATAACATCGATTTAAATAATATTTATTATCTATTTTATATATGTCATGTACAATCCTAATTTACCAATGATACTAGTCATTTGGATATTTAAATGTATAAATATTATGTTTTTTATCATTAAAATGATGTGTTAGTCATTTAATAAAAGTAGGGTTGTTATAAATGGTATTAGGGTTTCTATTAAGTTTATCTGGTAATTGATATTATAAAATTTAATTCAGTTATATACCTATAAGTATATTTATAGGTAAGAATCCGTGAATATTTTTTAAATGAAATTAAAACATGACATCTCTTTAGTTATGATTTTAGAAATGATTTTCACATAGAAAAAAATTATTTATTCATGATTTTCATGGATTAAATTTTTTTCATGCATTTTATATTTTAGAATATGTATGGAACTAGGAAAAAATAGTCTAAAAACACATGTTATAGAAAATGAAATTATTATAAGAATGTCATAAAAAATTATATGTGTTTTGGATTTTATAACATTATTGCAATTCACACCAAGCAGTCTCCGACTATAAACATTAAAAAAACCATGCGTAATGTATCCCATTACACAAGAAAGATAAAATATCCATTTTTCATTTATATTTAAACACCCTTATTTTTTATTGGATTGTTCGATCAACATATCATGTTATAGTGTATTAACTCAATGTAGAAGATATTTTTTGTTCTCCGCTATTTTGAGAAGGACAGGGAAACATTGGCCATCTTCCATTTAGATTGATATATTGATCAGTGGTTGTATTTGATGAATAAAACTAATAAAAATGATAAAATAACAAATATAATGTGGTATAAATTTAAGAAAATATTTCATAACATGTATTTACCTTAACTCATCAACAAAAAAGAGAGAGAGATCATAGAGATGAATGAAATGAAATGATAATCTATCATAAATAATGTGTCAATCTTCTAATGGATTTCAAGATATTACTCGGTAATTATTATTAATAATGATAAAAAAATTAATAGTTTCAATAGTGGTTTAGAACCTCAACTTCTAAATTGTCTATCCATCCGAGACATTGGGATTTATGAATAGTTAATTTGATTTTCTCTCAATGTAAAAATTATGTTTAAAGAATGGTATCATGGATATATTGATAAAAATAGAAGAATGGTGTTTAAAAAATGTAGGGTCTAATGAAAAAATACTAAATAGGATCCACCACCCCCCTTGTCAAAAATGTGGGAAGAATAACCATGGTAATTACCTCAATGGGATGTGAAAATTCATTAAGTGTGATAGAAAAAGACATTAAGCTTATAAATGTCAATGATACATAAAGAATCTACCAACATGATAGAGGAATAGAAGGATCTTCCTAATTCACCACCCATTGTTCAATGGTTCAAATATATATATCAAGGGAACTATGAAATCCGGTGATCTAAACCATGGGTCCTTGAGGGTAATCATATTTATAAGTCAATAAATAAAAAGGATAAAGGGAAGTCATAAGCTGCCACTATTTATATAGTGGTACATGAAATCAAATATGTTCAATGAACAATTAATGTCCACCCATAAATGGAAAATGTTTTATTTGATTATGGTTCTTCACATTCATTTATATCCATCATGTTTAATAGAACAATTAAATAAAATCATTGTTATGTTGATGTATATATTTATATAAAAACACCCAATTGTCTGATAATTGTAACCCAACTATTATTCTCTTCCCATGTTAGAATAGTTGGGATGATTCTTCCACATAATCATTTAGTCCTTCCCTTTTTAGAATTTTATTCTATACAGGGAATATATTTGATCTCATTATATAGATAACACATCAATAGTTCAGAAAAATAAATCACTTTACATTTTCAAACAATCCCTTGCTCATCTACAAATGCCAAGAAGACCCTGAATCATCTTTTAAAATATGTTAATGGTGGGGGAGTTGATTGAATATAAATAAGAATACATTTCCCAAATTTTTTATTCAATAGAAGGTATCAACATGGAGTAAATTCTAATTGGGTTGGAATACACTGATGTATAACTCAGGAGTTACTCAGACATTCCCCCAGATTATGATGTATATTTTTCAATAGAGCTTATACCCATATACACTACTATCTCAAATTCCCCTAATTGGATGTCCCTTATCTAATTGAAGGATTTAGAGAAGTATATATAAGAACATTTGGACAAAGGGTTTTTATGACATTGTGCATCACCATTGGGTCTTATCGTGATCTTTGTAATGAAAAAATATAGATCAATGCTTCTGTGTATTTATTGTCGATATCAAAAAAATATCACTATAAAAAAAGTTTCCCCTTTTAAGGAATGAAGACTTATACAAATAACAATGAGGAACATATTACTTATCAATGTTGGATCTTTATTCTAGGAATTATAAGACGAAGGTGAATAAGGAATATATTCAGAAGACTTCTTTACATAAAATGTATGGACACTATGAGTGTAGAGTAATTTACTTAGGAATTACTAATTCCTCTAAAATCATCATTGATTTTATTATTTAGAGAATACATCAAAAAAATTGTAGTTTTTATCAATTATATTCTCATTTACTCCCAGTTTAAAGAGGAACTTTAATAGAATATATGGATTGTGCTAAAAACATTGTTGATGGAAAAATATATTCTATATTCAGAATGTGAGAAGTTTGTATTGATCAAGTCATATTCTATGGGGATGTAATCACAAGAGAGTTAATTTATATACAAAATTCAAGGATAAAATCAATTGATGGTTTGATCAGAAACTATAGTGTCTTGTAAAAACATAATTTTCATTACTTAATAGGGATATACAATCATTTTATGTTAATTTTTTCATGATTTCATAGCCATATATATATGTAAACACAAAAATTTGTAATGTATGTCTATATATAAGAATGTGAGGAATGATTTATAGTGATTAGGAATAGGCTAATCATGGATCCTATAATCACACTACCAATAAGTGGAGAATGTTTTGTGACATATAGTGATGCATAAAATAATGTATTGAGTTGTTTAATTATAAAAAATGAAATTTTATTACCACATTACTCATGAAGGTTAATAACTCAAGATAAAAACAACTTGATTCACTATATGGAATTAGGAGATGTGATCCTCACCTTGATGATTTGGTGGGACTATATATGTGTTTTGAAGCATGACTTATATTTTTATCATAATTTTGTATTGTATATTTTCTCGTAGATAGATCTTAACAAGTTTCTTATAATATTGTTATATATAATCATGGACAATGATTCCTCAATAAAGTACAATTTGGGAAATGGTGAACAATGTAGATGATTCTATTAGTGGATAATATTATCCTAATTTATCCATGATGCTTGTTATGAAAGGCCCAATCATTGTGGATATGAATAGGATGGATTAGTAAATCATAACAGTTTGGAATAAATCCAGTCATTCAAAATTATTTACCATCCATCGAAAAAAGATATGATCAATAAGGCATAATGGGATGATTCAGATATTCAATAGAAGGTGATAATAGTAATGTATGGGTAGATCCATTTTTTATATATCGATGAAAATCGTATCATTTGATTTTGATATTCACTTTTTTGTGACTACGCAACATAACATAAATAAGTATATATTGGATATTTCACGTAGCTAATATTTTATATCCATCATAGAAATACCCAGATCTGTCATAATATTCAGGAGGATATCCTGAAAGACAACATAAATCTATAGATCACTGATTAAGCCTCAATGTTTTTGGAACGTTATCATGTTATGTATGAAGGAAAAAAATTCCAAATGGATGATTCAATCATTGGTTATTCCCATGTTGAATTAGGAGAATATCACTTTGGAAATTTTCTCTAGTCACCTGAAGACATCCAAAGGAAAAAATGTGATATGGTTAGTAGTGGATCAACACACCAAGGCATCCCACATCATCACTATTTTGGAATATTTATTGCTTGAATGTTTGTTTTGAGATTTATGTAAAGTGGAGAGGATTCTCCGGGTACCAAAATAAATATTCTATGATGATGATTCAAGATTCAGCTCTTGATTTTGGTGAATTATTCAACATACTTTGAATACTGATTGGAATTTCAATATGGCCCATTACACCTAAATTGATAGCTAGTATTAAAGGACTATTTATATTCTCTACGACTTGATGAGAGTCTTATCAATGCAATTTACAGAATTATGTGATTAAAATCACCCATTTTTTAATTTACCATACAACAACAACTTCCTCTCATGTATTCAAACGGATCCATATAAATCCCTATATAGAATGAAATGAAAAATTCCAACGAGTTGGTATGAATTTAGAAAATGTAATTAACTTAAAATAAATATTACTTAAGAGAATAATGGCATGGTTAAATCCATCTAATAGCATATAAAATCTCCTAAAATCCTCTATAAGAGCAATGATGAAAACCATCAAAAGGAATTTTAGTTTTATTTTGGTGAAAAAAAATCCCTTCATAATTAAACATGAATGATAGGCGTATAGTTTGGAATGAGTGGGATGTTTTTAACTAGGAACATTGGCCACATTGAGATACGTGATGACACATGATCAGGGTCCTACCTTCTTTCACTTCCATTTAATAAGGGTCATATTCATGATGTGTTCTTTGTATCAACAAAAGGAAGTACAAACCTAAAAAATAATTTTTACTAGATTAAAAGGAGTTACAAATGGGGAATACCCACTAGTATAAAATGTAATTGGTTAAGATCCTAGACCATAAAGATATAGTTCTATAATATAAGAAAACTTATCTTTTCAAAATATTGTGGAGGAACCATATGTTTGAAGAGGTGATATGGGAACCATAGTAAAAAATGAAGTAGACGTAACCTCTCATATTTCTAAAGGATAATATGAGTTAAAATTTTGGGTACAATAATTATAAATGGGAGAATAATGCAACAACCCATTGATTATTAATGATATTTTTTGAAATAAATGTGTATTATATTGTATTATATAGAATTATACACATAAAAATATATAGAAACCAATAAAATACTATTTAAATAAATAAAATAATTACAATAATCAACTACTAAGCCAACTATGATTTAAAATAATATTAAGGTAAAAAAATCCAAAATTGAAAAAAAAAATAATTGTAAAATAGGGTCACCCCAATCTGTATGAATTGAACCTCCCATGAAAACACCATAGAAAACAAAAAAACATATTAATATAATTAAAATTATAGAAAATATAAATATATTACCTTTAGAGTAATTTATTAGAATATTTAATGATGAAATGTAGAGGAATTTATTGAATTTAATGAGATTGTTGGAATGGTAACATAACTATTGGGAATAATAACCTAACCATTTATAATATTAACATGATGGTAGGAATATTTATTTAACCTAAAACTAATAAATTTTTATATAGATAATATTTATTAAAATATTAATATTATAATTCTCAAAAATAAATATCAGTATTAAAAACACTAATGAAAATATATGCACATTTTTTAGAAACAATATTTTAAAGGATTTTCTAAAAATCATATAGTTTATATTAAAAATAAAAATTTCATATGTTATAAATTTATTTTGATAAAATTAATAAAAAAATTTATATTATCATGTACATATTATATAAGGGTGTTCTTTTGGTAATTTTTTGAAATATGTTATTTTCTAGGTGAATAGTAAAAATACAGTTTTTCTCATAACAGGAGTATCTAAAATTACATAATTTATGATGTAATAATGAAATAATAATTTGTAGAAAATTTTTGTTTGAAAAAATAAATTTACTATAATAAACGAGTCATTAAAATAATAGACACATAATTTCCAAACCTAAAAATCATTTTCCAAATTCTAAAGTAAAAAATGTTCACTTAAAATAACATTAATTTTTTTCTTTCATCTTTATTTTTTAGTAAACAGATGAATTATAATTATAAAATGTGTTAAATTTTTAAATAAATTATATTTTATTTATATATGATGAACTTTTTTTAAAATTTATCTATATCTTGTATTAAATTAGATATAGAATTTTATTCAATATTTTATTCTAAAAATACCCCTCTACTAAATTATAATTACCCCATTCCATCCCCATTGATAAATTCTCCTACCTCTATTTAAAATTAAATATATATAACAATATCATATTAATTAAAATTCTTACTATACCTAGAGAAATTATGGATTCATCCAACTCCATTCATTGATGGAGTTTAGTGCTGTAGAGAAGATTAAACACAGATGAGAGGGTATGTTATTATCAATTCTTCCTCTCATTATCCTCTCCTATATTCATTTAATATTTCAGTTTTAAGCTCAAAATATAATAGGGAAAATTAATTTATAGTTTAACATTATATAAATAATGTTAATGTTCTGAAATTATTATAGTTATAACTTATTAAATTGTAATTCTTCCCATCCCATCTCTTTTAACAATGTCTAATTTTCGGTTGGTTAATATCCAGTGTGGATGTTTCCAATTCGTTTATTATCAGCAACCCAATAAATGGTTCATATATATTATTTGTGATATATAAATGTATTAAAATATTTATTTTAATATAATTTAATTAATTTTACTAATTTAAAAATTAAATTGATAAAAATATTGAAATCGAAGGAAAAAAGATAAATTTTTAAAGAAAACATGATATCAAAATGTCTTCCTATTGAATAAGGAAATTAATAGATATAATAAAATTATTAAAATTGATAAATTGTAGAAACAATTTAAATATATCTATTATGGTTCATTGATTTACTAAACCAATTTTGATTATTATGGAGGTAGAAAAGTGTTGAAATAATGAAAGACATTGGGTAAGAGGATTCTGAAACATAACACCCTTTCATTAGGTTATAACTATTTTATGTAATTTTTTGTATGTCTATCCCTATATTGATACTTAATTATATTTTAAATTTTAATACCTTCTCTTTTTGGGTATATAAAATCATACAGATTGATTTTTAAGATGAATAAAAATAATTTCCTAAATCACTTTTTGTATCATCCCAGGTAAATAAAAAAATAAATTATTTTCTTTTTAATTAATATTTTGACACTTAAATATTAATTTTACCTTAAAGGTGTTTCGTTTTTAGATTGTATACCTGATACGCAACAACGGGTTTCTCTGAAGTCATAAATCGCCCAATAATAATATAATGTTATTATTTTAAATGTTAGTTAACAAATAGTTATTCTATTGGTGGGAATGAATAAAACTAAATAAAATATGATTATACATGTTTTGTAAATGATTTTTACATTTATCCAATAAAATTAAGAGGCTTAAATTGTGTATTAATCTAATTTTAAGCATAATTCACATTAAAAGGTTAATTTACATCCTTTTGATGGTGAAATTTATTCAAATTTAGTTTTTGCCACATTTATATAAAATATTTGAACAAATAAATTTATTCATTGGATTCATTACATCAAAATTTACTTTGGATGAAATTTTGGAATTTTTCTGAGAAAGATCATTTTTAATGAGTAGTGAAAATAATGTATTTTTATTTAGGACTTCCTTTTAATCTAATTTATTTACATGGATATATTATCTTTTTAATTGTATTTAAATTTTTATTATAATATATATTTTCCATTTAATCGAAATTTCGACATTGAAGTAATTTATTATTGAAATTGGACATAAACAAGTGTCAATCTTCTGATAGTTATTTTTTTAAAAACACTCATTTTGATTTAATAATGGAAATTAAATTTAAAATTTTTTTTTCAACTTTTCTGTTTTGAATTCGGAAAAAGGGATTCCATATTTAGAATCTGGAGGTCCAGATTGTGAAAATATGTATCTTTTATTTTTAGAAAATATTATTATTTACTTTAGTAAATATTTTATTTACCATGGTTAAAGAGTAAATCTTGTTAATTATGGTAAAAAAATATTATTATAATATTATAAAATTACCTTAACATGTGTAGTGATCCTATTTGTTGAAACACTTATGACTATGAGCTTTCATGATTCGACTTTGGGATCCCATGGGGCCACATGGGAGTGATAATGACACTTTATTTTAATTAACAAAATGTAAAGTCAAAAATGACACAAACAAATATATTTTCGTAAATTAAATTTTACATATGGTTATATAAGTTATCTTTTTGACTTTGAATAATCTTATGAATGATAAAAATATTTTCTACATCATGGTATTTTTTTATAATTTTTAGATGTCAAATAAATTAAATTATTTTTTACATAATAATGATGCAGTGTTTACCTCATTAATAAATGATTTAAATAAATAAAATTATAAAGATTAAAATAATATAAAAAACCTTTCCAATTATTATTGTATTATTTTATGTGGACCATGGTTCATCTTATATTCTCGGTTCATTAGTTTTGTAAATTTATTATACAAAACTAATTATGTAATAAAATAATATTTTCATTCTTTCCTAAAGAGCACCTCTTTCCCATTATAAAATCACTCACATATAGAAAATTATTCATGCCTCTAAAGCCCCTCGGATCAACCAAAATGTACCCAATTAATCTCCCTACATTCCTCTCCTCCTCCTATAAGCCTTAACATAGGTAGAAGGTGTAACACCCTAACCCTAGTTAATTAGAGTCGGTGAATTATTATATAACATTGGCGTGATCACAAGGAATTCAAGTCTCAAAATACAATTCAATTAAGTATTATAGGAAACAAGATTCATACATAAGTTCATCATTAAAACTAGAAAAGAAGTATAACATGATTTAATTCAATTAGAAACATCCATGCCTCCTAGATTATGCATGCAGGTCACTCATAAATAACATCTTCATATCCTAGAGAAAATGAAACATAATAAAGGGGTGAGCTCAAACGCCCTTTACCAATAATTAAGCCTGAATAATTTTATGGTAGGAATATGAGATGAGTAAATAATGATAGAATAAAACATAATCATGGGTATTCATCTAGTAGAATGACAACATGAACCATCAATATTATTTTCATAAAGAGGGACTGTATACTGTCAGACATTCTGAATCATTTTGTCAAGGCCTCAGCCAAGCCATTCAAAAATGATTAAGGCCTAGGCCAAAACCATATATCAAATTGGGAAAGGTGTTGGCCAATTTCTTTTCTAGTTTTCTCTTGAGTCCTACCAATGCATCGAGGAGCTATAGCGGGCTCCACCCGTCACTTACTAAGTCCAATACATTACTCATATGAAAAGGATGAAATATAACATAAATATTCGAATTAAAACAAGCATACATAATCTCAAAACATTAACCATAAACCATGAATGTTAAAAAAATATCACATCCACAATCATTCTTATCAAAAAACCTTAAATAAAATATGGATGTTTTGTATCATAATAAAATTACTTCAAATAAACATAAATTCCACCAAAGGATGTAGATATAGATGAAATCAAATCATTTTTTAGAGAAAATTTTCATTTTTTTTGAAATCATTTAAAGAGTCAAATAATTATAAATAAACAATTTATTTTTAAAATATTATTATAAGTTTGTAACGGAATACTAGACGATGTTATAATGGCGTAATATAGCTACACCTGCCATATAAGTTAAAAAACATTCATACCTTAATTTTGTCGAAAAGGTTATAAAGTACCCTCTTTGAAAAATGACTGAAAGATTTCTTTAAAACATATAACATCAAATAAGGGTATAAATAACATTAAATCATTTTTGAGAAAATAGTAAATAAAATTTGAAATACATTATTATGCAACATGTATGTGGATGATATAGAGGTCCAAATAGATACATATGTAAAAACAACCTCAGATAATATAAAGATTATAAAATCAACCCATACCTAGTACTTTTACTTGGACAAGTGTAGGATAACCTCATGTATAATGGCAAGATAATTGTTTTTAAAATATTCAAGAACTATAAACATGAATATGATATCATATATGATATTCTAGTATTTAATTGTTAATAATATTTTATTATTGTCGTCGTTTCGAGTGTTACTGATTCCTTTTCCTTTATATTCGTTTTTACAAAAGTAATTATTTTATGGATAGGATATATATTATTTATATTTATAATGATATTAAGTCTTTAAAAATTATATTTAATCATCAAATGAAAATTAGTCTTGAATGTATACGATGGGGAATGAATATGATCGTGTTCGTGGAGATAGTAATCTGTACGTATGCACGAGAGACAATTTCAATATTTTGATATTAAAATAAAATAAATTTGGATGGTATATCATATACCTAGAATCATTATCATGTTATATTTATTATTTACATCAATAATACAACATTATTATACCATCCAAAAAAATAATTTTTTGAATATTAACTACACCATGATGTTGATACGGTAATCCGTAAGTACACACGTATGGTGACGTGTCATTTAAAGGATTAATAGAATAATGAATATGGTTCTACTATATTTATAATATAATCACTATAAATATAAGATACTTGAGTTATTATTTTTGAATGGAAACAATAAATAAAGAGGGAATGGAAGAATAAAGTAACATGAAAGAGGTGATGAAATATTTACCTCTTCTATGGGTTCTTCGTTTTTATTTGATCAATAGGGCTCCATAGGTTGGAATTATGACTAATGGAAGGCCATTAGGATGAATTTAGGATAGCTGAGAGGTTTTTGGGTAGGGTTTGGAAGAGAAAATTTTCTTTTAAGGTGTGAATTAGTGTGAAGGGGGTGTTCTCTTTTATAATAGGGGTGAGGGGAACCTTAGGAAAAGATAGAAATATTATTTTTTAAAATAGTCAATTTTGGTTCCTAAGGGATCTAAAATGGATTATTTAAAGTCATATGTGGGGATGGGTTAAAAACCACTCAACGAATAGGTTTAGATAGGTTTGGGTCACTATATTAATATTATCTTTTATAATTAACTCTTAGTTAAATATTATGAAATTTAACATGTCTCATTGAATTTTAATATTATATGGTTAATAAACGTACTATATACATCCAAGTGAACCCCAAGTGGTCTATTGATGATAAAAATATCATTATATACGTTTTTTGTATGATCCTTTCATTTTTAGGAATATAATATCAAATAATAATATATTATATGTTTTAAAAACTCTTATGTCAATTTTGACATTATTTGGTATTTTTTTTATAAATTCATAACAGAGTTTTTACTTCAAAAAAAAATTATATAACAAACCCTAACATGTCATATTAGCCTATAAGTTTGTGGAATTCAAAAAAAGTCTCAAATTACATTTATTTGGGTATTTATAATATCAATTATTTTAATCATTCATTAATAAGGTAATCATTTCATCATCAATGAGTCATAAATAAATTAAATTAAATATTGTTAAAAAATTATAAATAAAATACAATTATGTCTTAAAAGTTTTTTTCATTCCAATGAATATTTATAATAGAAATTATGACTTATATAACCTCAGGTAAATATTTATTTACTAAAAGATAATTTTTTAGGTAATTTTTGACATTACTTTAAGTTATGTAAAATAAATTGTCATCTTCATTCATAAATGGCTCCATGGGGTCCCAAAATCGACCCAAGGATTCCGATGGTCATCCATAACTCATCAAATAAGGTTAATAAAAGTGTTAATGTAATTTTATATTGTTATAATATTCTTTTTACCTTAAATTACCCTATTTATCATTAATCGCGGTTAATAAATGCCAAAATTTACTATTCACCAAAAATTATTTTCATCTTATTGAACCAAATATTACATACAAAGGTTATCCATGCCTCTTAGGATTTTCAAATTCAACTCAGAAGAAACTGTAAAATTATGTTTAATGAAAATTTGCAAATTCTACAAGGGGGTAGATAAAAGACAGTAAAAAGTTCAATAAAATTTTTATATATCTATACATATTATAAAATGACTCCAATGAATTATATTGAACATATATAGGAATAATGTATCTACTTTTACCCAAAATAAATTTAAATAAAATAAATTATTATTTAAAAAAAATCACTTTTAAACAATAACTCAGTGTTTTTTACTATTCTTCAAAATGTGTATGTTCTGAGAAAAAGAAATTCACCCTATGATAATTTTGATATTCCGAATTCAAAAATTAATTCTATTTTAGCAATTTAAAAACATCCAAGTGGAAATAGTTATTTTAAAATTAATTCTCACTATCAAAACCGAAAAGAAATTTTTTTATGAAATAATAATTATGAAAAGATTGTCACTTGTTTAAATCCAATATCAAAGTGATATTACATAGAATCACGATAATTGGATTCAATGGTAAAAAAATGATCTAATTATACTTTAAAAACATTAAAATTTATAATTAAACACTATGAAATAAATTGATAAAAAAAAATTAGTTGAAATATAGTATATTTCACTATTCACCCAAATATGAATGTCATCAAAAAAACACAAAAAAAATTATTGAAACTAAATTATTATGTCTCGATTCTAAAAAAATCTGTTTATTTGATCAAATTTCAAATATAAAAGTATCTAATATTTGATTTAAAATGGGTTCTCCATTAAAAGGCGGTAAAATGTCATTTTTTGAAAAAAAACTTATTTTATCTAAAAAAATTCATTTGTTCTTAAATTATGACTAAGGAACTCATAATATGGATTCTAAAATTATATGGATTATATAAAGTTCAAAATTCAGTTAATACTATTCATAATTTCTTTTGAACAGCTAGTTTGGTAAGTCATGTTGCGCATAAACTTAGTGTTGCGTGTAGTGCATGTTATTGAATTACTTTGAAAAAATAACGTACTATGAAATCATAGGGTGTTACATTCTTCCCTCCTTCAATAAATTGTGTCCTATCAATTTGAAATTGTTCTTCGAAAATAAAAGGTTTAAAATAGAAAATACCTTAATGGGAAAACCCACATCAGAAATAGGGTTAATAAAATTTAGTCTTAATAAGAGGAAAAGGTGAATGAAAAAGTCACCATCAAATTGTTGTCTAGTTTAGGAGGACATTAGGGGAAATTAGAGACAAATAATTGTAGGAAAAATGTAAATATTTATAAGTAGTGATTTAGGTCATCATCTACAATCAATTGTAGAATTGAGGACCTCAATTCCATTGAGCTAAGATAATTTAAAATATCATTGTTTTGAAAAAACATAAGGTATTAGGATAACACATTTTTAAATTTAAGATACCTTACCTAAAATTTAAGAATTAATTTCGTTACAGAATAAGGGAAGAAAATAATATATACTTGAAAAATAGAGTTCCATCCATTAAATATTTTCTACCACAGACTCATCTTTCACTTTAAAAGATAATATAACTTAAAAAAATAGTCTATTTATCCTATTATTATAGGATTCAAAAAAATTGAACTTATAATTCAACTATCAAAACCTGTATAAAAACTACATTATACAGTCTAGGGACCTCACGTAGTCCATTAGTAGTCGATAAATCTCAATCACACTATGGTTGTGGGTTCGATTCCCATAGCTCAGTCCGATGCGACGGATTGTCACACGTTCTGCATGTTGTCATTTTTATAAAAATCCAAAAATAACCATAACAATAGTATCCAATTTTACACTTAATCCATTCCAAAATATTGAATTATCCAAAATACTTCTATCCAAACTCACAGTCCATAATTTATAATAATGTTAAACACAATGAAGATCTTTTTTGAAAAGTAATAACATGTGAACACTTTCATCATGTATTATTTTAAAACATGGTAACACCAGGAATTACCATAAAACCATATCGATTAAATTCATTCTCCCTTATCCTTTATATAATACTGGATATATTCTTTATATCCAAAAATATTGAATATTCCATGAATTTTAAAATAAACAGACTATTAATCAGTTCCAAGGAAGTCAATAATATCAAATATAATTTATCCAAATCATACATATGTTATTCCATAATCACTACCTCATTATCAGAACCATATTAAGTATTTCATTTCCATAAACCATGTATTCTCCCAAACATTAACTTTCTATTGATTCACTTTTCTTGTTTCCACAGAATCTCAAGTCCTTAATGAAATAGTACTACAATACAATCCTTATATACACTATAATTCTTATAACTTATATGTCATTAATACGATACTCAAATGAAACAATAATTCAATAAAAACATAATAAATATAATCATTCCTCATCATCTTCTATATTTTCATAACATTATTATTATCCGATATAAGCATTTGGGTTATACACTGATGATTTGGACATTGATTCGCGTAGTGTCCCGACTCCATGCAGAAGAAGCATTGTACATTTGAAACATTTTTCTTACCTTTAAAATCACATACTTGGTGTCTTTTTTTCTCCACAATAATAAAAAACTCCTATTCCCTTCAAGAATTTATGAAGGTGATTCTTTCCACAGTTGTCACATATGGGAAAATCATTCTTTTCTTTCTTCACCGTATCCATCTTTCTCTCTTCATTCCTTTTCATCTCTTGGTTCCCTTAAAATCCATAGTACTCATAGAATTATTTACTTATCTTATTAACACATTATACTATTTCTTAAAATGTTTAGAATACATGAGAGACTATTTCCCCTCTAAATTTTTTCATAATACCGTGATAGATATGATCTTTCTTACTATTTGGATCATATGTACTAATAGAGTTTACATTCCTACAACTGGGAACCATTTCTATACAATGGAATACAGTAGGTCAACTTATGAATTGCAATTAATAATTTCATACCTGTATAAATACTTAATGAAATTTGAAAATTTCATAGATATAATCCATAATCATAAATATATTTTCGTTGAGGAGGTATATAATCTTAAATCCTTCATAATGATTTGTAATGAAAATGAGAATTATCCTAGAATATCCCACAGGAGTGTCATAGCCAATAGAGAATCAAGGCCCATTGTCATGAACTTGTTCCCATTCGAGACTAGATAAAAGTGGTGTTTTGGGGTTTTAACCCTAGGTATAGTTTTGCTAGAGCTGCCTCTACCTGCTCTAATCTAAATAGGGATGTATTTTCTTGGAAAACTCATAAAAACAATACAGTACCAAAATTATAGGAAGTTCTTATATAATAATACTCAATGTATATCTCAGAGTAATGTTCTCTAATCAATGTTTATCTAAATCTAGTTTCCATGGTTTGTACAGAACTTCATCTGATACCAACTATAACACCCCAACCCTTTTTACCTAGATTCGGTGTATTAATACATAACTTTTTCATGATCACAAGGAAATCATGGTTTGGATGACCAATCAGTTCAGTATTATTGGAAACAATATTGATACATAAGTTCTACATTAAAAGTTTAAAAGAAATAGAACACGACATTATTCCATTAGAATCATCCATGCCTCCTAGATTATTCCAATAAGTAACTCATAACTAAATTCGTCATATCTTGTGTAAAATGAAACATAAGAAAGGGGTGAGCTCAAACGCTCAGTAAGGGTATCCAATTCATTGGAAGATAACTTAACATTAAACATGGTGAATAATTGAAACCACAAGCCTTTATCAATAATTAATCATGAATACTATTATGGAAGGCATATGATCTGAGTAAATAATGCCACAATAAAACTTAATCATGAGAATTCTACTTGTAGAATGACAACATGAACCATCAACATTATTTTTAAAATAAGGGATTATATAATGTCTGACATTATGAAACATTTTGTCAAGGCCTCGGCCAAAACCATATATCAAATTGGGAATATCCTTGGCCAATTCCATGTCTATTTGTCTCATTATAACAACTGATGCATCAAAGAGCTATAGTGGGCTCCGCCCATCACATAATAAGTCCAATACATTCCTTATATGAAAAGGATGAAACATAACATAAACATTCATATTAAAACATGAATACGAAATGTTAATACTTGAAACCTAAACCATGAATTGTATAAAAATAGAACATCCACAATCAAACATATAACAAAACATTCAATACAAAATGGATGTTTTTTATCAGAATTAATCAACATAAAATACACATAAAATCCATCAATGGATGTCGAAATTGATGAAATCAAAACCTTATTTTAGAGAAATATTTCATTCTATTTTGAAATCATTTAAGAGTTACATAATTATAAATTAAAAATTTATTTTGAAAATACTTTTACAATAATGTAAGGGAAGCTTCGACGATGTTATAAAGGTAAAAAATATCTGCACACTCTATATAATTTAAATAAATTATTACCTTAATTTTATCGAAAAGTTCATAAATTACATTATTTTGAAAATTATTGAAATATTCCATTAAAAACATATATTTTCAGTTAAGAATATAAATGAATTTAAATCATTTCCATGTAAATAGTTAAAAAAATTAAATCACATTTTTATGAAACATAGATGTGGATTATAAAGATGTCCTAGTAGATACTTACATAAAAACAACCTCAGATAATAAAGAGAATGCAAAATTAACCCTTACCATGTACATTTCCTTTGTCGAGGGTATGTTAACCTCCTGTATAATGGTAAAAAAATTTGTTATTAAATTATTCAAGAAATATATACATTAACATGATGTCATATATGATCTTCAAATATTTTATTGTTAATAATATTTTAGTATTATCATGGTTTGGGTTGTTTACTGATTATTTTTCATTTTTATGATTTGTTATGTAAGTAATGTTTTTTATGGATAATATGTATTTTATTCATATTCATAATGATACTAAGTCTTTAAAAATTATTTTTAATAATCACATGAAAATTAGTCTTGAATGGATATGATGGGGAATGAATCTCATCATGTTCATGGAGACGGTAATCCATACGTACGCATGAACAACAATTTCATTCTTTTGATATTAAAATAATATCTAATTGTATGGTATATAATATTTACAGAATAATTGTCATGTTATATTTATTATTTACATCAATTATACAACATTATTATACCCATCCAAAATATAATGTATTGAATAACAACTACACCACGGCGTGGAGATGGTTAGCCGTACAAACACAATTATGGTGACATGACATTCAATGGATTGATAGAATAATGAATATGTTTGTAAAATATTTATAATAACATCATAGTATATAGAAGATAAATGATTTATTATTTTAGAAAGTTAACAACAAAAAAAGTGTAAGTGGAAGATTAAAATGATCTTGAATGAGGTGATGAAATATTTACCTATTCTTCTGGTTCTTCCTTTTGATTTAATCAAAAGGGCTCTATATGATAAATTTATTACTAAAGGAAGCCCTCTATGATGAGTGGAGTATAGTTGAGAGGGTATTTTAAAAGATTTTGGTAGAGTCAAATGGAGTTGATGGTGTGAATTAGAGAGAAGCGGGAGTGCCCTTTTATAAGAGCGGTGAGTGGCACCTTAGGAAATGCTAGAAATATTATTTAAAAAAAAGTCATATTGGATTTATAATGGCTTCAAAATGAATTATTTAATGTCTAAGGTGGGTATGGGTCTAAAAACACTCAACCAATAGGTTTTAGACAAGTTTGGGTCACTATATTAACCATATATTTTAGATATAACTCTTAATTAAATAGTTTTACATTTACCATGTCTCTTTGTATTTTTAAATTATATGGTTAGTAAACTTACTATATACTACTAAAATAACCCAATGTTGTTCATTATTGAAACAAATATCTTTATATATGTCTTCTGAAGAACCTTAGATTTTTAGGAATAGAATATCAATTAATAATATGATATATGTTTTAAAAACTCTTTAATGTCAATTTTGACACTATATGGTATTATGTATTTTCAAAATTCATAACATCATTATAACTTCAAAAAAATTTACCAAAACATTGATAAAATGTAATATTAACCTATAAAATTAAAGGATTTTATAAAAACACTCAAATTACACAAATTGTTTTATTATAATATAAATTAATTTTATATTTCATTAATAAGGTAATTACATCATCATCATTGTGTCATAAATAAATTAAATTATTTAATGAATAAAAAGTAAAAATAAAATACAATTATGTAGTAAATCATTTTATATTTATAATGAATTTTTAAATTCTAATATATGACTTATATAACCCCATGTAAAAATTGATTTACTAAAAGATATTTGGTTATATATTTTTTTTCCTTTACATTAAGTTAATTAAAATAAACTATCATTATCATTCATAACTGGAACAATGGAATCCCAAAATCAACCAATGGATGGCCATGGTCGACCATGACTCATCCAATAAGGATAGTACAAGTGTTAAGGTAATTATGTATTATTATAATAATCTTTTTACCTTAATTTACATAATTTACCTTTAAACGCGCTAAATAAAAGTCAAAAGTCAATATTCACCAAAAATTATTTTCATCTTATTAAACCACATTATACTAACTAAGGTTAACCATATCTCTCAGATTTTTTAAATTCAACTCATAGAAATGGTAAAATTATGTGTTATGAAATTTTGTAAATTATCATAGGATGTGGGTAAAAGATGGTTAAAAGATCAATATAATATATAGATAAATACATATTATAAAATGAATCCAATTAATTATATTGAACTTATATAGGAATTATATATATATATTGATCTATAATAAATTGAAATAAAATAAAATATTATTTTAATAAAAAGACGTTTTTAAAAAATAACTCAGTGTTTTCCAATATTGATAAAAAATTGAATGTTTTTAGAAAAATAAAAAAATTAACCTTCATCTAATTGTGATATTATGAATTCGAAAAAGAAATCTATTTTACCAATTTCAAAATATTAGAGTTTCATTTATTAATTTAAATTTAATTCTCATTTTCAAAACCAGAAAGTGTATTTTAAGAAATAATATCTATCACAAGATTCACAGTTGTTTATATCCAATTTCAATGTGAGATTTCATACAATGAACATCATTGGATTAAATGTTAAAAATATAATCTAATTATCCCTCCAATCCATTAAAATATATAATTCAACACTATAAATTATTTTTATTAAAAAAGTTGTTTTCAGTTAAAATATAGTATTTTTAACTACTCTCCCAAATATGAAATTTATCAGAAAACCCCATAAATTTATTGAAACTAGATTCTTATATCTTGATTCTAAAGAATAAGATTATTTTGTCAAATTAAATATTTAAAAATTTCAAATATTAGATTTAAAAATGGTTCACAAATAAAATGTTATAGAATTGATGTTTTTGAAAAAAAATACTTATTCTATCTAAAAAATGAATTTGTTCTAACATTTTTTCTAGGAAACTCATAATATGGATTCTAAAATTATATGGATTATATAAAGGTAAAAATTCAGTTAATATTATTCATAACCATTTTAACTGCTAGTTTGGTAAGTCGTGGTGCGAATGAACACAATGTTGTGTGTAGTGTACATTGTTGAATTACTTTGAAGAAATAACATACTATGAAATAATGGGGTGTCATAGAGGGAAGCTGAAAAAACCCTATAGGTTTAATCTAAAGGGAGTTTTTTGATTTAAAGGCAACTTCTTCTCTTATTTTCTTTTGTTTTATTTTACTTCTCCAACCACTTAAACTATTTTTATTCATTTATTTTATAACAACACATTTATCCCCAATATGCTAGTATGTTGTTATAAGATGTATTTTAACTAAAGTTACAGACACCACCATCTAATGGTTAAAGAACATATTGTATCTCCGGATGGCAAATTAACGCCTCACGAAATGATAATTATTCAATTATCTCCTACCGCCTATCATGGTATCCATTATGATGACACTATATTTATATATGATATATATTATGTTTATGGTTTTTTATTCTTATTTATTTTCTATTTATATCATTCCTTTATATTTTCCATTTTTGGTATACGTGCTAATTTCATTTGAGGAAGTGCAGACTACCGCCCCTTAATGTGATATGACTCATTAATTCCATGTGTGGGATGTATAAAGGATGAAGTTAATGATATTATTTATGATATTATACTATATTTATAATATATATATTTATAATCATGGTTTATTTCCATTATAATACAAAATTGAAATGGAACTAACATCCATGCATACGTACGGCTTACTGCCCCCATTAACGTGGAATTTCATTTCGTACATATATATGTTATGTAATATTATAAATACATGTATATAATGGATATATATGATACATATTATATCTAAATCATGAATATAATTATGGATATAATGTAATTTATACCACATAGACAACTTGTAAATATAAGAACATCATTTTTCACTCTTGTGCCAAATATCGACAAAATGACCATTATTATCATAAATTATTACGCGATTCTTATATCATTATAATAATTGATATAAAAGTAATAATTAAAATGAAAAAGGTTCTTTATAAAGTAGAAATTAATTTTATTGGATAATTTAGGAGATTAATGAATGAATGTGTAAAGTCTGGCACGAGGTAATGTACTTTGTATCAATCTCCTTTCATTGAGGCTTATTTTGTTCTAATACATTTCTTTTTTTTATACACTGTATAAATACACACGAATTTTTATTTCATTCAAAGAGAATATTTTTCTACAAAGTGTTTTACTATTTGACAAAAAATAATTTTTCATTAAACATATTTGGTGATACTGGCCTTTTCTGCCGCCGCAAGTATTATTTGATCTATGGATTATTTAATAAACAATAATGTTTATAAAAAAAATTAAATACCATATATTCATTTACATATATTCGTATAGAAAATGATTTTGATACTGGATTTTTATGTTAATATATTTAAATGATATATTGTGATTGGAATGTAGAAATTTTATTTTTTTTGTTCTATTTATTTTAGGTGTTATGAATATGTTATAGTTCTTGGGAATTGTTACGTATATGGTTGGTTCTATGATAAACCTATGGTGGGTTGGCCTGAGATAGCTCTCCAATGCATTTGGTAATGTGACAGAGGTAAACCTAAATGTTTCTCATAAGATATTTAAGGAATATACTATGATGGGTATTCTAAATGTAACTCCCTACATATTTATGGTAGCTACAATGTAAGTATGATATGGATTCCACAAGTTACCTTTATGATTTCTATGTGTTATTCATAAATATTAGGATTTTATGATGTATGATAAATAGATTATGTTATTTATGTAATGATGAAATTATGTCTTCCTTATTCGTTTTATAACCCTTCATGATATTTTTATGCTCATCCCAAGTTTTGAAATATTTTTAATAGTACCTATAGATGAATAGGGTCAAGGATGAGATCAAGGAAAAGTAATGTTATCTTTAACATGGGACTAAACATGACTCTTTTTTTAAGGGTTTTTATTTTATGGAAAACTGGAAACCGACTAAAAGTGTCAAGCTTGTAATTTTTGAGATGTAATGTAATAGTTATGGCATAATTCTCGAAAACTATAACCCTGAAATTATCCTCAATGTGAATTATTCATTTAATTCATGATTATGTAGTGTTTAAGGTAAATTCCTTATAGTTGGTAACAATGGTTAGCATGAATAGATTTATTTGTTAGGGAATTGTTAAATTTATATCAATAAATTAATTTTTGTTAATATTGAAATGATATAATTTACATATAAAAATGTTGCTTTACCTAAGATATTTCTGTTTTCATAACGGTTTTTCGCAGAGGAAATGGTAAAGTTATGTTGGGATGACATCAGGAGGAAGACAAACTTTCAAATCAGAAACTATTGAGGGTTGAAATCAGAACTGAATAGTTTTTTGTAGTGATGGCACTATTTACTCGGGCTATAAATGGTTGTGGTTTACATTTATGAGATCACCCAGATCAACTACAGTGGAACATGATAGTAGTGGAGAAATTCAGGGGGCAACATCCCCCATCATTCAGAGGATCATCTTACCCTGTACTAGTAGAAGGGTGGATTAGAACACAAGATAATATTTTTGATGTCATGGGGTGTTCAGAACATCAAAATATTTGTCTCATTTTTTACCGTTTTGAAGGGAAGATGAATAGTGGTGGTCGATGGTGAAAAATATCAGGGATAGTGAGGATATTGATGCTCTTGATTGGGATGAATTTAAACATATGATTCTTGAGAAATATTTTCCTATGGTGGTTCATCTTAGGATGGAAAAATAATTCCTGGTATTGAGTAAGGAGGATGACATAGTGGCTCTTTATGGAGCAAAATTGACCCAAATGGAAATGTTTGCTCCATATTTCATATGATATCTTGATGGTGAAATCTATCATTTTTACTCAAGATTAAATCCATATTATCAAAGGTATTTATCTTATCTTGTGTTCAAAAGATATGAAAAACTTATTCGATGTGCATAGAAGGTGGAAATGGAGTTCATCAATGATGAGTTTTTCTTTGAAAAACAACAGAATAAAAGGCCAAGGTGGCAAGCGAGAGGGAAAATTTGTTAAAAATTTATGCTGGTAATAAACATAAGTTTAATGTTAGTGAAAATTGTGGTAAAAATCAGGTTGGGGAATGTCTTTTGAATTTTGGTAAGTGCTACTGATGTATTAAAATGGGACATAAGGATCATTATATCATTGAAATGTATCAGGGTGATGGTAAGACAAAATATGATTTACAATCAGTAAAATTAATAAACTGAAATAAAATGGGTCATTATGAAAATGAGTGTCCAATGAAGAACTCAACTGAGGGAAATAAACTAGACTACTTGCAGAAAGGGGTGGTGAAATCCATTGGAACTACCTCATCATATGTTGGGCCATCAAATGATGTAGTATATGGTACAATATTTTTTTGTTCAGATTGTGCCAATATGTTGTTTGATTCGGGGTCTACACAATAGTTTATTTTTGAGAAGATTGCTAATAAATGTGGAAATAGATCTCAAGATATGAATCCTGAACATATGGTAAAAACACCCAGAGGATATGTTGAAAAAAAATTATAAGAACCTTCATGTCATTGTGTATAGAAATAATCAACCAGAAAGCATTATTGTTTTGCCTCTACTAGAGTTTGATGTTATATTGGGTATGGATTGGATTTATGTTTATCATGCTAAGAATGACTTCAGAGCTAAAGAGGTTTCATTTCAGAATGATTTTATGTTTGAGTACAATAATTAACCCTTACTTTTGATAACATACCAGGATGTTGAGAAACTTGTAAAAGATAGAAATGAATTTTACCTTACACATATTGTTGAAAAGAAAGTAACTATTTAGATTAACAATTTTCTACTGGTAAATGATTAACATTATATTTTTTTTGATGAGTTTCCTAGTATTATACCTAATAATGATGTTGAATTTACTGTTGACATAGTTCTAGATGCTAAGCCAATTTTAAAACCCCCTATTGAATGGATCAAAATGATCTTTTAGAGTTAAAGAAGTTATTACAAGATTTATTAGATAAATATTTCATTCGACCTAGAATATCACCATTATGTTCCCCTATGTTATTAGTTAAAATGAAAGATAGTTAAAAGAGACATTACATTGATTATAGTGCATTTAATAACATCACTGTTAAAAAAATGTATCATTTCCCTCATATTGATGATTTGTTCGAGAAGCTCTAGGGATCTCAATATTTTTCAAATATTGACTTGAGGTCGGGGTACCATCAGTTGAATGTAAAAGAAACAGACATTTTGAAGACTACATATCATAGTAGAAATGAACATTTCTAATTTGTTGTTATTATTCTTGGTTTAACCAATCTAGTTTTTATATTCATGGATCTTATGAATAATATTTTCTGCGAGTTCTTGTATATGTTGGTGGTTGTATTCATTGATGATATTTTGGTTTCAACTAAATGTAATGTGGACCATGAATGTCATTTAAGAATTTTCATACATACCATATAAGAAAAGAAACTATTTGGTAAATTCAGAAAGTGTGAGTTTTGGTTATAGCAGATTCTATTCAGTAGTCACATTGTATCAAAAAATGGAATAAATTTTGATCCTAACAAAACAATAGTTGTTCAAGAAATTCCAAGACCCAAAAATATAACAGACATCCATAGTTTTCTTGGTTTTTCATGTTATTACCATAGGATTGCTGAATCGTTAGCATGGTTATCTTTCCCAATGACTAATTTAACATTAGAATCTGTAATGTTCATCTCGACAAAATAATTTGATTATTCTTTTCAAAAATTGACAAGAAAATTAGTGAATTCTCTAGTTTTGGAACTACCATCTAGAAATAGTGATTTTGTTACCTACAGTGATGCTTCATTGAATGGTCTTGGTTGTAGCCCAATGAATAATGATCAGTTAATTTCTTTGCTTCAAGTCAGTTGAAACATCATGGGTTAAATTAACCTACACAAGAATTGGAGTTAGCTTCTGTTGTTTTGGCTTTAATATTTCGAAGGAATCATTTGTATGGAGTAAATTATGAAATATATACAGACCAAAAAAGCATGAAGTATATATTCTCTAATAATAATTGAAATTCAGATAGAGGAGATGGATCAAATTAATAAAGTATTATGTTTTCACGATTCATTATCATCCAAGAATGGAATATAAAGTGGGTGATGCTTTGATTCAAAAAAATTAATGCTTTATTAACCATGCTATGTTCGGAACAAGATCCATTGGCTTTTTGATTTGATGAACATTGGAATAGAAGCTGTGGCAGCCAGAATGTCTTCTATTTTGTTTAAGGTGTTAGTGAGATCATCTCTATTATAAAAAATTAGGAAAGTACAAAAAGAAGAAATTGAGTTGTAGAAAAATGTGTAGTTGGTTTAAAAGGGTAAGATCACTGAATTTAATGTTGATAATGAATGTTTTTTGAGGTTCGGAAATATATTATCTGTTCCTTTTGATTAAAAATTGATGAATAAGTTGTTATGTGAAGCTCATACTTCCCTTTTATTAGTTTATCCTGGATGTACTAAAATGTACAGAGATATTCAAGAGTATTACTGGTGGGACAGAATGAAAAGAGATATTGCTAATATTACAATGATGTTTGACTTGTCAGTATGTTAATACAATGCAGTAGTTATCGAAAGGGATGATTCGATGTTAATCGGTGACATAGAGTAAATGGGATAATATATCCATGGACATTGTTATGGGATTACTAAAGACATCTCTATGTAAAAATGAAATCTAGGTTATTGTTGCTCGATTGACAATATCAGCTCATTTCATTCCATTTCGAGCTACTTTGTATCTAGATCTACTTTATTTGTTGTATGTTAAAGAGATAGTCAGGATTAATGGTGTTCCCCTCTATATTGTATCTGATTGTGATCCTAGGTATAGCTATAACGTTTGGAAAGGCATTCAGATGTCGTTTGAACTGAATAAAATTTTTGAACAACTTTTTATCATTAATCATATGGGTAGTTAAAACAAAAAATTCAGACCTTGGAGGATATGTTATGTTCTTAATCGATGGATTACCCAGGTAGTTAGACCAATATCATTGTTTGGATGATTTTTATTATAATAATATTATTCATTTCAGTATGCAGATGGATCCATTTGAGGTATTATATGAGAAGCGATGTCGATCTCCATTTTTTTGTGATGATGTAGGTGAAAGTAGTTTTACGGGACCAGAATTGGTAGAAGAGATGGTATAAAAAGATCAGTTGATTCATAAAAACCTGAGAACAACTCTGAGAAGGCTTAAACATTATGTTGATAATTGGAGAATGTATCATTCATTTGAGATAGGTGATCATGACTTTCTCATTGTATCTCCAAGGAAAATTGTGATTCATTTGGGTAAGAAGAGAATGTCCAGTCCAAGGATCATTGAACCTTATGATATCTTTGAGAAAGTTGGATTAGTTGCATAAAAAGTTTTTTTTATTCCATTTTTATCCTTCGTACATAATGATTTTGATATTCCAATGTTTAGAATGTATAAGAACGATCCATCTCGTGTATTGATCCCAACGATAGTTCAGTAGGAAGAGAATCCCCTTTTTGAGTAAAAACTAGTCAATATTTTTGACCAAATAAATTAAGTATTGCGGAATAAGGTAATTTAGTAGGTAATTTTTTTAAAACTATATGTTTGATGAAAAAATGATGGAATCTTATAATTCTTTGAGGGATAAATAACCCCATTTATTTTATAAATGAATAATATTGTGAGAATGGAATTTCCAAAAAGGTGGAAGGATGTAAAATCCATGGTTGATAAAGAAATAATACATTTTATTAATTAATATTTTGTGAAATAAATATTAATGTTACCAGAAAAATATTTCTATTTTTGGTGGCGTACCTGATACGCAACAACAGGTTTCATTGAAATATTACGTTGCACAATAATAATATAATATTATTATTTTAAATGGTTGTTAACACCTAGCCATTGTATTGGTGTGAATGAAAAGATCTAACTGCAAAATGATTATACATGTTTGTAAAATACTAATACATTTTTTCAATAATAGTTAGAGGCTTAAAATGTCAATGAATCAAATTTTATGCATAATTTACTTTAAAATGTTGATTTACCCCCTTTTGTTTGAAACCTTATTTAAATATAGTTTTGGTCAATTTAAAATGTTTTATATGAAAAATTAAATTATTCTTTAGAATCGTGACATCAAATTTTACTTTGTATGATATTTAGTTATTTTTCTTATAATTTTCATATATAATGAATAGTGAAAAATACTGTATTTTAATTCAAAACGACCTTCTAATATACAATATTTATATGGTTATATTATCTATTTAATTGGGGTTAATGTGTAATTAGAATCTATTTTTACAATTTAATCCAATGTTTGTCATTATATGTAATTTCACATTGAAATTGGTCATAAACATGTTTCAATATTTTGATAGTTATTTCTTAAAAACAAAGTTTTTGTTTTAATAGGGGGAATTAATTTTAACTTAACAAACGCCACTTATGTGTTTTGAATTTTAGAAAAATGGACTCCATATTTGGACTTAGGTGGTCTAAATTGTGCAAATATGTATCTTTTTTAAGACATTATTAATATTTACTTCAGTAAATATTTTATTTACCATGTTTAAAGGGTAAATCAGGTAAATAATGTAAACAATTTTTACTATAATAATATAAAATTATTCTAACCTGTTTTCTAATAAAATTGGTTGATACACTTCTGTCCATGAGAATACTTTGGTCGATTTGGAGACCTAATGAGGCCACATGGGAGTGAAAATGACACATTTATTTAATTATCACAATGTAATGACAAAAATGAAAAAAAACAAATAACTTTTTGTAAATTAATTTTTACATAGGTTTGTGTAAGTTTTATTTTCAACTATACATATTATTTGCTAATATAAAAATATTTCTTACATCAGTGCAATTTTTTATGATTTTCATAAATCATATAAATTAAATTATTTATCACACAATAATGATGCAATGTTTTCTTCATTAATAAATGATTTAAATAAATAAGACTATAAAGATTTAACAAATATTTAAAACCTGTCCAATTCTTATTGGATGAATTAATTTACAACACGATTCATTATATCTTAAGCATTAAATGGTTTTAGAAATTTAGAGAACAAAAATCATTATATAATAAAATAATATTTTCACACTTTCTTAATGATCTCCTCCTCTACCTTATAAAAATCCATCACCTCTAACCCATTTCTCAAATAACTCAAGTCTCATGGATCATCTAACCTCTTCTTAATTATGATCCCTACATCCTTATACTCGTCTTAGATGCCTTAACATATGCATAAGGCACTTCAAAATACACATTTGGTACAAACCAAATGCAGTTACCCGATTTAAAGGTAACATCTTCTCTTAAGTTCTTTTGTTTTATTTTACTTCTCCAACACCCTAAACACTTTTTATTCATTTCATTTATAAAAAAATAGTATCCTCAATGTACTATAATATGAAGTATTCTAATTACACTTACAAAAACCATCATCTAATCGGTAATGAACATACTGTTTCTGTGGATGGAAAACTAACGCCTCACGAAATGATGATTGTTCAATTATCTCCTACTTCCTCTCATGGTGGCCATTATGATTTCAGTGTATTTATATATGATATATATTATGTTTATATTTTATTTATTCTTTCTGTATTTTCCTTTTATATTATTCTTTTATGGTTTCCATTATGGGTAATCACAACAATTTCATTTCAGGAAGTGCAAACTACCGCCCACTCAAAATTATATGAATCGTTATTGCAATATGTGGTACGTTTAAAGGATGTAGTTATGATATTATATATTATATTATAATGGAATTATAAAATACATATGTATCATAATATTTTAATTCCATTAAAATAATAAATAGAAATGGAAGTAGCGTTCATGCCTACGTTTGACTTACCGTCTCCATGAATAGTACATTTCATTTCGTACCTTTAAATGTTATATAATATTATAAATAAATGTATATAATGGATATATATGATATATATGATATCATAATAATGAATATCATTCTGAATATAATAGACTATTTACCACATTGACATCTTTTAAATATAAGAAATTCATTTTTGACTAAAGTACCAAATATTGACAAAATGACAATTATTAACATATGAGATTACATGATGTTTATAAAATGATAATAATTGATATAAAAATAATAATAAACATTAAAATTGTTCCTATTAAATTATATATTAATTTAGTTTATTATTCAGGAGATTAAAAACAAACGGGTCAAGTCGAACATGAGGTCAGGGACATGGTCTCAATCTCTATTCATTGAGGCATATTTTTTTTTGATACACGACATTCATTTATATGCTGTAAAAACACTATTAGAATTTTAATATCATTCAATGGGAATTTTATTCTACAAAGTGTTTCACTAAATGAAGAAAAAAAATTTCTTTTATCTTTAGTGGTTACAAGAACCTTTTCCACCGCCACAAGTATTATTTGATACATGGCTTCATTTACAAGTTGTAATTTTTTTAAAATGAAAATTACTACCATATACTCTATTACGTAATTTGGTATCGAAAATTATTTTTTCAATGGATTGGTTATTTAAATATATATAAATGAAATATTGTGATTGAAATGTGGAAATGATATCTTTCTATTAAGTTTATTTTATGTGTTATGAATATGTCATAGTTCATGGGAATGGTTATGTATACATATGGTTTTGTGATAAACCTCGGGCAGGTGAGACTGAGATAGGTCTCTACAACATTTGGTAATGTGAGTGAAGTAAACGTGAATGATTCTCCTATGAGATTTAGTGAATATACTATGATGCGTATTCCAAATGTAACTCCCTACGTAGCTGTGATAGTTAAAATGTATGTATGATATAAATGACATAATTAAAATTTAGGATTTAGGATTTCTATGTGTTATTCATAAATATTATGATTTCATGTGTTATTTTAAATATCTTTAGTTTTGTATGTAATGATGAACTACTGTTTTTGTTCTTTGTTTTATAAACTGTAATAAGATATTTATGCTCATCCAAAGTTTTGAAGTGTTTTTCACAGAACCTAATGATGAATAGGGTCATGGATGGGATCATGGAAATGACATGATTTCTAAAACATGGGACTAGACATGACTCTCTTTTTTTCAAGAGATTTTATTTTATGCCAAAATGGAAACTGAATAGATGTGTCTACCTTGTAATTTTTGAGATTTAATATAATAGTTATGGGCTAATTATCCAAAACTCTAAGCATGAAAAGATCCTCAGTTTGAATTATTCGTATAATTCAATATTATGTAATTTTTAAGTTCGAGTCCTTGTAGTTGATATCAGAGGTCATTTTAGATAAATTTCAATGTTTGGGTATTGTTAAATTAATATCCATAAATTAATCCATGTAAATATTGAAATGATATCATTTATAGATTACCATGTTTCTTAAACGAAGATATTCCTATGTTCCGAATGGTTTTCTACAGAGGAAACATGGAATCTATGTTTAGACGACATCAGAAGAAATACAACCATCCAAATACGCATCATAAGAAGGTCAGAATCAGAAATGGACAGTTTGTTGAAGTGAAGGAACAATTGACTCCATTTATAAATGGTGGTGGTATCAATTCATGAGATCATCCACATCATCTATTGAGGAATATGTTAGTAGTGGTGTATTTCATGAGGCAACATATCCCATCATTTAGAGGATCATCTAACCTTGTGCAAGAATAATGGTGTATTAAATAACAAGAAGTGAATTTTTTTGTTAGTGGGTGTTTATAACATCAAAATGTTATTCTGGCCATTTTCAATTTTGAATGCGAAGCTGATTAGTGGTGTCTGATGCTGAAAAATATTAGGGATAGTGAAGATATTGATGCTACTGATTGGAATGAATTCAAAGGTATTTATCATGAGAAATATTTTCCCAATGAGATTCATCTTAGGATGGATGTAAAATTCTGAGAATTGAGGTAGGAGGATGACTTAGTGGCTGCTTATAAAGAAAAATTCCCTCAACTGTAAAGGTATTCTCTAAATTTCATACAAGATCTTGATAGTAAAATCCATCATTTTACATAGGATTTATGCCAATTTATCAAAGGGGTTTATATTATTTTGTGTTAAAAATTTATGAAAAAATTATTCTATTTGAGTAGAAGGTGGAAATAGAGTATTTCAACAATTAGGGTTTCTTTGAAAGACAATAGAATAATAGGTCAAGGTTGCAAGAGAAAGGAAAAAACTCTTTAAAAAATCTAATAGTACAAAACTTATGTTTACAGTCTGTGAAAACTATGGTATAAATCATGTAGGGGAATGTAATTTTAATGTTGTTATGTGGTACCGATGTGGTAAAATGGGACATAACTATTGTAATTACACATAAAAATATTAGGTTTATGGTAAGAGAAAATCTGATTTACAATCAATAAAATTGATTAAGAGAAATTAAATGGGTAATTATCAAAATGGGTGTCCCACTACTTTAATCAAAAAAGTGGTGGTGAAGTCCATTGCAACTACTTCAGTAGATGTCGGGACATAAAATGAAGTATTACTAGGTAAAATGTTTTTTTGTTCATATTATACCAATGTATTTTTTGATTCGAAGTCTACAAGATCATTCATTTCTGAGAATATTTCTAGTAAATTTGGAATTCCATATCAATGTATTAATACTAAACTTATGGTAAAACACCTGGATAAAATTTTGAAATAAAGAGAAGTTATAAGAACCTCCATTTACTTGTGTGTGGAATGAATCTATCAAAAAACCATATTATTTTTCTCTAGTATTGTTTAATGTTTTTTTGTGTATGGATTGGCATTCTGATTATCATGCAATGATTGATTGAAGAGCTAAAGAGTTTTCTTTTCAGAATGATTTTCAGTTTGTGTACATGAATGAAACAATAATTTTGATAACATATCAGGAAGATGAGAAACTTTTAAGATATGGAAATTATCTCTACCTTGCACACATTTTTGAAAATAAAGAAAATGATCATATTAATAATTTTCTAGTGGTAAATTAGTACTGTGATATTTTTCCAGATGTGTTTCCCAATATTATACCTGATTGTGACGTTTAATTTAATGTTGACTTATTTTCTAATGATAATCCAATTTCAAAACCCCCTTATAGAATGGATAAAAATAATATTTTAGATTTAATGAAGCAAGTGCTGGAGTTATTAGATAAATGTTTCATTTTCCCTAGCACATTACCATGGGGTTCTCCTATAATAATTGTTAAAAAGGAATATGGTTCAATGAGAATTTTCATTGATTAAAGAGAATTAAATAACATCACTATTAATTACAAGTATCATTTTCTTCATATCAATGATTTTTTTATCTGCTCCATGGAACTCAGTATTTTTTGATGATTGACATTTGGTTGGGGTACCATCAGTTGAAAGTAAATAAAGCCGACAATGCCAAGACCGCGTTTCTTACTAGATATGGCCATTATTAATTGGTCATTGTGCCTTTTGGTTTAACCAATTCACCTTCTTTATTTATAGATATTATTTGTATAATTTTCTATTTGTTCTTGGATATTTTTGTGGTTGTGTTTATTGATGATATTATTGTTTATTATAAAAAAAGGATGATCATGAATGTCATTCAAGGGATATCTTACAAACCATAAAGGAAAATAATCTTTTTGAGAAATCTATCAAGTGTGTGTTTTGCTTGCAACAAATTTCACTCATTGGTCACATTGTTTCAAAAATTGAAATAACTATTAAACCTGTAAAAACAAATGTTTTTAAAGAAATGCTAAGACCACAAAATATAATCTATATCAATTGTTTTCTTGGTTGTAAAGTTATTATAGGAGGATTATTTAATTTTTTTCAATGTTATGTAGTCTAATGACTATGTTAAATTGAAAATCTTTTATATTCAGCTTGAATAAATAATGTGATGATTTTTTACATGAATTTAAATAAATATTAGTGAATTCCCTGGTTTTGGAACTACCTTCTAGAAATGGGAATATTGTTGTCTTCTGTGATGTATCATTGAATTGACATGGTTGGGACACTAACTAATATTAATTATGTAATTGATTATGCTTCATGTCAGTTGAATCCTAATGAGTTAAATTACCCTACACATGATTTGGAATTAGTTGCTGCTATTTTTTCTATAAAAAAATGAAGGCATCATTTGAGTGGAGTAAAATGTGAAATATATACTGACAGAAAATGTTTGAAGTATATATTGTCTCAGAAATAATTGAACATGAGATAAAGGAGATGGCTAGAATTCATCAAGGATTATGATTGCATGATTCATTATCATCCATGAAAGTAAAATAAAGTGTCTCATGAATTGATTCAAAAAAAGTAATTCTTTATTAACCATGATACGCTTGTAATGAGATTATCTGGTTTCTAAATTGACGAACATTGGCATAGATGTTTTTGGTGCAAGAAATTCTTTGGTTTTGTTTCAGGTGTAACTGAAATCATTTCTATCATACATTATAAGGAAAACAGAGAAGTAATATTGTGAGTTGTATAAAAAGGTAGTGTTGGTTTAGAAGGGCATTTTTCATGAATTTAACGTTGATAGTTGTTGTGTTTTGGTATTTACAGAGAGGTTAGGTGTGCCTTGTAATTCAAAATTGAAGAATGTGTTGTTATGTGAAGCTCATAGTTCCCCATTTTCAGTTCCTCCTCACAGTAGTAAGATATACAGAGATATTCTAGAGTATTACAGGTGGGATGGAATTAATATAGATATTGATGATTTTACTATGGAGTGTTTGACTAGTCTGTAGGTTAATTTAGTGTGACAATTACCAAAATGGATGATTCATTCATTACTGGTTACAGAGTGTAAATAGGAAAATATATTCATGGATCTCTTTATGGTATTATCAAAAAAATATCATGGTAAAAAATGCAATTTGGGTTATTGTGGATCAACTGACAAAATCTTCTGATATTTTTAAATTTTCAAGATACTTTGTCTCTAGATAAACGTTCTCAATTTTATGCTAAAGATATTGTATGGTTTTATGGTGTTACCCTTTACATTATATCTAATCGTGATTCAACATTTACTTCTAAATTTTGGAAAATCCTTCAGAAGTTGTTGGGTATGGAATTAAATTTTAGTACAACATTTTATCTACAATAAGATTAGCAGTCAGTATGAACAATTCAGACCATATAGTATATGTTACATGCTAGCATGATTGATTACCAAGAAAATTAGGACCAACATATTTCCTCGGTTGAATTTTTATATAATAACTATTTTAATTTTAGTATATAGATGGCTCCATTGGCGGATTTATATGTGAAGCAGTGTCGAACTCCAGCTTTTTGGGATGATGTAGGTGAATTGAAGTTGATGGGACTAGAACTGGTTGAAGATATTGCAGAAAAAGATCATTTGATTTAGAACCATGTGAGAATAACTCATAGTAGGAATAAATGTGTTTTGGATAATCGGAGTAAGGTTCTTTCTTTTGAGGTAGGTTATCATTTATTTCTCAAAGTTTCTGCATAGAAAAGTGTAATTCATTTTTGTAAGAAGGGATTGTCGATTCTAATGTACATTAGACCTTATGAAATCCTAAATAAAGATGGATAAGTTGTGTATATAGTGGATTTACATATATATTTATCCTAGGTACAAAATTTGTTTCATTTTTTAGTGATAAGATAGTATATGCTAGATTCATCTTATGTTTTGAGACCGGAGATAGTTCTGTTGGAAGAGAATCTCTCTTATAAGGAATAGCCAGTCTAGACTCCTGACCAAAGAGAGCAAGTAATGTGGAATAAGGTAATTCACTAGGTAAATGTTTTTTGGAAAACCATATGTTTGAAGAGGCTATGTGGGAATGTAAAAATTCTATGAATGATAAATAACCCGATTTATTTTACAATTGTATAAAAATGTGAGGACACAATTTCGAAAAGGGGGAAGGATGTAACATCACAGTAAAATAAAAAAATAATACATTTTCTTTTTAATTAATATTTACTGAATTAAATATTAATTTGATCTTAAAGTGGTTTATATGTTCGATGGCATACCTGATACGCAGCAATGAGATTTTTGTGAAATCATATATTGCACAATAATAAAAAAAATCATATTATATTAAATTATAGTTATCGCTATGCCATTTTATTGGTGGGAATGAACATAACTAACTATTATATTATTATACTTGTTTGTTAAAGGTATTTAGATTTATCCAATACAATTTAGAGGCTTGAAATATGAATGAATCAAATTTTAAGCATAATATACATTAAAAGGTGGATTTACCTACTTTTGATGGTGAACCCTATTTAAATAATGTTTTGGTCTCTTTCATATGTTATATAAGAAAAAATAAAATTATTCATTAGAATTAGGACATCAAAAATTTCATTGGATTATATTTTGGTATTTTTCTGATAAATCTCATTTCTTAATAAATAGTGAAAAATACTGTATTTTAATTCAAAAAAGCCTTTTAATATATTTTATTTATATATAATTATTGTATTTTTAATTGGATTAAACGTGTAATTAGAATATTTTTCTACCACTTAAACAAATGTTATTATTTTAAAGTAATTTTACATTGAAACTGGACATAAACAGGTGTCAATGATTTGATAGTAATTTAAAAAAATCACTTTTAGTTTTAACAGCACGAATTAAATTTAAATTAATTTCTTCCACAACTATGTTTTAAATTTGGAAAAATGGATTCCTTATTTGGTATCAGGAGGTCCAAATTGTGTAAATATTTATATTTTATTTTTATCCATTATGAATATTTATTTCAATAAATATTTTATTTACCATGGTTAAAGGGTAAATCTGGTAAATAATGGTAAACAAATATTACGATAATAATATAAAATTTCCCTAACATGTGTCATAATCCTATTGTTTAATATGCTTCCGACCATTATCTTTCTTGGGAAAATTTTGGGACCCCATCATGCCATATGGGAGTGATAATATAACTTTATTTTTATTAACTTTATGTAAAGGGAAAAATGAGATAAACAAATATCTTTTAGTAAATTAATTTTTACATTGGGTTATATAAGTTATCATTTCGACTATAAGTGTTCTTTTGAAAGAAAATACCATTTCATAGATCATGGTATTTGTTTAATAATTTTTATAAATCATATAAATTAAATTATTTATGACACAATAATGATGCAATGTTTACCTAATTAATAAATTATTTATATGAATAAGATTATAAAGAATATAATAATATCAAAAACTTTTCCAATTCTTATTGGATGATTTTATTTCGACCATATGTCATATTATATTCTACTTTAACAATATTTGAAAATTTAGAAACCAAAAATCATAATGTTATAAAATAGTTTTCTCACATTTCTCTAAAGATACCCTCCTCCACCTTATAAATAAACCTAGCCTATAACCCATTCCTCACACCTCTAAAGCCTCTTGTCTCATCCAAACACTTCCCAATTAAGCTCCCTACATCCAACTCCACCTCTTAGAAGCCTTAAAATATGATAAAAACACTTCAACAAACCCTTTTTGGTCAATCCAAAAGAAGTTATCCGATTTAAAGATAACATAATTTCTTAAGTTCTTTTGTTTTATTTTACTTCTACAACCCCCTAAAATCTATTTATTTCTTTATTTTATAAGAACTGAATTATACTTAACATACAAGGATATTGTTATGATAAGGATTCTAACTACACATACACACACCTCCATCTAATGGAATAGATCGTACTGTTTCTGTGGATGGAAAACTAATGCCTCACGAAATGATTACTGTTCAATTTTATTCAACCGCCTCGCATGGTGGCCATTATGAAGGCACTGTAGTTATATATGATATATATTTTATTTATGTTTTATTTATTAGTCATTATTTTCCATTTATAGCATGCCTTTACAGTTTCCATTATGGGTAAATGCGAAAATTTCATTTGAGAAATTTGGACTACCGTCCCCTCAAAGTGATATGACTCGTTAATGCCATATGTGGGATCTATAATGGATGTGGATAATGATATTATATATGATATTGTATATGTCGTACATATGTCTTATCATCTCCATGAACAGTATATTTCATATTTTACATCTAAATGTTATGTACAATTATAAATACATGTATTAACTAGATATATACGATTTATATGATATCTATGTCATGTATATCATTTTGCATATAATGGACTTTTGACCACATTGTCAACTAGTAAATATAAGAAGTTCATTTTTTACTCAAGTAACAAATATCGACCAAATGTCCATTATTATCTTAAATGATTACATGATGATTACAACATAGTAATAATTGATATAAAAGAATAATAAACATAAAAAAAGTTCTTATGCAAGTTGAGATTGACATTAGTTTATTATTCATGAGATTAATGAACAAACGGGTCAAGTCGAACTTGAGGTAACTGACTTCATCTCAATCTCCTTTCATGGAGGCATATTTTGTTGTAATACATGACATTATTTTAGAAATTGTATAAACACCATTTACATTTCATTTCATTCAAAGGAAATATTTTTCTACGAAGTATTTTACTAAATGACAAAAAAGAATGTTTCTTTTAATGTAACTGGTGATTAAAAACCTTTCTAATGCTGCAAGTATTATTTGATCTATGGCTTCCTTAACAATATGTAATATTTTTAAAAGGAAAATAAATACCATATACTCTTTTACGTATATTGGTATATAAAATGGTTTTGAAAATTGATTTGTTATGTCAATATATTTAAATGATATATTTTTATTGAAATATGGAAATGTTATATTTATTTTGTGTTTATTTTAGGTGTTGTAAAAATGTAATGGTTCTCGGGAATTGTTACGTATACAGGTGGTTTAGTGATAATCCTTTAGGGGGTGAGCCCGAGAATGCTATCCAATGCATTGGGTAATGTGAATGAGGGAAACATGAATGTTTATCATAAGAGATTTAGGGAATATATTTTGATGGGTATTCCTAATGTAACTCCCAATGTATTTGTGATAGATACAATGATAGTATGATTTGGATGCCACAAGTAACATTTATGAATTATGATTTCTATGTGTAATTCATAAATCATATAATTTCATGAGGTATGCTCAGGTGTATATGTTATGTATGTAATGATGAACTAATGTTTTCTTTCACTATTTGATAACCCTTAATGAAAATTTTAAGCTATTCCCTTGTTTTTAAATGTTTTTCATAGGACTTAAATATGAATAGGGTAAAGGATGGGATCAAGGGAATGTCATGATGTCTAAATCATAGGACTAGACCTGACTCTTTTTTAAGAGTTTTTTTATGAACAAATAGAAAATGAGTAGAGTGTCTACCATTTAATTTTTGAGATGCAATGTAATAGTTATGGCCTAATTCATTAAAGCCCTAAACTTGAACAGATCCTCAATGTTAATTATTCATTTAATTCAAGATTATGAAATGTTTATGGATGGGTCCTTATTTTTTACTTTCCATAACACATCTTTGACACCTCGTCAATTGTTTTTTCTTCAATCATGAAATATGATATTTATGACAATTTATTTTTCGATATTCATTTAATTTCCCCAATTTTATTCCTGATTTTATTCATCATTAAATAATTATGAAACCAATTCCTTTCCATTTTTTATATTATGATAATGAAAATTATACCTTCTATGTGGGTTGAATGATTACAATAATATATGATGTGTCTGGTGGGCCCAAAAAAAATTCCATATAATTAATTGGGTAATGTAATTTTTCTCATGAAATTATGTGTATTATAATTGAACATGATACCATCTCTGGTCACAATTATTAGGTTATGATTTATGAACATATGTTAGGTGAGGAAATGATGATATCATTGTTCACAACCATGTGTGGTATTTGAACACTATCAAATGACGTTTGATTTTTATCCTTTTCAACATTCCATTACACTATAAAATGAATTCATTATGTTATTTATGATGATCCTATGATTATTATTATATGATGATTATTATTATTTTCACCCTTATATTATTGATTCTTATCCATTATTCATCCCCATACTAGGCTTGTACAAACCCCATTTCTTTAATGTATATTCTTAGGTGACTACATGTAATAAGGAGAATGTGAATGCTTTGAAGTGAGTAAAGAATAATGATTTAAATAATATTGCATCTATATTATGTATAAGTGATGTATGATCTTTATTTTCCCACGATACAAACCAATTTGATCACTTAATGTAATAATATTTTGATGTTTATCATTAAAATAATGTAATGTTCATCTAATAGAAATTTGGGTCTCTATAACATCTCCCTCAAATGCATTGGGTAATGATGAAAAAATGATTACTAATTATGATATATGTGGACCTGATTGCATGTTCACAATGTTATTCATGAACCTCAAGACATGATCCAAATGTTATGTGGCAACATGATTAAATATTTACATTATTTTGATTCGACATCACCTACATTTCTATAAGATTATGCGCGGACCTAGTTTCATAGCTCTAATTTTATTTGAGGGCCTTATTTTATTTCTTTAACATAATGAGTGAATTCTTTTTTATTTATACATGTTCTCAATGAAATAGTATTATTTGTATGCCATAAATCTATATATTATTCCAATGTTATTTTCTCCTTGATCGTGAAATTTGTTTACATTATGATTCATGTCTTATGATCTACCAATATTTTTTCAATGAAACAAGATTTTGATCTTTGATATACAGGGAATGGTTCTCATATGTTACAATCATGCACTCATACACTTATTATCTTTTTATGTCTAAAATTTAGTAAGTTTATGCTTACTGAGCATATAATCATAACTTTTCATATTTTTTTTCAAACCTTGTGAATAAAGTTTTTAAGTGGGGTGTGTTTGTGATGATAAAAAATGAGATGATCATTGAGGTATATGTTACAGATCAATGAATAATTAAAATGATTGTATATATAGTCCCTAATAGCACTAAATCATTAAAATACTTGGGTGTGATTTTTTGAAATGTAATGAATAGTCTTATTTTAATATGAGATACATATGTATGAGATGTTTGGGTCTCCAAAACAATTCCACATAAATCCTTTTTTATTTAATTAATTTTAATAAATATTTTCCTACCATAAAAAAATATATAATTTTAGTATTATTATTATAAAATTACCACCAATGATAATTTTTTAAGAAACTATTAAATTTAAACAATTTTCAACCCATAACACAAAAGTGGTTTCTGATAATAATCACATGAATCTTTAATTACAATTTCAAGAAATTCATTTAATAAAAACAATTCATTATTTATCTCTATCAAGTAGATATGATAGAGAATCCAAATACTCCTCCATGGATGGATTAAATGAATAATGACACTATAATATTTTGAATTTGATAAAAAAACATTACATTAAATATATTAAAAATTATCCCATTAATATTCCCATCACTGAACATATTTACATCCTCTATAGATTAGATATATCGTTTTAAGAGAGATGAAATGAAATGATCTAAGAAGAATGATGAGGAACATTGAAATTCCAATAAATCTAGAACATTAACACACTTTTTTAGTCCTATGAGTGTAATTAGGATCAAAATGGAATGTATATTAATCCTTGGAAGAAAAGTGAATTCATGATCTGGAATGAATACAGGAATAATGGGGGTCAAAAAACATAATACGTATTAGATCCACAATTTTGGGGGTTCTAGCTCTACACCAAAAAGATTGACTACATTGTTCAAAAAACAATATTTCAACCTTGTGGTGATACTACCTTATGGATAACCCTCAAAATGTTGTCTCACACATTATGAAAAACCTTATGTTATCCATAATTTTCCATTAATTACATGGTATATTCTTTTTCAATGGATTTTGAATTGTTTCACATACTATGTGCCAGTGATGTACCTACCCAATGAATCATAATATATGTTTCATAGTTTTTTGGTGGTGGTAGAAAATTATTTATTACCATTAAAAAACCATAAACCTCAAGAAACAAAATTAAAATATTCTAAATCCACCCATCCCACCAAAATGTCAACCAAATCAATATTTATGTTCAATGTACATAAATAAAGGGTTATGTACCTAATACCATAGGTTTTATATTCTACCAACTTCTGGTATTTCCATCCTCATAATGTTGAAAACTATAGTTTTCCTGGATGATTTCGGCCACTTCTCCATCCATTCCTTTTTATGCTCTCATGTTTCATCTTCAGTCTCACCATACTTCCATAAAACATGTACTAGACCGATGTGTTATGCATGTAAGATATTTTATTTCCTATACAAAATATGTATAAAAAAAGAATCAATGTATTTTCTAGATCTAGGATAACATGATCATATTTAATCACAAGTCAAGGATTATGTTTGTACCTCAACAATTGAGATACATGAAACACATTATTCACTGAATTAAACCTTGGTTGAAAAGACAACCCATATTCCACCTCAAAAAAACATTTATGTATCTAAAAATTGACTATGTATCATTGAGGAAAATTTACTTTCATAAAAAAATGATGATAACCATGTATTATAGATATTATCCTGAAAATAATTTTGCTCAACTCAAATGAATTTTTTTGAATGTAATCTTCATTCGATATCTAATGACTATGAGCTGTCCCTAACCGATTTTTGATCAACTAAATTTGATCAATTATCTCTTAAACAAGGATGATTCAAATTACTGAAGAATCCATTTTTACACCCAATAAAAGTATATAATGAAATGTATGCCCAGGTAATTCTTCAAAATGACCCATATGTATCAAAACCTAGAAATTATATTGTTTGTGAACTCCAAAAATATTATAGGTTCCAACTATGATCCAAAAAAAATCCATTACACAATCCCTATTTATATAGTCAAGTGTTTTGATCATACATTCAGATTATATATTCAATTGGGGATGGTTAGTATTTCATATATTCAATTGGATTCCAAGGTCTTATTGTAAGGACGTCCAAAAAACTAGAGGTGAACATGGGTTCTTTACCAAACATAATCATGACCTGAAAGCCATGAATATATACAATATCATAAATATTTAAGGACCATAGACCACCTTTAGAGGGGGGGGGGATGGATAAGGGTGTCATCTTTTTCTATAATTTATTGGATATTTTTCCGACATTGGTAGGAACTTGTTTAAAACTATATAATTGATATGTGAAGTAATTAGAAAATTCACATGTAGAAGGTCCGCACAACACATTTTTACATGGTTTACAACTAAGAGATACATCCAAGGAGTATATGATGATAGGTTTTCGTTCATACCAAATTCCACTACTCATCATTAGTTATGGATTACAATGGTTCGGCCATAGTCACTCTATCCCATGTTCACTACCTAACTCTTCAGGGATTGATCATTGATTCCCTCAGGTCAGTCCTATTGACTCCCCCAAGATCACTGCCTTGTGTAAAGTCCCACTCAGTTTATATATTTAATGGTCTCATCAACAGATAACCATGGAAGTCTTTTTCTCTTATTCAAGATGAACATTTCTTACATCGGAGTCCTGAATTGATGATATTTTGTATTAAATATTATTTTTAAGTGCAGTAACTGAATGAACTAAATCTCATTCTTCTATTCTTGGCTAGAATCACAAAATTCCTTTGTGATTGTTGAACAAATGAAGGTCATCTCAGCAATGGATCATCAGAATTGTACTACCCTAAATTATTATTTATCTTCAGTTGCACACACTCACTTATTATTATTTTTCTCTTATGCTAATTCCCTATTCCAACCCCTAAATGTATGGTTATACTTCAATATTTCTATGTAGATATGATTTTATTTGCAGATATTGTTATTTTCCTATTCCCAAATCCCAACATGTGTATTACACACTAGTTGTTTCTATGTGGTAATTCTTCTCTTCATAAAACTGAATGGTTCACGGTACATACTTCTTCATGACGCCACTTTGAGAGTGCAAATCACCTGTCAATGTTATGTGAGACCCCCAATTTTTTTACACACCATCATAGCATTCTTGCAAATAAAATTCAATCCTTACACCTAAGAAGACCCATTAGTACAAAAAATCAATTTTTCGCAACTCTTTCTTTTTTCTGTGTAGAATTTTTTTTTCAGGCAACATTTTCTTTTTACACAGCACTTCTTCTTTTCACACAACACTCTATACTTCATTTTTATATGAATTAGAGCCCCAGATATTTCTACGTTGCGAGCCACAGAACAAAGAGGGTTTGCCTCCTATTTGTTGGAATTTTTACCCTAATCATAAAATATTAATCTACACCAAAAAACCCTCTATAAACGCATAAAAACATTTTCATGTTTCATCATATTTCCATACGATTTTGAGTTTTTTTTCACACAATATTCCTTTTCCATTTTCTCCAATCTAATATCAAAATACTCCTTTCTCACAGAATTTTATATAAATAGAATCACTGTTAATCCCCCTCTACATTATAAGGATTTCCTCATATGTTCCTCAGACTTATGATATTTGTGAAATTCAAATCAGCATTGCGTCATTTGACTTAGATACAAATTGAAATGCCTGGACATTTCAAAATTCCAATCCTCTCCACAATCTCTCTTCTTTTTCAACCATAATTAACTACTACATGAAAATCATGTAAATTTATTGTTCAAGTATTCTCTTGCATGATTCTCTATAAGTAGTGAGATATTTCATGATCACTTGGTAACATGAATCCCTTAATATCCTTCTTCATTTTTATCATCATTGAAAAATAATGAAAACAAATACAACATTATACACAGAGTGGTCCCAATAATCTCACATTTTTATTTTGTTGTCAATACCATAAATTTTCCCTCAAATTAATGAGTCAATATCACAATGAAAATCTTCTCTCTCCCCTTACTTATTTCCCTCCTTCAAAATTTCATTTCACTTCTCCCCACTTATTGAAAATAAATTCAAATGACAGGGGAAAATGGTAACATTCCATACTTGAGAAATGTTCCATAAATAATATCAATCTATGTATATGAGAGAAATGCTCGATTTAGAAGAAAATAGTATATGATTTAGGCAACAATGTAGCCCATTATCCAGTAATGATGAAATGTCATGAGATGAGAAATCATGTAATTTGTCTACAAGGGTTTATTACATTCATTCTATGCTGATGAAATTTAATGTGATATGGAATAATAATCATGAAACTCCTACACTCACATCATCTAGTAGATCAAAAACATTCAAGTTCAATATGTGGGATTGGTGGCCTCGGGGTACTTCCACTCTTCTTATATCACTAATTAATTCAATTAATCATCATTTTTAAAATGATATTCATACTGAGTAACCAAGAATGAGAGATTGAAAAATGACATACCCTTTTCAATGACATGTTCATCAAGCAATTTCTGGTGTAATTGAATTTAATACCTAATAAAGGTGATACTGATTGAGATAATAATTCAGGAAGCTTCTTCATATGTCTCTTCCTAATGAGAAACACCCCTCATAATCATTATCAATGGTGATACTTCATCATTTTAATCCATGAAAATTAGTTGAAAAATATTCTTAGGATGGAATCTTATTTTTCATAGTTGTCAAGAGTTCATTGTATTCCCTAATTCTAATGTTATCCCTTGAGATAATTCTCACCTTAAATTCCCTATATTATCAGCCCATGTTGAACAGAAAAATTATTTCTTGAATAAATTAGTTACACCATTATTCATCAATGTGAGCTATATGGTTGAGATTATTTTCTCAACTAAGTTCCTCCATTTACTCAAGTCATCATGCTTGGACATATGATCATTTGTTCCGATCAATAGATATTTTGTATAGATATCTTCACATTCACTTCTAATTTGAGTGGATAATTGTTCTTCTAAACAACCATCATTAATGATACATTCTTACACCTTTTAAGGGATACTTCTTTCTCTGGTATTAAATTTATAATTCCTTTTTCAATGTAACCAAATTTCAAACATATCTCACATAAAACTTCTTTGACACATGTTATTTGGATTTTCACTCTATAGTGCACTTTATCTTCATCATGTTAAATATTTCCTTTTCGTTTATCACCATAATTAGCCTTTTCATCTTCGCAGTTCCTCATTATTTTAAAATCATCTTGCCAAATGACCAACATGTCATTTGGAACTGTTGCAGCTAATTTGATTCTTCCAAACATGTTCATATAACTGTCATCTCTCTTAGTTTCTCTTTTGTATGAATTCTCCTTCAATTTCATGGATCTAAAATCTAGGTTATTTCCACCATCCCTAATTTATATCTTCTTAGGGAAATTTTTTATCATTATATTCTTTTGATTTCTTTTCAATGTAGCTTCTCCATAATTTGTCGGAATTGAAGGTATTCATTTCTAATCAATGATGATTTAATGTTGATATGGAAATGTACATACCTTGTGACAACTTTCATTGAATATATCATAGATGTTATCAATAGTTACAAATATTTTTGCAGAACATAGATTCATCTGGTCCTATAGATATTGATTTTATTCTCTATTTTTCTCCACCTTGAGGTAGGCATCCTTTGTGCTTTTACATTATCAGGATTGTACCAACAGTTTATTGCATTGTTCGCAAATCTGTTGGAGCTCCAATATTAACACACAAATAATGATTTTTTGAATTCTGTTACTGTAAATTCTTCATGACTTGTTTTTCTCATTTTAGCGAACCCACTTCTACATTATTATTCCAATTTACCCCTAATATAGTTATATTTAACTCCTAACCAGTCCTCCTCCAAAATTGCTTTGAATTTCTCTTTGTGCCTACAATGCTTGTGGGAAAAAATTTTGAATCATGAGCACATGATGGTTTGGATGGTACCTTATTCCTCTACACTGATTGTGGTATATCATCAAAAGATTTCATGATCTTCTTATCATATGTTAGTGGCCTTTCAATTGTAGGTTCTTTCAATGAGAATTATGTAGCAATAAAAACTGTTTATTAAGACATATCATCAATATATGTCATGATCATCTAGTCACATATTTAATGTCTTTCATCTTTATAATCCTACAATGGAAACTAATTAACTATAGAAATTTCTTTCTTCTTTTGTAAATACTCAATATGTGCCTTCTCAAAATTGGTCTACTGGTTTTCCTATTCTATAAATTTGATATAGAGGATGTCTTTATGATCCTCAAACAAAATCATATTCTCTTTATATACATTATTCATTATTTCAACTTCAACATAATGCAACATGACTTTGGTTTTTATCGGAGAGTTAGGTTCCTTGAATTTCATGAATGTTTCATACAAAGATAAACTCTTTCATTCAGTGATTTTCTACAAATCATATTCATGTCCATGGATCTTTTCAGCCTGATACTTATTGACACATTTATTCATTTAATTGACTTCAATATATCTAGAGAGCTTTAAACATTGTGAAATTTTTCATAATAATCCATTTTCCACATTATCATTTTATGTTTCTAGTGGGGAGTTCTCAGCCTTCATGAATTGAAATATTTTACAAATACAAAAAACTTTTTCTTCAGGGTTATCATACAGATATGTTCTTAATTTATCTTGATCACTTGTGAATGAGATGGATGTGTCTTCCTTTCCTTATGTAGAAACATGATCCACCTACTCTTTAGATTCCTATCCTGATATTTCTTCATTGTTGGAAGGGCATGGTGAACCAAAAATTAATCATCTTTGATCATGAGGGACTTCATCAAATGTATTTTCTCTTTCTTTTTCTTATTTTTCTTGGTCTTCCTCGATGTAGAATTCTGCTAAAAGATGATTGAATCTCCATCAAGACTACACATCATTGTTGACTTTAGGAATGAAACTCAAATCCACATCTTAATAGATTTACTAAAGAGTATCAAACATACATAAACCTTTGGATCTCATACCAATTGAAGTACCCCAGATAACCATGAAAGGGGGGGTGAATCAGAATGACAAATGATTCTCTACTTTATTGGATCATATACCCACATTAGTAGGAACATTCTTAAACCTGTATGATGGATATGTATAGTAGTCAAAATTCACATATAGAAGTTCAACACAACACATTTATACTTGTTTCACCACTAAGGGATATGTCCAAGGATCATATACTAAAAGGTATTCAGTCGTACCTAATTCAACTATTCTTCATTAGTAGTAGATTACAATGTTTCGGGAATAGTCACTATGTCCCAGGATCATTATCTAACTATTCAGGGACAGCTCACTACTTCCCCCATATCAGACTTGTGGACCGCCCAAATCACAACGCCTTGGGAAAATCCCCAATTAGTTTGTACACATGAAGGTCTCTTCAACAGATAAGAATAGAAGTCCTTGTCTCCTGTTTAGAATGAGACCTTACTTGAATTAGAGTCCAGAATTGATGATCTTTTGTATGCAATATTCTCATTTAAGGAATATAAGGATGCAATAAAATTTTTTTCTCTTCATTTATAGAATGAAAAAATCCTATATGAGAGTTCAATAAATAATGGTCATAGCAAAATATCATCATCAAAGTTATACTACGATGAATAATTCATAATCTTCATTTGGACACACTCTATTTTTCTTTTTCTTTTTTCCCTCTAATTCCCTATAACAACACCTGAGTGTATCAGTATACTTCCTAATTTTTGTTTAGATATGAGTTTATTTTCATGTATTGTTTGTATTCTATTCACAAAGTCCAGAAATGGTGTTAAACACATGTTTATTGTGTGTGGTACTACTTCTCTTCGTAACAAAAAATGGTTTACGATACATCCTTCTTCGCGAAGTCGCATTTAGAGTCCAAAGCACCTGTCAAAGGCATGTTAGAACCCAAACATTTTCACATACTTTTATAGGTTTAATGAAAATTAAATTCAAACATTTCGCAAAGAAAAAACATTTGGTGTGAAAAATCCATTTCACCGAATCTTATTTTTTTCACGCATCATTTTTCTTTTTTCACACCACTATATACTTGAAATTTTCAGCGCAATAGAGCTCTGGATTGTTCTAAGTGTTGAACCACCCAAATGAGAGGGGTTGTAACACCCCAGGTAAATAAAGAATATGACATTTTCATATTTATCTATATTTGTGAATAAAATATTAATATGACTTTGAAGGGGACGCTAAGTTCAATGGCATACCAACACGCAACAACGAGTTTCTTGGGAATCTTACGCTGCACTCTAATAATAAAATAATATTATTTTAAATAGTAGTTAACATGTAGCTGTTGTATTGGCCGGAATGGATATAAATAACTAAAATGTGATTATATATGTTTTTAAATGTTTTTACATTTATCCAATAAAAGATAAAGGCATTAAATACGGAAAGAATTCAATTTTAGGCGTATATGCCCTAGTTTTCACTAAAGGTTCACTTATCGCCTTTTGATGGAGAACCGTCATGAAATATAGTTTTTTCACTATTATACATCCTTTTGGACCAAATAAAACTCTTCTTAAAAATTGGGACATCAAAATTTACTTTGTGTAAATTTTTGGTATCTTTCTGATAAAGTTCATTTTTTAATGAATAGTATAAAATGTTGTATTTTAATTCAAAACCGCTTTTTAATATAATTTATATATATGATTAGATTATCTATTGAATTTGTTTTAAAAATTAAATTAGAATATATTTTTACCATTAAATTCAATAGTGGTCTTTGGAATTAATATCACTTTGAAATCAGACTTAAACTAGTGTCAATATTTTGATACTTATTGTTTCATAAAAACACGCTTTTTTCTCTGAAAGAGGGAATTAATTATTAAATTAATTAATGTGACTTATATGTGTTGAATTTTTTAAAATAGACTTCATTTTTGAATTTGTAATATCAAATATAGCTTAGGGTTAATTTTTGGGATTTTTCTGAAAAACATCAATTTTTGATGAATAGTGAAACCACTAAGTGGTACTTATAAAAACTGATTTTACCGTTTAAATGAAATTTTGTCATATTTGTGTTTTGAATTTCAAAAATATGACATAAATGGTTGTCATTAAGAAGTAAAATGTGGTTCAATTGGATAAAAATAATTTTTTGGTGAATAGTAACTTATTAAGTTTTTAATCGTGATTAGAGGTAATTAGTGTAGTTTAAGGTAAAAATAATGTTTTAATAATATGAAATTAACTTGACACATGTCCTAACCTCATTTTATGTGTCATGGCCGACCAAGACAATCCATGGGTCAACTTGGGGACCCCATGAAGCCACTTTGGTTGGAAAATGACATTAATATCTTTTTATTTAATGCTAAAGTAAAAATGTGACAAACATGAAATGTTTTACTAAAACAATTTTTACATGGGGTTATACAAATCATCTTTTTGACTATAAATATTAATTGGAAATCTAAAAATATTTTCTACATCATAGTAGTTTTTTTATAATTTTTAGACATTAAATAAATTAAATTATTTATGACATCATGATGATGCAGTGATGACCTCATTATTTAACGATTTAAATAAAAGGGAAAGATAATGTAATATCTAAGACCTAAACATGCCCAAAACCTATTGGATGAGTGGATTTCAAACCATTATCACCTTATCCTCGAAACACAACAATTTGGGACCTCTTAAATCCGAATAACATTTTAAAATATAGTGACTTTTCTTTACCTTCCAAGAGTGCCCCTCCCCTCCTCTTATAAAAAGCCCCCATCTCTACCTCCTTAACCACACTCCCAAAGACTTTGGCTCAGCCAACCTATGCCAATTTTGTCTCTCCACTTCCCTCTATTACACTTTGAAACCTCAATTTTGGCAGACGTCTTTCCAAGGAAGCCTTTAAGCTCAAACCAAAGGGAGTTACCCGTTTTAAGGTAATGTTTTCACTTGAGTCCTTTTGTTTTATTTTGCTTCTCCAACCCCCTAAACTCTAATTATTCATTTCTTTTGTAACAAATACATTATCATAAATATACTAGGATGTTGTTATAAGAAGTATTCGAGCTACACTTTCACACACCTACATCTAATGGTTAAAGAACATAATGTTTCCGTGGATGGCGAATTTCGGCCTCCCGAAATGATGATTGTTCAACATTCTTTTAACACCTTCAAAGGTGGCCATTAAGATGACAATATATTTACATATGATATATAATATGTCTATGTTTTCCTTATGCTTCTGTATTATTCATTTTGGGCATACCTTTGTGGTTTCCATTATGGTTAAACGTGATATCTTCATTTAAGGATGTGCGGACTACCGCCCCCTCAAAGTGATGTGATTCGTTAATGCCATATGTGGGACGTATAAAGGATGGATTTAAAGTTATTATATATGATGCTATACTGGAATTATAATATACCTCTATATCATTATTATTCCATTCCATAAAAATATGAAATAGAAATGAAAGTAGCGTTCATGCGTACGTACGGCTTACCGTCTCCATGAACGGTGCATTTCATTTCTTATCCCCAAATGTAATGTACTATTATAAGTACATGTATATAATAGATATATATGATAAATGATACATCTAAATGATGAATATAATTCTGGAATTCAAATATACAAACCTCTCATTTAGTTTTAATTCAATTAATATGACATAGAAATGAATGTAGCGTTCATGCGTACGTACGGCTTACCGTCTCCGTGAATGGTGCATTTAATTTATTACCTCTAAATGATTATGTAATATTATAAATACTTGTATATTATGGATATATATGACATATATGATATCCAAATCATGAATATAATACTAGATATTATGAACATTTGACCACACGAACAACATGTAATTGTAAGAAGTCCACTTTCGACTTAAGAACCAAATATCGACAAAACAACCATTATTAACTTAAATGATTACATAATGTTTATAACATGGAAATAAGTGATCTAAAAATAATAATGAACTAGAAAAAGGTTCTTAATAAAGTGGAAATTTACTCAAGTTTATTATTCAGGACGTTAAAGAACGATCGAGTCAAGTCGGACCCGAGGTAAGGGATCTTACTCCTCTCTTTCTTTTTAGGTACACTCTTTTTTGTAATTCCTTCTAAGCTCATCTTTCTTGTTATTGGGATGTTCTTTTATAATACTCAAACTGTAATTTTTATGTTCATATGATGTGAGACCCTATTCTATCTCATCAATCCATTTTGGATGTTTTGAGTGGCGCCGTTAGGCTGCCGAATTTTCGTAAGAGATCTAACCTCTCTCTTTCTCTTTATGTACTCTCCTTTATGTCACTTCTTTTAAGATCCTCTTTGTTATGATGGGGGATGTTATCTTATATTACTCATGATGTACATTTTATTTTAATGTGATGAGATACCCTATTTGATCTCATCAATCCATTTTTGGAAGTTTTAAGTGGCGCTGTTAGGCTGCCGAGTTTTCGTAAGGGATTTTTCATCTCACTTTTATTCCCGTGAGATTTATGCTACATTTGACACAATTTCTTTTAGTGGTGTATGTACTGACCATTTTTTTACTCATTGTGTAATATTCATTCATTTATGTGTATTTACATCAATGTTTTATTGTCCTTCTTTCACGGGGCGTATGTTTCGAAAGATACCCATGTCGGTAAGGGAACCTTTCACCCTCCTCTTTTTAAAAGACTTATTTTGTTATGTCTTTTAATTCACATAATATTATTTTGGGATATGTTCTTATATATCCTTATTGATGTAAATTTTATGTCCAAGTGATGATATCCCGTTTTTATCTCTCATTAACTCTTTCTCTGAAATTTGAAGTGACGCCGTTAGGCTGTCTAATTTTTGCAAGGGAACTTCTTAACCCAATTTCGATTCATTGGGATAAACTTGTACACCTTGAATATGTCGTTCTATGATTATGTGTGAATGTCCTATGATTGTTTTACACTTAACACCCACTTATATTTCGTGTATTCGTTTGTCACACATAGTTATGTAACTGATTTATCCTTAATCCAAGGATACCGTCTTTGTATGGGACTTCGTCTCAATCTCCTTTCATTGAGGCATATTTTGTTTTATACACAACCTTCTTTTATATGGTGTATAAACCCCTTTGAATTTTACGTTTATTCAAAAGGAATATTTTTTATACGAAGCATTTACTAAACGACAAAAGGGAATGTTTTTGTCGTACTTATGCAGCGACAATGACTTCTCCATCGTCGTGACCATTATATGAGTTTCGGCTTCCACTACAAGCCATACCTTTTTTTTAAAAGAAAAATAAATACCATGTTTTAATTTTCTTTTTTTTTTTGGTATTGAAAATGGTTTTCATAATGTTTTTATATCAATGTTTTGTATTGATATCTTGTGATTGAAAGGTGGAAATGTTATGTTTCCTTTATGCATGTTTTATGTCATACGATTATGTTGAGGTTCTTGGGAATTATTATGAAGATGGGTGGTTCCGTGATAAACTAAGGGCGGGTGAGCCCGATATAGCTCTCCAATGCATTGGGTAACGCGAAGGAGTGAAAGGTTAAGGTTTCTCCGAAGAGATTTAGGGAATATCCTGTGATGGGTATTCCAAACGTATCCAAGAGGGTTACTCCCTACGTAAGAATGTTATGAATACCTCATGTTACCTATATGTCTTATGATTTCTATGATTTATTCATGATTTGATGAGGTATGTTAAAGTGCCTATGTTTTATGGGTAAAGTATGATTTCATTCTTATGTATATATGAACTCATGTTTCCTTTCCATATTTTTATAACCCTTACTGAGCTTTTTATGCTCATCCCAAGTTTTTGAAATGTTTTTCACAGGTCAAGGGAAAGTTACATGATGCGATGATAGTGTCAAGGATGTGTCAAGAAAGAATCCATGTTTTATTTTAAATATGATTCCGTTAATGGGAAGAATGAATACTGTCTTTTATGTAACCACTTTGTTTAAATGTGGAATGTAATGCAAGTTTCATGATCTAATTCTCTAAAACTCTAAACCTGAAAAGATACTCATTGTATAATCTTGTAATAACTCAATATTAAGTAAGGTTTAAGGCCAGGGCCTTATAGTTGGTATCAAAGTTCGGTTTAGATAACTTTAGAGGTTAGGGTATTCTTTAAGCATAAGTGACATTACCAAAATGGTTAGGATTTCAGAAAGAGTCCTAGTTTTAGATAAAGTGAATGAGTAAGTATATCTTAGTGTTTACCTTCCTCATTAGTACATGATGGTTTTGTTGATATACTCACACTGACATTTCTGTTTTTAGTGAATGGATGGATCTAGCAGGCACCAAAGAGACAACAGGTTTGAAGGAAACTGTGGTGGTTCTCTGATTAAGATACTAGATAAAATGGAGGATTCAATGAGGAAACTTGTGGTTGTTCTAAACCAAATATCAAGGAGTCATGATCAACCACTTGAACCTTGGTATGTTCTGTAATGCATCATGTACGAGATGACCAATCGATGTGGAAGTTCAGGTAATAATTATAAAGGTAACCATTAGAGTTTATATGATCCTTACTTTTGAGATAATTATTGGTTATTATATGATATGCTGGAAATTAAAAGGGATGAGATAAAATTGATGTTAAATTATGTTATGGTTATTTTTAATGATTTTATCCTTTTATGGGTAATGATTTGAGAATTATATAGTTTTGGAAAAATGACAACACGCAGACCGTGTGACTACCCGTCACGTCGGACAAAGCTGCGGGAATCGAACCCACAACCAAAGTGCGACTGGTATTTATCACCTACCACTGGACTACATGAAGTCCCTGGTTACTTTGATTGATTCTTTTTAGTTATATGATTTTATGAATTATGAGTAAGTTGATTTTGGGTTCTTTATGAAAATGATTAATCTATCATGGAGGATATGTGATTAGGTTAATTAATTGTCAATAAGAGACTTTAGGAGCAACTGATGTTGTTTGGAGATAAATGTTACGATTTAACATGGAAGACTTTGTGACTAAATCCTTTAAATATTTGGGTTTCAATCTTAGATTGGTTTACTTTGAATAATTTTATGGACAAATTGTTTATCGGATGGTCCTCGTTGAACTTTGGGTTTTGTTGGACAAATTTTGGAGATTAAGCATAGATTTTCTTTTTAATGGGTTATCCTTTTTTGGATTATCTGACCTTGTACAAACCATTTTGGTTTTGGTTTTGGTTAAAGCCTAAAGACATGGGATGTATATAGTTCTCTTTGGTGGATTAGGTGATTCTCTAGTAGTTGATTATAGTACTCTTAATGCGAACTAGTCTCCCTAAATACTCGTCTTTTGGAAAAAAAAATATGAGTTTGATTATGGAATCTAGTAAAATTTTAAAGTCAACATGATAAGTGACTATGTTTCCTTATGAATAAATTCCTCAATAAAAAGTAACTTAAAAAAAATGTTGTCTATTAACTTTTCCTACTGGGGAATCGAATACCGTTTAACCCATCACAAGTTTGTGATTTTCTTTTGGTTAACTTTCTCCTAGACATGTTTACTATCACTCTCCCTCAAGAACAAGACCCTTTGCTTTTTCTTCCATGTCCATGTTTTTCTACATATGGGTTAACTCGGGTGACCTCTGTACATATATTCCTTTATTTTGAAGTGATTTTTTTACCGACTCTTGTTCCGATGTGGGACTTTCAAGGATGTTTCCAAGCTCAATTTTAAAAATTGCGAGGACGCAATTCCCAAAAAGGGGGAAAGGATGTAACACCCCAGGTAAATAAAAAATATGACATTTTCATATTTATCTATATTTGAGAATACAATATTAATATGACTTTAAAGGGGACGCTATGCTCGATGGCGTACCCAACACGCAACTATGAGTTTCATGGGAATCTTACGTTGCACTCTAATAATAAAATAATATTATTTTAAATGGTTGTTAACATGCAGTCGTTGTATTGGTGGGAATGTATAGAAATAACTAAAATATGATTATATATGTTTTTAAATGTTTTTACATTTATCCAATAAAAGATAAAGGCATAAAATACGGAAAGAATTCAATTTTAGGCGTATATGCCCTACTTTTCACTAAAGGTTCACTTATTGCCTTTTGATGGAGAACCATCATTAAATATAGTTTTGTTCACTCTTATACATCCTTTTGGACCAAATAAAACTCTTCTTAAGAATTGGGACATCAAAATTTACTTTGTGTAAATTTTTGGTATCTTTCTGATAAAGTTCATTTTTTAATGAATAGTGTAAAATGTTGTATTTTAATTCAAAACCTCTTTTTAATCTAATTTATTTATATGATTAGATTACCTTTTGAATTGTTTTTAAAGTGAAATTAGAATATATTTTTACCCTTAAATATAATAGTGGTCGTTGGAATTAATTTCACTTTGAAATCAGACTTAAACTAGTGTCAATCTTTTGATACTTATTGTTTCATAAAAACACGCTATTTGCTCTGACAGCGGGAATTAATTATTAAATTAATTAATGTGAATTATATGTTTTAAATTTTGTAAAATAGACTTCATTATTTAATTCAGAATATCAAATATATCTTAGGGTAAATATTTGGTATATTTCTGAAAAACATCAATTTTTGATGAATAGTGAAACCACCAAGTGGTACTTATAAAAACTGATTTTTCAGTTTAAATGAATTTTTTTTATCTTTTTGTTTTGAATTTAAAAAATATGACATACATGGTTATCATTAAGAAGTAAAATGTGGTTCAATGGGATAAAAATAATTTTTTGCTGAATAGTAACTTATTAAGTGTTTAATCGCGATTAGATGTAATTAGTGTAGTTTAAGGTAAAAATAATGTTTTAATAATATTAAATGAACTTTACACATGTAATAACCTCATTGGATGTGTCATGGCCGACCAAGACAACCCATGGGTCAACTTGGGGACCCCATTAAGCCACTTTGGTTGGAAAATGACATTAATATCCTTTTATTTAAAGTTAAAGTAAAAATGAGACAAACATGAAATGTTTTACTAAAACAATTTTTACATGGGGTTATAAAAGTCAGAGTGTTGACTATAAATATTAATTGGCAAGATAAAACTATTTCCTACATCATAGTATTTTTTTATAAATTTTAGACATTAAATAAATTAAATTATTTATGACATCATGATGATGCAGTGATGACCTCATTATTTAACGATTTAAATAAAATGGGAAGATAATGTAATATATAAGACCTAAACATGTCCAAAACCTATTGGATGAGTGGATTTCAAACCCTTATAACCTTATCCACGAAACAAATCAATGTGGGACCTCTTAAATCTGAATACCATTTTAAAATAAAGTGACTTTTCTTTACCTTCCAAGAGTGCCCCTCCTCTCCTCTTATAAAAGGCCCCCACCTCTACCTCGTTACCCACACTACCAAAGCCTTTGGCTCAGCCAACCTCTTCCCATTTTGTCTCTTCACTTCCCTCTATTACTCCTTGAAGCCTCACATTGGGCAGAAGTCTTCCCAAGGAATCCTTTGAGCTCAAACCAAAGGGAGTTACCCAATTTTAAGGTAATGTCTTCACTTGAGTCCTTTTGTTTTATTTTGCTTCTCCAACCCCCTAAACTTTTTTTATTCATTTCATGTGTAAAAAATCCAGTATCCTCAATATACTATGATGTTGTTATAAGAAGTATTCGAGCTACACTTTCACACACCTACATCTAATCGTTAAAGAACATACTATTTCCGTGGATGGCGAATTTTGGCCTCCCAAAATGATGATTATTCAACATTATTTTAACACCTTCAAAGATGGACATTAAGATGAAACTATATTTATATATGATATATAATATGTTTATGTTTTCCTTAATCTTCTTTATTTTTCATTTTGGTCATACCTTTATGGTTTCCATTATGTGTAAACGCGATATCTTTATTTAAGGAAGTGCGGACTACCGCCCCCTCAAAGTGATGTGATTCGTTAATGCCATATGTGGGACGTATAAAGGATGGATTTATAGTTATTATATATGATGTTATACTGGAATTATAATATAACTCTATATCATTATTATTCCATTCCAATAAAATATGAAATAGAAATGAAAATAGCGTTCATGCGTACGTACGGCTTACCGTCTCCATGAACGGTGCATTTCATTTCATATCCCCAAATGTAATGTACTATTATAAGTACATGTATATAATGTATATATATGATGAATGATACATCTAAATTATGAATATAATTCTGGAATTAAAATATACTTACCTTTCATTTAGTTTTAATTCAATTAATATGACATAGAAATGAAAGTAGTGTTCATGCGTACGTACGGCTTACCGTATCCATGAACGGTGCATTTCATTTCATACCTCTAAATGATTATGTAATATTATAAATACATGTATATTCTGGATATATATGATATATATGATATCAAAATCATGAATATAATTCTGGATATTATGAACATTTGACCACACGAACAACATGTAATTGTAAGAAGTCCACTTTCGACTTAAGAACCAAATATCGACAAAACAAACATTATTAGCTTAAATTATTACATAATGTTTATAACATGGAAATAAGTGATCTAAAAAGAATAATTAACTATAAAAATTTTCATAATAAAGTGGGAATTAACTCAAGTTTATTATTCAAGACGTTAAAGAACGATCGAGTCAAGTCGGTCCCGAGTTAAGGGATCCTACTCCTCTCTTTCTTTTTAGGTACACTCTTTTATGTCATTCCTTCTAAGCTCATATTTCTTGTTATTGGGATGTTATTTTATACTACTCTAACTGTAATTTTTATGATCATATGATGAGAGACCATATTCTCTCTCATCGATCCATTTTGGTAGTTTTGAGTGGCGCCGTTAGGCAACCGAATTTTCGTAAGAGATCTAACCTCTCTCTTTCTCTTTAAGTACTCTCCTTTATGTCACTTCTTTTAAGATCCTCTTTGTTGTTATGGGGGATGTTCTTTTATATTCCTCTTTCTATAAATTTTATTGTAATGTGATGAGATACCCTATTTTATCTCATCATTCCATTTTTCGAAGTTTTAAGTGGCACCGTTAGGCTGCCGAGTTTTCGTAAGGGATTTTTCATCTCACTTTTATTCCCGTGAGATTTATGCTACATTTGCCACAATTTCATTTGAGTGGTGTATGTACTGACCATTATTTTACTCATTGTGTAATATTCATTCATTTATGAGTATTCACATCAATGTTGTATTTCCCTTCTTTCACGGGGCGTATGTTTCGAAAGATACCCATGTCGGTAAAGGAACATTTCACCCTCCTCTTTTTAAAAGACTTATTTTGTTATGTCTTTTAATTCACATAATATTATTTTAGGATATGTTATTATATATCCTTATTGATGTAAATTTTATGTCCAAGTGATGAGATCCCCTTTTTATCTCTCATCAACTCTTTCTCTGAATTTTGATGTGACGCCGTTAGACTGTCTAATGTTTGCAAGGGAACTTCTTAACCCAATTTCGATTCTTTGGGATAAACTTGTACACCTTGAATATGTCGTTCTATGATTATGTGTGAATGTTCTCTGATTGTTTTACAATTAATACCCACTTATATTTCGTGTATTCGTTTGTCACATATAGTTATGTAATTGATTTATCCTTAATCCAAGGATACCGTCTTTGTATGGGGCTTCGTCTCAATCTCCTTTCATTGAGGCATATTTTGTTTTATACACAACCTTCTTTTATATGGTGTATAAACCCCTTTGACTTTTACGTTTATTCAAAATGAATCTTTTTTATACGAAGCGTTTACTAAACGACAAAAGGGAATGTTTTGTCGTACGTATGCAGCGACAATGACTTTTCTGCCGCCGTGACCATTATTTGAGTTTCGGCTTCCTCTACTAGCCATACCTTCTTTTTAAAAGAAAAATAAATACCATGTTTTACTTTTCTTTTATTTTGATATTGAAATTGGTTTTCATAATGTTTTTATATCAATGTGTTGTATTGATATCTTGTGATTGAAAGGTGGAAATGTTATGTTTCCTTTCTGCATGTTTTACGTGATACGATTATGTTGAGGTTCTTGGGAATTTTTATGAAGATGGGTGGTTCCGTGATAAACTAAGGGTGGGTGAGCCCGATATAGCTCTCCAATGCATTGGGTAACGCGAAGGAGTGAAACGTTAAGGTTTCTCTGAAGAGATTTAGGGAATATACTGTGATGGGTATTCCAAACGTAACCAAGAGGGTTACTCCCTACGTAAGAATGTTATGAATGCCTCAAGTTACCTTTATGTATTATGATTTCTATGATTTATTCACGATTTGATGAGTTATGTTAAAGTGCCTATGTTTTATGGGTAAAGTATGATTTCATTCTTATGTATATATGAACTCGTGTTTCCTTTCCATATTTTTATAACCCTTAATGAGCTTTTTATGCTCATCCAATGTTTTTGAAATGTTTTTCACAGGTTAAGGGAAAGGTACATGATGTGATGATTGTGTCAAGGATGTGTCAAGAAAGAATCCATGTTTTATTTTAAATATGTTTCCGTTGATGGGAATAATGAACACTATCTTTTATGTAACCAATTTGCTTAAATGTGGAATGTAATGCAAGTTTCGTGATCTAATTCACTAAAACTATAAACCTGAAAAGATACTCAATGCATAATCTTGTAATAACTCACGATTAAGTATGGTTTAAGGCCGGGGCCTTATAGGGGTCACCTCTTATTTATAGACTTTTGTTAACATAAGTGTAAAACACTAATATTCACAGAAAAAACATCTTCATGCAGGTGAAAAGTATTTCACACAACATCATATATGCGCAATTTCATTAATTTTTTTGGGTGTTTCATTATTTTTCCATTTTTCTCCATTAAAATCTCAAAACACCCCTTCCAAATAAAATATAAAAAACATTCCATATTTTATGCAAACTCAATCTTTCATAAAGCCTCATTTTTCACACACTTTGCCCAATTTATCGAGCACTCAATTGATTTTCCAAATTTTGATGTACAAATACTGAAACCTCAATTGTGTGAAACAAATCAAACCTCCTTAAATTTATAAAAAAAATATCTACCAAAAACACATGTCTTTATCGTCTTTTTTGAGGATCAAAGATTTGGAAAATACTGGTGAACAATGCCACCTTAAAAATATGATTCATCTATAACCTTCATGCTTAAATTTCTACAATATAGATTATTCAAAAAATCTTATTTTTCATCACAAAATCCACTGTCATTATATATATCCTTCAATTGATTATCTTTAGCATCATCATAATTTCCATGGAATATATTATAAATTCCCTATCTTCAACCAGCATATTCCCTTCTAATAAAAACTGTATATGACTGCAATCACCAATAATCCCCCTTTCCCCATATGGATTGAATCATAAGTTGTCTTATTTTATTATATTTGTAAAATATAAATAAGGATAGAATCATCTGATATAGATACAATGTCAAATTCCTGGCCATATCAGACTTCCATGCCCCTCCACACTCTCTCTTCTTCTTCGACCACTACTCTATACATCATAAAAATCATATGATTCTATTAGTCAATTAAGATATTTCATGACTCTATTTTAAAAGTGAGATGTTTCATGATCACTTTATAACATGAAGCCCTTCATCTATTTATTCATTTTGATCTTTATTGACAACTATTGAAAACAAATACGACCTTATACACAATGTGTTTACAAAAGATATAGAGATTAGAAAAGTATTTAACATTATTTTCTACATTAATGGGAATTATATGAGATATAAATATGAGCTAATTAAAAAATAAACAATTTGGAATTGGGTTTCCTAACCATTCGTGGTAGAAATATTAAAAAATCCATGATTATCTACACCCATTTTTATACTAGAATCTATAAATGCTATAATATACCAGATAGTCATTGATGCTCAACCATGAAATGCTAGCAGGTTAAACATCTCAAGGAAAACTCTTCCCAAAATATATACATTATAACGCATTAATAATATGATTTCAACACATTATAAATTTTAGGAATTCCATGATGGAAAACACATCTCATATGGTCGTGTATAGAAGAATATTTTCCATTTCAGAAAAATGAATTACCATTTGATCTCTAATACATAAAAATGAACCCCTATACATAATTCATCCCTCAATTTTCTCCCAAACATTATGTTTTAACTACATGGAAATACATTCAGGATAATATGTTTGAGCGTTGATGATTTGTTAAACCAAATCAAGAATAATGAAAAACAAAAATAAAACTACAGCATTACATTAATTAGAACAATACATATATTTATAAAATGTGAATGAAATATGTTTACATTGATATTGATCGTTATTTTCTATCTGAGAACATCACCCTATACTTAAGGAATCTTCTACAAAATTTTCATTCCATAGCGCATAAAACAAGTCAAACTGAATTTTTTTTGATATTATATACATCTTAATTTCATTAGATTCAAATATCTATTTGATAAAATAGGATTCAAAAATTTATGGCCCATATAAAAAAAATATGTCTCATGAAAATGATTGTGATCTATATTATAAATTAATAGACTACTATAAATAACCCCAAATTATGTGTTAGTTATTTTTTCCAATAACCCTTAACACTTATGATCCAAAAATAGTAACTTGATTTCTCTATAGGAGAACACATCCCAACAAAGAAATTGATTCATCATAATATACTACATATACCTATCCATATTATATAAATTTAAGGATGGGTTAAAATGTAATTCTAACATTATGTTCTAGAAAATAATTTTTGGAATTCATTATTCTATTTTAAAGGAACATCCTTCCCTATCAAATCTATCATCGTTGAGGCCAAAAATTAAAAAATATATTAAAACAATATGTAGTTTCCTACTAATACAATGAATATATCTATCTCAAAGTCATTATTTGGTTGTTTCCAATAAATAACATACTCTAAAATTTTAGATAAACAAAACAACTTTTTTTATAAATTATATGGCCATCAAAACACACAGGTTATGTCATGAAATAATACATTGATAACACATAATAATGGAAATTCTCATGAATGATACCCAAAACAATTTACAAGTGTTTATCATGATCTTATTTTTCCCTATAATATAGCAGAATGTCATCAGAAAATACAAGCACAATAGAAACCATATATCGTTGAATGATTGGAATCATGAATTCAAGAATGATGGATAGTGAATTTGTAAGAATAAAACTAAAGACCACTTATTCGAAATGAAAATATCTATTTATGGAATATTTCTTCAAAATATCATCCATCAAAACTCGATGTTAGAGATATACTAAATGAATGTGTGTTTTAGATAACTATTTGTCTATCATAAATTGATCAAATGGGTCATTGATTTGAAGAATATATTAATGAATCTATATCCTTACATGGTTGTGATTATGATAATCCATAGATTCACTATGATTTTTATCCCCCTTCTTCATGAAAATATCTTATACTTCCAAGAGATATGTTCTCAGTCAAATTAACCATTTAGTTTGCTACACTTTAAAATTAACATCTAATACATTGGGTTCCATCCTATAAGATGGTTGTACAATCGAACCAGTCTATAGTAGGATATCAATTGTAAAATCTACATCTCTATTATGTTGAAACATGATAAATTATCTAGAAATATTATAAGAATATTATTAATTTTGAGTGAATGATAACTATTTTTTCTCCTTTATAGTTTTTGATGTCAGTGAAACCAAATAATAATATATAATTCTAAAAATTTGTACTATAAGTCCAACTCTACCAACCTTTATATCCCAATATTCAATGAAGAGAATCATGATACCATTAAATGATCTGAATATAACCTATTTTGAACACTAGTCAGTGTGAAATTTGAATGAATTCAACCAATCCACACCAAAATAATAATAATAGGAATCCATATCTAGAAAATTAAAATTTTAAATAAAATCATCCCCATTGGTAGTTGTAGAACAAGATTTATAGACAAGGGCTCAACCCTATCCTTGGACAAGAGGATTTTGATGCTTCCAAATATAAGGCATCATATTAATATGAAAAAACACATGATTAACAACATGAGAGGCAATGATTTTTGGAGATGAAGCTATATAAAAAAAAGATTTCGTAATGGTAAAATTCTAAAGAATAATACATCTAACGAATGATGGAATGGATTGATCATTTGGGAACACTTCTATAGATCCATATAATTTGTTACTCACTATGATTTTATCTTTATTATAGTCTAGGTATTTCATTGGTCGACAAGTCATATAGTTATTAGAATCACCATGGAAGGATTATTCCAGATGAATATAATTATTATTCCTCAATCATCTCATCAAATAATAGTTTTTTTGAAACATTAGACGTTTCTTAATCACCCAAACATGATGAAATGTGACAATAGAACTAAATATTTCCCAAATGATTACAATTATGAAAATATCATAGTGGTGTCTTAGAATCTCATTTCATATGCTTAAAATAAAAACCTTGTAAACATCAAAGACTTATTTTTTGTCAAGTAGGAATTTATATTTATCCCAAGGTTTTATTTTGAGATATCCCATAACATTGAATATAGGATCCCCTCTTTCAGTAATTCCTAGTGTTAATGATACCACTTATGTATAAATAAACACACTCCCTGCAATAGTATTTAATTAGATATAACTTTATACCAAATTATTCTTATTGAATATTTCCGTAGAGTCCAAAATACATGTTTATTCTACAATGATAATATATTCATAATGAAAATAAATATACAATAAAAAACTAAATAGTTCTATTCTACGAAACCTATGATAGACCCCCAAATATACCTCCTTAAACTCTATATTATAAGGATAGTAATGGTACATAAAGAAATTATAGAAAAATAATCATAATTGAAATTTTACTATTGACAATAATAGGGTATCAATTTGGTCAGAACATTTGGTCGTATTATACTAACTCCATCAAGGGTATGGTCACTAGGCCATCATGCCAATTGGGTCAGTCACTGAGACATTCATTCCCCTGACACGCATCGTTAGGTCATAACCTATGGTTTTTATTTCCCATACCCAGTTCTCAAGTAAAACATTTATTTCATCTACAAGAATTCACACTCTCCATCTAAGGGAGGGAAATCACATGATGTTCCACCTCTCTTATGTACCAAACACAACATCAAAGGATAGGGAATCATACATCATATGGTATTCATAAAAATAGGATATAATATATTTTAAATAAAAATAATTTTTGAATACATAAAAACATGTGATCATAATCATACATGGAAACAATATAATCTACAAATACTCATTGAATCAAATATCATAATAGGTCTCTCTGTTAACACCCACATATAAGAAACCATAATCAAGCATGATCATAAATTATACCAAAACAACAATTATATAATGTAAATGTGTATAATCAAAATCCAAATATATTAAAGAACATCATACCTCAATGTAGTTTATATTAACAGAAATGATAAACCACTATGTGTGGTTCAACAGATCAATTGAATATTGAATAGTCATTAACCCCACCTTGTGGGCCTTATTGTCAAAGTTGTCGGTACATCAACATTCATGATTTTTTAATGTATCCTAGAACCAAAACCATATAATTTATTTCAACTAAAAATACAATATTATATGGTATGATACTTTTTCCATAATGGATAATTCCCGAATTATCATTTTAGGTCAATTCATGTGCTCACAATACTCTACTCATGAATAAGTGTAAACCAAATAATTATCCTATGACAATTTTCATAATTAAATATTGACAATTTTTCATATACTATCATTTTATAATAAAATAATATTATATTTTAATAAAAAATATAATTATATATTTATTAACAAAAGTAATCATCTTTATATATTTTTAAAAATTATCCATTGAAAAATAAAATAATTTATCATTTGGAAATTTTAATAAATTATATCTTGATAATTCCATGATATAATCATATTTGAAAAATAATATTTAGATAATTGTTATAGATTACATACTTTTAATAAACTAGCTTAAATATCTTTTTATAATTTATTATAATTATCCATGTTAATTAAGAAGTAATTATCAATTTATAATCATTATATATATTTATATAATTCACAATTTTATCATTCGATAATTTTCTAATATTTTTAATATCAAGAAATTTTTGTTTGGAAACTTTACAAATTATCCAAGGATATTATAGGTCAATCATTATATTTATGTTCTTAAATTCTAGAATTGTATATGTAAAAAAATACATAATAAAAAATAACAATAAAATAAAGTATAACATACCCTATTCCACCTTTCGTAGTACCCGATAGGAAAGAATAAAAATTCCCTCTCATTCCTATATCTAGAATAAAAAAAAACAAAATATCTATTCCAATCATCTCCAAGGGGATTTTGGGTATCTCAGACTATACAATATTATCAAAAAAGGAATAATTGATTATTTCTCTATTTGAAAATATAAAAATGTGTACCCAATTTTTCAATTTCTAAAAAAAATAAATACTACATTCCACTAATTTTTTTTGGAAATGTGTTTTATTTCAACCATTTAATGAATTGATAATTTTAATATGGAAAAACAACTAATGATGTCAATGGTAATGAATTTTTATGGCCACAAAATGATGAACCTCATGAGAAAAAGATGAGAAAAATTGATTTTTGGAACAAAAATTATAATTGAAATATTAACAAAATTACAATCACATGAAATTTAAACAAACACCCAATTCACACAAAAATTTATGTCATGCCTATGGTTAAACCAATAATCTAATCCAAACATATGTATCAAATTTATCATAGATGATTTCATTTGTGAGATGTTCATTTATTTATGGAAAAATCACATGTGCATATCATAATACATTTTACCTCCTGTGAAATATATCTGATCACCTAATGTAGAATATAGTTATATCATTAAAAGGGTAAATCGTTCTTTTTAGATTTAATGGTTTTCATGAATTTCACATTCGATACAACATTCAATCTATATTACACTATTTGAATTACTTTTATGAGCCATACAATATATTTTAAATATTATTATTATATCATTATTGAGGTTCCATAGGCCCCAAAATCTCACTTGGACTCAATGCATAACTAGAAAAATATTCTATAGAATATTAAAATATGTTATGTGGTATTTTAACATTATATGATGTTACATACAATGAAATAATTTATAAGATTATTTTGTTGATAAATTTAATTTTTTATATGAAGAAACTATTAAAAAATTAATAATGGGCGTTTTTTTATCATAAAAATATATGATACTACAATTCTCCCTTATTATTAACTTATCATCACTATGATGTATCTATTTCGGTCTTGATCAAACTACTCAGGTAGCTAAACTCAAATATCAAACTCACACTCCCATGACTCAACCTAGATCATTATATTCTTCCATAGAATCTAGAAACGATTCATCGTCTTACTTTTTAGGCCCTTATCACTCTATTTCATTAAATGTACCAGACACTCCTCATAACATGAATCATGTTCCTGCTCAACATTCTCAGAGTTTATTACATATATAAATTAGGTACATACCTCTGAATCGTAGACACATGAATCACATTTTTCATAACTCGATGATTTGGGGGAAAACCCAAATGCTAATCCACTATCCCTCTCTATTCAATTATCATGAATGGTCCCAAAAACAATGGTTCTAAGATGTTTTTCTTCCACAAATTTAGGTGTCCTAATTATGATTTTACACTCAAGAAATCCTAATCTCCCATAAAAAACTATTAAATTTTACCATATATAATATAAATATTATATTTTCATTCTATTAATTGTGGTCAACCTCTTAAAAAGTTGATGAACTCTCTTACAGGCCTCCGAAACAAAACTGTGGCCCCCATAACTACTACCACACTGGCCTTATTCCAGCAATGTGATGATCAATATTTTCACTCACAAAGACACACATAAGGTTCCATCTAAATTTATATTTTGTAATTTTAGTGGTAAGTGAGCTCACCCAATCCTAGATAATCCTTACATGCTCAATAAATGTCTTGAAATCAAGCTTCATCCATACCTTCAAATATGCATATCATCTGCTCATACTCTGTATTTTTTTATGATGGAATGAAAAATCATCATAAACTGAGTTCTTAGGGCCTTTTGTAATACCTACAACAAAAACAATAACATAAAAATATCCTATCTATCTAAAAAAATTATCATTGAATTGTCACATATGCAAATGATCTCATCTATTTAGATATTTCTCAAATCGTCCAATGAGTGGGTCTCTTGGATCTATAAAAAGTGGGCAATATTTTTTAACTTATCAACAATCTCTGAAACTAAATCATTAAATCGTTGTTTCTAGGGTAAACTAATAAGAAATTCAATTATTATATCCTCCCACTACTACATGGAAATGTGAAATGGAAGGAAAAAACCACAATGATTATGGTCCATGACATTTAATTATGATAGGTAAGGCAATAGATCACAACCCCAATGATATCCATATTTATTCATGGAAAATAAAACTATCTATTAAAGTTGTGGTACATTATATTCTCACTATGATGTACATTCCATCTTGAGGTATAAAAATGTATCATTATATATAATATTATACATATAGGTACTACTACTATCCAATGTTCCATGATCACTTTATCATCGCCCAAGGTCCACCTAGGAATCAATTTGCCTCAATGTAGAAGTTCCTTCATCATTTCACATGTTAATTTGGACTCTTAACTATATATAACTATTTTAAATGTGGGTATGAGATAACTAATGAGAAATAAATTAAAAACAATCCCCAATCCTTAAAAGTATTCATCCTATTGTCTTCAAATAAGATCATTAAGCACCATTACTCCTCTAAAGGCCTCCCACCATACTCTGCCTCTACATGAGACTTACTTCTTAGATAATATACAATGATGTTACAAATCCTAGGTGGAGAAAAAATATTAATATAAATTTTTTACATATACTCAACCCAACACCACTTAATTGGTTTTACATCAATCTTCATAATGATGTAGTGAAGTATATTGGTGTCCCTGTAAAAAATATCTATCCCCAAATTGATAATGACACTATCACTTTAGAGTATCAATAAAAACATCCATATCATAATCATGAGAAGGGTTGTTTTACTCATGTTTTTATTAAAAAATTGTCCCATACTCTATTTCATACACTTTCAACATCATCACCACTCATAGAAAAATTCATCATTGATCACAGTACATGTCATAAATAATTTAGTGTATGGGAGTCTCTCTAAAAGTGCTCCCATCATCCTTCTATTTATCTAAATGAAGCCTTATTCACATAGTTACAAACATTGATAAATAATTCCATTTATTTTCATTTCCATCAGGGGTTCTAATATTGAAGATAAATATTGTATAAACAATATGTAATACCCTATAAGGCTAAAAAGATCATGATTATGAACAAGTTATGGGGAAATTTATGGGATACAAATGCCACTATATTCTTATGATCTATGGAAATACCTATCTCAAAAATATATGTCCTAATAATTTATCCACACATATAGAAAATTACCCTTCAATTGCATAGAATTTTGCTGATGTTCATAATAAAAACTCATGGATATCATGACTTGCCTCACATGATGCGATAGTTTCAACGTGTAGATGAGTATTTACTGAATGAATACTACAATAAATGAGCCAATATATGGGTTAATGATCTTTTTAATGAGGTAAATGATCAATAATTGTTTTTTAGCCCGACAGATATCACCAATTACTCATACATCCCTTAACTTCTACAAAATTATGTTTTCACAATATCCTCTATTCGAACAAGTAATTGGTGATAGCCTTATCAAATAAAAATCATGTATAACAATGAGGATACCCAAAAATAATCCATATGATCATTGATCCTAGATATGTGATATATATTCTTCACTTACACATGTTTTATCTTCTAGTAATCAACTCATTGTCAATGAGTAGAATTTACTTTCTTGGTGAAAACCCCAGGTTCACCCCATGGTGAAATACATTGCCTAATAAGTCATTTACACTCCATGTAATCCAAAGACACATTGATATTTATATATTAGTTAGTTCCATAATATAAAAATTTATCATAATTTACTTTTCACCCGGAATGTGATCAATATCAGCTTAACATTCCAACTTTTTAGGGTTTCTACTAAGTCTATGGTTCCCAAAATATTTTTAACCCAATATTCATAATTACATGGGCAATCAGTGTACAAGTGGGGTAAATAATGTTTGAGTGAATTTATATCTTATATGGGTATAGTTTTAAACTAATATTCATTAGAATGGAACTATGAGAAATACATCAGATTGAAGCAACCATAATGTCTATACCACAAAGCAGGTACAAGATCAATCTCAATTAAAATCTTTAATATATCCAGTAGTAATATACAAACCTCATACCTTGAAAGTATATATTCTAACGTACTTACCATGTATTAATATATTATTACATCAAGGTGATACCTCATGTAACATAATTGAAAAACTCTAGAACATAAACAGTGTCATTATGTTATGACCTAATATGTCTATTTCACCACACAAGGTTACCCTAAGAGGCTACCCATAAACCAAGGTATACCCCTCCTAGAATTTAACATGGTCTATGTCCCTACATGTCAGGCATATGAATCATATATATTCTAACACAAAAACATTGTATTTTCATCTAATTAATGCCAATAGTGTTATATCACAATTGTAAGTCAACACATATATATATATCATACAATGATAAACTATCTCAAAAAGATATCACAAATCATTGAATTTAAATAAATAACTATTATTCATCACAAAGCAGGTGTATATATATATATGTAGGTGAACCTATGTCCATTTCCCTGATGTATAAACATACCTAAAATATCATAACTCACATATCAACACAATTTTCATCACTATATATGAATTTAATCAACAGTAATGGAAAAAAATAAGTTCACCAACTTTATATAAACTATGAGGACCAATAGTAGTGTGGGCTAAGAACTGTAATAATTCCTAGGTATGAGTCCCATCTATCCCATATCATGTTAATATTGTCCAGACCCCTATAAAAAGAAAAAAATGTTAGAGAATCATAATTCACTAATATAATATTTCATCATCTCAACCTGAGACCCTAGGTTAAATATGGAGGGTCGTATGACCTCATGCGTTCTTCCATATATACATGAGGCTTCTGACTAGCAGCAGGGTTTTTTTATCCATCAGTGGGTAGATTGTATCTATATAATCATTTAATATGATTAATAATAAATAAAAACCAATATAATAACTGATCAGGGTAAATGTTTTGAAAATAAATAAATGGGATACAAATCATATAAATAAAATATCTTCAAAAAATGGGATGTCTATCTAGTGTAATAAGTATAAGGAAATAAATAAATAAATATCACTATATAAGTCCTTCCATGTCTATCCCAGTAACATCCTACCCCACCACATTGTCTTGAGAAGTGGTTATGGTGTTTTTAGTCATTAGGTGAAATCCCTAGGACACCAAAAGATATTAATAAATGACAATGTACTCAAGAACTTTTTTTTATGATTATCCATTATAAAAATTATACCACTAGAAAAAATAAAAAATAATCATCGAGTCTTGTATATAATTAATGATTATGTAGAAATAATCAAAACCTAAATAACATTAAAAAATATTATAGTATAATAAAATAAATAATACATAATCGAAAAGATCTAAGATAATATACTACAGAAAAAAATAAAGTGCAATAAAAGAATGAAATACCCAACCCACTCCAAGATTCAACTCCATATTCTATGCCCATGGTATCATGAAGCATCACTAAAGAACTATGATACCTTTCCTTTACCTATATATAGAAAAAATACATATGAAAATGAAAATAAATTCCAATGTATTTGGTTATTCTAAAATCAATTTGATTTCCCCAAAAACATCTCAAATAATTTTATTAGGACATGAACTATTAATAATATTATATATGAAATAGTTCGAAATGATGTTGATATATTTTATATCAAAATAATAAATAATTTCAAAGGAAAACGTTTTTAAATCCTTAAAACGATTATCAATAATTAGGAATACCCATAACCGTGTCTCAATAAACACACAAACAAATGAATATATGGTTGAATCATCAATATTCATGAGAGGTGACTTATTGATCAACCATGTCATCACAAGGTGACCAATACATTGTTCCCAAATGGAACATTTTCCTTCCAAAGGGTCACACCTAAGAATTAACCCACACAAACCATTTATTCCAAATTTCAAGAATAGTTATTACAAAACACAATTATTTTTAAATGAATAACAATAAATAATTTACATGTTTCAATATAAAAACATAAATTTAGAATAATAATTTTATAACTATCATGAAAGATAATTTTCCATGTAACCATTACATTTACATAATTTCCAAGAAATAACTGAAAATAGGATTCCATTAGAAACCCACACATATTTCACAACAATTTCATAAAATTCATTTATTGAAAAATAATCATTTTAGTACTCTATCCTGTGGGTATGATATATAATCTTCACACTTCACATTTTTTGGAAAAACTGTTGAAAAACACTATATTTCTCTAAATATGACCACATTGTTCCTTCCCATTAATTGTTTCAAGTATATCCCATTATGATTCCCATCAATAAACATAGATATATCCTCTATAGTTTTGATCTATGTTTTTTAGAGAGTATAAAAAATGATCCAAGAAGAAATATGTATAACGATGACATATTGATGATTTGGAATCATTAATGCACATTGAGTCCCCTATGAATAACTTCTGAATCAAAATGAAAATTATACCAAGCCACATGAGCAACAGAAATTTGAAATCTAGAGAGAATATAGAATTAATGAGGCTTACATGACTTAATTTATTCAAGATCCATAATTATTAGGGTTCTAACTATATGTTGTAGGGTTTTAATGCATTGTTTGGCAACCAATGCACTAATCACACGGTTCAATAGCCTTAAACCCAATTTTAAAAAGTTAAATTTCATAGTTTGAGAAAATATGTGCCTCCCATTATTTTCCTCAATTACAAAGTGTACAGTTTGTATTTTTCATCACCATGGATTGGCTGAAAGAAGTGCCACTCATGGTCCTACCTAGTGTGTACCAAATCATCATTCATTGTTATCTAGTGGTGGTGTGTGGTTTTAAATAACTTTCACGAAACTATGCTCCTATATAAAATACATTTAATAATACTAAAACCATCAAAAAACACATTAAACCCAACCCATTCATCATCTAATATCAAGGTACATGAAAAGGTGCAATGTTATAGAAACTGAAGAGTTTATATTCTTCTCATCATTGGTCATTACCTCCATGAAATTTAAAAACTAGTGTTGTAGAGTAAGAGTTTAGTCGCAGTATAGAATATTGGGTTCGTATCTGACTTGACCCATTAGATATTTCCTAATCCTTCAACAATAAATCTATTCATAGAAAAATTCATGATGCATTATAGTATATTTTATAAAGAATTTAGGTTTTGGGTGTGCCTGTAATGGACATTCAATCATCCTACTATACTGCTCAAGGAAACCTTCTTCACACAGGACCAATCATTAGAACATAATTAAATTAAGGAAATCTCGTCTCAAATGGTGGAATACAGAAAATGTCATTAAAAATGTTTGAAAATATGATATATAATCCATAAATATTCTCCCCTATAGAGATTTAATCCCCCAATGGTCTCCCCACCATTGAGTTTTCACATCATGGTATCAAATCCCAGATTTTACGTTTGAGGATTTTAATCATGGTCAACCAAATCTAAAATACTGAAAACTAGAAAAAAACTGCAACACTATAGTGATCTACATAACACTAATGCATATTAGTTAAGAATAATATAATATTATATTGATCTAAAGTCTCTTTATCCAACTAAGAATATTAATTTTTACAAAAGTAATATGTCACAACATTTCCTTTACCAGGTGTATATAATATGTTGAAGTGACAAATATTAAGATATTTATTATATCTTATTGTCCTTGGATAGAAATCTATTAGTGATAAAATCTACTTCATGTAATAATGTTATTATTAAAAATTAATTTTATCACCATATTGATTGTGACGCCATGTATTTAACTCATTGATTATTACAGCGAACACAAAATCATTCATTGGTTAGTTTTTCTCATGAACCCATAACATTTGTGACCTATAAGAAGCATCATTATTTCCCTAAATGAGAATTCATCCCAACCCATATCGTAATGCATCATAATAAAAAAATTAGCCCTATTTTTCTTCTATAAATCCTAGTATAGGTGTTTACATAAGTCTAACATCAATTTATGAAATGATTTCTCAGATTCTTCATTCCATTGGAACAGAAATTCCATCCTCATCAATGATGTCATCGGTGTGTCCATACATGAGAAATTATGTGCAAAAAAGTGTATTATATTACTAAGTCAATAAATCTATGTATGTTAAAGACATTAATGGGTTGATTTAAAGGGATACCATCATCTAAAATTTCTATTTCTACCTAATAAATATTCATGTAAATGACATGGAACTGAAAATGCATATATTGTATAAAAATATTCACACATTGATAACATTTCATAAAGATGATTCACCCAAAAGATACCGAAAACTATAGAAATTTTCATACCATGATCGAATTTTATATAACAATATAGAATAATTTCATGGAAACACACCCATAATTGAATTTAGATAATTATGAAATATTTGATTCATAAATTCTAAAAGGAATTTAGTGCATTTATATCGACAAAAGGAATAACCAAATATTCGTAGTGTCCATATATTCTATTAAAAGCTATGGTCAAAATATCATCCTTATAAACATTCTATTAGTCATATAACAAATGTTAGTATATTTTAGGGAACCACTTGTCTCCCGTAAATCGATAAAATTGGTCATTGATTCATGGTAGAGAATAATAATTATTTATCATAACAGGGTTATTATTTTGAAAATTGACACAAGGTCTAAGAGATTAATCCACCTTTTTCATGAAAATGTCCTATTATATACATAAATATGTGATATATAATGTTAACCATATAATTTCTAGCCCCTAAAATATAACATTCAATTCCTTCAATTTATTTGGTTCCATTCTATAGAATATTAGTGGAATTGAACTATTCCTTAATAAGAGATTAATTTTAAAATCTAGTATTATTTTTGGTGAAATCCATGATAAATTTATAAGAAAGAGATTTGAAAATTGGTCAATGATGATTAAAATGAAATATTTTTTATCTCATCTATATATTCAAAAGTTATCATTATGAAGTAGTAAGATATAATTCCAACCAGTAGTTCCAAAATTATTGCATGACCTAACTTTACATCAAAATCCCCTCTAATGAGATGTGTGATTCCATTAAGAGATGTATAATTAACATATTTGGAATAATAGTTGATGTGAGACTCAAAATATTTCAACCAATACATACACATTAATAAATTTACAGACATCTATATCAAGAAAATATATATTACAGACAAACTAAATCCCATTGATAGTTGTAGATCATGATTTACACAAAATAACTCAAAAATGTATTTATCAAAGATGCATTTCGATATTTAAGAAATCAAATCAACATGTAAACCCATATGATTGAAACAAGAGAGGTAATGAATGAGTGGGACCCACCAATATCAAAAAAAATATTTCATAAGTGTAGAATTCATAATAATTGTACCTCTCACCATCAAATGACCAGACTGATCATCTATAATCACTTTCTTAAGAACCATAAGATTTGTTATATGTTGTGATTTTATCATTATTACCATGTTTATATTGCATAGGTTGTGGATTCATGGAGTTCCTAGAATCTCTATGGCTCTCCCAATTTTGATGAACATAATTATTTTTATTCACTCATCTCATTGAAGAATACAATGTTTGGAAACCATGAGACGTTCCTCTAGAAACCGAACATATAGAACTGAGGCAATAGCTCTAATGATGTTCCATATGATTACCATTGTGAAAAGATCTTGGTGATTACATACAAACATTCTTCATATTAAAAAAAAGAGAAACATTTGAAAATAACCTAACTCAATTTTTAGTTAAGGAGAAATTTAAACTAATCCAATGGTCTTATTATATGATATCTAAACACTATACATATATGTTTCCCTCTTTCATTTATTACGAACATTAGAGTTTCAAATTATTTCCAAAGAAATAAAATAGATCCATCTAATAGTATTTTTTTTGATATCCCTTTCTTCAATAGTCACACTATTTACTATTTCTAAAAAGTCTATAATATATGTTTATTTAGTTATAATAATAACTACATAAAGAACATAAACATACAATCTAAAATTGGGCAATTGTGTGCCATCAAAACTACCATAGACTCCCAAATGTTCTTATGTGGACACTATGCATGAAATCTTGTCTTGGTACGTCATAAAAAGAAAGGATCAATACCATGCTCATAACCCTCCACTCATAAATATGAATGAATTGAGTCGACTAAATCCCCTAGTAAATCATATCCCAACTCCATCATGGCTTAGTCTCTATGGCTATCATGAACCTCATGTTGGGACCCATGTCTATAATGTCATATATGTGATACCTCAGTTCAGACACCTAGTTCGTCATTCCCTTACATTTTTCAAAGGTCCATCTTTATTGTCATCACAAGCCACCACACACCCCACTAATGGATTCAAATCACATGATGGTTTACATATATCCCGAACCAAATGAAACATTTAAGGTAATGGTTATACACATCATATATAATATATAAAAGGCAGGGATAATATACCATCATGAGAATTTATTAAGTAATACAATAAAACATGTGATAATAATGGATGATGCCAAGAAATATAATCTTTCAATACTCTTGGGATAAAATTACTTACTAGGACTCACTATTTACAAAAACACCCACATGTGATCAGAATAAAGCATAGTCATTTAAAATAAAAACACAATAATAATATAATGTCAACATGTTTAAATGATCTCGAAGCATTTTCATTATTTCACTTACATTATTCCAACCTCTCTATTCAAATATCTTGTAGGCACTAATTTCTGGTCCGGTCTAATTAATTCAAATTTAGGCTCCCTGTTGACTACACATGGATTTTTCTCACCTGGATCACAACGATACTGATTAACAACTTCACCACTTATTAATTAAATCATCCCTATTACCATCGCATCATTGTTGTATTTATTGATGTTAATGGTTACAATTTATAAATTAGAATATTATATGTGATGCCTCGATCCCCCTCATGAATTGAAAAAACTCTAGATAAATGAATTCCTTGATCTCACAACCTTGATCACAATCCAACATTCATGTTCTTATGAGGGTAGTGCTCATGATCCATCACTTATGGAATGTATGTATTTTTATCACACATATATATTTAATTAATGGACATTAACTCCGAGTGTTCCCTTTTCCATATTGCCATAATAGTCTGCCACCAATTAGAATCAAAAAATTCTTGATATTTTCCATTCAAATATGTAATGTGGTTTTGAAGCTCATTTATTCTTAGTGAATCCTACTAGCTAGATATTCCCTATTCCTAAACATTTGTTTGATTCTTTCTTTATGATACTTGATATGAAGAGGATGGACTAGAAATGGATGCCATATTATTGCATAATAAATAAACAAGAAATTTGATCAAGGTCAATTCCCTTCTTTCAACCCCTTACCATCATAACATATATGAACGAAGGAGGAGGAGTCAAGTGGTTTAATCATTTTTCATTGACAACCTACACTAAATTCCAGTTAGAATCATTTTTTTTCAAATAGAAAATATATCATCTAACATTGGATCATTATTCCTATTTACATTATATTTTACAATAGAAAAATTAGTAGATGATTCCTCAATACAAAAATATCCATTGGAGAGAAGAAAATTGACATAGATTGACACCATGTGATAGAGTTTACCTCCCCATAGTGGAACATGTGTCCAATTCAGTAAATATGGGAAAAATGTCCCTCACATTGCCCTGAATAGTATAAATGATTCCTTGTATCAAAGACCACAGGTTGGTTACCCTAAAACTCCTCCCAAACCATGATCATAACCCATTTAACAAGATGTTTAGAAATGTTTAGTTCAATTCAGATATGTGGGGATATGGGATGAAAAACATTGTCAGTTTGACAATCTGAGAACATAAAACATCCAACAATATTACCAAGCATACAGATAATCGAGGGACTTTGGAATGGATATGGCAGTTTCGGAAAACATACCCTAATAGAAATAGTGAGGGAATCTTATTTTATATGCATATCATAGGACCATCTAACTTTTTAGAATTTTGATCTGTTGAGTGATTGAGGAGCTCTAGAAAAAGTAATGATTAGGTCCTCAACCAACGAAATGTGAACCGTAATGTGATTATTTTTAGGAATCTCAATGATTCCTTAGTCCTAAAAATACAAAGATAAAAAACATGATCCTGTCAATGGTTTCAGCTGATGGTCAACATTTCCTGAAGTGGTCTACCAATATCATGTTCAAAAAAGTCAATGAATCAGTGAACTATGTCGAAAAATGTAATAAAATGTGAAAACCATCATGAAGGATTTGAATGTTACGGAAATGTGTGATTTTAGGGAATGGGGAAAGAATGTCCAAGCTATAAAATGTGGAAAAAGTAGACTGAGACCCTGAGGAAAACGAAGGGAGTTCCCCTCCCTTGTGAGGGAGGTAACATCACTATTCCCATCACTTCCTAGGGCATCATCGAGCTCCGAGATAGATAAGTGTGAAAAAATATCATCTTTTATGAAGCTTCTCATATTCATGTATCATACCATCTTTTCATCATGACTTTTCAATTAATCTCGAAACCTCACTTGTAAACCATAAAACCTTCCTAACACCCGATTCCTTCATGATGCTAAACATCTTCCCGAAACACCATCCTTTTTGAAAAATATTCCTTTTCCGTATTATTGAAATGAAATTCATTGAAATAAATATTTCATAATTGTTTCTCCTTCCTATTGATTTTGTGGTTTAAAAATGTGGAAAAATTTAGTGAATGAAACCACCATCAACACTAAATCTGACTACATAATTAAACCACATGGAATGAAAGCTCCCTATTCAACATAATGTGCGTTGGAAACATACACAAAATTAAATTTATTTATATAATTGAAAAAATCATGGTTCTAAATATCTCCCCCTTTGGGTTTGTTGGAAATATGTGGTTAAACTCATTAAAGAATCATCATTGATAAAAATATTTAAAGGCATGAAATAACTCATCCTTCACGCTAAGTCTATATGATAAATGATTGACATAGGAAAAAAGTTTAAAAAGGTATTTTAATACCATTATCGAATACTGACCCATACTCCTATCCAAAAAACCTATAATTCATTGAATTTTATTCTCTACATTGAGAAATAAACCTTATGAACTAGTATTTGGACCATAGTAAAAAAACATCCCCCCGAATAGTTTTTCCATATAGGCCAACATTTTATTCAGAAAAGGATTAAGATATTTATCAAAAAATAGGGGGAGAGGATAAAATTTAACCTCCTCATGCACTAGTTTGTGGTTGAACACCATGGTTCAAACAATGTTAATCATATATTGGTGCTGCCAAAGGCTTAGACAGGATAACATCCACTAGATCATTAGTTCTATCATTCTACAATTAAATTAGACCTTGTTCAAAATTTTCATCAATGATGTGATATATGATCTCAAACTGATAGGTACATGAGTGTTGAATTTGATTTTTCATAATATAAATCAAGCTCTTTGTTGTCACAATGAATCACTATTAGCTATTTCACTTAATCAGGAATTTTAATAATTTATTTCTTCATCAAAAATAGTTGAGTGAATTCCTTTGTTAAAGAGGTATATTTATATTTTTACATACAAGGAGAAATAAAATATTGTTTCAAGCTCGACCAACCAATAAATTAGTTTCCCATGAAGAAGACACCAACAGTTGTGAACTTTCAATCCACTACCTCTCCATTCTAGTCAGCATCATAAAATATATATTATTCATTATCTATTTAGGGTTAAATGAATAAGCCAATGTTGAAAGTACCTTGAACAAATCTCTTGATTATTTTAAGAACTAAAAAATCCTATTCTTTTGGATTAATTTATGAGAGTGATGCAAAAAATATTGGAAAGATGATATCTAACATTGTTGAAATTATGTACAACAAGATTCCAAAGATCCTTTGGTACAATGTGGGATCCACATATCTCTCATACTAATTCATCCCATGTTTTTCCAAAATAAATCAGAGTCAACATTGGTTTGCAGCCACTAATGTTGAATTTATTCTGATGAACTATTTCATAGTTTATGTTGAAAATAAATGAGTAATTCGTCTACTGAATCACCGACAACCCCAAAATTAATATGAGTTAAAAAATCATGGATATTTCATATTCTAATTTTATGTGATTTTAAAATTCTTCCATTGATCCATTATTGCTTCCGCAAAATATTATATCAGCCATATACAAAATTACTATAAATTGATTACCTTGATAATTTATTTACATCTATATCATGATCATAAACTCATATTTTAAATTATAGAATATTCAGATATTAATCCATTTGATAATACCCTAATCTTGGTACCTTTTTTAGACCATAAATAGAATTATTTAATCTAAAAACTTTTTTTTCATTATTTTGAATTAGAAATATCACTTTTTGTTCAATGTAGACATCATCTTCATGAACGCCATTTAAGAATTTAGTTTTTTCATCTATATGATAAAAATGGTAACCTTTTTTATTTTTCCATGTATACGAACATCCTAACAAAATATATTTGATATATTGGATAAAAAATTTCTTGAACATTAATGCATCTAATCTATTCATAGACATTACATACTAATAATTGCATGATTTGGAACACATTTCCGCAATCAATGATTTTTTAATGATCCTTTTTGTGCAAATCACATTGTGATTTTTTGGTCTCTTAGAAAGATTCCATGATTGTTTTTTCTAATATGATCATTCTCTTTATTCATGGACATATAAAATGATAAATTCTTCATTGAATATTCAAAAAATATTGGTTCCACAATTGATAGGAGAGAATAATCTCCATTATTCATCAATATATATTTATATATATGTGTGGATGAATTCCCAATGAAATTGGATTGACTATCATCATCTATTATAATTATCATATGTGGTTATGAAAGAGTTTATTTAGAAATGGTTTCCACTTTTGATTCTACTTCTGTATCTTCATCATTTTGAAAACAATGAATGTTTGGAAAGTCATCCACAATTTCTGTATTTTAATTTTTTCCTCATCAACTTTTTTATTCAAATTCAATCATATCAACAGGTAATATTCTCTAGTTATTTTTAGTTTTACCATCAATCATATAGAAATCATTTATTTCTAAAAATATTTATAAGAGGGTTATTTTAGAAATTTTATTTTTTAATATTCACTGAGTATCCAAGTAATATTCCTTCATTGGTAGAATCACCAAACATTCCTCGATTTTATTCAATATTTCGGGTGAAACATTTACTTCCAAATACATGAAAATTATTTATCATAGTAATATATTCCATGATAAATCACATATGATGTGTTTTATCCTCCAATAAGTAACCCTTATCAATTTTGAGTGTACCCTAGAAAATGAACAACATCTTCTTAGTAATGATGAGAAAAAAAATCCAAAATAACATTGTTTTGGCCATATTATTCAATTTTCAATTTCTATGTTCAATGAACCCATATTATTGAGGTGTTAAGAATACGACACCTCATTAATAACCCAATTTAAAGGTAATTTTCAAATTTAGTGAATGTGAATTCTATTCCATTTTCAGATCATATAAATTATGATTCTGTAGACAGTATCATTTCCCTTTATTCAGATATATCTCTTCATGAATTCCATCACTTACTATTTTAATATCAAGGAGATAAGACATGAAATCATACTATAATAATTAATAATCATAATTTAGTACATATCTCTTCATGTTCCAATCATATTAATTGGACCACACATATCTTTTTGAATGTGATAATACTGATTTGGTTAAACATTGTTCCTTGACAAATAAGAATTCTGGATGATTTTCCTTTAATTGAAGCATCACATGTACTTTATTAATCAAAAATAAGATTGGGAACATAAAAAATATCTTTTATTTGTAATATTTATTTCATTCTTTTTTGATTAATGTCAACCGACATCAGGTTCTATTAGTTGTTTCTCTCTTCATTTATTAAGAAACATGGGTTTTCATTAATGTCTTCTTGGTATAAATTACCATTTTTCTTAAAACATTTTATGAGAGAATTAATTATCTTCCTTTTTAAGGATTACACCTTGTAATTAAATCCCACTACCTAACATGAGTAACATAGTTGACTCACACTGATCAGATTGTGAAAAAATATGTCCACATAGAGTACTTATATTTTCATTTCATCACTATTTTATAAATCAATATTTCAATTTCCTTTGATATTAATGGTACCATCGTGGATGAATCACACTATTCCATCAACAATTTTGATATAATTCTAAAACAATATAATATTTCCTATCATGTGAGATGAATATATGCTATCAAGAATCTAGGATAGACTATTTTTTGTACCTATGAGAGTGATTTCTTCCAGGTTGTCTTTCTCAATCTTAGTTTTTTCTTCCATGAAATACTTGGTTCAGTGGAAGAGAAATATGTCCTTTCTAATATCTTTTCAACATGCATGGTTGAATCAAACACATATTCATCTTCCAAATATGTATACCTACTTTCAGGGGAATTTATACTTCCTTGACTAGTATTGACTTATCTCGAAGTTATATAGTTATTGTTCCCATTTTTCCTCTACCTGCAATGAATATATATACTACCAATGTTGGAATAGTGAAAATATAAACATATAAATTATTTCTTCTATATGATTATGGAAATGGTCTCACTCTACTTTTTTGAATTCCATGTGCTTCCACATCTAGATATATCTATAGATCATCATAGAAAGACATGTTAAGTCCCATAAAATCAGAAAATTGGAATTTTTTAAGAGGAAAAACCATTTTACTTCCATTAATACACATTTATCCTTATTTTTTATTGGTATTTTCTCAGTGATTATATATGGATAATTGAGAAAAAAATTCAATACACTTCATTGTTCGGTCCGAATTTTCCTCTATCAGGACATCAATTATTTTTTCTGATATGTCAAAATTTTTACTTCTATTTTCTTAGGATCTTTCCATATTTATCCATTGATGTTTTCATATTGGATCCAATACAAATTATAACCAATATTTATATCATTGATTATTCATGTATTTTACTACTCCTTTTGAACCACATTTATCTCATACCCAAATATCTACATATGGAAAACTTATGAACTATAATTTATTTTTCATTTACCTTGATTTTGATTCATTTTATTGTATACTATTTATGTAAATGACTTATTATTAAAGGAACTCAACTATATTTTTCTTTTTCTCCTTTTTTGGTAAAATTGTTAATGAATTTTTACTTATATTTGATGATGAGTTTAAACTATGCCATCTCTTTTGACCATAATGTCAATTAATTTATTCTTCTAGATAATTCACATACATTGAATACTAATTAAACATGGCTCCAATAATTTTGTTTTTATTTATTTTAATTTAAAACTCATCAATGGAACATTCATGTTCCACATTGAGATATAAAACACTATTACACTAATTATCTTTATCTTTCAGAGGTTCTACATTTTTAATTATAACCATCATCGACCCTTCAATTTCATATTTAAACACCAGTTCAACATCCACCAAAAAGTCATCATTAATATATTAATTTTTACATAAGATGATCTTCCTATGTGATTCATTTCAAGATTATATGTCTAAATTTTTCTGGCACTTCCCATGAGACCTCTTCATTAATTCTTCTTGACTTTATAAATTATCGAAATTCATTGAGCACTTAGTGGAAATGTTCCCTACTATAGCACAAGGAAAATAATCCAATGAATGACTTCCTTCAAATATCACTTTACCACATTTGATATTAATTGTATAAAAGAGAAATAAGTTCATAATCCACATCATTTCAATAACAAATAACATTTGAAATTTTACTTTTTTAAATGTGTTTGAATTCCATTCCCTTTCTTACTAAGAATTTTGTTTCTTATAATGTTGAATCTCATTCTACAAGCCACTAGAAATCATAGTATATCATAAATAAAAATCATTGATATATCACTTTTTTCATGGTAAGATACATATGGATATTACATCAGTGGTAACCTTATCAATGTTTTATTTACAATGTCAGTATTATTAATTTATTCCCTATATCCACTAATATATCAATAAACATTAGTATTGTGATTAATAAAGCTGTTTGAATTTTCAACTAGATGTATCTTTTGACCATATGATTTATTGTGAAAAAATGATGTTTATCCTTGTCAATTTATTATAAACTTCGTACATATATTCGATTTTCTCACATATAGACTTGGATGGAGTGAAAGTCATCACCTTCAAATATATTTGGGCAGATTGTGCGGTAATAAATGAATATGGAGCTTTATTATCTGCATAAAGCATTTTCTTGTCTGTTTCACTCATAGAGGGAATTTACGCATCCATAATATGAATCCATTATATTGTGATAGAGGGAATATCAATCCTAGGATATTTTAGAAGTGATCTCATTCAATTATTGGAAACCAAGATATTGATTCCATAAAAAGAATAACTCTCCTAACATTTGTTGATTCTCTATGAAAACAACAACATAGTAATGATATAACTACTATAAAATATAGGACCCAGTAGAAATTTTTTGGACCCAATAACACTATAAGAGGGTATCGATGAATTAGGGATTCAACATTTTCATTCAATAATAGAGATTCTGTCCAATTATTGGTAGGAACATGTTAATATTGTTTGACATAATCATGAGAATATTATACTCCCATATTTGAAGATAGAAACATGACACAATAGATTTAACTAGGTCACCACTAAGGGTTATTATAAGTAGAATATGTTAATATTTTATTAGTTATACCGAAATCTAATAAGATTCACTTGATTTTTTGGATTACAACAAACACAATAGGGACAATATATTCAAGAATCACAACCTTTACAAAAATGTCATGGATAACAAACCTCTTACTTCTGATCACTTCCATCAAATCCCCCTTACACATTACCATGGGTGAATTATTACTTAGTTTTTCAACATGAAGGTCACACTAATAGATTTGGAACACAAGTATTTTCCCCTAATTATTATGAGACTATTCATGCACTATAATCCATAATTAATACACATGAATGCATTATTCAATCAAAATAGATATTCAAATCCATTTATTTTGGTATATAACTTTTGTGAAACACCAACCTTCATAAAACCCCCTTTTTGTTTAAAAGATTATTCAGGCTTCAAAAAACATCAAACATTATTGAGTCTCATATCCTTCTCAACGTTACCATCATTCTCTAAAATTCTACCATTTCTGAAGCACATAACCTTCAAGGAACACATATCCATCGAAAAGTTCAATACATTATTGCACCATAATCCATAATTGATGGACATAAATGATCTATTCAATCAAACCAGATGTTCAAAACCACCTATTTTGGATAATTGTGTTGAGTATCATCTTTTTTTTAGTTTAGTTTTATTCATTCCATGATGGTTTAATAGAATGGATAGTTCTTCATTTAACATGGTGGTGATTATTCATTAGTTCATTCATAATTTCCTATTAATCCTTCTGAGTTTGGTATCAATGATTGGGAATCAAGAATCTCTCTATTATTTGTTAATATCATGGGGTTATCATTATTTTCATTCAATGTTTAACTATTAATAAATATTCTAATGAACAAAAATAACGATGAATGTAGATAAATGGGATGAGATGTCCCCATTATGTGAGAAATCAAAATTTATATCTCAATTATGATATTTTGATAAATGACTCTTATTTTTTAAAGAGAAACATGAATATATATTGAATATTATGATTAACATATGGTATAAAATCAATGATATTGAAGGTTTTTTAGAACCTTAATATTTTTATAGAAACAAGAATCCTCCATAAATTGAACATACATTTCATTTATTAATATTTATATTCACCTTTTTACTATAATGAATTTATTACCGTAAAAATTATATTATTATCAAAATGATTTTATAAAATCACCTCTCATAGTTACATCATAATTATATATGGTAATAATAAATGGATAGCTGATTGTTTTAGTTTTCAAATTTTATTTTCACTAAAATTAATATTTTATACATATAAAGGTAGATTTTTATTGTTATTCATTATCTGTTATTGTGATAAATGGTGCATGTGTTGCTGAAAATATTTTTGTAAAAGACAAGAATGGGTGATAATTTTTGTATCAGCCGTGCTGTGGTTTATTTAAACTGTAATTTAATACTTTTTGGGATTGATTATCATAGTTTTTTATTGTTATACATGAGGTCATATTTCTTGTTTAATGTGATGTGGTAGTTATAGTATGTGGCTTATTGTGTGGAATTGTAGTAAATCATGTGGTGCTAGTTTTGAAATGTGATGGTTTATTTTTTATTATTGATGGTAAGGGATGGATATTATTATTAATGAAGTTGAAAAGTTTTATGGTCTATAATATAATATATGGTAAATTTTTATTTATTTTAATATATTATTTGTAAATATTGATTAGTTATACTGTGGGGTTTTTCTTTTGAATGGTATGTCATTATATTGGGGTTATGAAAGGAAAAAACCATGGTATGGATCTATAATTCTGAATCAATAATTGGTTTAGTACATTTGTAACTATGAAACTATGGAGTATTATATAGAATTATGCTTATGGTTCTTCTTTAGTCATATTGTTGTGATTAAGAAGGTTTTTTATTTGCAATGATTATGTGATGGTGGAGAAGATGAGTTGTTGAATGGATTTTTATGATTCATTATGTCAATATTTATGTAAGACTATTCACACTAGTATTTTTTTATTCCTATAATAACCCTTTCCAAGTAAGATAATTTTTATGACACCCAAAATAAATTGTATCTTGGTGTTATCCACAAGCCTCTCGGCTTGATGAGGCCAGTTAACTGGCCATTGCCTCTTCCATGCTCTCTGTTATGAAGTAGTTTATAGTATAGATAGTGTTAGTAGAACTTCATGATGATATATATTGAGGGAAATTAATTAAATGAAGTGGGAATTGAGTTAATTTTATCTATGTCTGTAATACATTATCACTTTTGATATATGATGTGTTGAATATAGATGTGATAAAAGTATGATGTGTAGTTGGGATGATAAGAATAGTATGACTATAGGGAACTTTTAATTTGATGATGTGGTGACTAGAATGTGTTAATAGATGATATTTCTAGTTATTAATAATATAATTACATTAGTGGGGTGATAGGACATAATTTTTGACATTATATAATGATATTTTAAAATTAATGGGGAAGTGGTTTTAGTGCACCTAAGATTATATTATAATGATAATATGTTCATACAGTTTGTTTTATACTATGTACACGATCATTTGTGAGGTTGGGAATCAGAATATGACCTTGTAGGTTTTTATTGGATAATGTAATTATTCATTGTTATATTTTTATACTCTTCTGTTACTTGACTGAGAGGCCTTGAATTGTTCCCTATTAAACATACCCTTTATGCTCCCATTAATATATTAACAATTTTTAATGTGATCATGAGGGATTTGGTAATTATAATATTATATAATAATTTTGAGGACAGAGTTGATGTTGTTGATAAAATCTTGGATTAATTTAAATTATTTCAAGAGACTGCAGGAATTACATTTAATGCATAATAAGAATTTTTTGTTACATGAAAATAGTTTACATTGTAGAAAATTATATTGATTTTTTATTCTCATTTTATCCCTTATATGTATAGTCTTATACTTATATTAATATATCATATATTGTGTTTTGTACCATGGTTCCTTGTTTCATTTTTTTCTAATTCATGGTGGGATTTGATGGTCACTCATTCTCTTCATTTAAGGTCTAATAAGGGTACCAATACAAAGGGAGGAGCTGTGAAAAATTAGTATCAAAGATGAATATTGATGAATATAATAGAACATTTTTTATTGTAATGTAGATTTTTATTCATGGGTTATTGGGGTAATACTGTATATTGAACATTATAAATATCTTAAGAAATAGATACAAACTATGAATGTATATTTTTGGTGACATCATGATCCAATGCATGAAACATATTGGCTCTACAAAGATATTTGGTGAAGTTCATGTATGAACTATCTTGTTTCACAAATCCATTGGTATCCAAAACAAGAAATAAACATGAAATTATATGGATAGATTAATTTATTAAATATTCTACCACTCTAAGATGTATTTTATTAGTGAACCCATTTTTGGAAATTCTATGAATGGGTGATGTTCACTGTATTGTTCAATTATTACTATTTGGGTATGGTTTATGTTTTATTACAGTAGAGGAAAGTGATCCCTTTTGGGTAATGGATGTAACATCCCCATGAGTGTATCATATCTACTAATAAACATGAATTCAAATGTGTAGTCTTCAATCTAGAGTAATTCGGCCATTGCATCCGTTTATATTAATTTTCATTCTACATAGAACACAGGGTATTCAGGTATATCAATCAATAGAATGACTGAATCTTATATTAGTGTATTTAGAAGTTGCTTCATCAAGACAACTATTGTCACAACCCGTCCTCGGGGATCGTGCCGTGACTACCCCAATCCCACCTTCCATAGTCCAGGGGCTGGCGACTAGCACCAAGGCGTAATTCCCGATAAATAAAGGGAAGGCATTGCCTTTGTAATGTAAACAAACACCACAGAGTAAGCAAGAAGAAATAAACACTATGTAAAAATGGGTACAAAGGTATGTGCGGAAAAGTAAGTGGGAAAGAATACAAACCCAAAATGCAAGTAAAGTACAACTGTAAAGAAAGTACAACAACTGAAATGTAAAGCCGCAACGTCGTGCCGTCCACAGGAAGCCCCACCTGAAGGGTGGGTACAGATGGCCTCCTCAGCTCCACGGGTCTAGCCGTCCGCTCCGTGTATGTCCCACCCATGGTCCACCTCCAGGTACCGACTTGCTCCACAAGCCTCCACCACGATCAGCGTTGTCCGTCGTCTACATCCAACACAATGTAGTGCGGGAATAGCTCGTGCAGGGGTGAGTATAAGCTACTCAGTAGGGACCTCGAGACCCCATAAGGTCTCCCAGAATCCACAATGGATAATCCACAAAGGAAAGATTCAATCACGAAGTAACATACAAAAGTACTTAGGTATATTCCCATACATATACCTAAGTCATCAATTCCAGTTCGGCCCCAACATCCGATCCCATGTACAACCCAGTCCACACAGGAAAACACAACTCAAATCCACATAAGAAAGCATATATTAATCCACAAAGGATGTCAAGTCAATCTTATTGAATATAAGATTGAAAGTCAAGACTCATCTCACATATGTATACTTCATCATAAGGCGGTAAAAATGATCAGATATAGCCACTGATTCATCTAAGCCGTCAGACCCACAAAGGATCGATAGGTACTAACCCCCGCAATAACCCACAAAGGATTGATAGGTACTAACCCCCGAAATGACCCACACAGAATCTGACCCACACATGATCGGTATGTGATTGCCCACACAGGACCGATGAGTGCCGACCCACACAGGATTTGACCCACATTGGATCGGTAGTACTGATCCACTAAGGATCGGTGAGTGTTGTAGCTTTCACTGTTGAACCCACGGAGGATTCCCGTACAGTATTCATCGTTTTCGTAGTCGCAGCCAGCTCTAGGGTTCCTGCACACAAAAAGCTCGTTCGGGAGGGTACGCTCCATGGGCCAAGGGGCTGATACATCAACTGAAACGATGTCCAGAGTTGATGTATTCAAAAGTTCCGTATCGTCAGCAGGTACTCAACGTCACAGATGGAGCGTCAATCTGACGTCTGGTCTGTGAGTTATTGGATTTTTCGTCCCAGGGGCCTGATTGGTTTTTAACTCAAAACCAACCCAACCATACTCCAACTGCATCCAAACCTCAAGCGGAGTAATCCAAAAGTTCTGTCTCGCTAAGATAAATCCATCAAAGCTGACGGCACGTCAATCGGATATCCGGAGCTCATGTTATAAGCGTTTCTGCTCCGATTTCCCGGTTGGTTTCATGTACGAAGCAACCCGGCTCAACGGAAAGTTCTCCGAAACCTTGTGTGTAATATACCGAAACGACCGTCCCAATACAAGGATCACATCGTAGCTAAATGGTGCATCGATCGGAGGTCCACAGCCCATGTTATGGGAAAAATAACGAAAGAGGTCCGGAAATATGGGGTTAGGGCCCGGTCTGACCCGGTCCAATACCCCCAGGGTCGCCCCGAACCGGGACGACCAGGCCAGGGTCCGGGTCCAGCCCAATAAGGTGCGGCGTGGCCCAGCCCTGCCCGGCCTCTGTGCAGCCCGGCCTAGCGGCCTTGCCTGGCGCGCTCGGCCTTGCCGGCATGGCCAGACGGCTCGGTCGTAATGGCCGAGCGGGAGGGGGGTGCTGCCCCCCTATTTGGAAAAACGCAGGGTCCATGTGGGGGGCCACTCCTTCGGCCGGACGGGGGTTACGACCCTTGGTTCATTGATCGGCTGACCTGGTTGGCCGGCCGCTGCTCGCTGCTCCGCCGCGGCCTTGGTCCGACCGGCGCGGCGCGGCGGTGCCATGCCCCTGCGCCGTGGCCCCACTCTGACCGTGGCCTCATCGAGGTTCTCTGGAAGGGCGCGACGGTGCCGCGCTCTTTCGCTTCGGTTTCCTCGTTTCCACGCGGTGTGATGGCACCACACAATCTCTGTTCCAAACCGCAACATAGGGCAAAAACAATAATAAGGTAGGGGGTCATCCGTGTTTGTGAGGTCCGGCCCCCTCTCGTTAATCTATAGAAAGAGGACAAATTTTATCAATGAACGCCAATAATTATTCATGGCATAAAACCAAACCCCTACAACAAAGAAAAGGATGAACGAAGGTTCATCACGGGATTGAATGTCGTGGAAGAAGGCGTCGCAGAAGGAGGATCATTGGAGTGGTAGAGAAAATATTCATTGGTGTCGCATCTTCATTCTCCAAGGAAGGCGTCTCTCACCATGGTCCATCTTCGGAGGTCGGTATTCTTCGTCGGCTACAGTGAATTCTTCGTGTTCATCAAGGAGGAAGAACATTCTTCGGATGTGAGAGACTTCCTCTCTAAAATTCTCTCGCACAAGAAAAACCCCCTAACAAAAAAAGGTGTTTCCATATTTTATAACTCACACCAAATGTTTTCAAATTCAAATATGAATCAATCAATTAATTGAGTTAATTGAGAAGTTTAAACCACCCAATTAAAGAGTCATTTGATATTCAGTTAAATGTAAGAGTTGAATTTATTTAAATGGGGTGTTAGTGCTTTACATAATTAATAGGGGTTGAGGGGGTTGAAAGGGGTGGGGTTTGTGTGGGCTCCACCACAAAAATATCCTACATAGTAGAGTAGCATATTTTTGGGTCCCACTCCAACCACATACCTTAGGTTAAACTTCATTAAATAAAATAAAATTGGTTGCACCATTTTATTTTATTCATTTACTTTACCGAAAAATTCAAATAACCACACCTGATAAAACACAACATTCAAAAAGGTGTTCCTAAGCAATTACCAGTGCTGGGATTCCATCGGTGTCCTCAGATTTCAATTCCGAGCACTGGTTCAAATGTTAGGAAAACCCGCTTGGTCGTTCACTGAACGTACCCGAGCTAAACTTCGTAAAATGATTTCGGGCACACCGGGCCTCAGAATCAAGTGCCTTCAGAAACCGCGTTCTTGTAAAATCCAAAATAAAATTTAAGAAATAAATTTTCCTTGAATTTTACGGGTCTTTAAATTACTCCCACCTCAGGGCTTTACGTCCTCATAAAGATACATCATTAACTAGGGAAACAAATGTGGGTACTGAGCATGCATCTAAGCCTCCCGCTCCCAAGTGCTCTCCTGGAAGTGCCAATGCTTCCATCCGATGCACACTAGAGGAATCGAACGTCCACATAGGACCTGCTCCTGTCGATCCTCAATCTCCACCGGGACCTCCGCAATAGTCTCCCCATCATCAATGTCCATCTTCCCATGGTCAATGATATGCGTCGAGTCGTGCACGTATCTCCTCAGCTGAGATACGTTGAAGACGCCGTGCAGCCGGTGCAACAGAGGTGGTAGAGCCAGGCGATACGCCACCTCGCCAATCCTACTGAGGACTTGGAAGGGTCCGATGAAGTGCAGAGATAACTTGCCACCTTGGCCAAAGATCCATAATCCACATCGAGGTGAGACCCGCAAGAAGATGTAGTCTCATTCCTCGAACACTAGTGGCCTCCGCCTCCTTTCATCATAAGACTTCTTCCGGCTCTGAGGTGCCCTCATCCACTCCTAGATGACCTGGACCTTCTCTATCGTGGCCTGGACCATTTTTGGTCCCACAAGTGCTGACTCCCCAGGGTCTGTCCAGTATAGTGGTGATCTGTAAGGTCGGTCGTACAACACCTCGTATGGTACCATCTCGATGGAGGAGTGGTAGTTGTTGTTGTACATGAACTCCACAAAGGGAAAGTGATCCTCCCAGCTACGACCAAAGTCAAGGACACATGCACAGAGTATGTCCTTGAGTGTCTGAATGGTCCTCTACATATGACCATCCGTCTGAGGGTGAAAGGCGGTGCTCAGACGTAGCTGCATCCCGAATGCCTCCTGCAACCCCTCACAAATTCGGGAAGTAAAGGAGCATCTCGACCAATGATGATAGATGATGGAACACCGTGAAGCTGTACAATCACATGAACGTAGAGATGTCCCAAGCTCTTTACTGAGTCCTGCTCTCTGATGGGTAAGAAGTGAGATGACTTGGTGAGTCGGTCGACAATCAACCAAATAGAGTCGGGACCTCTGGAAGTGTGTGGATGTATAGTCATGAAGTCCATAGATATTTTGTCCCACTTCCACTATGGGACCTCCAAAGCATGTACCAAACCTACTGGTACCTGGTTCTCTGCCTTCACCTGCTGACAGGTGAGGCATCGAGAAACGAACTCTTCCACAACCTTCTTAATGCCCGGCCACCAATGCTGTCATCTGAGGTCCTGGTTCATCTTTGCCACTCCTGGATGTACCGCTAAAGGGGAAGTGTGAAACTCCCTCAACACCTCCTCTTGAAAAGAAAATGGTACCATGGTACGTCCTCTGAAATGTATGACATGCTCTCCTCCCACAGAGATCCATCAGATGCCGGTCCTGAGGATATCTGTGCACGCCGCGTCTCACAGTCATCAGACCCACATTGTGCCTCTCTGACCCGCTGTAGGAGTGGAGGAGTGACTTTATAAAAACTTCCCCACTAGGATCCATGAAGGATATCTGCAATATGGCTAGCCGCATTGTCACCTCGCCGAGTAGCTGGATGCCCGTCCTCCTGATGATAGAATCGGCTACTACGTTCCACTTCCCATGAGTATAGACTATCTCAAAGTCATAGTCCTTGAGGAAATTGAGCCATCACCGCTATCTCAGGTTCAGGTCCTTCTGCGAGAAGATGTACCTGAGACTCTGGTGGTCAGAGTAGACTGTAAAGCGCTCTCCCATCAAAAAGTGTCACCACATCTTCAGAGCGAAGAGCACTGCTGCTAACTACAAGTCATGGGTATCATAGTTCTTCTCATGCTTCCCCAATAGACGTGATCCATAGGTGATCACATCCCGATCCTACAACAGGACACATCCGAGTCCAGTCCCGGATGCATCACTGTAAACTACGTACCCTACTCCCTCCTCTGGTAGCCTCATGATAGGCATGCTCGTCAATCTCTATCTCAGCTCTTGGAAGCTCTACTGACATCTCTTTGACCACACAAAGGCTTTCCCCTTCTTTTTCAAAGCTGATAGTGGTGCTGCAACTCTGGAAAATTTTGGCATGAATCTCCGGTAGTACCCAGCTAGCCCCAAGAAACTCCGCACCTCTGTCACGCTCCTGGGTAGATCCCAAGCTAGCACTGCCTCAATCTTCATAGGATCCACCTCAACTCCCACCTCAGAGATGACATGTTCCGAGAAGTGGTCCTCATGTATCTAGAACTGACAATTCAAGAGCTTTCAATAAAGCTGGTGCTCTTGGAGTGTGTCTAGAACAACCCGCAAGTGGTAGGCATTCTCCTCCTCGGTGGTAAAGTATATCACAATGTCATCGATGAAGACCATGACAAATCGATCGAGGTATGGTTGAATGATCCTGTTCATGAGACCCATGAACATTTCTAGAGCTCTGGTTAAGCCGAGAGGAATAACCAAGAACTCATATTGGCCATATCGACATCTGAAGGCCCTCTTCTGCACGTCCTCGTCTCGAACTCTGAGCTGATGATAGCCTGGTCTGAGGTCTATCTTCGAGAACCACCGTGCTCCCATGAGCTGATCGAAGAGGTCGTCAATACTCGGTAGCGGATACTTGTTCCTCGTGGTCACATAGTTCAGGAAACTATACTCGACACACAATCGTATGCTCCCGTCCGCCTTCTTGGCGAACAATATTAGGGAAGCCCAGGGTGAAACACTGGGTCAGATGAATCCCTTGCCCTGCAAGTCCTCCAGCTGTACCCGTAGCTCTCGAATCTTAGCGGGAGCTATCCGATATGCTGGGGTGGATATCGGGGCTGTCTCGGGGTATAGGTCAATATAAAAGTCTACCTCTCTGCGAGGAGGTAGTCCTGGAACGTCATCGGGAAAAATGTTTGCATACTGATCCACCAATGCAGGAAAACTAGGACTCTTCATGTCAACTGCTCCTAGGATGAGACTAGCCAACTAATGAGTGATGGGTATTCCTCTCCTATGCGTGAGTCCATCCTGTGCTACAAAGGCTCTCTTCTCGCCAGTGAAGGTGAACCTGCTCTTATCGGTGCGAACACATCGCACCTTGTGCCTAATGCAGTCAATTTGAGCATGGACTGTAGATAACCAATCCATGCCCAAGATGACATCGTAAGGCCTCGACGCCGCTACAAAAAGATCCCAGCCAAAGCTCTCGCCTCCTAGAGTAATCTCACACTTTCAGAACCAGTGCGTAATCATTGATTCTTCTCTCGTAGGTGTCTATAGTCGTAAGGATCGAGCCAACGGCTCTGTCAGAATCTTTGAGCTCCGAACAAGGGCAGCGGCAATGAAAGAATGACTCGCTTTTGTGTCTATAAGAACTGCAACAACGGTGGAATAGACACAAATAGTACCTCGAATCATCTCAGGTGTGCTGTGGTCATAGGACTTCGCTACCTGAAGCTGTGCCTGTCTCTGCCCGCTAGCTCCCTGTGGTCGGGATGGACCTCCTGGTGGTGGTGGTGGTATAGTCTCAAAGCGTCGCCCACCACCTACTGCTCGACCAGCTCCTTTGCATCAGCCGCCTTCTCATTGCGGACCTCCACGGTCGACCCTCTACCTATTACTGGGTGGTCCCTCAACCGTCTGCTAATCCTCAGCACGGCGGGTTGGGCAGTCACGGTCCATGTGGCTCTGCCCGCCGCATGCGTAGCACTGTCTGTCTCTCGAAAGACTGGCTCTGCGTTGTGTGCCCTGCACCTATGAGCCATTGTCCTGATGTCATCCGCCTGAGGGTCTTGTCCGCCTGGACCCATGTGTCCTTCGTCGATTGCCTGCTGCAAAAGACTCTGCTACGTGCCGCCCTGGGGTATGTCTCGCTGCTGACGTAGACTCAGCAAGAAAGCTCTCAATGGGAAGGGCTCGCTCCAGTACCCCTTCCTGTGTCGGAATGCTGAGGGAGATCAGTGATGCCAGGATCTCATGCCTCAATCCATTCTCGATGGTCTGGGCCCGGAAGAATGGGTCCCATACCATGTCCTTCAAATAGCGCGAGAGATCGGTAAATCTCGCCGAGTGCTGGGCGACCGTCATGCTTTCCTGCTGCAACTGTAGAAGCTCATGGAAACACACCGCACAGAGTGTGGCTGGGACGAACTCTGAGCGGAAGAGGCTCTCAATGTTCGTCCAGAGGACAGATGCCTCGTTGTTCACCTAGAGCATCAAGATACACCATCTTCTTGCTGCTGCGTGTAGGAGACTCACTGAAAGGATCACTATGAGGTCAGCTGGTGTCCCTACCAATCGGAAAACTCATAAAACTTTCTCTATACAATCCTCGGCTGTCTGGGGGTCTGTCTCCCCACGGAACCTGGGCGGTCTCTGACGCTGAAAATCGTTTAGTGAACCTAGGTGACGTGCCCTCTCAGCGGCTGGAGCTGGTAGCATCGGTGGCTCGGTGGGTAGAGGTGCCGCCAGTGCCTCTGCTGTCAAAGGGCCCTGCACCGAGGCCTCGTTGCTCGGTGGGATATCGTCACGTACAAAACTCGGAACTCTAGCTGGCTGTCGTCGTGGGGCCATCCTAAAAAGAGACATGTGCGACATAGTCAAAACAGTAAACCTGGTGGGTTGACACAAAGTAATCACAATGAAATCTTGAAACACACATGCAATTAATGTTTTCGTGCACTAAGTCGGAAATCAGAAGTCAGGGTCCTGGTGTACGGATACATCGGACACCACACTAACACTAGACTCCCTAGACTGATTAACCACGCTCAATACCCTTAACACTATTGATACACATGGAAGAAAGATCAGACTCCAGAGTTCTGCTGTAGAACCAAACTCCTCTGTTACAAATTTGTCATGACCCGTCCTTGGGGCTCGTGCTGTGACTACCCCAAGCCGGCCTTCCATAGGCCAGGGGCTGTCGACTAGCACTAAGGCGTAATTCCCAATAAAAGAAGGGAAGGAATTTCCTTTGTAATGTAAACAAACACCACATAGTAAGCATGCAGAATTAAACACTAAGTAAAACTGAGTACAAAGCTATGTGCAGAAAAGTAAGTGGGCCAGAATTACACCCAAACTAAAAGTAATGTACAGCTGGAAAGAAATTACAACAACTGAAAAGTAAAGCTACAACGTCATGTCGTCCATAGGAAGCCCCACCTAAAGGGTGGGTACAGATGGCCTCCTCAGCTCCACGGGTCCAGTCGTCCGCTCCGTGTATGTCCCACCCAGTTGTCCCCCTCCAGGTACCGACTTGCTCCACAAGCCTCCACCACGATCAGTGATGTCTGTCGTCTGCATCCAACACAACATAGTGCAGGCATATCCCGTGTAGCGGTGAGTATAATCTACTAAGTAGGGATCCCAAGACCCGCGAAGGTCTCCAAGAATCCACAAAGGAAAATCCACACTGGAATGATACAATCACGAAGTAACATCCAACACTACTTAGGTATATACCCATATATATACCTAAGTCATCAATTCCAGTTCGGCCCCAACATCCGAGCCCATGTACAACACAGTCCACACAGGAAAACACAACTGAAATCCACACAGGAAAGCATATAATAATCCACACAGGATGTCATGTCAATCTTATCAAAGATAAGATTTAATGTCAAGAATCAGCTCAAACAAGAATACTTCTTCGTATGATGGTAAAGATGATCATATATAGCCACTGATTCATCTAAGCCGTCAGACCCACAAATGATCGATAGGTACTAACCCCCACAATTACCTACAAAAGATCGATACATACTAACCCCCTCAATTACCCATATAGGATCTGACCCACACTGGATCGGTATGCGTTGGCCCACACAGGAATGCTGAGCGCTGACCCACATAGGATCTGACCCACACAGGATCGGTATGCGCTGGCCCACACAGGAATGTTGAGCGCTGACCCACACAGGATCAGTAGCACTGATCCACTGAGGATCGCTGAGTGTTGTAGTCGTCGCTGTCGAACCCACGGAGGATTCCCGTACAGTCTTCATCGTTGTCGTAGTCACAGCTAGCTCTAGGGTTCCAGCACACAGCAAGCTTGTTCGGGAGGGTCCTCTCAAAAAGATGAGGGTTTGATACATCAATTGACACGATGTATGAAGTTGATGTATCCAAAAGTTCCGTATCGTCAACATGAACTCAACGTCACAAACGGCGCGTCAATCGGACGTCCGATCTGTGAGATATTGGCTTTTTCGTCCCAGGGGCCCGGTTGGTTTTTTAGTCAAAACCAAACAGACCATACTCCAACTGCGTCCCAAACTCATGCTATGTAATCCAGAAGGTCAGTATCACTAAGAGGAATCCATCAAAGCTGACGGCACGTCAATCGGACGTCCGGAGCTCATGTTATAAGCATTTCCGCTCCGAGGGACTGGTTTGTTTCGTGTACGAACCAACTTGGCTGAACAAAAATTTCTCTGAAACCTTGACTGTAATATACGAAATCGACCATCTCGATCCAAGTATCGCATCGAATCTGACGGTGCATCGATCAGATTTCCACATCCCATGTTATGGGTAAACGACCGAAAGAGGTCCGTAAATAGGGGGTTCAGGCCCGGTCGGACCCGGCCCGATACCCCCAGGGTCGGCCCGGACCGGGTCGACCCGACCCAGAACCGGGTCCAGCCTAATAGGGCACGGCCCGGACCGGCCTGGGTGTGGCCCAGCCCGGCCGGGCATGCTCGGCCTGGCCGGCGTGGCCAGGAGGCTCGGCCGTAACGGCCGAGCGGGGGGGGGGGGGGGGGGGCTGCCCCCCTATTTTGAAAACCGTGGCCCCCATGTTGGGGGCTTCTCCTTCAGCCTGCCGGGGGTTACGACCCCCGGTTCCTCGATCGGCCGGCCTAGTTGGTTTGTCGTTCTGCTGCCGTGGGACCCCGCGGTCCCGCCCTCTTGCTCCGGCGCCAGCAGGCAGAAGCCGGTCACTGCTCCCTGCTCCGCTGTGGCCTTGTTCCGACCGGCGCCGCGCGACGGCGTCGCGCCCCTCCGCCGTGGCCCCCCTCTGTCCGTGGCCTCCTCGAGGATCTCCAGCGTGGCACGACAACACCGCGAATTTGTTCGTCCCCAACAGAGTTGCACGACGGCACCGCGCTCTTTTGCTGCGGTTTCCCCGTTTCCGCACGGTGCAATGGCACCGCGCCATCTCTGTTCCAAACCTCAATGTTAGACAACAACAATAATAATGGAGGGGGGTCGGCCTTGTTTATGCAGTCCAACCCCCTACCGTTAATTGATAGCAAGCGGCTAAAATTTTATCGATGAATGCCCAAAATTATTAATGACATAAAACCAAACCCCTACCTCGAAGAAAAGTTTGAACGAAGGTTCGTCGCGGAATAGAACGTCACAGAAGAAGGCGCCGCGGAAGAAGGATTGTTGGCATCGCGGAGAAAAGATTTGTTGGTGTCACGTCGTCATTCTCCGAGGAAGGCGTCTCTCACCATGGTCCATCGGAGGAGGTCGGCGTTCTTCGTCGGCGACGGTGCGTTCTTCGTGTTCTTCAAGGAGGAAGAATGGTCTTCGGTAGTTAGAGCCTTCCTCTCCAAAATCCTCTCGCAAAATAAATACCCCCCTAATAAAAAAAGGTGTTGCCTTATATTATTACTCACGCCAAACATTTTCAAATTCAAAATTAAATCAATCAATTAATTGAATTAATTGAGAAGTTTAAACCACCCAATTTAATAGACGTTTGATATTAAGTTAAACGCAAGAGTTGACATCATTTAAAGGGGCTGCGGGTGCGTTACATAATTAATAGGGGTTGAGGGGGTTGAAAAGGATGGGGTTCGTGTGGGATCCACCCCACAAATATCCTACCTTGTGGAGTATGATATTTTTGGGTCCCACTCCAACCACTTAGCTTAGGTTAAACTACTTTAAATAAAATAAAATTGGTTGCACCATTTTATTTTATTCTTTTACTTAACCAAAAAATTTAAATAACCACACCCGAGCAAACGCAACTCCAGAAAAGGTGTTCCTAAGAAATTATCGGCGCTGCGATTCCATCGGTGTCCTCGAATTTCTATTCCGAGAAATGGTTCAAAAGATAGAAAAACCTGCTCGTTCTTTCACAGAACGTACCCAAACTAAACTTGAAAAAATGATTCCGGGCACACCAGGCCTAAGAATCAGGTGCTGTCAGAAACTGCGTTCTTGTAAAATTCAAAATAAAATTTAAGAAGAAAGTTTCCCTTGAATTTTAAGGGTCTTTAAAACAATTTTGAGATATCATATACTTTAGGGATGTCAAATATAATTTATTACATGATAATATAGAAGTCATTGAGAGTATTGTTTAGTTGTGTAGGGATTCATGATGTGAAATGAGAGGGATAATGACTTTTCACCATAGTGTATAGAAGGTTTATAAGAGGGGATATTTGTATGAGATGGTAGTGGAATCCTAGATTTTTTAAAAAATGATGGATTCCCTACGTGGAGACTGAGAGAAAGATGTGATGAAAGACCATTTTATATATACTAATGACAAACAATTTTTGTTAGAGTACGAGTGTAAATGGATGGTGTTCCATGGGAGAATTTTTATTTCATTATTTATCTGAGAGAAAATCCATAATGTGTTCTATAGTTTACCTATAATCATTTACATATGTATCCCATTTTTTAAATCTATCTATGAAGATGTATGTTTGGTGGCCCAAGATGAAGTGGAGTGTAGAAAAGATCATGGTATAATGCCTATATTTCTAGTATATGAAGGATGGTAATGTTGTTCTCGAAGGACTTTAAAAGCACATTAGATATTCCCAGGTAGAGATATGGTGAAATTATTATGGATTTATTCACTAGTATACAATAGAACTAAGGGGGTATAATTATTTATTGGTGGCAATTGAGAAACTACTAAAATTCACCCCTTTAAAATAAATTATAGAATAATGTGTCGTATATTCTCTTAAAAAGTATTATTTATATGGAATAGTGTGATTTAATGGTGGTAATGAGGTGCATCATTTTCATTGTGGATACTTATTTTAACTTATAAATTTATCATGGCCATTATCCTGATATTGAATCCTTACTAGGCCTTAGAAGATAATTCCACATGTAGAATTATATGAACATAGAGTGTCCTATATAGGACCTGGATGATATGTCACATTATTATATAACTTATTATTGTGGGATTAGGATAAAGTAGATATAATTTTTGGAGATCAAATACAACAATATTTTCCACTATTACTTCAATAATATTCATTTTGACGATTTTTATAGAATTACCATAAATATCCCCATTGTACTAGACCATTATTAGAGTGATATTTATCCTAGGACCAGATATAGTGAAGAGAAAGACAATGAAGGTACCATTGATTTGAGAGTGTATGAAGGTAGCACATGACCATAAAAATTATTATTATTATTATGGGAAGATAACATAGGTGTATAATGTTGGAATTCATGTGTCCTTGAATATATTCCCTTATTAAGGTTTTCCACGTATCGACCAAGGATATAATTTTTCAATAATGTTTATTTTCCATTTAGAATTATTGGGGTGTGTTAGATAGGTGGTGTGACGATTAGCACTACCCCTACTTTTATAAATAATTTACAATGTCTTCTATGTGATAAGAATTACCTACTATATTAAACAATGTAATTTATCAAGTAGAGTAAGATCTAGATGATGATGGATTGTTTGTGAAGATTCAATATAAAAGCACAAATGATCAAGAAATGTTTTTTATGGATGACCTATTATATGGGTTTTTTTCTAATAAGAAACGTGATTATAAGAAAAAATCCAATCAAACTGAATTGAGGATATGAACTCATATTATTTAGTTTTTTTAACTCTGTTCTTCTGTGATGGAAAATTATATTTTTTTATTCATTGAAATTTCATTATATGGTCATTTTTCATGTGAATAATTAATTCTATTTTTTTATCATTATTATCAAATTGGTTAAATAGGTATCATCCATGGGGTAGTAGATATGGATATTTATCCCCCATATTTGAAGTGCCTCATTAGTTTTATTATTTATTCATATTTGGTTTATAGTGGGATTTTAGAGAGTTATCCCAAGGGATAGTAATTTAGACCTTTACCTATTACATTCCATTTATAGTTTATTAATATTAATGGAAGGGTGGAGTTAGAGAGACATGTGATGTAACATCAAGAAGATAGGATTGAATGTTTTTCTGATAGGTTTTCCTTTTCTTGAAAATCCTCATCTTGTTTAATAAGGTCATCTAGATCACCAATTCCTTCTTCTACATGTTCTTCTTCTTCTACTTCCTCTTCTTCTTCTACTTCCTCTTCTTCTTCTACTTCTTCAAAAACTTCCTCCTAAACTTCTTCACCAGCTCCTTTCTCTACTCCTTCAACAACCACTTTCCCTTTAGACTTTTCCGGAGTGAAGTAATTTATTTCTGAGGTCTCCTGTAATGGATCAATAACTAGGTTTTCTGGTACATGAATATTATGAGAGGCTACTACTGTGTCTCTCAAAAGTGATTGTACATCTTTAGCTTTAGACATCTTCTTCTTCTTCATCTTCTCTTTTTCCACCTTTTTATTGAATTTAGCGGTCTTCTCCCTTAAGGGTTTAGCTTCTCTAGGGTCCAATCCAAACTGGGGGTCCCCTTCTTTTCATTTCTACATATCATACATCTATTTATCAGCCACCTCATCTGGATATGGTTTCTATTTTTTGGCTTCGGAGGTGCATATTGGGTTTCCTTTGTTTTGGGGTTCTTGTCTTTAGCAACCACTTCTTTCAACTTCCTCTTCTTACTATCCTTCTTCACTGGCATAACATTCTCCACATTTTCATGATTTGTTTCAGCCTCTTCCTCTGGAAAATTATAAAAGTCTCATATTTCCTTGGAATATGCCATATTCATCCTTTTCAAGGTATCATCACTAACAAGCATAACCTTCCAATTCTGGGCCTTAGAATTACATGAAATCTTGAATGAATACAGACATTGAACTATCAGCATTGATATTAAGGCAGGGTACATGAAGACTTGAGCTCTCAAATTTTCTTCCTTGATGTTCTTGATTGTCACAAGAACATGCCTCACCAAATTGATTTTTCTTAGATTCACCAAGAAGACTAAGAAATATATATCACATTTCTTTAGGGTATCTTTTCCACCATTTCTCATAACCAAGAAACCTTATACCAATAGATGAAAGATCCGATTATTAGAATATAGGTGAGAAATATTGGTTGTCTTCACATCATCAATCCTAAGACACTACAAGGCCTTAACCTTAAGAAATCTTCCTTGAACATCCAGAAGTTTGTGTGAGAAAAATTCAGCTTCTCCATCATTTTCCAGCCCCACCAAGCTTGCTTCCTTGGTGTAAGTAAGTTTGTATGTCTTACCATAAGACTTGAAAGAAAGTTTTTATCTTCCCTATTCCTCATTGAAGCATGAATATTCATAGAAGTCAACAAGTTATTCCAGATAGACCACATCTTGAACACCTGTCGTATATATATATACATCTTCCCAACCATTCAACTTGATGTTCGTTGGGACAATAGAATCGTACTTGTAAAAGTTTGGATGGACTAGTCTTTCTCTGTACTCTTGCCATATTGAAAATGGCTTTGTGAAAGACATTTCATGGGAAGTGGCTTCTACAGACATTCAGAATGGAGGAGCACTAGAAGATTCGGAACCAGCATTAAGAACTGAGGCAGAGCATCGACACGCGAGAGCTTTGAAATCGATGTAGGAAAACCATGGTGGTCCCCTTTATATAGGCGATGGAGGTGACCTTTCAACATCCAAAACCAATCTAACGGTTGAAAAACTCTCTGATATGATCTGACGATTGAAAACATACCCGCAAAGAAATCCTGAATCTGATCTTTTGAGGTTTTAAAAAACATTCGAATTTAAGAAGAAATGAATCAGAGAAATTTTATAAGAAAAAGAAACTACCAGCAATTAAAAATGACTAAGAAAACATAAGTATGGAAATTATAACTTTCAGATTTTCTAGGATGTTTATTAGTAAGAGGTGATATTCTTCTTGAATAAAATTTTACTATGAAAGAAAAACTCACTACGGAAAACATGAGTACACATATTCCAATTATGAAAATTCTCAATACAAAAATTCTCATTATGAAAATTCTCATTATAAAAATTCTCATTACGAAAATTTCTAGTATGAAAACTTCGTTATGAAAATTTCTAGTACTAAAACATTATTTTGAAAATATCCAGTACGAAAACTTCATTAAGAAAATTTCCAGTATGAAAATTTCATTACAAAAATTTCCAGTACGAAAACATCATTACGAAAATTTCAGAAGACTCATTACAAAATTTTTTGAAATACTTATTTCAAAAAAATTTGAATGAGTAACAAACAAATGTACTCCCTCTATGAAAATGAGTTTATTATTGTTAGGATAATGGTTCAACAAGATGTTACTGAAGAATATTACTTCACGGTTATCATTCCTAACTTCTGTTTAATGTATTAAAATATATCTGAGGGTAACGATTTTGTGAAAATTTCAGCAAGTTGGTCTTACATTCTGATAAAATGAAGATTGATATCTCCTTTTAGTGTGTGATCCGTAAAAATTTGATTCGTAATATCTATGTCTTTTGCACGGGAGTGATGTGTAGGGTTATTACTAAGGGAAATGGTACTTGTGTTATCACATGAAATTTGATTTTTAGTAAAACTAAAGCCATAATTTATGAGTGTGTGTTGCATCTACAACACTTGAGCACAAAAACTTCCAGCTGCTACATATTCATCTTCACCAGTGGATAGTGCTATAGAATGTTTCTTCTTTCATGACCAAGAATCTAATAAATCTCCTAAGAAATTACAAGTTCTGTATGTACACTTTCTATCCATTCTACATCCACCAATGTCAGCATCTGAAAAGCTCTTTAAAACAATATCATTTCCAGAAGATTAAAAAATTCCTAGATCCATGGTTCCCTTTAAATAATTATTTTTTTCCACTACCTTTAAATGAGATTTCCTATGATTGGATTGATATCTTGCACATAAGCATACTGAAAATATCATTTCTGGTCTACTAGTTGTCAAGTAATGTAGACTTCCTATCATACCTCTAAAAGATGTTTGATCTAGTATTTTCCAATCTTCATCAAGATTAAGTTTGTTTGAGGTACCAATTAGAGTACTTATACTCTTAGTGTTGCCATACCCATACTTTTAAAGAATATCTTTATTATAATTATGTTGGGATATGTAGATTTTTCTGGTTTTCGAGAAATTTTAAAACCAAGGAAAAATGTTAACTCACCCATCATACTCATTTCAAACTCAGATTTCCGTAGATCTATAATGGAATCAGTTAAAGATTGCCGATCTGAATGAAATATAATTTCATCAACATAAATTTGAAAGATCAAAACATTTTTCTTATCTTTATTTATAAAAATGGTCGGATCTGCATATCCCTTAACATAGTTATTTTGAAGAAAAAATCGTGTATGTCTATCATACCAAGATCACAGGGCTTGTTTAAGGCCATAAAATTCTTTAGTAAATCTAAAAAAATGATCAGGATGTTTTGTATCTTCAACACTATGAGGTTGTTCAACAAAAACATCTTCTTGAACATAACCAATATGGAAAGCACATTTCACATCCATTTGAAAAAGTTAGAAATTGAAGAATGCTGCAAAGGAAAGTAAAATATGAATAGATTGATGTCTAGATAATGGAGAATAGGTTTCTTCATAGTCTATTCCTTCTTGTTGATTATATCCATTAGCAACTAATCTAGCGTTATTTCTAATGATGACTCCATTTTCCTCAAACTTATTTATGAAGACCCATTTTACTCCAATAATAGAAGTTTCCTTTGTTCTTTTAACCAAGGTCCAGACTTTATTCCTTTCGATTCATTTAGTTCATCTTGCATGGATTTAATCCAATCATCATAACCTAAAGCTTCATCTATTCTTTTTTGTTCTAATTGGGAAAGGAATTCTAGATGTTCTAATTCATTTCATAAGGAACTTCTAGTCCTTACGAGTTGATTCACATCACCAATGATACTATCACTGGGATGATTCTATAGAAATGACTTGTTTGAGTTTTGTAAAACCTATTGATCAACATAGAGTAGGAAATCATCTGGTGAAAATGTTTCAGAATCCTATTCTTGAACATTTTTCTTATCAGAAGTATTATGTATCAATGGTTGATAATAAGTTTTTTAAAAAAATATGAGAATGTCGGTTGGGGTTGTTTGAAAACAAAAGGATCAGTTTCGTTAAATTTGACATGTACTGTTTCTTAAACAGTGCAACTGTTTTTTGTTAAAGACTCTTTAAGCCTTAGAAGTTGTAGAGTAGCCTAAGAAAATTCATTCATCAGATTTTGGTGTGAATTTGTGTAAGTTATCTTTAGTATTCATGATGAATACTTTGCATCCAAAATCCTTAAAGCAAGAAATTCTAGGTTGTATACCATTCCATAACTCATAATGAGTTTTATTAAGAAAAGGTCTAATTAAAACATGATTTATAATATATCAAGCAGTACTTACATCTTCAACCTAAAAAAGTTTGGCTATAGAATACTCACTCAACATGGTTCTAGTTATCTCTTGAAAAATTATTTTTGGTCTTTCAACAACACCATTTTGTTGAGGTATTCTATGTGCTGAAAATTTTTGAGTTATTCCTTTTCTACAACAAAAAGTTTCAAAATCAAAATATTGACATTCACTACCATGATCACTATGAATAGTTTTAATGGATGGTTTTTATCATTTTTAACTTGGGCTCCAAAACATGTGAAATAATAAAAATATTCAGACTTTAATGCTTGAAAATAGACCAATGTAAATCTAGTGTAATCATTAAATAAAACAGATACATAGTACTTTCCTCCAATGCATCAAGTTTGGGTTGGACCAAAAAGATCCATGTGAACCAACTATTGTGCATCTGCTGTTGAGACTTCACCGATTGATTGAAAACATGATTTATGTTTCTTTCCATATTTACAAGGTTCACAAGCTTTTGAATAATCAAATCTAAGATCTGGTAGATCCATAAATAAACATTTCATAGAAAGTTTGAATATGTTCCTAAGGTTATAGTGTCCTAACCATCTATGCCATAACAAAGAATGATCTTCCATTTCACTCAGGCAAGGTAATTCTTGGCTCCTATGTTCTTCTATGTTATAACTGTATATATTCACTTTCCTATGGGCAGAAAGAATAAACACTTTCTTGGAATTGTGTACTAAGAACTTGTCATTCCTAAAATTCACAAGGTATCCTTCATCAGATAATTGACTTATGCTGATGAGGATGTTCTTAAGACATTTAACAAACAAAAAATTTGAAATCAAGGTTTTTCCAATAGAACGATGTTACCTATACCAATAATTTCTCTATGAGATTTATCTCCGAAAGTTACTTATCCTCCTTTCGTCTTGAAAATATTTTAAAATAGTGTTTTTTAATAGTCATGTGATGGGAACATCCACTATCCATGTACCATGTATTCATGTTGATACTTTCCCTATTTTATTGAAAATAAGAAAAAGTTAGGATTTCGGAATCTAGACTTGCTTGGATCTGGAACATTTAGAAAGTTAAATTTTGGGTTCCCACATCTCCCTAGAAAAATAAGCCTTATGAAATCCTAATAATTGGGTTTTGTTTAATAAACAATTATTTTCCTAGTGACCACCACGTTGACACATTGTGAAAAAATGGGGCACTTTGAGGAACAAAGTAGTTGTTACTAAAAATTGGATTAGAACTTGTGTAACCAAAACCAGAACTATTCCTTTGAGGTCGAATTTGTGAATACATTTTATCAAAATTATCCATACCATGCGTAAAGTTTTACAAACACGTACTCAAAGAAAAAAATTCGGATTTGAGTATGATGACTAAGTTCTTGTCATCAAAAACATTTGAACAAGAGTTAGGATTGAAATAATTTTTCATAGAAATTACATTTTCTAGATCTATTGAAATTTTATTCTTATCAAAACATACTTTCTCATTATTTTTTGAAATACTTATAAAATCATAATTTTTCTTATCATGATATTTAGAAAGATCTAATATTTCCATAGTATGAATAGTATTCCTAGTGTTTTCCATATCATGCTCTTTCATGAGTTTTGAGTTCTCAATCTCAAGAAGTTTAGAAAACCTAGAAACTTCTTTATAGATAGGTAAAGTATTTTCTTCATCAGAAGAAGATTCTTCATCCGAATAGTTATAATATTTACTATCATTAACATTTAGAGAAATTCTGGTCAATGATTCAGCATTGTGTACCTTATCCATAAAGAAATGATTATCAATAGGTATCCTCGCTATAACACCAAGATTCTTCTGTCCAAAAGATTCATAATCAGAACATTCATCTGAAGATTCACCACAACTTGCACTCCATGTGTCAATAGCTTTCAGGACATTCTTAGCATTGGGCTTGTAATACTTATTTTTGTTCTTTTCAAAATTATTATCTTTTCCTTTAATTCTTCTTATACATGTATTGGACATTTCTTTGTCCAACTATCTTATTCATCCTTCGAGGAAGATTAGCTAACTCATTTTCTGAGACTTCACTCTCACTAGATTCAGATTAGATAATGATCTTCTTAGATTTGGATCGAGTAACTCTCTCAGGAGTATTATCTTTCGTATGATTTGAATTTGTATTAAAATAAACACTAAAATTTCTATTCTTCTTCTTTATGTTGTCTTCATCTCTCTAAATTCTAGTTTCATGTTGAAGAAGAGTTCCAAATAGTTCATCAAGAAAATTCTGAGTAACCTTTCTGTTTTCCTTGATAGCAGTTCTCTTTGATTACCACACATTCAACATGATATCTATGATAATTTCAACAAGGGATTAATAATCTAGACCTTTCTCTCCCATAGATTGTAAGTTATTCATGATAGTCATGAATCTATGTTGCACCTTACAAATTGGTTCTCCATAAGGAAAATTAAAACCATGATACTCATCTCTAAGCATGGCTCTTCTAGTCTCAATCACTTTATATGTACCAAAATGTGTAACATCATGTTTATTCTATATTCAGTTTGGTGTTTCACAAGATGAAATTTAGATATATATGTTCCTAGTCACTGAACAATGTAAATTATTTCATACCTTATAGTTTAATTGGTATTCATGATTTTATTCATTTGTAGAAGCACTAACTTCATTATCTGGAATCTTGTATCCCCCAGTAAGAATAACAAAATTATCATCCCCAGTATTGATAATGAAATTATTCAAATGATCTCTCCAACATTCATTATCATTACCATTAATGATATGTGGTTTAGTAGGATTTATTTTGTTGACAGAACCAATATTTAATCATGCCAAACTTAGGAAAAACTTTGGCACACGAACTTATTATACGTATTAATCTGTAAACAATAGAAAATATTCTAAGAATGAAAAATTGTATCTCTATGAAAAAAGTGAATCTGAACTATGACTCCGAAAAATAGATTCTGAAATGTATGAATCTGGAAGTATGAATAAGAAAATGTTGATCTGAAAAACCAATTCTGAGAATTCTCTTCTGAATCTAATAGTGAGATTAATTCATATTGAACCAAAAGTTCTGATACCAATTGTTAGGATGGTATGACACTGAGTATGATATACTCTGTAATACCAAATGTAAGATGAAAATAAGAATGAGCTTCTCAGATACAAGAGGGGGGGGGTGAATTGTACCATTTTTAAAAATTCCCTTAAAATTTATTAGGATGGTTATGTTTAAAAAGGTTAAACAAGTTAATTCACAAGACCTCTATGAGTACTAAAGACTAGATAGATTCCAGAAAAATGATTCCAAAAATGGAACTTAACAAAAGTTATAAATAATAAGATTCTACCTTAAAGCGTATAGAATCTTACTATATCAGATTACATGTAAGGAAGTATAATAAATTTATAATTTCCTTGACAAAACAAAATGCAGCGGAAAAACAAGTAGTAAAACTACAAGTAATAGACAATAACTCTTTTAATCCAAAGAGAAGGGTATCCTACAACCTTGGGTTAAGGTATTTGATTTATACATTCAAGAATGTCTGTCTTACCCACGCCAGGGTATTCCCTCGATACGAAGATCAGAGTCTATCTTGCTCTCCCTGCAAGCCATCAACTATCAGGTAGTCATCACCTCTATCTTCCTCAGTAATGAAGCCCTCAACTTTAAGGTGGTGGAACCTCTGTCTTTCAATCCCCGAAATCCCTCGATTGTAATCAGAAACAATCAAATTCGCACGAAGAAAGTCTGCACCAAGAAAATTTTTAACAAGCTGTTCAATATTTCTTCACGAAGCTTGAGAGTTAATAAGAGCCCCTATCTCTATCAATCAGTTCAGGAACTTCTGATAAAAAAAATTCAAAAAGTTCCAAAAGATGTAGCTTGTTTTCAAATGAGCTCTGATTTATAGGTAAATATACAACAATCTGCTCCCTCCTCTAATGGTCATACATTCCTTGATTATCATAGGGACTTGTACACGTGTCACTCAACAATCGGATAGTCAATAACTAAAGGCAATACATCGTTTTGTAATGAAATATGTGTATGAATTTGTAAAACTGTTGTCCAGAATGTAAGAAAATCAATGTTGGGAGTCTAACCAAAATGGAATTCATAGTTTATAATAAAGAGATATTTGGATTCTGTTTTGTAGGAATATGGAATCCGAATTCTGTAGAAATCCAGATTCTGAATTTCTATGGAAATTCAAATTCTGGATTCACTTGAATTTGGTATCTGAACATGAAGATTTCATAGTAGAACTAGTTGAAGTTCGGTGTCGAACTCTTAGATGATCGGCGTCAACTCATAGAATTTCAGAGTCAATCTGGTAGAATCTTGGATTCTGACTCATAGAAGATCATAATCATAATTCTTAGTGGAGATTCATGAGAGTTCTTATCTAGAATTCGGAATAGAACTTTATTAAAGTTCGTATCCAGAATTCAGAGTTGAACATTATGACAGTATCTATCCAGAATTCAGATTGGAACTTTATGAGAGTTCATATCCAGAATTAGGAGTTGATCTTCATTAGAGTTCGTATCCAGAATTCTGAGTGGAACTTCATTAATGTTTGTATCTAGAATTCAGAACCTAAAACAGAATACTTCATATCTACGTATTATATGATTCTGAGGATTTAGATATGAATCTAATTTTTATACTTATGGAAAATATTGATATGAGCATTGAAAATATGGTAGGGGTAAATTCCATTGGGAAGGAAATTTTCCTTATCAAATTAAAATATATTTTTGCTTATGTTAAAGGTGTTTGTGATTTTCAAAACATGAAGGAATGGAAAATTCATAAGGAAAACCTTATTGACTCAACAAACACAAGTCAATCTTTTGATAGTCTTTAATTTTTTAAAACCCGAATTTTTTGTATTGACAATGGGAATTAATTTATAATTAATCAATAGAAATTCTATGTATTGAATTTGGTAAAATAGAATTAATTTTAGAATTTATAATAGCATAATTAAAATAGGGTAAATTTTGGTATTTTTCTGAAAACATGAATTTTTTAATTTATAGTAAGAAGAACTATGTTATGATTTAATCCCGACATTTTATTTAAATAATTATTTATTTTATTTTAATTTATTTTATGTCAAATTAGACACAAAAAACCAATATAAGTTCAACATAATTCATTGGAGTCATATTAAAATAAAATTAGATATGTAAAATTTTATTAAATTACATTAACCTCTTTTACCCACCTTCTAGCTGCGTTTAAAAATTTGCATAAAAAATAATTTTACCGCTTAAATGAGTTTAATTTCAAAAATTTGAGTGAAATGGTTGTCATCAGTGAGTAATGTTATTCAATAAGATGAAAATATTTTTTTGGGGAATAGTAACTTTTGACTTTTATTTACCACAGTTAAAAGTAAATATTGTCATTAATGGTAAAAATGATATTATAATTATCCTGAAACTTGTCCTAAATCTATTGGATAAGTTTTATTCATCCAAGAATAACCTTTTTAATAAAATATGATCCTTTATATCTAATTTTATTTGATTAGGAAATTTATTATTATTATATTTAAGGAAGAGTTAAAAGATTAAAATTCAATGTTTTATAAATAAACCATTATTAATATAGGGTTACACAAAATATTTATTTGACTATAAATATTAATTATAAAGATAAATATATTTCCTACATAATGGTATATTATGTATAATTTTTATACTTTAAATAATTTAATTTATTTATGACACAATGATGATGCAGTAGCTATCTTATTCATGAAATATTAATAAAATTTATATTATAAAAATCCAAATAAATGTAAAATTAGACTTCTGATGAATTACTCAAGTTTTATAGGTTAATATGGCATGTAAGGGTTGGTAAAATAAATTTTATTCTAAGTGAAAAAGTTTTTATCACATTCAAAATAATAAAATACTAAATAGTGTCAAAATTGACATAATTGAGTTTTTAAAACCACAACTATATTATTAATTGATAAAATAATTCTATAAATCGTAGGATCAATCAAAGGACATAGATAAGGATATATATATATATATATAAATAATGAACCACATGGGTTACTTTTGGCTTGTTATATTGTATTTATTAACCATATAATATAAAAATACCAAGAGACATGGTAAATGTCAAACTAAATAACTAAGGGTTAAATAAAAAATATAAAGTCCATATGATGACATACCCTATCTAAATCCTATTGGTTGAGAGGATTTACACCCATCCCTATCTTATTCTCAAAATATTTCATTTTGGATCCATTAGAAACCGAAAATGTTTTTCTTATAAAATAATATTTCTTACTTTCCCAAAATTGTCACTCGCCTATCTTATAAAAGGGAACATACAATTCACATAATTTCACACCTCCAAAGCATTTGGGATTGGACAAATCCAACTCAAATATCCTCCCAACGTCCCTCACTTCAACCTAGTGGCCTTACATTGATCATAAATCCATCATATGGAGCCCATTTTATCAATTCAAAAGGAAACACCTGAAGTAGATGTAATAATTTCACCACCATATTTCATTTTTGTTTCTTCTTCCACTTCTAATTTTGTTGTTGTTTCTATACCAAAATAATAACTCTAGTACCTCCAATATACTGTGATGTTAATATAAGATTGGTACAACCATATTCATTATTCTACCCATCCTATAAATGACAATGTCACCAAATGTACGTACGTAAGGCTTACCGTCTCCATGTCGTGGTGTAGTTGGTTATTCAAACACATCATTATTGGGATGGGTTTAATAATGATCATAACTGATGTAATAATAAATGTAACATATTAATGATTCTTTATATAATAGATAACATCCAATTACACATGATTTTACCATCAATATAATAATATTGTCCCTCGTGTGTACGTATTGATTACCGTCTCTCGACATGATGATATTCATTCCCACGTTAACCATTCAACGATAGTTATAAAAATATATATTTTTAATAATTATATAATATATTACATAATAATGATTCTGGATATATATATATATATATGTTCTTACATATATCTTATTCACTTACTCCCATTCAATACGATATGAAAACGGAAACATTGTTTATGCGTACGTATGACACACGGTCTCCATAAACGGTGCCTTCCATTTCATATATCCATCTAATATAAATATTTATATTCTAAATTTATAAGATATATAAATCATGGTTTATATTCTGGAACTATTTATATCATTATCTAAATGATACAAGTTAAAACGCGTACGATAAAGAAAGCGATTATTACCCAAAATGTTATTATAACATGGAAATCTTTATTAAATAAGCATTATAAAGTCATAAATGAATAATTTATTATATTCTAAATATGAATATGGATCATATATAATATAATATCATACTATGGTTATTATACATGAGGTTAAATGTATCCTCGACCAAGGGAATGTACAAGGTAAGGGTTAATTAAACAATTTATTTATCTTATTTGAGGTTATTTTTACATAAGTATCTCCTGGGACAAATTTATTATCCTCTTCCATGGTTCATTAAAGAGTTTTCAAAGGGATTATTTTGAAGGGACATTTTTACTAAAACATGATTCTAATTGATTTATATATTTATTCTTATAATCATTTCTCATTAACGTCCATGTTTTTAAAATGGTTGTAACAATTTAATTATATGGAGATGAATGCATTAAAATGCTAATTCCTTTAAAATGTTCCAATGTGGTATGGGAACCTTTGATTCAAAACTAAATTTTAAATGACATCCTTTATAAATTATGTTACTTATTAATGATTTCATGAAAAATGCAAATTTCTCTCAATGATTTTTACAGATCATTTTCCGAAATGTCAAAAAACTATATGAGATATTATTATTGATATAGGTTGATATATTATGATACAAATTTTCCATATTGTAAGGAAGATTTTGTGATATGTTTGACTGTGGGTGAGTATCTTTTATACCAGTCACGATTTATAGATAATGTAGTGACATTTTGTATGCTAGTTTTACTTCGAATGTTTATTTTATGTATAATCTTTTTCATATGAGGAATGAATTAGACATAATAAGTGACGAGTGCAGCCCGCTATACCTCCTCGATGCATCGGTAGGTCTTATAAGGCAATGTAGTGTCTTTTCAAAAGGCCTTGACAAAATCTTATTTTTAGTATTGGCACAAGGATTTTAAAATGTGGTTATGAAGTTTGGAATTACGCATTCCATCATTATAAATGTGGATATTGATATTGCATTTGAGAATTCGACTAGTAAAATATCCATGTGAATAAGTAAATAAAAGTATTCGATTCTATATTTTGGTATATTATGCTAATGATTATGTTTAAAATCCATTTTATTTAGTCTTATACATTCCCTTATATGTTCATACTTATTTATGATAGTTTCTGATATATTGTTATCCATACCAAGAATATGAGGTCACCCCTTTCTATGTATTATTTTTCCAAAGATGTGAAAAATTATTTTTTGGTTGACCTGTAGGGATAGTCTAAGGATATATGTTTGTTCGATAGGGGAGAAAATGTTGTTGATGTTTTTATTTCATGATGTAATATAAAACATATTAATGTATCTTGAATTTCAAGGCTACTAAACTGATCGGTCTAGGACATGATTCCTAGTATCACGCCAATGTTATGTAATAATGTACTGGCTTTGGGTAATTGGGGTCAGGGCATTACAATATTCATATTGCATGTATTCTTGTAATCAGAAATCAGGTCACCCCATTTATGATTTCGATGAATATTGTGATGTAGGATAAGGTATAAGTGATTGATTGGATATACTCATAAGTATGAGATATAGGTAATGGAGGTCAGAAGATCATCTCTAAGAGCATAACATTTGGCAAAGCATTACAATAATCAAGGGAATTTTAGATCCTCGTTATATAGGAGTTAATAATTGTAGTATGTTTTAATCGTTACTAGATTTGGTGATTAATAAGAATATTCTAGGGGAATTATATTCTTGTGTTATGCATATGGAGGTCATGGTAACTTCAGTAAATGTTCCTTAATGATTAGGGTTTATTTTCCAAGACTAGTACACTCAGAACAGATTCCATAAACAAAAAATTACATATTATATTTGATACCCAAAGGACCACGAACCACCCTTAGAAGAGAGGGGTGATCTATGGGGTCATTTGTTTCTGTTAAACTAATGGATATTATTCCCTCATTGTTAGGAACCCATTAAACATATATGAAATGGATGTGAAAAAACAAAAAAACATCATGCAAATCAATGACACATATATTTTACATTGTTCACCACTAAGGGACACATCCAAGGAGAATATTCCAACAGTGCATCAGTCATACCAAAAACCACTAATCTTCAAAAGATGTAGATTACAATATTTTAGAATATTATTTCTGTACTAGGTGCACTGCCATTACAATGTTTTAGGGAGAACACACTACGTCCCTCGGATCCATTCCACTAACTCCTCCTTGCTCACTGCATTAGAACAATATGCACTCAGTTTATTGACTTGAAGGATGATTCAATTGATTAGCGTTAAATAATGAATCCCCAAATATAAATGGATGATTTATTAAAGTACCTTTAAATCCCTTATAGTTAATTTACATTCCCACACAATGATAGGTTATGCTAATTAATTTCTCAATCTTATTTTGTCACTTTTCAGGCTTCCTTGGGTGTTCTGCGTACTACTTCCCCTCCTCCACGTATTGAGTAGATGGTATGGTCCACGACTATCATCCTCCAGGTACTACAAATATTTCTACATACCAGCCAACACCTTTGCAAACAACCCTGCCCTACGTACTTCCTTACTCTGTGTACTGCTCAACTTCTCTACGTTCTTCCCTGAACCGCATATTGGCTTTCTCTGACATGTACTGCGAGAGCTTCCTATGAAAACTACAATATCTTCTACAAACTATTATTCCTTATGAAGATGGTTCTTTTAGTGTACAATCTTCCCATCCATGAACCACTTGGGAATTCACCATATTGTTTCCTCAAAATTTAAATCTCTAACACATCTTCTTATAAAAGGGGATTACTTCTACTAAAATAGGCATATACTCCAAATATATTCCTAATCCAATTTACCCAAATTTTCAACGTGGGATAATATTCACTGTAAGCATAACTCCATTCATGTACTGTTATCCCCTATGACATACTACTATTGTTTGACAAACTTCAACAGTTGTTCAAACCTTCAGCATTCCACCTAACACACTCCTTCACCGCGACCCATCACTGCAAACTATTTTTTGTTCTCCACACGGCTCCATGTACTATTCCACCTATTAGGTATGAAGCTACAAACCATTGAATGAACATGTTACATCTTCCATTTTTTGAGGTATTCGGTTCCCTTAGTATTTATATTTTTTCATATTACATTCTGTTCACTCCTATGTGATAAACCATTGTTTACCTACACCAAACTCTTGATTTTGAGGCCTAAAAAATTGGAAATCACTAAGAAACTGTTCCACCTTCAATACTGTTTTCATATTAAAACATATAACCTCATTCCAAGAAATATATATAGTCATCTATGGTCATATTGTCAACAAACACAAATCAAAATCCATAAATATCAACAAATAGACTTTGTTAAACTAATCTACCGCTTTGGGTTTGTGGGAAATCCCCATGTAAACTCACTAATGTAGCATCCAAGATCAAAACTTGAACCTTCAAGATTCATCTCATCCATCACAATAAGTCTACATGTCTAGTGTTCAGGGTAGAAAACATGGTATATGACATGAATTTAGTTCTCATACTTTTTATTTCACCCCCATAGTTGCATTTCTTTCTTTTTCTATTATCCATCTTTCTAGTATCACGAAAAAAATAGAACATTGTCCATTGAATATATCCTTTATCAATCATTGGAAATAAACAAAATGAACATAATATTGTCTATAGAGTAAGAAACATGCACAACATATATCGTATCTCCCCCACAAACATGCATCTTTTCCACAAATAGATTTCAAAATGTTAAAAAACTATGGAGAGGGGAACATAATAACCACCTTATTCACTGGGAGGTGTCATAACATAGAGGTCCAACTTATGTTTCTCAAACACAGCCACTGATAGTGGCCTTGTCATAATGTTATCCACTTGATCATTGGTTCCCACATGATCCTTTTTATCACTCCTTGCTCAAATTTTTCAAGTGTGAAGTGATATCTGATCTCAATATATTTCGTATGAGAATGATGAACATGATACTTTATAAGATAAATTATGCTCTTTTTATCATTGTAAATCACCATTGGTTGTTTCACCTCATCACCTATTGAAGTTAGTTTCTGCTTTATACAATGGAATTAAATGAATGTCGTGGTAGCATATATATATATATATATATTCAGCTTTAGTAGTACTAAGAGAATTACATTAATATTTATTAGTTAACTAGCCCAAACATTTCTTCCCAGTATAAAATGCTCCACCACTGGTTGAATTTTTATCCACTACATCTCCAGCCTATTCAACATCAGAAAATGAAAAAATTTCACTCTCTCTTATTGATTAAATGTATAATCCTTAATTATGAGTACCTTGAATATACCTCATGATTTTTTTCCCTGCCCCATATGTACTTAAATCATTTTACTCTGAATGTACGCTACAGGGAAAGTTTCAAAGACAATATTTGGTCGTGTCACAGTCAAGTACATTAGGCTTCAAATGATTCTTATATACCTAGTGGGATCCACATAAGTACCTTTAAAATTCATCATGTTCTTAGGTCCAACAAAAATTAGAGTCAACATAGATTTTGAATAATGCATATTAAATTTCTTCAACCAATATTTTTCATACATTTCTTAAGAAATTAAGGCTTAATTCTTCTTCTTAATCACCTGAAACCTGAAAAATTATGTATGTTCACTAATAATGGACATTTTGAATTAAGATTTCATGTGATTGGAAAATTAATCCATTGATCCCCAACAACTTCCAATGATAATAATATCATCCAAATATACTAATTCCATGAACTGATACTTTTGAGAATTCATCATATTGAAATTTTGATCTACTCTTCCTCTTTCAAAGTCAATCTTTCTTATATAAGAGTCCAACTGAGAGTACCATGCTCTTATTTCATGTTTTAGGCAATAAAATGATTTCTTTAATTTTCAAACCATTAGTTCATAATTTCCAATAAATTATTCCATGGGAGGTTCAATGTATATTTTTTCTTCCAATAAACCTTTTAATATTGTTGTCTTGACATAAATTTGATATTCTTTATATCTACATATTATTTCCATGTCATGAAACAGGTTGATTGACTCATGTATCGCTACTGGAGAAAATATCTCCTCAACATCAATTCCTCATTTTTGTGAATATCCTTTACAGACCAATAACAACTTATTTATTAACACATTTTCATGATTTTCAAAAAAATTCATGAAAATATACTCTGTACCAATATTATTGTAACCTTCAGGTCTTTTCACAAGAACCCATGTCAGATTTTTGTCAATTTGATCTAACTCTTAACTCATTTCCTTCACCCCTGACTCATCCTTTGTAGCCTATTCATACGAGGATTTTCCGATAACAAATTGATATACAGATTGTGAATTATTCCTTCTTATTCAAATCTGCGTATGTGCATTCTGATCCCTGATAATGTTGCATTGATCAATATATACTCTTTGATTTCTCATTTGGGTTTCAACCGAATTCTCTCTCGCTATGGCTTCCTCTTCTTATTATTCGTCTTAGTCATCATCATGAATTGAATCTTTAGAATTTTGTACACCTTCCTCTAACTCTGTATTAGCATTTGTTATTTGTTAACACTTTTCAACATCTTCTATCACATCACCATAAGAATTCATTGAATCATTAATGTTTCTTTCTTCAATGATCAAAACATCATTGCATTCCACAATTCTTCCCCCACACTTATTGAAACACATGTAGGCTTTTACGTTATTTGAGTATCCAATATATATTCCATTATCTACATTTTCTTCATACTTCCTTTGATTGGCATCAGAGTTTTCGATGATCCCTTTGCTTTAGAAAACCAGAAAATATTTCAAAGAGGGATTACATCCATTCCAAAATTCATTTGGTGTCTTTCTATCACCCATATATAGATCTATTCAATATTGAATATAAACTACAGCTTCTAGTACCTCTTTCTAGTAATGTCGATGAATATGACTCTTGATCAGCATAGTTATGTATTTGTTGTTTACCAATCGATTCCAGTACTCAACAGCTCCATTTTTCTAATGAGTTATCACATCATACACCTAATTTTTTATCCCATCCTTATCTATATAATATTCAAATTTAATGGATTTGCATTCCCCTCCATTATCAGACCACATGAAAGTGATCTTTCATCAAGTATCATTATCAGTGATTTGTTGGCAGGTTTTCTTGTAATCAAGCACCTTACTCTTCTTATGTATAATGATCATGCATGAAATTCTATCAAAATCATCTATGAAAATCACAAAGTACCTATATCCATTTGTTAAAGCAACATTTATTAATCCACTTACATTTGAAAGGATGAGTTCAATTATATTAGATGCCATTTTCCTGTTTGGATGATAGGAACTACAGACCAGTTTATCTCATATGTATGAATCACAGGTCTATTATTGGTCACAGTTCGGATTAGGGATAAAAAAGAATATATTCCACTTAGATATCATTTCCTTGTACTACTGATTGTTGTGGACTAATATTCTATGGAACAAGTTGTTTTCCTCTTCAAGTGTTTTTTTGCTGACGATTTGACTCCTGACAACCTGATATAATTTTCCATCTTTTTACATCTTTTCTAGAGATAATTCATGGACATTCCTCTTATAGAACAACCATTCTTATTGAATTTATTAATAAGACCTGATTCATTGATTTGACTCACCTTATGAAGATTGTGATGAAGACAATCCACATAATGAACTTTACTTTTCACCAGCTCCTTATTAGCATGTTCAGTACATAAACTGTATTTTTACATCAAATCACTCTTGTTACAAAAGCTAACTATTACATTGACCAATTTTCGAAATTTTTTTAATAGGTTTTCAATACCCGTAATGTGGGATGAACATTTTCTATCACGAATCTAGGTGCTATTGTTCTTTGTAGCTTTGAGGGATACTTCTGCACGATTGAATTTTTCAATTTTCATAATTTCATTACATGAGATATTACGTTTATTGTAGGTCATTAAAGTCCATTCAATTTTCTATTCTGGGAACATGGGTTCATCATATTCAAAATCCTCCTCCATTGGATCAACCCTATATTAATTAGAAACACAATATTTTTGATGAGTATTGACCCATCTCTATGTATTGTATGAATTCCTCCCGTCACACCTCTTCCTATAATACACATCTTTATGGACAATGACATAATATTGAAAACAATATCCATAGAAATTAGTTCATCTATAAGAAGTAGTATATGAACATGTTACCCTCCATTAAACTAATAACTATTTCCCATTTATATTGCTCCTTTTCTTTTCACAGTATGACTTGGAATGTCCAAAATAGTAAAAAAGTGAAAATTCATGAGAAGATACGACTTATAACTTATATTTATCTTCATGAAGTCTTCCTTGGAAAAAGAGTTTTATTTCATATCATTCCAGGATATTTGAAGGTAATCATTAGTTATCATTTTAGTTTGATTTAAGGGATTATCTTTCAGTTCATCAAGTGTATTTTTAGCATGATCAACTTTTAGCTTGACTTTATTCTAATTCAAAATATTTTTAGCATTTGATGGTTTGGAATGACATGGAATTACACTATTTCACATGAATGAATTTCATTTATCACTCATAATTTATTAAACTCCATCATAACCATACATTTCCCTCTATAGTATCTCAACATCCGAGAACATTCCAAAATGTATTTTCTTCTTTTCTCCTTTTAAATTTGATTCACTATTGAATTTACTCTTAAGAGTAAAAACGTCTTCTTCTATACCCTCACCAGTCATGGATTTTCATCCAGTCTATAGGTATATTCATTGATGACCTTTAACTATTCCTCATTTCTGAGTTTTTGATCCATAACATCTTTTGTGCTTTCAAGGATTGATGAATTCTCTTTCACAAATTCCTCTAATCATTCAATTTCTACATCATGCTGCTCAACATATTCTAATGACTCTTCCACAATTCATTTCCACTCATTCTATCTCTTACGTTGATTTATAATATTACTAAAAGCATCCTAATGTTTCAACAATGTATTTTCAACATTGGTCTACTTATTATCGCATGAATAGTCCCAAAATCCATATGTTTTTATTTTCTAATAACACTTGTAAAGGGTATGTATAGTCCCACAAAAAAACACCCTGAAAATTACAATCTACATTATTCAATGTTCATAAAAACACAACATCAAACCCAATCTACTGCCATTGTTTCCTTCCAAAAAAACACAACATTAAAAATTCAAAAGCCTTCCATTATTCACGTTCCTGCGTCGAGATCACAACCATCACGCCAGTCATCCATCTGTGGATTCGGTCACCTACCTCGATTCGTCGAAACATTTCTATCATCATCGCTTCTCAGAACCACCACCATCATCATCTTCATTGTCATTGCCATAGCTTCCATCACCGTCATCGCCATCCTCACCACTCGACACTATAATCCACATCGTCAACATCACCCACCAAAATCACTCTTCAACATCAAATTCCACTTCACATTCATCGAATGAAAACAAATCGCTAGACACGTTGCTAGAATACCCACAACACATAGCAACAATCTTCCCTGGTGTCGAAAAAACCAAATAAAGGAAACTCAGGTGTAGCTCAATGGAGGATACCCATCTGCTTGCACGAACACATCCGAAAGTCTCCTCAGAAGAAAACACACCCAACCGACCTGGGATTTTGTGATGAAATTGGATGCCAGAGCATAGAACAAGTGATGGGGCCTCCCCAAAGCTGAACCGCTAAGCCATCCCCACTAACCAACCAGGGCCAACAAAGAAGAAGTCGCCACGAGACACCATGCGACTATAAATCACATCCCAGGGAGACCACTGCACAATCTGCCTCGGAGGGAGAGGTGGAGACTAGGTGCCAGAGCAGAGAAACAAGTGGCCGAATCTCCACGACGGAACACAACGTCGAACCCAAAGTGAAACCCATAAACGAAAGAAGAAATCACGAAAATGATAACGACCGGGATTGAAACCCTAAAAGAAATCCGGGATTGAAACCCTAAAAAATCCCAATGAGAAGTAGTAGCAAGTGAGGATGTCAACAAGAGCCCAACCGTAGAACCCGAGAGGACAAACTAGTGTAGAAGACCCCACGAGCGAGAAACCATGAGGGAGAGGTGGAGAAGAGAACCTGATGAGAGGAAATGCCAAAGAGACACTGGAGGAGAAAGGTGGGGCACCACCGAGAATAGAGCGAAACCCTAAGTGGATGAGGAGTCGGGAGCCCGAAGGCGGACACCAGGAAAGTGAGGCTCCATCCTATTCTCGGATCCCGCCCTCCTAAAATGCTCATCTATTTCATGTCTAATAATTTAATGGTTTTCATTTTCAATTGTAGCCATCATAGAATCATGGTTCTCAGATTTTAATTTATCTTCCCCTTCCTCATATTGTTCATTTTCATCATCTTATTTTTCAAAAAAAAACTTTCGTTGAAATTTCTTTCCATATTTTATGTCTCTCTTTTCTAAACAACTTTCCTATGGTTTTTGAATTTCTCCATATTTTCATTTTTCATCCCTGAAAATTCAAGGGTAATGGGAGGAAGTGTGACCAATTATTGTAAAGAAATAAAAAACGTGAGGTAACTTGGATTATAATTTCCTAGTTCACTTTTTATTGTTCATGGCATTGAGAGAAAGAATTTCTTTTTCCCTATCATATTCATCAAAACTATCTCCTAAAATGTACAGATTTTCTATTCATTTGAATGAAAAATCCTTGCTTACCCGAGTCATTTCATCTTCTTGTCTGTCTCTCATATATTATGCCACTAGGCTACTTAGTAGATCATCCAATGAATGTTTTTTAAGATCCCTTTCTTAATGAGATGAATCCCTTACATTAATAAGGTCTGTAAGTCTAATGAATATTTTTATAATATCAATGTCTCTGATATCTTTTCCAAACCTTCTAATTTATCATAATAATTTAGTAATTCGATTGAAAAAAGATTTTTTATTCTCATTAGGGTGCATCTTAAGATCATAATTACTTTTATGTAGTTCTTGAAGTTTCATATAATTCACATTGTTATCTCCATTATAAATGTTATCCAATTTATCCCACATTGAACTGGAAACTGTGAAACTCATTACCTATAGATAAATTATATTAGAAGGGTTTGTACTAAGATAATTCTATTCTTTTGCATAATAATCATGAAATTTTCTTTCTAAATTAGTCTTTGATAGTAATATGGGTTTTGTGACTTTAATTCCCTCTGTAGTAGTAAATAAGACTTCTATTCAATGATATTTTGGGTGAGATGTCATCTTGTTTTTTCCATATATGAAAATTACTTCCATCGATGAGGGGAACTCCCATAACATTAACTAGATTCTACTGGACATCATAGGATAGATTCCACACCAACAACCATTATCCACTAATACCACATGGAGGACCCCAGAACACCCTAAGATATGAGTGATTAATTAGGCTATCAAATGTGTCATTTAATATGACGGATTTTGTTCTCCCATTGGTATGAACCCATTAAACCTATCAGAAGAAGAAGTACATAAAAAACACTATCTTGCTAATAAACGACACATCAATTTTACTTGTTTCAAAACTATGGGATATGGGTAAGGAGCATACACCAATAGTGTGTCAGTCATACCAAAAACCACTAATCCTCGCATGTTTTGGAGTACAAGTGTTTAACACATTCACTCTGTACCAGACACACTACCATTAAGAATTTTTAAAGATAAAACCTTTCATACCTTGGATCACATCCACTGACTCCCATTTGATCACTATGTTGGAAAAATATTCACTTAGTTTATCTAAAATAAGGTCACTTCAATGGTTAAACATTAAATCATGCATCCTTGACTGTAAATGGATTCTCTTTTGAAGTATTGTTATCACTTATATATGTAATTTACTTTTCATACACTGATAGGTCGTGGTAAAAACTTTTTCAAACTGATTTGGTCACATTTAAGGATTCCTTGGGTGTTCTGAATACCAATTCTCCTTCTCTGCGTACTGAGTAGCGGGTATGGTTTGTGGATCACCTTCTTCATGTACCACTGCTATTTCAACATACTGTACAACTCCTCTATGAACTGACATACACTATCTACTACCTCACTCCACATACTATTGAGATTCACTACATTCCACCTTGATCAACATACTAGCTTTCTCTACCACGTACTACGAGAGCTTCCTCCAAAAATTTCACTTTCTTATATGGACCGTTTCTCCATACACAGATAGTTCTTTCCATGTACTGTCATCTCCTCCATAAACCACTTCATACATCACTGTTTCTGACGGTTTCGCCGGGGCGCGCACATCCGTTCGTGGGGGAGGACGTGCTGCCTGTTGCCCCACATTCCCGCTTTCCAAAGGCGGGTGGCATCCGTTCCTTGTTTAGGCACATCTTCTCCTTGATTGTAATCAGGATGATGGGATGTCGGTTCTTCCTTCCGTGGATTCCTCCTCTAAGCTTGTCACCTAGTCTGGGTCTCCCTCATAGATTTAAGACGTGCTCGTGAATCTCATTCCTGGTGCTATATCTTCATGGACACCGGTTAATTACACTACTTCTGTCAAGACATTCCATGGGGTCTTGACATGGTAGCGACCTTCGGTCGGAGTAGATGACAGCGTCAGGCATGTCTGGGGATCTCTGGGTGTGTGGACATTGGGGAACCTATATTCTTCCTCACAAGAGGGCATCTCAATGGTGCAGAATCCAAGGCATCCCACATCAGATGCAGGGAATCATATGACATCTGAGGTTTTCCTAAGCTTCCCATGTTTATCACGGGGAATGCCGTGGGGACGGTTACGCCAAAGGAGTGTCATACAAGGTTTTCCTCAGGCATCTCATGTTTATCATGAGTTAGTCCGTCAGTTTAATGTCTTATGGAGACAGAATGAGGGTGATCAGAACATCCCATAGAGACGTATCGATGGTGGTGTGCCCCGTAGAGGGGAGATGTCACACCGATATGGCTGATCTGAACACCACTGAGGGCGGATCAGGGGAAGTGCACCCCAGGATGGGGTACATTACCATTGGTTTGGATTGAACCTCATGGAGGTTTCCTACGTACCCTGTGTAGAGGACAGGGATCAAAACCCACGCAGTTCGAAGGGGTGATGAATTGGGGTGTACACAGAGGACAACGACCCCAGAGGTATGCTGGGTATTACATGTGGAATGTGGCCCATGTGCTGCTAGGAGAAGTGAGGAGGTGGATGGCATGATCCTACTGGGATGTGGCGGCCCGGTTGAAAATCAGGATGGGTGATGGATGGATTAATTAAGTGGAGGGGGAATGAAATGGGACCGTCGCAGGGGTGACGGTGAAGTTGGGCTTGAGCCTTGAAGAGGCTTCCTACATATCCCCGTGGCAGGGAATCAAAGTCCGCGTAGTTCGGGTTGGATTGGGGCCTACACAAAGGTGCTGCCCAGGTGCCGCTAGGGATCGGCAATGGCAGATGGGGTTGGTGCTCTGAGGCGGCCCAATGTGGATATGGGGCTTACGCTCTGAGGCGGCCCACAATGGCAGTATGGGGCATAAGCACTGAGGCGGCCCAAAGAAGTATGGGGCTTAAGCTCTGAGGCGGCCCAAAGTGGATATGGGGCTTACACTCTATGGCGGCCCATAGTGGCTGGTGAACCGACGTGAAGAGGTCGGAACAACCGGGTGGTGGGCTTGAACCTCGTGGAGGCTTCCTACGTATCCTTGTGGCAGGGAATCAAAGTCCACGTAGTTCGGGAAGGATTGGGGCTTACGCAAGGGTGCTGCCCGGGTGCCGCTAGAGAGCGACAAAGGTGGATGGGCCTTACGCTCTGAGGCGGCCCATGGTGTATGGGGCTTACGCTCTGAGGCGCCCCATGGTGTATGGGGCTTACGCTCTGAGGCGGCCCATGGTGTATGGGGCTTACGCTCTGAGGCGGCCCACAGTGTCTTCCTCATGTCTGGCCATGAGGGCATCCCAACTCACTAGCGGGTCGAGGTAATCACCTATGCGATAGTGCACAAGTGGGATAATGGCAAGGGCATTGGAATCTATCTGAACAAAGGGAGATGAAAAGTGTGAATCACATGACCAATATTCAGAACGTCGTGAGAGTGTCATGGTGATGGTGGATAATTGTTGATCGTGGCGGAAACGCAGCATCCATATCACGTTAGCCAAAAATGAGGAAAAACAAATGAGGGTCGACTGCGGACTGTGTTCGAAACACAGGACCTGACTCAATGTGTCTCCCAAAGTCTTCTGGGGCGTTGGCCCAGGACAGCAGGCAGACCATAGGTCGAGCATCCATACTATTAGGGGGTCCCTCCAGACTTGGAAGTGAGTGACTATCCGAATGAAGGACACGCAAAGCGTGAGGTGGAGTGATGGAATGTTTGAATGGATTCCAATGCTCTTGATATTACGCCACTGTGATCATGGAATAATGCATCTTATACATAGAGCATAAGGCATCTCTTATTTAGAACAAGAGGCATCCTATGTTTGGAACATAGGGATTACTAAATTTTATAGTCATATAGATAGGACTACAGGTATCTCATGCTAGGAGAATAAGGAATCTCTCGTATAGGGCAAGAGGCATCCTATGTTTGGAACATAGGGATTACTACAGTTTATAGTCATGTAGATAGGACTACTGGCATCTCATGCTAGGAGCATAAGGCATCTCTTGTATATGGAAAGATGCATCCTATGTTTGGAACATAGAGATTACTAAATTTTATAGTCATGTAGATAGGACTACTGCCATATGTCGCCTAGAACGGCTGGTGTTGGGTCTTACGCAAGGGTGGCTCATGCTGGTTCAACCTGACATAAGAGCCAGGGGATAGGGTTTGACGAAGTTTCCTGAGGAATGGTTTGACTCATGGTACTCGGGGAATTGAAGATGATAATCTCGACCCACGACACGTGATAGGGACCAAGAGGGATATGCCGACTCAAGGTATTTCATGGTGTGCAGAGGAGAATCTCAAATCATACTATTCTATAGGTGTAAAGAGGCTATGCATAAGGGCGCAATGGAAAACCTCGACATCCCGGCCCTGAGAAGTTCGTGGTGCGACGCTCCATTTTTCATAGGGGTCTGTGACGGTAGCAAAGGGACCGGCCCGGAGGGCCGGGACCGCAGGCCGGCACTGACCCCGAGTGGGGGCACGGGGGCTGCGCCCCGCGGTACGGACCAGTGGGTGCAGACCTGAACACTGTTGCGTAGGGCAGGCATGCGTGCAATTGATGATGTTGCGCGGGAAACACCAGGTCGGCGCGCAATAGGTGCGACTGGCACGCAGTAGGTGCGGCTGGCGTGCAATACCGGATGCAGGAACCCAAAAGGGGGCGGCGTACGCAATATGCGGCGGCACGCACAATATGCGGCGGGGTGTGAAATAGCGGCAGCCCACGCAATAGCGGCGGCGCACGCAATAGAGGCGGTGCACGCAATATTCGGTGGTTGCGCAATATGGAAGACTTGTGCGCAATGGGCCCGGTGTGGCACTGGCGCGCGAAAAATCGGGCTCAGTGGCAATGTTGCACACAAAAACTAAGAGTTGTGCAGAAAACTGGGCAGGTTGCCCCTTTTCTGCGCAAAACTAATGTTTTGCGTGCCGGAGGGGAGTTTTCTGCGCGGGCGTAGAAACTGCGGACTTATGCGCATCAGAGCGGTGGCCGACCTCCGGGGCCCCCCCTCAACGGGGGGGGGGGGGGGGGGGGTGCCCACGTATTTATAGGCGGAACACGGGTGACGGGGCGCGGAACATTCCGCACCCGCGAAGTGTTTTCTGCACGCCAGGCAGTTCGCGTAGAATTTCGCGCGGGCAAAGGCGGTGCGCGCAAAATTTCGCGCAGTCAAAGTGCTACACCTAAAATTCCGCTCCCGCAAGGATGGGCGCATAATATTCCGCATGCGCATATGGTTCTCCGCGCGGAACTCCTTTTTTAAGCGCAAATCCATAATTCACCCCAAAACCGTCATGGATGGCCATCCCCAGCAGTCCAACTTCAAACAGCCATAACATCTGATCCGTAACTCCGTTCTGGCTCCACGACCAGTCAAATAAGAGCTTGCGGGACGAGCTACGCTCCGAGTCATCTATGGGGACGTTTGTAAAATTTTGGGGACACGTTTTCAGGGGTCAACAATTACTATATGTCTTCCCGATGTTCTAATATCTTATCCAGCTGCTCCTTAAATAATAATATATCCACATATTTTTCTAATCCAATTTACCCAAATATTCAATGTGTGACAATCTTCAATGTATACTCAACTCCATCCGGGTACTATTATCCCCCACTATCTACAACTCCTATTTTGTGAACCCCAGTAATCATGTGAACCTTCAACATTCATTTTACCAAATAGATTCATTAGAAGACCTCATTTAAACATATTTTTGGTTCCATGCACCGATCCGTATACCGTTTCTACTACCTGGTACATGGTAGAAAAAATTATTTAACAATTCTTCCCTTGATTTCCATCATTGTTTTGAATTAATAATTTTCTTTATAAATCCTTAAAATATTTCAAAAAGGGATTACTTCCATGACAAAATTCATTTGGTGTCTTTGTCTCACCCATATATTGATCTATTTGATAATTAATATACATTTAAGCTTGTGTTGCCTCTTTTTAGTAATGTCGTAGAATATGACACTCGGTCATCATAGTTATGGACTTGTTGTTTACCTATCAGTTCCAGCACTCTACAACATCATTTTTAAAAATATTTCTCAAATAATACACCTCATTTTTTATCCCATGCTTCTCTATGTAATATTAAAATTCAAACCATTTTTATTCCAATCAATTGTCATACCATAGGACATTGATCTTTCATCGAGTATCATTCTCAGTGACTTGTTGGCAGATTTTCATTTAATCAAGAACTTTTCGCTTCTTATTTATAATGATCTCACATGCCATTCTACTAAAATAATCTATGAAAATCACAATGTACCTTTATCCATTTTTTAAAGAAAAATTTATAAGACCATATACATTTTAATGGATGAGGTCAAGGAGATTAGATGCACTTTTTTTATTTGGAAGGTAGGAACTACAGACCAATTTATCTCATATGCAAGAATCACAGGTCTTTTATCATTCACGTTTCAGATTAGGGATATATATGACTATGTAGTACATAGATATCTTTTCCATATCCTGCTAATTTATGTAGCCTAATATTTTATGGCACATGTTGTTTTCCACATCAACTGTTAGGTATCAAATGTATTCTTTTCTGACAACCTGATATAATTTTTCGTCTATTCTACATCCATTTAAGAGATAATTTTTAGACTTTACACTTATAGTACAACAATTTTGATTTAATTTCCTATTAAGACCTGATTCATAGAGTTGAACCACACTATGAATTTTGTGATGTTGACTTTCCACATAAAGAGCATCAGTTTTCTTCAGCTCACCATTAGCATTCTTAGTACATCCACTGTCTTTTTACATCAAAACACCATTGTTACAAAAACTCACTATTCCATGGAACAATTTCGTGATATTTTAAATATGTTTTCAATGCCCATCATGTGCGATGAACACACACAATCAAGAATCCAGGAGCCATTTTTATTTGTATCTTTTATTGATACTTTTGCACGATTGAATTTTTCAAATTTCATATTTTCTGTACAAGAGATATTATATTGATTGTAGGACATTAATTGCCATTCAATTTTATATTCTAGGTACATGGGTTCATCATATTCAAATCATCTTCTAGAAGATCAACCCTATTTTAAATAAAAAAACAATATGGTTGATGATTATTGACCCATCTCTAAGAATTGTAAGAATATATCCTATCACACCTCTTCCTACTATAAACATATTTATAATGAATGACATATTAGTAAAAACAATATCTATAGAAGTAATTTCTTCTATAATAATTAGTATATTAATATGTTCCCCTCAAATGAAATAATAATTGTTTCCCATTCAAATAGCTCTATACCTTTTCGTAGTATGAAATGGTATGTCCAAAATAGACGAAAAACTGACAATTCATGGGAGGAAATGACTTCTCACTTCTATTTCTCCTTATGCATTCTTCCTTGAGAAAATAGATTTATTGCCTATAATTTCATGATATATGAAAATAATCAGTAGTTATCCTTTTAGTTTGATTTAATGTTTTATGTTTCTGTACTTATGGTGGATTTTTAGAATGATCATCTTTCATCTTTCCTTTATTCAATTTCACAATATTTATAGATTTTGATGATTTTTCATGACAATTAATTACACCATTTCACATGCATTCATGTCATTGATCACTAAAGATTTATTAAACTCCATCATAACAACATTTTTCTCTCTAAAGAAGCTCATCATCTGAGAACCATCCAAAATGTATTTTCTTCTATTCTTCTTTTTAATTTGATTCAGTAATGAATTTACTCGTACAAGTAACAACTTCTTCCTCTATACCCTCAAAAGTCTTGGATTTTCATCTAGTCTAGTGGTATGTTCATTGATGACCATTCCCTCATTAATTCTATGTTTTAGATCCAAAAAATATGTTGTGATTTCATGGATTGATGACTGCGCATTCACAAATTCCTCCAATCATTCAATTTCTGCTTCAAGCTACTCAACATATTCTGATGACTCATCCAAAATTCCTTTACACTCATTTCATATCTTACGTTGATTTATAATATTACTAAAAACATATATAAGTTTCAACTTTGGATTCTCATCATTGGTCTACTTATTATCACATGACTTATCTTTCAATGGTTTATTTTTCAATTGTATCCATCATGGAAGCATGGTTCTCAGATTTTAATTATCCTTCCTCTTCATCAAAGAGTTTATTAAAATCATCTTCTTTTTCACAAATAAATATTTCATTGAATTTTCATTGCATATTTTATTTATCTATTTTATAAACACATTTTCTATAGTTTTTGAATGTCTTTGTATTTTATTTCTTCACCCTTGAACATTTTTGGGAAATGAGAGGCAATGTGACCACTTATTTCAAAGAAATACAACCCAGGAGACAGCTTGCCTTCAAATTTCGTTGTTCCGATCTTATGATTCATGGAAATGAGAGAAACAATTTCTTTTTCCTCATCATATTCATCAAAACTATCTCATAAAATTTAATGTTTTTCTTTTGATTTGAATGACATTTCCTTACTTACCTGATTCATTGAATCTTCTGGTCTGACTCTCATCTCTTGTGCCACTAGGCAACTAAATAGATCATCCAAAAAATATTTTCAATGATCCCTTTAATAATGAGCTAAAACCCTTACATTAAAAAGGTGTCTATGTCTTATGACTATTTTTTATAATATCAATGTCTACTATCTCCTTGTAAAACCTTCTAATTTATCATACAACTTTAGTAATTTGATTAAAAATGATTCTTTATTCTCATCACGGAGCATATTAAGATCATCAAACCATTTGTGTAGTGCTTTAAGTTTCATCTCATTCACATTGTTCTCTCCTTTAGAAATATTATCCAGTTTATCCATCATTGAATTAGAAGATGTGAACCACATGACCTATATATATTTTTGATTATAAATCAATGTAGTGAGATCATTTTGTGATTTTTCATTAGAATAAAGAAACATTTCTTCTACATCAATCATTGACAGTACTATAGGATCAATGACTTTTATTCCAGCCACAGTAGTAAATAAGACTTATATTCCAAGATATTTTGGGTCAGATCTTATCTTAGTATTCCATGCCCAAAAATTACATCCATTGAAGAGGGGAACCGAAAAAACAAAAACAATATTCTCCTTAAAAACATAAGACTGATTCCAAACCCTCATCCTTTATCCACAAATACCAATTGGAGGACCCCAGATCACCCTAAGATGCGAGGGGTGAATCAAGGTGTCAATTTTTTATTTAATTTGATGGATTTTGTTCTCACATTGATAGGAACCATTTAAACCCATCATAAGAGGAAGTACAAAAAATAAAACAACATGCTAATCAAAGACACATCAATTATACTTGGTTCATAACTAAGTGATGCATGTAAAGAACATACACCAATAGTGTGTCAGTCGTACGAAAAACCACTAATCCTTGTATGTTTTTTATTACAATAGTTTAAAAAATTCACTATGTACCAGGAAAAATACCATTAAGATGTTTTAGGGATTACACCCTACGCCCCTTGGATTACTTCCACTGACTCCCCTTTTTTCACTATGATGGATGTATCTTCACTTAGTTTATCTACATAAAGGTCACTTCATTGGTTAAAAATTTAATCATGCATCCCAAACTATAAATAGATGCTATGTTGATGTCCTGTTATCACCCATTAATGTAATATACATTCCCATACACTGATAGGTTATTGTAATTAATTTCACAAACTAATTTGTTTACATTTCAGACCTCCTTGGGTGTTCTGCATACCAATTCACCTCATCCGCATACTGAGTAGCAGGTATGGTTTGTGGATCAACTCCTCCATGATCCACTACTATTTCTACCTACTGTACAACACCTCAACGAACTGACCTGCACAATCCACTACCTCACTTGACGTACTATTCATATTCTCCACATTCCACCTTGATCAACATATAGGCTTGCACTACTGCGTACTATGAGAGCTTCCTCTGAAAACTGCACTCTCATCCATGGACTATTTTTCCATACGCAGACGGTTCTCTCTCCATAAGGTCTTCTCCTCCATGAACCAATTCAAACATCACAATATTTCATCTCAATGTTTTAATCTCCTATCCAACTACTTAATGATGTGTATTATTACTCCATAAGTAGGAACATAATCCACAAATTTCGATAATACAATTTAGCCAAATATTCAATGTGGTACAGTCTTCACTGTATACTTAACTCCATTCACGTGTTTTTATCCCCTATGACCTAATACTATTATTTCACAAACTACAAAACGATTATTCAATCCTTCAACATTCCACGTACTGCACGCCTTCACCATTAATGTTCACTACAAACTGTTTTTGGTTCTGCGCACTGCTCTGTGTACCTTTCTACCAGTCAGGTACGGAGCTAAAGACCATTTACAGAACATGGTACATGGTCCATGTTTTGAGGTATTTGGTTCCATTATTTTTTAGATTTTGTTTTTCATTTGATATTAATGTCATTACTATTTGATAAATAATTGTTTACCAAAACCATTCTCTTGATTTTGAGGCCCAAAAATTTTGAATACACTAGGAAACTATTCCACCTTCAATACTATTTTCATCCTCAATCATATTACCTCATTCCATGAAAACTCTATAGTCATCTATGTGCATATTGACAACAAACACAAACCTAACTCCATTATTATAAAAAAAACCCATTACTGCAACAATATCCCCCTTTGGGTTTGTTGGAAATCCCCAGATAAATTCACTAATGTGCTATCCATGATGAAAACATGTCCTTCAAGAATCAACTCATCCATCACTATTAGTCTACGTAAGTAGTGTTTAGTATAAAAAACAAGGTATATGACCTGAATTGAGTTCCCATCCATGCTTTCATTTCATTCGTTTTGTATTATCCATCTTTCTAGTAACCAGAATGAAATAAAACACTCTACATTGAATTTTTTCTATTATCCATAATTGGAAATAAACCAAATGAACATAATCTCGACATGCATAGTAAGAATCATGCACCACCTTGATCATATCTCTCACACAAACCTGCATCATTTCGAAAAATAAAATAAAAAATGATTAAACAAATATAGAGAGTGGAATCTGGTAACCATATTAGGCACTGGGATGTGGCTTAACACAGTGGTTTAACTTTTGTTTCTCAAACACATCCATTGACAATTTCTAGGTTATAATGTTATCCACCTGATCTTCAGTTCCCATATAATCCATTTTTTAACTCATTGTTCAAATTTATCTATGATGAAGTGGTATCTGATCTCAAAATGTTTTGTACGAGAATAATGAACATGTTTCTTTATAAGATAAATTGTTCTATTGTTATCATAGTAAATCACCATTGGTTGTTTCACCTCATCAAATATGGTAGTCAGTTTCTTCTTCATACAACGTAATTAAGTGCATGTTGTGGTGGAATATATATATATTTATATATTGCTTCAATATTACTAAGAGCTATATATTTCTATTTCATACATAACCAACCCACATATTTCGTCCCAATATAAAATGCTCCACCACTAGTAGAATTTTTCTCCACAACATCTCAAACCTATAAAACATCATAAAATGCTAAAATTTCACTCTCTCTTCCTGCAGAAATGTAAAATCCATAATTATGAGTACCTTGAATGTACCTCATGATTCTTTTCAATTCCCCATATGCTCTTCCTATGGATTACTCTGAAAGCAGGATGAAAGGAACATTGCAAATACAATATCTTGTTGTGTTTCTATTAGGTACCTTATGCTTTTGATGATTCTTATGTACCTAATAGGATCATCATATTTACCTTTACAAGGCATCATGTGATTTTTTCCAACCGCAATCAGAGTCAACACTGGTTAGGAGTAATGTATATTAAATTTATTCAACCAATCACTTTCATACTTTTCTTATGAAATTAAGGTGTAATTCTTCTTATGAATCACCTAAAACCCTAAAAACTTTATGAGTTCACCAATCATTGACATTTAAGATTATGATTTCATGTGATTGGAAAATTCATCAATTGATCCCCACCTACATCCAGCGATAATAATATCATCGACATATAAAAATAAAAATAAATGATAATTTTGATAATTATTTATATAAATAATGTGATCTAATCCACCTCTTTTAAACTCAATCTTTCTCTGATAAGAGTCCAAGTAAGAGTACCATTCTCTTGATGTCTGTTTTAGGCCATAAAGTGATTTATTAAATTTTCAAACCATTAGTTCATCATTTCTATGAAATTACCCCACAGTCGGTTCAATGTATATTTTTTCTTCCAATACAACATTTCTAAATGTTGTCTTGACATCAATTTGATATTCTTTATATCTTCACTATATTTCCATGGATGGAAACATTGTGATTGACTCAATTCTCGCTACTGGATAAAATGTCTACTCAATATCAACACCTCAATTTTGTGAATATCCTTTACAAACCAAACACACATTATTTCTTACCACATTTTCTTTCTTTTCAAATTTTTTCATCAAAATATACATTGTATCAATATAATTGTGACCTTTAGGTATTTTGAAAAGATCCCAACTCTAATTTAGTCAATTTGATCTAACTCTTCATTCATTTCATTCACCCATGACTCATCCTTTGAAGCCTATTCAAATAAATATTTTACGATATCTAATAGAAATGTAGAATGTGAATTATTCTTCTTTCTTATTTTCTTTTTAGGGGCATTCTGATCCCTCATAATGGTGTAGTAATCAATATATACTCTTTTATTTCTCCATTTGGGTTAAACAGAATTCTCTCCATCTATGGCTTCCTCTTCTGATTATTATTCTTGGTCCACATCATGATGTGGAAAGCGGAGCTACCGATCTCTCTCATGACCATGGAGTAACCCTAATTCCCCAGGGTTCTGCTCCCACCTCTCGATCGGAGGGGGGAGGCATGCGTTCTTAGATACACAAGAAGGTGGAATCCTTCTTACCGTTCTCCATGCCTTATACCCTTCCACTCTTCCTGAAGGTCTCGTTGTCCCTGAAAGTCCCCAATCATTTTCAGTATGCACCTCAACTCCCTTTATCTTCATTAGAGCTCACTTGTGCCACAGATCACTATAAACTCACACTGGTTTCGAGATTCTGACATCATCGTCCATCAGTTGATGAATTTGATCACTTCGTATTCGGTTTCTAGAAGCTACAGGTGCATGTAGTGGTGGGGCTACTCGATCAGCACCATTTTATGATTTGGTTTTCATAGGAGGAGGATCTTGTTGTCACTTTGTCTAGGGATCCCCAAATATGCAACAAATATTCCTTCATCCTCTTTCGATGGAGTTTTTATTTTCACATGTGGCGTGACCCATCTACAATTGCAATCTGGGTTAGTCTCCCGGGTCTCCCTCTATCTTTCCAAAATCAATCTATCTTGTGAGTTATTTGGAATATGATCAGAAGATACATTTGTTCTGATCGGAGAATGGAAGTCCTCTATCATCTGCTTTGTCCAACAATATGTGTTGAGGTAGATGTTGTGAGGCCACACGTTAATTGGGTCTGGATCACGGATGGGGAATAGTTCTAATGGAAGTAGGAGGTTTTCATCGAGTCCTGGATGATATTTTGTTCAATATGTCGTAGGATTGGTCATTATGAGTCAGTGTGTCGAAGAAAGAAATTGGTCAAGTCTTTAAAGGATGTGATATTGGGAAAAGGTGGCCCTGGTGATGCTGATAGGGTTTCATTTCTAGTGGAGATACAGCCTGGTAATTATCTGCTTGGGTGGTCTTCCTTTTGTGAAAACGAGGGAAATGTTTTACCTCAAAAGGTTGTGAAGTAGGTAGAAAAGGAGGCTTCTTCAGAACAGGAAATGGGAGAAGATCAGCAGTTGCATACTGCTATGACATATAAGGGTGTACAGATAGATCTTGAAGGTGCTATTGTGGTTGTAGCTGTTGTGAAGGAGGTGTAACCTTCATTGAATCCTTCAGTGAAGTAGGTTTTTGAACATCTAAAATATGATCTATGTGGCTGGAATTGGCCTCTAATAGATGATACTGGAAGGTCCCCCCTGCAGTTGGCTAATGTTTCCATTAGGAATCAATTTGAGGTTCTGGATGCTGAGAAAGATGCTCGTTATGAGGATGGCCTTCAAAGGACCGACTCTTCATATATGCAGCTTGCTTCCTCTTATATTTATTCTGTGACTGATGCTAAATCAGGAATGGAGCCTCATGATGTCCATGTCATTAAGGTTCCCCTGCAATGCCTCTTTCCGATTGATGGTAACATGAAATTGCACTCAGCATGAGGCGAATCTCTGACTGTATCAAAGAGTATGTTGTTTGGAGGGACTGATAGAGACCAAGCAGTTGATTTTGTGCACATCAATGGAATGTGGGGAATTATATCGGATAGTGACAAAGAAAATTCTTAGGATACTGTCAGAATATCTTACAGTTATGTGGTTCAAGGTGGAGAAAATAAATTTACTACAAGTGAAGGTGGTAAGACTGCTACTCCAAGAAGAAGGCTGAAAAATGATTATTCTTTCCTGCAATGTCCAATGTCTACAAGATAATCCTCCAAGAGGGAGAGTTTTCCTAGGACTGTCACTGATTTAAAAAAGGAATTGAAATATTATAAGGAGTTTCTCTCATTGGATAAGTTGAATTTGAGAAGGATATATGATAAAATCATGTGGCACTATGAAAGCGTAGAGTGGGAATCAGCTACTGCTGATGAATATGGTGATGGGAATGACTTTTATGATATGTAGCTATCTTTTGGTGTTCTATATTTGCTTTCTTTAATTTTCTTTTTAGTTAATAAATTTTCAGAGGTTTTCTTCTGACTGAGCTGTCCTGGTATAATTTGTTCCATTTTCACATTTTTCAATATCTTCCACCACATCACCATAAGAATTACTTGAAGCATTAATGTTTTTCACTTCAATGATCATAACATTATTGCATTCAAAAATTCTTCCAAAGAACTTATTGAAAGACTTATAGGATTTTACGCTATTTTAGTATCCAATAAATATTCCACCAGCTACATTATCTTCATACTTCCCTTGATTGCCATCATAGTATTGGATGAATCCTTTCCATTAGAAAAACTAAAAATATTTCAAAGAGGGATTACTTCCATTCCAAAATTCATTTGGTGTCTTTGTCTCATCCATATATAGATCAATTCGATATTGAATATACACTAGATCTTCTGATGCCTCTTTTTAGTAAAGTTAATGAATATTACTCTTGTTCAGCATAGTTATGGCCTTGTTGATTACCAATCGATCCCAGAACTCAACAGCTCCATTTTTCTATAGTGTTATAACATCATCCACCTCATTTTTATCCCATTCTTATAAATATATTATTTAAATTCAATGGATGTGCATTCCCCTCCCTTGTCAGACCACATGACATGGATCATTCACCATGTATCATTCTCTTTGATTTGTTGGAAGGTTTTCATGTAATCAAGCACCTTACGCCTCTTGTGTATAATGATCACACATTCCATTCTGACAATATCATCAATGAAAATCACAATTTACTTTTATCCATTTTTGAAAGAAACATTTATTATACGACATACATATGAATGGATAAGGTCAAGGAGATTATATTCTATTTTCTTGTTTGGCTAGTAGGAACAGTATACCAGTTTATCTCATGTGTAAGAATCACATGACATTGGTTGTTCAGTATTCAGATTAGGGTTATATAAGAATATGTTCTTCTTTGATATCTTCTACATATAATACGGATTGATGTGGATGAATCTTCGATGGAATAAGTTGTTTTCTTCTTCCACTGTTTGGTTGCAGATGATTTGTCAGCTAGCATCCTCATATAATTTTCCATTTATTATACAGCCTTTTCAGAGATAATTCTTGGTCATTATTCTTATAGTAAAACCATTCTTATTTAATTTCCTAATAAGACATGATTCATAGAGTTAACTCACACTATTAAGATTGTGATGCATACCATCCACATAATGAACTTTAGTTTTTTTCATCTCACTTTTATCACGTTTAGTACATCCACTGTCTTTTAACATCAAAGCACCGTTGTTACGAAACCTATCAATTCAATTGACCTATTTCATGAAATTTTTTAATAGTTTTGCAATACCCATTATGTCGGATGAACATCAGATATCAAGAATCTAGGTGCTATTGTTCTTTGTAGCTTTGAGGGATACTTCTACACGAATGAATTTTTAAATTTTCATATTTTCATTACATGAGATATAAGGTTGATTATAGGACATTGAAGGCCTTTCAATTTTCTATTCTGGGTACATGGGTTCATTATATTAAATTTATTCCTCTGTAGGATCAACCTTATATTAATTAGAAACACAATATTGTTGACGACTATTGACCCATCTCTGAGCGTTGTATGAATTTCTCTTGCCACACCTCTTCCTACAACACACATCTTTATGGACAATGACTTAATAGTGAAAAAAATCTCCATATAAATTATTTCTTCTATAAGAAGAAGTAAATGAACATGTTACCCTCTATTTAATTAATAACTATTTCCCATTCATATAGCTCTATTCCTTTTCACAGTATGACATGGTATGTCCCAAATAGTAAAAAAACTGAAAATTCATGAGAGGAAACGACTTCAAACTTCTATTTCTCTTCATGCCTTCATCCTTGGAAGAATATTTTTATTTATTATCATTTCATTATATATGATGATAATAATTAGTTATCATTTCAGTTTGATTTAAGGGTTTATCATTGAGTACTTCTAGTGGATTTTTAACATGAACAAATTTTAGCTCGCCTTTATTAGAGTTCAAAATATTTATCGCATTTGATGTTTTTGCATGACAACCAATTGCACTATTTCACATGAATGCATTTAATTTATCTCTCATAATTTATTAATATCCATCATAACCATATTTTTCCTTCTGTAGCAGCTCAAAATTCAAGAACCTTCCAATATGTATTTTTTTATTTTCTTCTTTTGAATTTGATTAACTATTGAATTTTCTCCTAAGAGTAAAAACTTCTTCTTCTATACCCTCAATAGTCAAGGATTTTCATCCTGTCTAGAGGTAAGGCACTACCCCAAAACTGGGAAAGGCATGCGCCTGCCTTTATCAGCGCTAACAGTAAAGCGCTGATAAAGGGCCGGGCCTTTATTAGCACTAACAAAAGCGCTGGTAAAGGTCCACTTTATCAGCGCTAAAACAAGAACTGATAAAGGTGTACCCTTTATCAGCACTTTTTTTTAGCACTGATAATGGTTGTATTTATCAGTGCTTTTTACTAGCGCTGATAAAGGCTCACGCGGATTTTTTAAAAACCCGCGGGTCCTCTTCCTCCTCCCAGCACCCGGTCAAGCTCTCGTAGAATCCCTCCTCTGCACCGATGCCGCCGCTACCGGCGCTGCCGCCGCTGCCACTGCCTCCTCCTCCTCCTCCGCGGCCACCTCCTCCTCCTTCTCCTCCTCCTTCTCCTCCACCTCCGGTCGCTGCCCCCTCCTCCTCCTCCTCCTCCGCCACCGTGGCCTCATCCTCCTCCTCCTCCACCAGCGCTTCCTCCTCATCCTCCTAGTCTACGGCCTCATCCTACTCCTCCTCCACTAGTGCCTCCTCCTCCTCTGCCTACTCCGCTGCCTCCTCCTCCACCACGGCCTCCGCCTCCTCCTCCTCCTCCTCCTCCTCCTCCGCTGCCTCAACTGCCTCTGCCCTGCCTCCGCGCTGCCTCCAGTGCCTCCGCTGTCGACACCTCCTTCTCCTCCGCCACCATGTCCTCCTCCTTAAGGTGATTCAAAATGAATTTTCATGAATTAATTATGTTTGGAATGGGTATATGTTTGGACAACTATTCTTCGTGTTGAATCTTTAGTTTCCATGGGTGGTTTGGGATTGTGGTTATGATCTGATCCTGACTATGGGTTGTTTTTATGATTTACCACTACTTTATTATATTTATTTAGTTATTCTTATGTTTTGGTGTTTTCATTTGGTTCATGTATCTCTTTATCTCCCCACAAACGATTATCTTATGGCTATTAATTTTGAGATGGGTTTGAGGAAATATATCAGATTTTTTCTTAATGTTCTTAGTCTACCAACCCATTTTTAGGTGTTTCCCAAGGAATTGATGTGAGAGGCATATTTTAATTGAAATATTGGTCTCAATGTCGTTCCATAAATGGGTGGTGTAGGATCAACTTTTTTAATGGCTCTTAGTTAAAATAATAGGCATCAAATGGTGGAGGATCACATCCTAAAAGAAAGGGGGATTATTAATAGGATAATAATACATAGACAAGTCTAATCCAGAAAAAATCAATGCAGTAGAGGTCATTCATGAGGACTCATAATCTTGGCCAACCACAATTCGAGGTGAATTTTTTTTAATTCTTCTATAGTATTGGTTTCATTTCAAAATGGTGAATCCAAGTAATTAATTTCACATATTTTTTTATTACTTTGTTATGAAGGTAAAGTTTATGAATTATTTCATTTATTAACTAACCCTTTTGGGTAGGAAAAATGGTCATGGTTTCATGTTCTTTGAGATTTGTGTTGTGGTACATGGCATGGAGGACATTTCGGAATTCCATGTTTTGGAACTGGTCTTTTCCGACCTCATTATCATCTTGGATTTTTTATTGGATTTAGTGCACTAGATGACTATTATCACCACTGGGTTCAGTTACTTACTCTTAACAGGAGATTCCATGTCTTTTATGGAGACTGTGATATATAACCATGGAGGGTATGACAAGTTGCTTCAATGTTATGGTTCATATCATGTCATTTTTCAAAGGTTTTCCTTGGGGTTGTTGAGAAGTGTTCTTCATGTGAAATTCCAGTGGTCATGGAAAAGTACACAAAATCATTTCTAGAGGATTTCATGGGATAACCTCCCCAATGAGTGTTTGCGTTTTCTATCTATTTGCTTCACAGGAAGATCCCATTTTCCATTCCATCACATCATAAGGCTCTGGCCGATTTAGAGGAGCTAAAAGATCAGCTAGAAGATCTTTTGGGAAATGGTTCTATCTATATGATCATGTCACTATGGGATTATCCAATTCTGTTTTCAATGAAGTCATATCATAGCCTATTAATTTTAACAGTCTACCGTAGTCATAGCCAGGTGACAGTAATGAATAATTACATATTGCCTATAATTGATGATTTGTTTGACCATCTTATAAGGTTCTATTGGTTTTTGAAAATTTTCTAGAGATCAGGGTACCAACAGTTGAGGGTTTGGGAAGAGGATGCTCAAAAGATATATTTTTAAAGTCGATATGGAAATTTAAAGTATTTATAGATTCCATTTGGGATCACCAATGCTCTATCTATTTCATGGAACTGATGAACTAGATCTTTAATATCTTTCTAGACACCTCCATTATCATTTTTTTAGAAAACATATTTGTGTATTACAATATATAGGAGGAGTACTCCGATAATCTAGAGGTTGTTTTGGGTGTTTTTAGAGAGCTTTTTCTTTATTAAAATATTATAAATTCCCCATATTTTGTTTAAGAAGTATTGTTTCATGGTCACATTATTTCCTTGGAAGGAGTTCTAGGTTATCCAGAAAAGGTTCGAGAAGTCATTTCTCCTCTAACCTATATACTCATCCTATGGATTTCAAATAGGATGAATATAAATAAAGAATGGATGAATGCCAAACGGTTGACGAAAGAGTATGAAGAAGGCATGAAAGAATTTATCATGTTTTCAAAAGATCATGCATGTGAATCTTCTCAAATCATTTTTCCATGTTTATGCTGTTGTTATTCAAAACAAATTAGTCCAGATGAGTTTGAAGTACACTTGATCTGTAACGGATTAGATCAAAGTTACACATGTTGGAATAAACATGGGAAAAAAACGAATGTAAGTAGTGACTAGGGTGACACTGCATTTTATGGATCATGTGATATGATTACAAACATGAACAATGAAGATGACCGTATGGAGGTTGTGATTACAGATGTGAATGATGAAGAATATCGTACTGAGAAAATGACAAGGACCGTCGAAGATGAACTTTTTGATTGCCCAAAATTGTTTGAGAAGTTAAAAAGTTGTGCAAAGACACCATTGTATGATGGTTTCACTAAATATATAGCATTGTTAGCCACACTGAAGCTGTATAATTTGAAAGCAGATAACAGGTGGAGTGATGACAGTTTTATGAAACTCTTTTCCCTCTTGAATGACATGCTCCCAAAAGACAATGAGCTCCCGAGCCAAACATACGATGCCAGACGAATGCTACGCTCTATGGGTATGATCTCTGAAAGAATACACACCTGCCCGAATGACTGTATACTGTTTCTCAAAGACCACAAATCACTTAAAGAATGCCCAAAGTGTGGTGCTTTTTGATATAAGAAAGATAAATCTAGTCCTACTAAGGTTTTATGGTACTTTCCAATCATTCCATGGTTTATACGCCTATATGGAAGTGAGGAGACTTCAGAACAATTATCATGGCATGCAGATACAAGAATTAAAGATGGGATACTACGTCACCCATCAGACTCTCCTCAGTGGAAGAGAATCGATCATGAGTATCCTGAATTTGGAAACGAGTCGAGAAACCTTCGTCTTGCGTTATCTACAGATGGAGTGAATCCTTTTGGTTTTCAAAGCAACAGTCACAGTACATGGCCGGTTATGTTGATAAATTATTACTTACCACTGTGGTTATGCATGAAACAAAAATACATCATGTTATCTATGCTTATATTAGGACCAAAACAACCGGGTAAGGATATTGATGTTTATTTAGCTCCATTGATCGAAGATTTGAAATTATTGTGGGATTCAGGTGTTACATTGTATGATGCTTACAGAAAGGAAGATTTCTCTTTTAGAGTCATGTTGTATGGGACGATAAATAAATTCCATGCTTATGGAAATTTAGTAGGATATAGCATTAATGAAACTCAAGGCTGTCCCGTTTGCAAAGAAGGTACACAATCAATTACGTTGAAACATTCAACGAAAACCGTGTTTCTAGGAAATCGCAGATTTCTACCACGACGACATAAGTACCGTTCTTGGAAGACATCATTCGATGGATGTTCATAAGAACGTACAAAACTGTCTCCACTAACAGGAGATCAATTTTTTGAGAAAGGTAAAAATGTGGACACTACTTTTGGTAAACCGGCTTTGAAAAAACTTACGAAAATCGGTTGGAAAAAAGAGATAATTTTTTTTGAATTACAATACTGGAATTGACTGTATGTAGGAAATTTTATTGATGTTATGCATGTAGAAAAAAATGTATTTGATAGTGTTATCGGCACGTTGATAAATACATCTGGCAAAACAAAATATGGAATTAAGGCTAGGTTGGATGTGGTTATGATGGGAATACGAGAAGAGTTGGCACCCATGAAGGGTGCAAACGAACATTTCTTCCTCCTGCTGCTTACACTATTTCCAAGAAGGAGAGATATCAGTTTTTCAACTTCATGAATGACGTAAAGGTTCCAGAGGGGTATTCATCAAATATTAGTAACCTTGTGTCAATGAGCGACTTGAAGTTAAAAGGTCTGAAATCACATGGTTGTTATGTTTCGATGCAAAATCTCATTTCAATTGCTTTACGTTGCATTTTTCCCAAGAATTTCCACCATACATTAACAAAACTGTGTTTCTTCTTCAAATCTATATGCAACAATGTTATAGACCCATCAAAATTGCCAGCTATGGAAAAAGAAATTTCCATCATTTTATGTGAATTAGAAATGTTCTTCCCGCCTTCATTTTTTGATATGATGGTTCATTTGATGGTCCACTTGGTGAGAGAGATTCGACTATGTGGTCATGTACATTACAGATGGATGTACCCCATTGAACGGTATATGAAGATTTTGAAAGGGTATGTCTAATATAGAAGTCGTCCAGAGGGTTGTATTGCAGAGTGATATATTGTTGAGGAAGCCATTGAATTCTGTACCGAATACTTGTCTGGTGTGGAAATCATTGGCTTACCGAAATCTCATCACACTAGGTGGCTTGAGGGTGAAGGAATTTCTGGAAGAAAGGTTGTCACAATCAATATTACAGATCGGGAGCAGGCCAACCATTATGTTTTTCATAACAGTTTCGACGATGAACCATATGTTGAAATACACAAAGAAATTCTTAGGCATTTGAATCCATAAAGGGCTGAAAATTGGATATCAGATACACATAATCGACAGTTTATTGGATGGTTTCGAGATCATATTTTTAAGCAGTCAGATGAAAATCCAAAGTCAATTTCAGAACGACTTCGATGGCTAGCCGGAGGACAAAGTGTGTATGCATTATCTTAAAATTCTTAGGTAGTTAATGGTTATACATTTTATACTAATGAACATGATGAAGACAATACCATGCAGAATAGTGGGGTTACACTTGTGGCTAAAGCGATGCATGTTTCCGGTGCTAAGGACAGAAATCCAATTTATGCGAATATGTCATACTTTGGCATCATCAAACAAATATGGGAGTTGGATTATACGAAATTTCATGTTGCGATATTTCAATGCAAGTGGGTTGATTACAGGAGTGCTATTAAAATAAATGATTTGGGATTCATGAAAGTTGATTTTAGTAAGGAATGGGAGAAAGACGAACCATTTATAATGGCATCACGGGCAGTGAAAGTATTTTATGTTCCAGATCCCGCAAACCGAAACTAGTCAATTATTCTGTTATCGACCAAAACAGATGAAGGGTCAGATGAAAATTCAACAGAAGATAACCCTTTCATTGGGTCTTTGCAATCATTTCGCAGTGGTCCCAATGTAGATGACGTTTTGTATGTCATAGGAGACCACAATGAAGGGATATGGATAGTTGATAGAGGGGTCAAATCCCTTCATCCTTTAAAAAAAGGGAGTTCAATAATCAGGTTATTGATTTTTATTGTAATATAGATTGTGTTACATTATGTTATTATCTGTTCGCTACTACTTTTATGTGATCTAAATTAAATTTTAAACCAGTTTTGCAGATAATGACTTCTTCACCTGCTGATGCACCCAATCCCGAGACACAACACGTCTCTCAACCTGTTGCAGCTGGTCCCACTACTGAGAGACAACAGGTGTCTCAACCTTTTGTAGCTGGTCCCACTGCTGACATACAAATGGTCTCTCAACCTGTTGCAGCTGGTGTTAGTGTCGATGCTAGCGCTTCGGAGAATCATAATGATGATGCAGAAACTGAGGAAATGGTAGGCGATGAAACCCCAGCGAAACAAAAAAAACAGGTGCGCCGTAGTTTGACAGTTTTAGAAAAAATCCTTAACGCAAAAGCAAAAGGCATCAAATATGAGGTGGGATGGAATAAGCTAGGACACCATGTAAACCCCAACAAAGCCATGTTTAGTAGCTACATTGGAATCATCACTCGACAACGCGTGCCGATTGACGTAGAGTCGTGGCACCATGTGGTCAGCGGGTTGAAAACATTAATGTGGGAAGATATTATGGTAACATTAAGATATCATCTATTTAATTTATAAAAAAATGAAAAAAATGAAATATTGACTAACCCTTCATCATCTCTTGCAGAGTGCATTTATAGTAGATGTTTCGCACAAAGAATATGTTTCAGACTGGCAGGAAGGATTCATAGAGGCTTTCGCAGCATTTTAACGAAACATCATCTGAAAGATACTGAAGGGAAAATAAAGCCGCACCCGCCTCCTTTTTATGCACACTTGATATCCCAAGGAACGTGGGATGTGTTTTGCAACCGTCGTGCGGGAAAGAATTTTCAGGTACATTGTGTTTGGTTACACGTTGTGTAACGTTGCTTGTATTCATCGCGTTGATTGATAGGTTTTTATTTATGAAACAGCAACTGAGTGCTGAAAATAATGAACGGGCCGCAAAACCAGTGTACCCCTACCGTAAAGCATGGTTGGGGTACGCTTCAATTGAAAAACAATTGGTATGTATTTTAAAAGTAATGTAATAATTTTATGTGACATAAAACAACATTGTAACCATGTTTCTATATTTATATGCATATTGATGAAGAAAGATCTCAAGTCACATCCATTCCATGCCATGGGCTATGGAAGGAGGCTCATGTTAATAAAGAGGGGAAACTGATAGATGAAAACACACAAAAAGTGTGGGAAACATGTGTATGTATGACATAATATAAACTTGTTTTGGCTTTAAATCACTATTACATTACGATGCTTACTTATTTTTTCATATTTTCTATTTGAAATAGTCACAGGAATCAATAACACTTACACCGGATGCAGACATACTTTCAACGGCCTTGAAACAGCCAGAACAGTATGGCCGCGTCAGAGGTGTGGGTTTTGGGGTTTCACCCCGGACATTTTTTTAGAAAAAAAACAAGAGGATGAATAAACTAAAGAATTGCATGTAATGAGAGATAAAGTATCTACCCTTTAAAAAATAACCCAATCTCAAGGAAAGATGCTAACGACTTTGATTGAGGAGAGGCGAAGAGAACAAACAACTCAAGAACAACCCCCGCGAGAAGATCCACCCCTCACCAGCTTTTAGGCGATCCATTCCCCTCAAAGACCTGACTTAACCGAGGTAATCAATGTTATAATATTCGTTTTTGTGAGATGTGAATCACATAGAGACTAATACCTTTCATGTAATGATATTCTGCAGGGTGAAAATGACTGTGATTTATATCTGTCAACTCCCACCCATCGCCTTGTAGCGAGCGCTACGGTGTTCAATATGCAGAATGACACGCTACACACCAGACCACTTCCAACCGGTCATGTCAAAGGGTCGATTAACATAGCTCATGAGCCGAGCAACAAGATACCTGTGCCAAATTATGATGATGACATTCATACGGTGGAAAAATCGTTTGGAACATTCATTGCATGGCCGTCGAATCTTGTAAAAAAACATGTCGAGCGGGAGGTATTCATTTCCAGTTCATTTTTCAAGCAGTACCTTTAACATTAAATTAGAAAATGGATGAACTGATGAATGTTATTATAGAAGGATAAAATGGAGAAGTTAAAACAAAAGAGCGGCTCCAACATTGGATTAACCAACCGATCAAAACGATCTACTGAGAGTGCATTCACCCCGCTCGTTCTATATCCACATTTAATATCATTGCAAGCTCATGTGGATACGAAAATGAAAGATGGAAAGGGTCATACAATTTTTTGTGAAAAATTTATTTACGGTGAGGAAATAATAGATTTCGTTAGTGCAGACGCTGTTTCTGAGATCATCACATACGACTGGCTAGGCGCCTCAGTTATAAATGTATACATGAGGTATGTTTTCATGATTTGATTTTACAGAAGCTGATATACTTTGATAATTATGGATAAATACATCTCATATTTTTCACAGGCGTATATATGAAAAACAATTGAAGGGATTTTCCCATGAAAACAATTTTGGACTCATTAGTCCTCACACCATTTCTCCACAACGAACAGAAATAGATTTTAATTTTCAGGCTGAATTGATGTCAAATCTTCTCAGAACGTTTCAAAGAAGAATTATGACTGACATGCTCTTTTTAATACCAACGATGCAAGGGTAAAACTCTACATTTTAATCATATCAATTATATTTTCATTTCTATCAGTACTTATTTCTTTTTGTGTTTTTAGGGAACATTGGATGCTCATTGTAGTCAATTTGGATACTCCAAAGATTTATTTTCTGGATTCACTACATGAATATCCAACTAACCCACCACAGAAGATGGCGATTTTCAATTTTTAATATACCAGATCCAACATTTTAGAACTAAATATCTAGTTATATTATTTATATTATCTTTTAATGAGGATTTTGTTATGATAGGGCGGTGTATGAATATCGTCTAAAGGCTGGAATGAATCTAGGGCGTGAGGACGACAATGACCACAAGATCTACAAATGGAGATGTATCTGGGTATATATAATTATATTTCACTATCCAAATACATATAAAAAAAAATTACTTATTTTTCTTGATGTTTTTTCAGTGTCCGAAACAAACAAATGACAAGGACTGCGGTTATTATGTTTGTAAATTTATGAAAGAGATCGTTTTTCATGAACAAACTAGCATTCCTATAGATGTATTTTTGAAAATAATTACTACTTTATTTAACATAATTATTAATCCTTTGTGTATTTATATATTTTCCGTACTACTATGACTGTTGCAAAAACTCAAATTCAGAAAATGATATAAATGAAACGAATGGGCATCGTACCTGATGGAAGAATGTAAACAAATAGGAAAATGAAGGTGAATTCCTAATATATATGTTATCTTTATATGGTCATTGATATCTCCCTTTACACTTATTGAGAATCTATGATCTCCCTTTCTTATGTTTCATATCCTTTGATTAGTGAATTCCTACTTCTTAGTTTGAAAATGACATAAACATTGGAAAACAACACAAATGACATACGGCTAACCAAGCAAACGCGTTCGGATTGTTTTGATACTTTAGGAAAATGACCCACGAGTCATTTGTGATTTGTACGAATCGACCGCACCTCAATCCGACGCACGGTGTGACCGGAATGGCTAAAAGTGTCTAATATCAGTTTCAAATTGAGATAAAATTTGGAAAACAACACCAATGACATACACCAAACCGAGAAAACACGTTTGGATTGTTTTGATACATTAGGACAATGCACCACGAGTCATTTTTGACATGTACGAATTGACCGCACCTCAATCCGATGCACGATGTGACCGGTATGGCTAAAAGTGTCTGATATCAATTTCAAATTGACATAAACATTGGAAAACAACACTAATGACATACGGAAAACCGAGAAAACACGTTCGGATTTTTTTGATACTTTAGGAAAACGATCCAAGATTCATTTGTGACGTGTACGAATTGACCGATCCTCAATCCGACGCACGGCGTGACTGGTATGGCTAAAAGCGTCTGATATCAGTTTAAAATTGAGATAAACATTGGAAAACAACACCAATGACATATGCCAAACTGATCAAATGCGTTAGGATTGTTTTGATACTTTAGGATAATGATCCATGAGTCATTTGTGACGTGTACAAATCGATCGAACCTCAATCCGACGCACGGCGTGACCGGTATGGCTAAAAGTGTCTAATATCAATTTCAAATTGTGATAAACATTGGAAAACAACAACAATGACATACTCCAAACCGATCAAACAAATTCGGATTGTTTTGATACATCAGGAAAATGATCCACGAGTCATTTGTGACGTGTATAAATCGACCGCACCTCAATCCAACGCATGACGTGACCGGTATGGCTAAAAGTGTCTGATATCAGTTTCAAATTGAGATAAACTTTGGAAGAGAACACTAATGACATACGGAAAACTGAGAAAATGCCTTCGAATTGTTTTGATACTTTAGGACAATGATCTACGACTCATTTGTGACGTGTACAAATCGACCGCACCTCAATCCGATGGACGGCGTGACCTGTATGGATAAATGTTTCTGATATAAGTTTCAAATTGAGATAAACTATGGAAAACAACACCATTGACATACTCCAAACCAAGCAAACGCGTTCGGATTGTTTTGATACTTTAGGAAAACGATCCAAGAGTAATTTGTGACATGTACAAATTGACCACACCTCAATCCGACGCACGGTGTGACCGGAATGGCTAAAAGTGTCTGATATCAGTTTCAAATTGAGATAAACTTTGGAAAACAACACCAATAACATATTCCAAACCGAGAAAACGCATTCGGATTGTTTTGATACTTTAGGAAAATGATCCACGAGTCATTTTTGATGTGTACGAATTGACCACACCTCAATCCGACGCACGACGTGACCAGTATGGCTAAAAGTTCCTGATATCAGTTTCAAATTGAGATAAACTTTGGAAAACAACACCAATGACATACTCCAAACCGAGAAAATGCGTTCGTATTGTTTTGATACTTTAGGAAAACGATCCATGAGTCATTTGTGATGTGTACGAATCGACCGCACCTCAATCCGACGCACGGTGTTACCGGATGGCTAAAAGTGTCTGATATTAGTTTCAATTCGAGATAAACTTTGGAAAACAATCCCAATGACATACGCCAAACCGAGCAAACGTGTTTGGATTGTTTTGATACTTTAGGAAAACGATCCACGAGTCATTTTTGATGTGTACGAATCGACCGCACCTCAATCCGACGCACGACGTGACCGGTATGGCTAAAAGTGTCTGATATAAGTTTTAAATTGAGATAAACTTTGGAAAACAACACCAATGACATACACCAAACCGAACTAACGCGTTCGTATTGTTTTGATACTTTAGGACAATGATCCAAGATACATTTTTGACGAGTACGAATTGACCGCACCTCAATCCGATGCACGATATGACTGGTATGGCTAAAAGTGTCTAATATCAGTTTTAAATTGAGATAAACTTTGGAAAACAACATCAATGTCATTAGACAACCCGAGCAAATGCGTTTGGATTGTTTTGATACTTTAGGAAAACGATCCACGAGTCATTTGTGACATGTAAGAATATACCACACCTCAATCCGATGCTCGGTGTGACCGGTATGGTTAAAAGTGTCTGATATCAGTTTCAAATTGAGATAAACTTTGGAAAACAACACCAATGACATACGCCAAACTGAGAAAACGCATTCGTATTGTTTTGATACTTTAGGACAACGATCCACGAGTAATTTGTGACGTGTACGAATTGACCGCACCTCAATCCGACGCACAGTGTGACCGGTATGGGTAAAAGTGTCTGATATCATTTTCAAATTCAGATAAACTTTGGAAAACAACACCAATGACATACACCAAACAGAGAAAACACATTAGGATTGTTTTTATACTTTAGGAAAACGATCCAAAAGACATTTGTGACGTGTACGAATCAACTGCACCTCAATCTGACGCACTGTGTGACCGGTATGGCTAAAAGTGTCTGATATCAGTTTCAAATTGAGATAAACTTTGGAAAACAACACCAATGACATACGCCAGATTGGGAAAACGCATTCGGATTGTTTTGATACTTTATAACAACGATCCAAAAGTCATTTGTGACGTGTATGAATTGACCGCACCTCAGTCCGATGCACGGTGTGACCGATAAGGCTAAAAGTGCCTGATATCAGTTTCAAATTGAGATAAACTTTGGAAAACAACACCAATTACATACGCCAAAATGAGAAAATGCGTTCGGATTGTTTTGATACATTATGAAAACGATTCACGAGTCATTTGTGATGTGTACGAATTTACCGCACCTCAATCTGACCGACGGTGTGACCAGTATGGTTAAAAGAGTCTGATATCAGTTTCAAATTGAGATAAACTTTGGAAAACAACACCAATGACATACTCCAAACTGAACAAACGCGTTCGTATTGTTTTGATACTTTAGGAAAACGATACATGAGTCATTTGTGACGTGTAAGAATCGACCGCACCTCAATCCGACGCACGACGAGATTGGTATGGCTAAAAGTGTCTGATATCAGTTTCAAATTGAGATAAACTTTGGAAAACAACACTAATGACATACGCCAAACCGAGCAAATGAGTTCGGATTGTTTTGATACATTATGACAATGATCCACGAGTCATTTATGATGTGTATGAATTGACCGCACCTCAATCCGACTGACGCACATTGTGACCGGTAAAGCTTTTCATTAGATAAAGAATCAGTATTTATTAAATGTGATAAATCAATAAAAAACATATTGATTTTACATTATTCCGTTTCATTGTTATGAAAATGAAAACTTTGGAGTTTAAAATTTCATATTATAGTTTCACATTTCCATATTAATGTATTCTTTCATATTACTGTTTTAATTTCTTTAATTATTGCATTAATAACATAATATTTGTTTTCTTATATAGGCGAATTTTTTTCCTTGAGTTTGGATGCTTTTTTCGGCAACAAATACTGTCGAGAGAAGATCACAGATATCAAAGGATGAAACACAAATGTTTATAACTTTTGTTGATTAATTGAAAATGTAACCATGTAAAACAATGTTTTAAATGTATATAGAAATGCGTTTTTTGTATTTATGATGTTAAGTAAATGTATATACTATTATCAGTCAAAATATTTGGTGCGGGTGCTATGGTGTGCAGGTGTGCATGTGCTACTTTGTGCAGGTATTCTGGTGTGCAGGTGTGCTGGTACTGTTTTGTAGGTGCAGGCGATGGGGCCTTTATCAGCGCTTTTTTAGAGCTGATAAAGGACACCTTTAACAGCGCTAGAGGATCGCTGATAAAGGAACCCTTTATCAGTGCTCCGTCAAGCACCGATATAGGAGACCTTTATCACCACTAAAAGAAGCGCTGATAAAGGGGTTCTTTATCAGCGCTCTGAGAAGCGCTGATATAGGTGACCTTTATCAGCGCTAAGAGAAGCGCTGATAAAGGCGGTCCTTTATCAGCGCTTGTTTTTAGTGCTGATAAAGGGGACCTCCCCCTTTTTCTACACCGACATTAACAGCGCTTTTCTAGCACTGTTAATTACGGTTTTTAGCGCAGATAAAGGGTTAGGTTGTAGTAGTGAGGTCATTGATGACCTTTCCCTATCCTCAATTTTGAGTTTTAGTGCCACAACATCTTCTGTGCTTTTATGGTTTAGCGACTTCACTTTCAAAAATTCCTCCAATAATTAAATTTCTACATCATGATGCTCAACATATTATAATGACTATTTCATAATTCATTTCAACCAATTTCATCTCTTACGATGATTTATAATATTACTAAAAGCATTCTTATGTTTCAACCTTGGATTTTCATCTCTGGTCTACTTATTATCACATAACTAATAATTTAATGGTTTTTCATTTTCAATTGTAGCAATAATGGAAACATGGTTCTCAGATTTAAATTTTTCTTACCCTTCGTCAAATAGTTTGTTGTCATCATCTTCTTTTTTTAAAAAAAACTTGTTCGTTGAAATTTCTTTCCATACTTTTTTATCTCTTTTCTAAAGTGTTTTTTTGAAGGATTTTGAATTTTTCCATATTCTCATTCTTCATCATTGATCAATCATGGGTAATTAAAGGCATTGTGACCAATTATTCCAATGAAAGAAAAACTGTGAGGTAGCTTGGCTTAAAATTTCCTTGTTTCATTTTTATGTTTCATGGAATTGAGAGAAATAATTTATTCTTCTTTATCATATTTATCAAAACTATCTCCTAAATTTTATAGATTTTCTATTGATTTGAATGAAATTTACTTGCTTAACTGAGGCATTGCATCTTTTGGTCTGACTCTCATCGATTATGCCACTTGGCTACTCAGTAGATCATCCAACAAATGTTTTTGAAGATCCCTTTCTTAATGAGCAGAAACCCATACATTAATATGTTATGGATGTCTTATGAATAATTTTCATAATATCAATGTCTATGATATCTTTGACATACCTTCTACTTTATCATACTAATTTAGTATTTCGATTGAAAAAAGAATTTTTATTCTCATCAGGGTGCATCATAAGATTATAAAATCTTTATTGTAGTTCTTGAAGATTCATCTCCTTCTCATTTTTATCTCCTTTATAAATTTTATCCAGTTTATCCCACATAGAATTAGAAAATGTTGAAGTCATTACCTATAGATAAATTTTATTAGAAAGGGATTTAAATATATCATTCTATTATTTTGCATCATAATCAATAAATTTTACTTCTACATCAGTCATTGATAGTACTATAGGTTTGGTGACTTTTATTCCCTCCGTAGTTGTAAATATGTCTTCTATTCCATGATATTTTGGGTGAGATCTCATCTTGTTTTTCCATATATGAAAAGTACATTATTCGAAGAGGGGAACCCCCATAACATTAAATTGATTCACCATGACAACATAATTCAGATTCCACACCCACAACCATTATCCACTAATACCACATGGAGGACCCCATAACACCCTGAGATAGGAGGTGTTAATTAGGGTGTCAAATTTTTCATTTGTTATGATGGATTTTGTTCTACCATTGGTATAAACCCATTAAACCTATCAGAATAAGAAGTACATATAAAACAACAACTTTCTAATCAACGAAAAATCAATTTTACTATGTTCACAACTAAGGGATATGTCTAAGGAGCATACACCATTAATGTGTCAGTCATACCAAAAACCAATAATCCTAGCATGTTTTGGACTACAAGATTTTAGAACATTCACTCTATACCCGACACAATACCATTATGATATATTAGAGATAACACCTTGGATCCCTTGGATCGCATCCAATGACTCCCATTTCCTCCCTATGTTGGATGAATATTCACTGAGTTTATCTATAATAAGGCCACTTCAATGGTTAAACATTAAAAAATTCATCCCTAACTATAAATGGATGCTCTGTTGAAGACATGTTATCACCTATAGATGTAATTTACTTTTCATACACTGATAGGTTATGGTAGTCAATTTTTCAAACTGATTTGGTCACTTTTCAGGGTTCCTTGGGTGTTCTGTGTACCACTTCACCTCCTCTGCATACTGAGTATCAGGTATGGTCTATGGATCACCTTTTCTATGTACCATTGATATTTCTACAAACTTTACAACACCTCTATGAACTAACCTACACTATCTACTACCTCATTGCACATACTATTCAGATTCTCTGCATTCCACCCTAATCTTTATACAAGCTTTCTCTGCCACGTACATCAAGATCTTCCTCCAAAAACGGTACTCCGTGGACTATTTTTCCTTACACCGATGGTTTTTTCCATGTACTGTCTTCTCCTACAAAAACCACTTAATACTTCACTAGATTTCTTCCCAATGTTTTAATATTCAATCTAGCTACATAATGATGTGGATTACTGCTCCTTAAATAAGATCATACTCCACACATTTTGCGAATCCCATTTACCCAAATACTCAATGCGTGACAGTCTTCACTCTATAATGAAATCCATCGGGGAACTATTATCCCCCACTATCTACCACCCCTATTTTTTAAACCCCAGTAATCATGTGAACCTTCGACATTCTGTTTACCTAATGTATTCATTGCATGACGTCATTGAAAACTATTTTCAGTTCCATGCACCAATCTGCATATCGTTTCCGCTACCTGGTACATGGTAGAAAACAATTTATTTAACAAGCTACACAGTCCATGTTCTGAGGTATGTGGTTCCCTTATTTTACTGATTTTTTGTATTTTCACAAACCATTTACTCTTATGTGATTTTCTTTCCAATACCAAATATATGATTTTGAGTCCCAAAAATTTCGAAAACAATGGGAAACAACGCTGCCTTCAATACTGCTTTAATCCTCAATCATATGACCTCATTACATAAAAAATATCTATTCATCCTTCTGCAGATTAACAAAAACCACAAAAGGAATTCCATTATGATCAAGGAAAAACCTTGGTTTCAACAATACCAACTATAGACTCTATGACCCAACCATTTAGTAATTAAATTAAATAAATAAAATATTTAATTCCATGCATTCCCAAAACCTATTAGTTTTATAAGTATGCACCCCAACCATAGTTGCCTAGATTAGGTGGGTGAAATATTATAAGAGAATAAGATACTGAGAATCCCATTCTGAAATATAGAATAGTTTAATAGTCTTGGTAAACTAGATATATATATTAAATTCACATTAGATTTTAAAACATAAAATATCCAAAGTATTTTATTTTATAACACGGTTATTCCCCTTATAGCATCCCTAAATATCAATCATAAAACACATGCTAGAATTTTTAGGAAAATAAAAAAATTAAGGGGTGATATCATTTGATCAGTAAGAGTAATCATATAATAGAATATATCTTAAAATAAATAGTAAAATAATTATGGTAGGGTAAATATCTAAAACACATTCCATTCAATCAATTACTTGAGCATGATATGCTAGGAATAAATGATGATCAAATGATTCAATATAAATAATCACTGAGCATGAATCATAACCATGGATATTATCACTAACATAATAATTGTAATGAAAAAAATAACCAATATTATAATTATGTAATTAATAATTCGTAACATCTAAAAAATACTTCCAATACCATTCACAAGGTAGTTTAAAACAATGGGTATAACCCCATCTAATTTGGCCAATTTATTTGTCTCATGAGACAAGTTGATGCATTGAGGGGCTATCTATAACGGGTTCCCACCCATAATTTACCATGTTCAATAATTTCCTCATATAAAATTGTTGAATAATAATTTACACAAATAATTATATTGAGAAACCATCATAGATAAAGTTAAGATTTACCCCAATAAAAAACATAGTTACAATCCCTCCATATTAATATGATAAGTGGATAAAAAATAGTACATCCTTAGTAAAAAATATAATAAAATATAAAAATAAAGAATTGTGATTATATAATTATATCATATCAACATTAGATTACATGTAAAATAAATGTTCAATGTTAAGAATTAATATAAATACCATAATATTATCTTTAATTGTTTTAGAAAAATAAACTATTCACAATGATTTTTTAAAATAAAAATATAAAAACATATTTTCAAAATACTTGTATTTCAGTATAACCATCAAAATCATGTAAATTAATTATATAAGCATTACGTGGTCATTTCGGTTGAATATTCTTATTTATGTTGTACATGTTAAATCAAATATTCCTTTTATATTTTTAGTAAAATCCAAATGGGAATTGTTTTATAAATTACATGAAGATTCAAATAAAAAATATTTGTAAAAATTGAAACATGGGTAAAAATGTCATAAAAAAACCATTTTGTAATGTTATTATTTTTTGATTATTTAGAGAACATGATTTTGGATAATAAATGATTTTCGACAAATGAGAGAAATAATAAGGGATTATCGCAAAATCAATTTATTAATAAATTTATGTAAGAAATATAGGAAAATGGATATATTACATTAAAAATATCATGAATAAAAATATGAGAAAAAATTTACCATTTTTATGAATGAAATATCAAATAATTCTCCCAAAGGAAACATAATCATAAACAATCTCAAATAATGATGAGATTATGAAATAAACATGTACCACTTTTCTAGTTTTGAATCACCATAACCATAAAACAAATATTCAAATAAAACTTCATATTAATTGGAAATAAATAGATTCATGATATAATAGATCAAAATGGTTATTATATAAACCAATAAAGTGAATATGTTTAAATATTGAATAGTCTCACAAAAGTAAAAGATAGGTGAGAATCCCTTACCTCGAGTTTGAATTCCTCCGAATGCAACAAATCCTAATTTACAATAAATATAGATTTATTATAAATGTATTTAACAATGTTAATCATATATCTTATATCATATATTATTTTAATATAGTCTTTTATCATCCATTTTATAACATTTTTTTGTTAAAATATCTATTTCAGGTGATAAGTGCTTCGTTTTTTATATTTGTTTTTTTAGGTAACTTTGATAGTTTTACAATTATCCTGGTTCAATAAAATCTTGTATTATATCAAATATTTATATATGACATATATTAACTATACATTTAATTATTTTAATCTATAAATGTTTGATATAGATAATGGATTTGAATATTCATATAGACGGTAAGTCGTACATACACTGGAATGAAGTTTCCATTTTTCATAATGGATGGAATGAAATAAAATGAATTATTTATTTACCAATATATAATTCGTATTATATAACATATATAAATTATATTTATAAAATAAAATCATATTTACATCCATATAGAAATCATATGAAAACAATTCAAGTCATTGTGTAGAGGCGATAGTTCACACTTACGCACAACTGGTGATATTTTTTTCTTACTGTTTGTAATATGGAAATATAGATGAGATATTAGATTTTAAAAAGTAATTTTAATTCTTACATATCACATAAATTCATTAATTGTACTCTAAATTCATTCCCTGTAAACCATAGTCATGAAAAGGAATCACATCGCTTCCTTAGGCATTGGTCTTTTGTACCCACGAGTGATGTTAACGTATCCCTACGGAAAATGGTATGTAAGAATGTATATGTTAAATAATAAAAAAATAAGTAAAATAAATTCATAAATAAAATATAATTGTGTAAACTCCATAATTATAACTATCCTTAAAAGGTGATGAATGATGAGAATTTCATCATTTCGTAGGGCCGTAGTCCACCAGACACACGATTAGTGGTTTCATTTACCATTTTATGGAAGTGGTGATGGATCTAGGTAATTAAATTAACATAATAAAATATCGTTATTTAAGGGATAATAGTGATATTATATTATCACAGTTTGGTATTATTTGAAGGATATAGAAGAGGAAATAATATAAAGTCACATTTTATAGAATGATACCTCTTCTTCATAGGCCTTATTTGGATTATACATAAAGAATTATTATGTGGTATTTTTAATGAATTTATGTCCTAAAATATGTGGAGATATTATTAAGAAATATATATGGTTATGTATTTTTCTAAACAAAATGGTTTTTGATTTGTGAATATAGGAGAAGTGGGGGAGGCTTTTAAGTGTATAGGAGAGGAATCACATGGATATTTTGAAATGATAATGTGATACCTACATTTTTGACATAAAAATCCTTAAAAATTTGTCATTTTAGAACCATTAAGGTCATAATGAATAAATAGGGCCATAAATATGTTGTTTGACATATTTTATCTCTTTTTATGGTTATTTTCTTAGATTATCCCCTTATAAACCAACTATTACATTAGCTGTGGTAATTTTTTTTTAATATTCATTATTAAAAATTTGTAATATATTTTAACAATACAATTCATATAAGTGGATTATTTCATTTTAAAATTTATCCTATAGATGCGCTAAAAATATGTATTTCCATGTAAAATCATTAAAATGATAAAAATATTTTCATACTAGAATTTGATATGGAATTTATTACAATGAAAAAAAGATTATTTAATTTGAAATATTATTTAAATAATGTTACTTTCAAACTAATTTAATTTATAATTTAAATTTGAAAAAAAAACTTATTCTAAATTCTGTTTTCAATATAAGATAGTATATTTTCTATTCATAATAAAAATGTTCAATAAAAATTTCCTAAAACATTCATCCAAAAATAATAATGACATATCATCATAAAATATGAATTTTATTTTTTCAAATAAAATTTTCAATATTTGAAAAAAATTATTCTATATTTTGTTAGAAATGCGTAATTAAAAATATTTTTTGAAGAATAATTTTTCAGAAAATATATCTTTTTTATTTATAATGATTATTATTTTATTTCTAATCTTCATATGTCCATTTAATTTATTTTATTCATGTGTAAAAAATAAAAATTTATCCATATACTTATTAAAATTCCTACACACCAAAATAATGACGACGTTATAATTATTATGTGTAATTAATAATATTTTAATAGGGTATCATGTTTCATTCAAGACTAGTGTTGTGTGAGTTGAAATCTATGAAATAGGTTGAATTAATTTAATAATAAATGTATATAAAATTCACATAGTGTTATATTTTCTATAATGTTTTGTGTTTTGTGTCATATTCAATATCAAATATGATTTTCGTCTTTTAAAATATCATGGCACTGCATTTTTCACCCTTTAATAAATTTTCCCAATTAATTTAATATTTATATAAATAATAAAGTCTTTGAAATTTGAAAAACCATTTTTTGGATACCCCCACTGATGATGTGTTAATAAAACATCTACTTCATAAGGGATAAAAGGAAGTATAATGTTTCTATATAAATACACATTACTAGGTTTACAAGTAGGAGAAAAATGATGGGAAGAGAATATAAATACATTGAAGAAAAATGTAAATAATTATATTGAGTGATAGAGTTTATTGATCAAAATAATGTGAATGGTTTTAGAAACCCTAGAATTTTACACATATTATTAAATGATTTTATGCATAATTAACTATAAAATACAAACCATGAATTATAAATTCTACTGTCATTGGAAGATTAGGCACATAAAAATGAAATCCTAGAACTAAAAAAACATTATATTAATCCTCAATAATAAATTACGATGTTTATATGAGCTCTGAAATATTAATAGGATAACACATGGAATTCATGGAGAAAGGGATGAGCTAAAAATCCCAGTAAAGGAATAAACATAGTAATAAAGCCTAAAAACTGGGTTATGTGGAATAAAATGATGAAATAAAAATGCATAGAACATGAACTACGATATTTGAGCATTAAATTTAAAACATGGGGTCATTTAATCATGGAATCATCAGTATATGTCTGCAACATACAACATGACATAAACACGAGTTAAGGATAATTGGTAAGACTATTCACATGTTGGAAAATTCCCCATAAAGGGATCATGTTTACTAAATATCCATACATGAAATCTCATGAGACTAAAAAATTACCCAAATAATTAGAGAATGGTCTAAGAACAATCATCATAGAATGTTGGTGCATATGTGTCTCACATGAAGAATCAAACATAAGAGTTACCCATCGAAGGAATTGGTTATCAAAAACATGTTATAAGATATAACCAAATGGTGTCTTATAATGGTGTATATAAATAATGGGTTCTAATAATAAATGTACATAAATAAGGGAAATTAGTAATATATCATAATAAAGGTTGTACAACTGATGTGAAAACATGTAAAAAGTTTTTTTAATACATTCATTAAAAAGGCGTAACTTTAGCGCTATTTAATGGAAAATATTATAGTGTATTTAAAAAGGAAAAAGGAATCAAAATGTGAACCAAAATAGTTTTTCAGGATAAAATGAGTGATTTTTGAAAAACTATAGGTTCCTTAAAATAGATAATGGATTGTTGTTGAAATTGTGTATAAAATTTGGATGTTCCCTTTAATCAGGATTGCTTATTGGGATTAATTTAGAAGAGAAACATACAAAACATGTATTTTACCATAAAATAAAGAATAATTGAGCTAAGAACATATGTTTTGAGCAGAAAAATTAAATTTAGGAGGAGTAAATGTGAATAATTAAGAATTACATTATGGTAAATACAAATAAAGAATAACCCAATGGAAAAAATAGTGGTTTAGAGAGAATCCATTACCGTATGTCTGAATGTTTTGAGAACATACACATAAATTCTGAGATAATAAAATTAGATTAATTAATTTATTAATTAATAATATAATATTTTTTAAATTTTGAGATTTTATTATGTTTATTTATGGTTTTTTTAATATCCAATTTTGTCATTATGGGAGCGTTCATTTCATTATTTTATGATTGGTTCCTTTCAGTTAAATTGTTGGTGTTCATGTTAAATGGATGTAAAACCCCATAAGTGGAATTGTAGTAAATTTTTATACCTCAACAATTTTAAATGTTCCCATATATAATATTTAGGCATGATAATGATTCATTATATAAAATGTTATTGAATAACATTTGTTTAATTTGATTAATATTTTATTATCACAAACTAGTTTTGTCTTATTATTTAATATTATGTATATATATTATTTCCAAAATATAAAAATGTTATAATATAAATTTTTATATATTTTTTAACCATTATATTTTTTTTCTAACCAGCCATGAAATCCATAATAGAAAATGAAAAAAAAATTTCGACGAATGTGGTGATTCGACACATCACAACATATGTATTCAGTTATAAGATAAAAAAGGAGAAGAGATGAGATTTTATGATAGATATAAAATAAGTATAATAACAATAAATTATTTTTATGATTCTAGAGTTATCTTGTCATGTTGGATAATGGGGGAAATGATGAGGTCGAAGAAAGAATGAATTTAAATGGAAAAGGTGGATGAATGTTCCTTTTGTATAACATCTCCATGAGAACCTCCTTAAGTAACATGGAAATGGAATTTTTGTGAGACTAGAAAGAAAAAATCATGGATAAGAGGATTGGGAGAGATATTTTGTAGAATATTAGAAATCATAAATTCTTATATTGTGTGAAGTGAATTGGTGGGGATGAGTGTTTTTTATTATTTTATTCATTTAATAATTATTTTTGCTCAGGATGATCAATAATGATTATTCTTGGGACATAGAATAGAATCTAGTTCACATGACTTCAAAATAATGAATTTTTACATCATCAATGAATAAAAAATTCCTGAATTGGGCCTAAAATTTACAATACCTAAAATTAACATTTTTCATTATTCACATAAATTCAACTATTTTAGAAAAATCCCAAAAATATAAAAATAACCATTTTTCATTTAAGGATTTTAAAAATGGAATCTATTTTATAATTTTTTTCTAGTTATGATAAATTTAAATTTTAATTATTTTTATTATTAATTAAAAAAATTATTGATTTTAATATTATTACAAATTTAATGACACTTTAAAAAATTCATCAAGGACTCATAATATAATCTTATAATCATAAAACAATAAAATGTTAATTTATTAGTCTATTTTATGAATATAAATTTTCCTTTAAATTCATTATGTTAATTATAAAATTATATGTAAACATTTACATTTTTGAAATATACCAACACATAATTTAAATTTTTAAACTATTTATTTACTTTTACAAAGATAAAAATTTATCATATTTTATCTTATATGATACCTACAATTTATAATTACATTAACAGGTTAGGTTACTATTATATTTGTCAAATTTCTCTTCCTAATGGGCATATTATTTTTCCAACAATATAGTTACTTTTAAATTAGTTTACATTCCTTAATTTCTAGAAATACCTTTTATTTCATTCATTATTTACTTATAATGTTTTCATTGGGGTATGTATGAAATTTGATCTTATTTATAATATAATACATAATTATAATAAGTGAATTTACAATGATAAAATTATTTTTCATTTCATTTATCTCCATTATGATATTTCACCCTCAGGATTTAATTATACATACTATGGTGAAAATATATGAGGTCACTTCTCCTTCATTTATTCATCTAGTTCCCAAGTTGCCTCTTCATTATAATCATTACACAATATTACTTTTACCAGGTGATTTTTCATTTTTCATAGAAATGTATCTCTACGGTTAAATATATTCATCATCTACACTTCATACAAAAGGTTGTTCTCCAATTATACCACTTCTAGATTCAGTAAATGTGAGGGATCTGATATATACTTCCTCATGAAGGATACATGGAATACGTCGGGTACGTGAGACATGGTAGGTGAAAGAACTAGTCATTAAGTAACAAATCCAAAACAATCAAGAATATCTAATGAGATTACATACCTGGGACTCATCTTTCATTTCTTTGAAAATATCATGATCATATTCAATTGATATATGTGGATGAATTAAATGTTTATAACCTCAATTCGTAGGTCCAAAAATTATTATCTTTGTATCTCTTCTATAAAATTTGGGATTAATTTATGTTCTTATGAATTTTTTTCAAAATTTTTACCATTTATTAGACCATTACAAGTCCAAAATACTTATGTTGACCAAATTCATCCCTACATGTTGTTTTTTTCATATTTTCCAATAATGGGGTTCATATAGATCCATTTGGATGCATGTGTGGAAACTATTATTGTATGAGAACGTGAAAATATGAAGATTTTGGTTCCATCATCCAATGAAGTCCATAAAACATGCTACCACCATGTCATTTAGGGACTAAACAGTCCTCTCAGATTATATCTCAGTTTGAGGATTATTGGTTGTACTGATGTTTAAAATAGTGTTTTGAGCATTTTGGATTTTATGCCAAAACTAAGAGGTAAATCGTATATCTCATTGACTTATAATTGATCGTGGAACTCAATGCAGCCTCACCACATATTTTATGTATATATTTTCATGTTGGTATAGTGATAAGTCCTCTATAATTGAGATAAAGTCAGCTATATTTGTAAGATGATTCACAATAACCATTATATAATTGTTTTCTATAGATGTCTTTGGAGGTCTAGTTACAATGTCCATGATGTTTTTTTCCATATATCCATAATTTTATGGTTAATTATTCCATCATACCCATAGAAATATTCCTTTTACATTTAAATTAATGGAATAATAAGAACATTTTTATATATTCAATGGTCTCCTTCATTATATTTTCCCACAATTATTCCTCTAAGAGATCTTCATACATATTTTTTCTCGCTGTGTGAATATAAAACGTTGATCTAGGGATGTAATTAGACTGATCCTTTTTTTCACTAGAATTGATGGTATATATAATTTTGAGTCAAATATTATACCTCCAACCTCATCAATATTGAATAATCGGGATTTCCCATTTCTAGTAGTATCAATCATTTTTAAAATTTTCACATCATTTCTTTGAGAATCCTTTATTTTCAACCTAAGTGATGGTTGAGAAATAATTTGAGAAAAGATTGGTGATCTTTCTTCCATAATTATTCTGTTGTTCATCCAATGAAAATCTAATAATATTGGATCCATCTCAATTATCATAATTGATAATGTTTCATGATCCTTTCTACATAGAGAATCTACCACTTTATTTTGATTATTAGGATTATAGTAGATTAATTGTAAATAATTCATTCTAAGATATAATAATCCTTATTGTCACATATAAGAATAATTCTTTGTGAATATATATTTTAGGCTCTTATGATCTGTTTAAATCACACATTTCTCCTAATAGAGATAATGCCACGAAAATTTTAACATGAATATCACAGCCACCAACTCTAGATCAGGAATGAGATAATCTTGATCATGAATTTTCAACTGCCTTGAGGTCTAGGCTTCATCTATAACATTTTTAATCATTATATATACTAATAAATTATTTTAGTTCTATATAAAACAAAGAGTTCCCAAATTATAGTATTTTTATGTACTAAAACAGTGATAAAACGATTTTTTATCTTTTTCAAGTTGTCATCACATTCACTGGTTTAAAAAGTCATTACTATCTTCCAAGTCATCTTGGTTAAAGGGTTTTAAAATTTTGATATGTTCTTCAAAAATCATTGGTAATACCTAACTAAACCAGGGAAAATTAGAATCCACATGATAGATATTGGCCTATGACACTAATTTATTTACATTGTCTTTGAAGGGACCACATATATTCATTTTTTGGTGATAACATTCCACTAGAATGATTCTTCCTCTATAAAGAACTCAAATTTAATATACATTGCTTAAATTTTATCCTTTAAAAAATGAATTAGCATAGTATTCCTCCGCATGTTTCTACTAAAACATGGAGTATATCGTACTATCATTGATAAATATTAAATCAATTTTTTTGAGGTAATCAATAAAGACACTATTTATTTAGTTCATTAAAATATATAGATAATTAGTGAGTCCAAGGGAATTAATTATAAACTCATAGTGTTTATACCTCATTTAGATGGCAGTATTTGTAATATCTTTTTTCTTAACCTTTAATTGGTGATATCCTAACTAAAGGGCCACCTAAGAGAAATACATGGCCCCATGTAGCTGATAGAACAATAAATGTATCACTTTTAGGGGATACTATTATTTTATTATGATTTTTTGAGCTCAAAATTATAAAATAATGAGGATAATTGATCCATATTTCATCTTGATGAAGAGGATCGGTGAAACCTATAGTGAAGCACTCAGGTGTATGAAACCTTTAACTAGATTCACATTTCATTGATTATTCAGTTGTTATTTCTCAATGGTGACCATTCTATATGGATTATTAGATATAGTAATATATCCAAGTATTTGTTCAATTGAATAATCAAACTGTTAATCAGGATGAATACAATAGAATTCTTATTTCTCAATAGGCATGTCTTCGAGTACGAATCTCCAAATTATCTGAATCAATTGAGATAAATATTATTTACCTTAATGAAATAATATACACACTTTAGATTATGATTTTGAATGATATTAATCCTCACAAATACACCTATATTGAATTTGATGTTGCCTTGGGATGTTAATAGAGATATCTCTTTCTCGATAATTGACATTGGAATTGTATAAAGATAGACAATGCATGCCTAGAATAGAATCAAAATCTACCCAAAAAGTATGACAAGAATATTTTGGATATTTAGTCCAAAAAAATTAACTGGTAAGGCATTATATACATTGGATTTTTTAATTTCCCAATTTTTTGTTCTCAAAGATCACTCAACCTATATATTTTGAGCTTGTATTTGAATAGTCATACGTAACGTGCAAGATATGAAATAAAAAAGTAGAAATATACAAAAATATCATGTAATATATTCTTGATTGAATAACTAGCGTACCTATCAATACATCATTTTCGGGTTCCACCTCAATAGAAGTGATTGAATATACAATTCCATGTATCCTTGTAGGTTGTTTTTGTTGATTGCCTCAAACAACCCTTGGATTTGGGAAATGGATTTTATAATTACCATTTGTTTTATAGTTGAAACACAACAATACATCTTGAGTATTAATATAATTCTTCATTTACTCCTCGACATTTTTATGATTTTTCATATCCCTTTAGAAATTATTACCCAGATGCCCCTCTCTTCCACATTTGAAGCATTTATTGGTCCCCCTTAGGTAGTTTCCATGTTGATTCATCTCAAACTATTGTTGGGTGTGATTTTGAGTTTTTTCTATCATGGTATTTATCTATTGATCCTCCTAAAATGAACTCCAATTTAATATTTTTATCTCTAGAACCATGATACCACTAAGAGACTCTAATATCCATTTTAACCTTAAGGGAAAAACGAACAATCACCTCATAGCTGTTAATGAAAAAATCACTAAATATTTTCATATAATAAACATTAGTCATATAAAAAAGTTCTCTATATTTGTTTAAATGATCATGAAAAATCCAAAGCTATATTGTTCATACATTAAAATTTTTCTTGTGAACCACGATAGACATGTTATCAATTTTCTTCTGCCTAAGGAACTCCCATTCTATATTAAGAAAATGAGTTCATGAAAAATATTTATTAAATAATATTTTATCAAATGAATCACAATAAATGGAATAAATTTCCTCTTTAGACATTTTGTTTTTGATTAGTATCCACCACTGATCTACATACATATCAAATTAATATACTTCTTGGACAAAATTCTCTTATTCTGAGAAATGGAGGATAGAGAATATAATCTCATTGGAGTTAATCCATTGTTATGAAATAAGGGGATTGAAATATCCACTAAATATAGGTGTCCATTGTCACATAATCTATTCTGCCACAACATTCTAATTATCAAAATAATGAAGGTGTTCCACATGAATCATTTTATTATTTATAACTTGATATTGTTGTTCTATTATTTCCATGTTATTTTGCGATCCAATTCCAATCATATGTGGAATTTCACAAGGGAAATTATAACATTTCATATCACAGCAATTATTATCACGGGTTATCCTATTTCCCTCCATTAACAAAGATAAATAAATCAAATTTAGGATGACTTTAATAAATAGCTAAAAATAATATAAAATGAATGCATTGAAAATTTAAGGATAAATATATAAATGGAAAGTATATCATATCATGTTATTCCATAAATTTCAATATAGGTTATACAATGTGATAGAGTTACCCCTATGACCGTTAATTCATTTTTCTAATAATGATCCCAGAAAAATAAATATACCATCATATGATACCAAAAATAGTTACTATATCATTTTACCCATACTATTACAAGATTTTATGCATAACTATCCATCAAATACAATTCAATTATTTTAAATACACGAGTCTTTAGAGTTTTATGTAAATAAAAATGACAACATGGAACTTGAATAAAACATATAAATAATAATCATCCATAATGTGCTTCTAACTACATTTTAGCTCCTTTATCTGTATAGAAGAACATGAGTAATACATGAAAAAAATAGATAAGATGAAAACCCCAATAAGGGAAGACAAATAATAATAAAAAAAAAAAATGGGTTTGAAGTAATAACACAATGAAATAAAAAGGCATGGAACATGAATAATCATATAGAATAATAACAAGTAGACCATGGTATTATCTAATCATGGAATCATTTGAATGTTGTAGTAACATAAAACATGACATAAACATGACTCAATGAAAACTACGAAGAATATATCACATTGTGGAAATAGTTTAATAAAGGAATCGAGTTTTGTCATTCTACCAACATGATTTCTCATGAGACTATAACATTGATCAATGAATTGGAGAACTATCTAGGTGAACCCATCATAACATTTTCATTCTTATATGTTCCACAATAATATTCAAGCACATGGGTGACACATGGAAGGAATTGGGTATCATAAACATGTAACATTGAACAAAAATGAATATCAGAATGGTTACAAGAAATAATGTATTAATATATATTTTAAATTATTATGTGAAAAGGTATATATCAAGGTAAATGTTGTCCAACTAATGTGAAAACATGTAAAAAGATGTCTATGAAACATTATAAATGACCCACTATAGTGTGGTTTATGGGAAAATATATAAGAGTCATTAAAATGGACAAAGGTAACCAAAAAATTAATAAATATATTTTTTCATAGAAAAATTATAGATTTATTAAAAATAATGGTCGATTAAAATAGATTATGGATCGTCCTTAACAATATATATGATATTGGTTTATCCCCATTAATAATTCTTTCTAAGGACGGTTAATTGAGAAGGGGACCTTAAAAGAAATGTATTTCACCATAAAATAAAGTATAATTGTTCTAGGAACAAATTTCTGGATCGTACACATATAATTTAGGAGGATTAAATATTAATAAATAAGAATTAAATTGGGGTAAATTAGGAAAAATGGTAACCTAAAGGAAAAACGGTGGTTCAGAGAGAATCCATTACCTTATGACAGGAATGATTTCACACATGAACTTAAAGTTGAAGATAATAAAATTAAATCCATTAAACAATTAATAGAAAAACATTTATACATTTATTTGATTTATTTTAATTTTATTGAGTTCATTTATAAGCATTTTAATATTTAGTTTCATCATTCATGGAGCAATTGTTCCATGATTTTATGATTGGTTCCCATGGGTTAATTATTGGTGTTCTTGTAAAATGGATGAAAAGCTAAAAAGGAAGAATTATATTATATTAATGAAACTATTGAATTTAAAATTTTCCTATATATCATTTTATTCATATATGAGAATTAATCATTAGTTAAAATTCTAATGATGAGTGTTAGTTTATTTTGGTGAATTTTCATTTATCAGGAACTAGTTTTGGTTTATTATTTAACATTATATATATATATTTATTGGTTAAAAATATATATAATATCCATATTAAAAAAAAATTTCACCAATATATTGGTTTTATTATGAGATATGATGTTATAATCCAATATGAAAAATTGTCATCCATGAAGGGGGTGAAACAACACATCATGAATGCTGTTTTTGTTTTTAAGATAAAAAATATAATATAATATATTTGATGATGGATATCCCATTAACATAATAATATTATACTATATTTGTTATACTGCAGTTATCCTAACAGATTGGATACTGGATTAAAGGGTTAGGTAGAAGAAAGAATGAATTTAAAAGGGAATGATGAAGGATTTCACCTCTTGTATATCCTTGAGAACATGTTTAAGGCACTTAGAAATGAACTTTGGAGAGACAATGAAAAAAACAACATGGGGAATTGTCTTGGTAGAGGAATTGGGAATAATGTTAGTGGGATAAAAATCATACAAGGTGTGACGAGAAGTGGTGGTGAGGGGTGGTATTAATAGTGGGATGAGATGTGAGTTTTTTTTTATTTTATTCATTAGTTTATAATTTTGGAATAATAATGTAAATAGTGTTTATTCTTGTGAAAAATGATAGTATTTAGTTCATGTGATTTTTAAATAATGGGGTCTTACATCATACATGACACAAAATTTCATGTATTTGGCTTAAAATGTTAAATAACTTAAATTACCATATTTCACTATTCACAAAAAAATCCACTATCTTCGAAAAATAAAAAAAAATTCATCTTGACTTTTTTTAGAATTGAAGATTTCAAAAATAGATTCCATTTTATTAAAATAATCTTTTAAAAAAGAAAAATTAATTTTAACTAAAATTATCATTTATTAGAAAATATAATATTTTTCATATTATAATCGATTCTATGATACATTACAAAATTTATCACTGTCTCCTAAAATTTTCTTATAATCATTATAAAAAAATATTAATTTATTAATATATTTCATGAAAATAAATTCAATTTTTAATTATTATATAAATTATAAAATTATAAATAAACATTTACCTTTTAGAAAATTACCAACACTTAATTTTTCATTTTGAAAACATTTATTTAATTATACCATGATATAAAAATATTATATTTTCACTTATAAGATACATAATTTATTTATACATTAATAGTTGAGGCTACTAGTATATTATCTGGACAACTATTCCCAATGGTCATATAACTATTCCAATGGTCATATAACTATTCCAATGGTCATGTTACTATACCATCTGTATAGGTTCCTATATTTCTAGAAATACTACTTATTTAATTCATTATTAATTTATAAAGACTTTATTGTGTTATCAATGTGATTTTATATTATTTACACTATATGGCATAATTATAAGAAGGTAATTTCAATTTATGAAATTATGATTCATTATAATGGTTAATGTATTGTAAAGGACCTCAAAACCATAAACCTATGATGATTTAAAGGACAATTTATTTCATTGGATATGAAGTTAATATGGTATGATTTTTGATTCAGGACCCATTTCCAAATATTGTGTAATTATTTTACTTTCTGAAATTATAAGGATAGATTATTACTTGATATATTTGTATTTTCTATAAAAAAAATTTATCCCTTGGTTTTGATATTATCATCTTAAAATTATTCTCTACTCAGATAAATGAAAAATGAAAAATTAATTTTTTATTCTAGAAGCCCAAAAATTAAATTTTATGAATCATAATGTATCTACAAGAATTAAAATTAATTCAAAATGTATTTTTTTAAATAAAAATAGTTAGGACATGTTAATGAATATAATATAGTAATATATAAACCACAACAATAACACACAATTTCCTACATAATCTTTATCATAATTAAATCATCTTACGAGTAGTCTAAAATATGTCTGACCAAATTCATAGTCCAAAAATTTATAATTAAGGTCACTATATCAAAATTAGATTCCTTAAAAAATATAAATTGGATCTTATTGTCACATTCCAAATATGTTAATACATTTACCACAATAAATCGCTTATTAAAACATTTATTCATCAAAAAAATAATATATCAGGTTTTCAAATATATTCCATAAATCAAAACAAGTGATAAACTCTATAATACATAATGTCAACCATAAAATCCCCATCCAATTTCATTGTCACTAATACTATCCAAAAAAAAATTCTTTATCATTATTATATCCACACTAGTCATTTATTATGGTTTATTCTTTCTTAATCATTCATCTTTCAAAATGATCAACATTCAATTATATAAATTTTCTTGGACATCAAAATCATTCAATATATGATCTCAAATAAATAATGATGAACTATTATAGTACTATAATTATACATTTCATATTTTTAATATCTAGAATATCATTGATAAAATATACCTATAAAAAAATTATTGATTCCAATAAAATGAAAATTAATTATTTCACTTCATTTGTATTAAAAGATTAAGAATGATCTTGTCCTCTTAGCTTATTCAATGGTATATTCCATTGATAATAGAGTAATTTATTATCATAGTTCCCCATATCCTTACGGTTGAATTATTTCACATTTTCATATTACTTATTTATTTTTAAATCATGAGTATAACATAGATTCCCTAAAAACATATTTAAAACTATAATTCCCTTCATTCAAGTACCAAAGTGTTTATTTTCCCAATTATTACAATGGGGACATGCTTATTTAACATCAACAATTTATCGTAATGTTGCCCTGCCAAACTTTTCTTCTCTTACATACCATAGATAATATAATACTTGAATAATTATTTCTCCTTCTTCAATCTACATGATATTATGTCCTCATATAATTAGAATGTTTGGGAGTCTACAAACATTAGATGAAGGGACTTAATCCAATTAAATAAATAGTAAATAATTTATTTGGATAAACTATATTATCCATATAATGCCTTACTAATAGTGTAAATTATTCTAAATAAATAGAAACTTTTACATTCTCATTTTTTCTTATACATAGAAATTGTCTCCCCATAACTTCTTGCTTCATAGTAGGAAAATACATTTCTATAATATTTACCTTAAAATCATTCCATTCCATGTTTTCTCTTTCATTTTCATCCTTAACGATTTGAATCAATGACCACCATTTATATTAATCTCTCGAGATATGATAAAATTCCATGTGAACCATCTCCCTTTCATTACATACCAATTTGATAAATAAATTCTATAAGTAACTTATCCTAATCTTAAAACAAATGTATTTTATTAACATATAATGATAGATGTTTTTGATGCATAAAGTCCTCTAACATTGTTACACCATATGGTGGGTCAGAAGAAAACATCATATGGGAATGATTATTATGTACAAACCAAGTAAAATGCCACAATATGGTAATAATTTATTCTATTTATTAATCATGTATAGCTATATATTCATTATCTTTCCTAGTATGAAAATCCCTATATGATATATGTTAATTAATTTGGTTCACATTCCTTCTACTGTGGACAATTTTTATATAGTGTAATACACTATATTTGACCATAAGATTATGAAACATAATATATAATCTTGCTACTTTTAAAATACATAACATACATTTAAAAAATTTATTCATATACAACCTCATAATCATAAACATTTTTTCTATGTGAAATATTCAAAATTTTAAATATATTTTCATATATTTAATAATGGTTTGTAATTAAAATACTATTAACCCATGAATATCATTTGGGAGTGTCAAACTAGGTTCACAGTAAGGCCCATTTTCATATACCAAGTAAGGCTCGAGTCAAGGGCAATGCATCTTTTTGTACATATAATATCTAGGAACATCTTTGCGATAATAACATCCAATTTTTTATCCAAAAGTTGATGTATGTATAGGAAATCCCAACTAATATCTATCTTAAGAAAACATTAGGATGTTATTATACAATTATACATGGTTTATATCATAGTATTATCTAGCCTAATATTTGTTTTCTTAAATAATTTTCAAAATGATTATAATAAACTTTGTCTAATATAGACTATAAATACCCCCTACCTAATAGCCTAGAGTGGATGGTTTTTTCATTACATTGATATAAGATATATGGAATCATTTCCTGAAGTAAAATATAATGTAATAGTATTGGTAAACTGAATACATACATTAGATTCAATATAAAATTTAAAATATAATACCCACATTATATTTTCATCGAGAAAGCCATTATTCCCCTTGATGTAACCTTGTATACCAATCGCAAAACACTTCCCAGTATCATTGATAAAATAAATCATAATAAATGGGTGATCTAATATTCTCTATAAGGGTATGCATACAATGGAATCTATTATGAAAATATAATCATAGGAAATATTTCAAAGTAAATACCTAGAACACATGTCATACAATGAATTACATGTACAGAAGGAATAAATTTTGGTCAAATAATTCCATGAAATATCACATTATATTGAGACTAAACCATGAATATTTTAATTATTCAAATAATCTAATGGAACATAAATAACTAATATCATGATGAGGAAATGATTTTTTCTATGGTCTAAAACATAATTTCAACACATTTTACTAGATAGTTCAAATCATTGGGTAAAAACTCATCTAAATAAGCCACCATATTTGTCTCATTAGACATGTTGATGCATCAAGGGACAATCAATAACTAGGCCCTATAAATTAAATACTACGTCTAATAAATTTGTCATAAGAATGGGTTGAAACATAATCAACATAAATACTGATATCCAAATACTCAAATATGAAAGGTTTATACTTTCCTCAATCAAATATAATTTATCATAAACCTTTCAAAGTAATATGGGAAATGATAATAAAATTTCACATCATTATTAGGATGGATAACAATCCACCCAAATAAAGAATCAAGATTATGTTAATAAAAAATCTCTTGGGGATCATAATTAAAATAAAGGTTTTACATCACTAATGAATAGAAATACAATAAAAATGTCCCAAAAACGTTTTAGAGGAAATAAACATTTCACATTGAAACTAGTTTTTTAAAATAAAAACAACACAATTTTTTGAATATTATTTTATTTTAAAATAAATTTTGAAAACATATAAAATAATCATTAATACATTGTGTGGTCATGACATTGGAGAATTCAATCCTTGCCATACTTGTTAATATAAATAATCATTTCAATATTTTATTAAAATCTAAATGGACATTTATTGGAAAATAAAATGATGATCTGATTGCACTATTCAGGTAAAAATGAAATAATCAGTAAAAATTTCATTAAATAATCCGTTTGATAATGTTATAAAGATTTTTTAATTTTTTTTAATGCAAGTTTTTAAATGAAAAAAAATTTTGATTGAAGAGAGAAGTAAATTCAATGTTTATTAAAAATATTTCCTCAATATATTTAATTACAAAATTTGGGTAATATGGTACTATTACATTATCAAGCTTATGAATAACCATTGTATAAAAAATAGATTAATTTTAAGATATAAATATCAAATAATTCTCCCATGAGAAACATCAACATAAACTATCAATAACAACGATGGAAATGTAAAATAAACCCTTACACTTTGGTATGATTTTCATCATAGTCATCATGAAATAATTAACATATGATTTAACCTTATATATCAAAATGTGAAATTGATTCATTATACAAAATATCAATATTTATTGTATATACACCATACAATAGAATAATTGGTTAATATTTCATGACTTATGGAAATAAATGTTAGATGAGAAACCCTTACCCGAGGTTTGATTTCAGTCATATGTTTCATAACACCTTTTATAATATGTATAGGATTATTATAAATATATTATTGAAACATAATATTATATATCATTTCATATATGATTTAATAATTTTATTTTATCACCCATTTATTAAAATTTCTTCTTTAATATCACTATTTCAAGTGATAATTACTTCATTATTTATGTATACTATTGTTCAATGAATTTGGTAATATTACATTGATCATAGTTCCATCATATACATAATGTTATACTTGATTTAAATATCACATATAGTCATTATAATTTTAATTAGAGTTATCTATTAAATCAATAGATAGAAAATAGATTACACTATTCAGAGATGTGGTAAGCCATAGGTTTGCATGAACATTGTTTCCATTTTTCTCAAAGGATGTAATGTAATGTACAAAATATTAATAAATGACAATATAATAATAAATAATCTATATATAGGTATTATATTATTAAAAAAAATTCTTATTACCATCATTTAAAATAAAAAATAAATATATTTCACATCTCTATGTAGAGGTGGTAGTCCACATGTATGGATGAGCGACATTATTGATTATCAATGAATTGAAAGGTAAAAAGATAGATTTGGTATTATGTTTTAAGAATTATGTATAGTTCATAAACATAATATAAATTCATTAATTTTGACCAAAATACAATTTATAAAAAAACAAAAAAAGAATCACATTGCTTCGCATGGAAGTAGTCTACCAAACACCTGAGTGGCGTTATCATATCCCCCACAAAAAGTAAGTAAGAAGATATTTTTGAAATAAATATTAAATAAGAATATTAATTTCAAAAATATCATATAAATATATTAAATAAATCATTAAATATATACATGAAATGTGGTGAGTGAAAACGAATTACAATGGTACGTGAGGCGCTAGTCCGCCATGCACACGTTCGATGGTTCTGCCTCCCATTTGATGGAAGTGGAGATGGATCAAGGATATTACATTAACATAATATTATATCAGTATATACTGGGTATTTTTCATATTATATTATCATATTGTATGATTATTTTATGTTGGTGGTAGAATATATTAAAAACATAAGCATGTATATGAATTTTAGCTCTTCTTCATAGAGCTTATTTAAGACTATACCAAAATCCTTATTAAAATTATTCATAATAAAAATAAGGTCTCTATAATGTGTGGAAGGAATTAGTATGTATATATTCGTAGGTATTTTAACTCAAAAGGGGTATTAAGGTTTAATATTGGTGGAAAGAGGTTGGCCTTCTATATAGTGGGGAGAAGACAAACATGGGATTTTTTAAAATATAAAATGACACCCACATTTTTCTCTTGACAAAAGACTAAAAAATGGTTCATTATCAAACCAGAGAGGCTCTATGTTCATTATATTACTATCCTATGGGGTTTATATTGGTATTTAGTCATTTTACATCAAATATTATTAATTTAACCTATGTTAAACTAATTTTTAACTTAAACACTATAATCAAATTTTTACCGGTTTCACTGTTAAATATAGTAAAATAATAAATTAACCATATTAGATAATTTAAAATATAATGATTCTAAATATTTAATTCATTTCTCTATATTAAATTATTATAATTGGAAGAATTCAATTTAAAATTAAACTGCAATGGTGTCGAAAAAATGGCTTTTCCAAATAAAAACTTTCAAAAGATCAAAAAGATTTTATATATAAATTAAATATATTTTTTTTTTCAAAATAAATAAATTTACTAAGTTTTAATAAAATATAAATAATTTTACTTTTATAAAAAATTAAATTAAAATTTATCTTTGTAAATAATTTTAATTAAAATGTAGTTTTCCATAACTATTAATATTTTTCACTATTTATCATATAAGTATCAATTATAAAAAACACTCAATGATTCACCAAAAGAAAAATTTGACATGTATATTTGATAAATATATTTTGATATCCAAAATAAATTTTTTTATATTTTTCAATAAATAATTTTAATTTATGTGCATAAATCAAAACAAAAATGAGTATTTTTTTTGAAAATTAAAATTTATTATAAAACATATCTTTTAAATTTTCTATGATTCTTATTTTATTTTTAATCTCTATATATCCATTGAATTGATTTATACACGTGTAAAAAAATATAATTTTCATAATCTATTTATTACTTTTCTTAACCTACATGTTAATTTCTATGTTATAATGATGATGATTAAGAAATAATATTTCTACAGAGTGTGGCATTTTGTTCAAACATGGTGTTGTGTGCATTACAAGATATTAAAAAGTTTGAAATTATTTTAAAAGAAATATATAATAAATTTTCAAGGTGTTACATTACCTTATATGTTTTTTATTCATATACACTTTAAAATATTATATTACACTTTTAAAATATTAGGGTGTTACATTAGAGCTTTAGATATTAAGTACAAAATAATTAACTGAAAAATTCCATGTTATTTCTATAATAAACGTTTTACAATTACATAAAAATATACATAATCCAAAATCAATCTTCAATATCTCCCACAAATTATTTCACAAGTTCTATCTTTCAAATCAAGGGATTTGTATTACTTTTTCACCATGACCTATGGAATTGAAACAAAAGAGAGTGATTAGCCAAAATGAATAAAATGGGAAATATATTGAAAAAGATCTTTAAACCCTGATAATGAAATAAATTAATTGGATGTATTAAAAATTATAATTAATTTAATAATAAACTAAATCATATCTAATTCAATAACCATGAAAATAAATGAAATATTAGATATCAATATAATTAACCCCATTCTGATGGATTGAATAATATTTGAAATTTAAAAAAAAATTCAAGGACTTATTCTAGGACATTATACTATTATGTGGAGACGTAAATACTAAAACCAAAGATGTTTTTTCTTATGAGACCTAAGAATGTTTCAAGGGGTTATATATTATCAAGCCCTTCCAATTACTTGATAATGACCAATACATTAACCATAATATTTACAAATAAATTTCATTCTATTTCTTAAAGAACCACCAGATAAATATAAATATCGATATCTATATAATAGAAAATAATGAATTTAAATATATACAAAACCTTTGATTAAAATCTACAATAGTTAAAAAATTTAATAAATCACTATATAACCAAATATAATTTCTTTATATATGAATATAATTCAATAAAAAAATTTCCAAATGATATTTTCACACCATATAGGATAATGAGTTTACTGTTACATAATTATTATGATAAAAAATATAATACATTTAGGAAATAATGATTATTATTGTAAAATAAGATATCCCATGTAAAAAAATTAAACATAAAAGGATATTGAACAAAAAGAATGTCACCATTAAAAATAATTGTTCAAAAATATCAGAGAAGAAGAAATCAAGAATTGGATTTTTTTTGATATTATGATTTTAATCACTAAAATGATATATATATATATATCAATAAATAAATCATAAAACAACAACCTCATTAAGGTATATACTTTTGAAAATGATAATATAAATTAATGAGAATACCTAAAAGGGATTTTATAAAAGATATTTTTCATTAACATAATATATATATTTAATTTTTTTATTAAAATCAATCATTAGAAAAGTAAAAGTGAAATATTTTTTAAACCATTTAATTTAAAAATAATTTCCAATACTGTATCCTCAAAAAAAAAATTGTGAACATAAAGACAGAACGAAATCTTATGTTTTGAACATAAAAAATTCCATTTTATTATTTTAAAAACAAAACTGTTTATAAACAAGTTATTAAAAAAATAAAAAACAACAATTTAACTAAAAATAGATTTTCCCCATATAGGTATATAATTTATCAAATAATAAAATATCATTGACGAAGAAAGAGATCATATTAAATAGATGTGCATGATGAAAAAATATAACTAAATGGAATGAAACTTGAGATGTAAATATCTTTTATGGGAAACAGAATCTTTGACGTAAGAAATATTTGAAAAAAAATTGGTGGAAATTTAATTATATAAAGTTAAACATAATAAAAAAGGTATAAAATAACATAACATTATAAAATATTTTATGTAAAATGATTGTGTCACGATAAATTTAAATTGAGTTACAAAAAAATCCTAAAAACTTGGTCACTACTTGGTAAAAACCCATTTGAAGGATATGAACACATTTTTCAAATTATATCACATGAATAAAAATAATTGATAAATATAAAACCATTGATATTGAATACCCCATTAAAATGATATCATGGTGAATAAAATTTTCATGTCTCATGAAAATAAATATTAACTCAAAGATCCCTTATATCTTAAAGAACATTTTAAACAAACCACATTGAAAGAGGGGTATTATAATATAACACTGAATACCTTGATTAAATTATTAGTCGAAATATTTTATTATTTTATAAGAAATTTATATTCAAAATAAATTAAAATTATGTGGAAAATACCAATATTTTATAAAAGAGATGAATTAGATATGAATACCCATACCTTAGTTGTGATTATTTTTACATCTACACTAAAATGTCTATCAAAGGTAAATTTTATTCATTAATTATATATTGATAAAATTATTAAAAAATAATGTCATTTATACTCTTTATTTATAATCATTATATATATATATTGGTTAGTTTTTACATATTTTCAACATTATATATATGTAATTATTATTTATTTGAACTAGTTTCTTAAAAATAATGTTTTTATTAATTCTTTTTATAGAGTTTTTCCATATGATGTGATTATGATATTGTAAAATATTTTCAATGAATTATATAAATGTATAATATCATTCAATTTTTGTTTTGTTTAAATATCATGATGATAGAATTGGTGATGATCATGTTTCAAGGATTCATAGTGAATGAAAGGGGTATTATTAATTAAAATTAAAATTACTTATAATACTATAAAAGAGAAAAAATTACATTATTTATATATTTATATTATAATATAAGAATAATTTTTATACAGTCATAAAGGATATAAATTCATTTTATTTTTCATGTTTGTGGTTAAACTAACCCAAAGATGAACCTATCGTGATTAATTGATTAGTTTGACATGGATTAGTTCGAATATGATAATAAATGTGGAATCATGATATTTAATTATAAATATTGTCAAATATTAGAATTTTAATAAATGGAAATGTGGATATAATTTAAATAATTTCAGTACATAGAAATAAGAGATCATTTACCTCCTACAACGCTTGTATTTAACAATTGCATTAACAATGATCATTTATCGATCATATCATTTATTATTTTACAAATATATCAATTAAAAAACATAATTTATTCATAAAAATATTTATTTTTTAATTAATATACATATAATTTCCTCAATGAAATGTGGCCAAATGAAAAATGAAGTTGACTGTTCTATGGTGCTGACATGCAACATATACACATAGATAATAATTTAATTTTCCATTAAACAAGAGGAAATTATAATATCTCTTAAAAATTTATGAACCCAAATGTATGGACCCAGAAATTATGTGGAATGTTTTTTCATAAATTCTTGGTATTTTTACGAGTTTGCAGTTTCTGACGGTGCTTGATTCTGTGGCCCGGTGTGCCCAGAATCAATTTTTGATGTTTTTTTGGGTACATTCAGTAAATGTGAGAGCGGGATTTTATAACTTCTAAACCTGTGCTCGAAATCAAATTGTAAGGGAATTGTTGAACTCGCAGTGTCGATGATTTGTTTGTAAGACTTTCCTCGCCGTTGCGTTTTAACAAGAATGGATGATAGTTTTGGGGTTCTATAATAATGTTATATAAAAATATAGTGATATCTTATTTTAATTTTTTAGTGGCTATATTCTCCATGTGGAGGTTATTGGTGGGGGCCACCAGACCATAATATCCCATGAGAGGTTATGGAGTTGGGGCACACCCGTACATAATCTGTCTTGGGAGGATATTATGCATGGGGACCACGGAGGCATTAACCCCTTGTAACTCTCCTAATGTGGGGGGGGGGAACCCTTGGACATCCCCCACTAATTAAATGTTCCAACCCACATTGAAATAATTGAACCCCTCGTTTAATTAATTCAACTTTTTTAATTCTTTTGAATTCAAGAGAATTAATAAATAACAGGAAAATATATTTCTTCATTTGGTTAGAAATTTATTTGGGTGGGACATGTGTGTGGACTTCATCCTCTCAATGAAGAACATGAAGATTATCGCTTCCACTGAAGAACGAAGAACACCATCTTCACCCTTCTTCGATCGGGGAAAGGATGTGGAACCACTGCTTCCCATGAAGAATGCTGATGATGTTGTCTTCTACTCATCTTCTCCAAAATCATTCTCTTCCGAAGTTGAGGAAATGATGCCGGCAACCCGTGACTTCTTCAATGATCATCGACAAGAGAGGTAGGGGGATTTGATTTGTTTTGTTCCCATTCCATGTAGTTAAAATTTTGGCATTCATTTTTACGAATGTAATCAACATAAAATGGGGTGTTCATACCGCACCAACGTGGCCGAAACTCCCCCTTTAGTCCATATTTTTTCTTGATGACTGAGGAATGGACCGCAGCGAACAAAGGTGGCTAGCGACAGGCCGGCCGTGAAAGAAAATGGTGGAGCAATGGCTGTCGGGTCACCCAGAGGGTGCAACACCACCTCGTTACGCATATGAGAACCACGACCACGTCAGGCCGTAGCGCTGGTGTAGGGCACTGTCGCGCCACGTGAAGGGCAGTAGGAGGCCATGGCCAAGGTGGGTTACGGTAGAGGGGTACGGCTCCGTTGCACTGTGTCAGTGGTGTAGGACCACTTTTAGGCTGGACCATGGCGGGAGAGTAGGGGCGCGGTGTCGGCGCACTGCGCCAGAGAAGTCCTGCTACCTTTGGCCGCTGTGAACTGGGGAGGGAGGCCATTTGAGCTGGCCATTGATGCCTGCTACACAGGTGGGACCCTACGGGTCCCATGGTTAATGGGGTCAACACCATGCACCGACCGTTATGAACGAAGGGCCCACATCCCTACGGTGTGGCTAGCCTGGCCACATAGAATGCCCAACTGGGCCACGTGCCCAGCTAGCCGCGGCCGGCTGTGCCGGCCCATACCGCCAGCCAGCCGGGCCACACAACTAGGCAACCAGTTTGGACAGTGACTTAAAACAGGACGCCTACGGGCGAGGCCATTTTTGGGATGTGTCGCCTTCGGGCCAGACTGCCAATGGGGGGGGGGGGTTAGACCCGCGAACCAGGTTGGACCCCAGTCCAGACCCGTCGAACCCGAAAACACCTTTACACCCATAACATGGGCTACGAATTTCTGATTGACGAACAGTCTATGGAGATGGAAAGAATATAGTGATATAGTTTAATTGGCATATCCCACACGAGTTTTGAGAACATTTGGAGTATGGTCGGGGTTTTTTGAGCCTAAGACCAACAGGGCCCCTAGGACAGAAATGCCAATAACTCACAAATCGGGTGTCTGATTGAAACATTGTCTCTTGCGTTGAGACGTGGTACGATGAGAAACATCCACGTGAGACTCTATGACACATGGATTTTCGACCTGTAGCTCATGGAGAAGTTCCTTTTAGAGACGAGCATGCAGAGTGTGGAGACCTAGTAGCCGGCATACCTGACGACTGCTTGACCGATTGGACCCGGAGTGATTCGACTAGCCTAATGGGGACCGTCTGGTAGTTTGAGGGAGACCCAAAGAAAAGGAGTGCCTAGTATTTTGTGGTAGACCCACGATACTCGATAGGAGGAGTACCTCTACTGGATATTAGAGGGAGTACTCGATATTTGGCAACAGACCCACATCGGACAGAGCAACTGGTTGTTGGCAGTAGACTCGTGGTACTCAACCGGTGGAGTACCTCTGCAGTCCAAGGTTAGTGAGAAGTTCCACGGGGTCACAATAGGCCCACTATACTTGACTGATGAGGAGTTCTCTAGAATTAGTGGTTTTGATAATTAACATCCTTGTTTGGGCTTAGTCAATGACCTTTGTGTATACCTCATGATTGAGATGGGTTAATTGATAACATAGGTATATATATGGGAATATACCTATGTGATGGTTATCTATTGATATCATAATTTTGGGTTTATCCTTGTTGGATTTTGTGAGACCTTGATGGTCCCAGTGTCCCTAATAAGTACCGTTATACACACCACAACACGGGATATTCCCACACCTCATTGTGTTGGATGCAGAAGACGAACAAAGATGACGGAGGCCGAGAGCGAGCCATGACTGGAGGATACGTAGTGGTGGATCACTAGGCATGACGGTACACATAGGAGACTGATAGAAGTGGATTACTGAGGAAGACATATGTACCTACCATTCATGTAGGAACCTTGAGCGACGATCCTGGATATGCTTCTACCTCTCGGTTGTTTGTCCCTTTTTCACGATGTATTTTTTTTCAATTGTACATTCTATTGGGTTTCGATTTCTGGCCCCTTGTACTTTCAACCATGTTTCTATATACAATTTTTGTCTTCATGTTTTCTTCATCTTGTACTCTGATTGTGATTGTTTACTATTATAAAGGCAATGAATTCCCATTTTTAGGGATTTACGCCTTTTGTGCTAGTCGCCATCCCTTAGAATATGGAAGGTAGGCCTAGGGTAGTTACAAAACGGGCCTTGGGGGATGGGTCTTGAAAAATTGGTATTAGAGGGATTCTGGTACACCGCATAACTCAGGACATTGATCATTCTTTTTTGTGATGCAATAGTGTTAATGGTACCAGGTGTGGATTTCGGTTTAGGGAGTCCAGTATAGGTGCGGTGGCCGACATATCCACAAACAAGGACTAGGACTACTGATTTACGACTTAGTGGATAAAAAACTTAGATTACTTGTGTGTTTCAAAAGTTTTTTAGTTCAAACCAGGTCATCTCACCAGGTATAATCATTTCACTGTGTCACATATGTTTCTTCCAAGATGCCTCCCCACAGAGGACAAATTAGATCCCTGAGAGTTGTACATACTGACAGCCCACCGAGAGACGAAGCATAAATACAGGTCCCTCTTCCAGTTAAGGCACCATTGGAGGCACCAGTAGTACTAAATTCCATTAGGCCACATATGGCACCAGCCCCAGCAGTAGAGAGTGCATGCCACTTGATCGCGCTACATGAGTTCCAACATTAGAGGCCACCAAAGTTCAGGGGAGAGACAGACCCGTAGGCTCTTGAGGATTGGCTTGAGGATGTGGTGAGTGTCTTTAGATTGGTAGGGACTCTAGAAGACTTCATTGTGATTCTTGGTTCTAACCTATTTCAGGAAGATTTTGGCAGATGGGGGAGCATAATGCTCCAGATGAATGATAAGGCGACTCTTCAACGGTCAGACTTCGAGGGCCTATTTCGGGAGGAGTTTGTACCACCCACCATTTGATTAGTGTGGATAAAGGTGCTACTACATTTGAGGCAGGGCATCATGAGTGTAGCTCAGTACTCATTGAGTTTCACTGACCTCTCGTACTAATCCACTGATATAGTATGTGGCCCGTTCTTCAAGGCCCGGACCATTGACCAGGGACTTAGGAGAAAGATTGGAGCTTCATTTATCTCCCACATAATCTTGATTTAGACAAGAGTGTTGGAGAGAACCCTCCTAATGGAGAGTTTCGTTGTGGAGCAGTATCAAGCAGTGAGACCCACCACTAGTGGACATAGAGTGGAGTTTTCTGCAGCTGGAAGAAGATAGATGACACAGAGGTCCAAGAGGACCAGACTCACAGGTGGTCAACTGCATGAACCAGGATCAGTTGTGTGGGGAACACATAGTGGAGATAGATCATGATAGGATAGGAGTGGGTAGTGTTACTCCTGCGGTTGGCTTGGCCACATGGCTCATGACTGTCCGACCCGCTGTAGTGATGATAAGCAGACAGTTGAGGGACCTCCCAGGTAGAGGTAAATGTTTGATCGAGGCGGCCTGCAGGGCGGAGGCAGATGTGGTAGAGGTGTTGGATGTGTATCTAGCGGTGGAAGACAATACAACGTGCTACATCCACCACCGCCAGGAGGTCCACTTCCCCCAAATGTAGCAGGTGGACAAGATTGAACACATCTACAGATAGTTGAAGCATATGACCATGGTGCTCTAGAGATGATTTGAGGTACGATCTATTTCTAATATACCATAGTTTCAGTTCATAATGACATAGAATACATTAACTCTTTCATAGCCACTACCCACATTCGGAGCTCAATGATTCCGACAGAGCAGTTGGCTCGATCTTTGTGACTTGAGAATCCTACGATAGGGGACTTGACGATTAAGAACTGGTACTGGTAGTGTGAGCTTACTGTAGGAGGAATCACCTTTAGTTGGGATCTCCTCATAGCAGCGTCGATTCCTTACAACGTCGTATTGGAATGGAGTGGTTATCAACGACCAATGATCTGATCTACAATATCAGGTGAAAAGTGTTGGGTTTCCACATGAATGGGACTAGTTTCACCTTCACTGGTGAGAAGGGAACCTTTGCAGCACATGACGAACATACTCGAAGGAGGGTGCCACCGATCACTACAATATGGCTTGCCTTACCCTTGGAGTAGTTGAAGTGTAGAGTCCAACTTATCATGTAGTGGTAGACTAGTACAATGATGTTTTCCCTGAAAATGTTCCATGACTACCTCCTCGCAGATAGGTAGACATCTTCATTGAATTGTACCATGTGATGACATCGATATCTACACCATCATATCGGATGGCTCCCGCTGAGATTCACGATCTGAGGGTACTATTTGTGGATTTGTAGGGTAAGGGATTCATCCAACCTAGTGTTTCTCCCTGGTCATCCCCAATTATTTTCTCCAAGAAGGAGGATGGGAGAATACGACTTTGTGTTGACTACCGTCACCTGAACCAGGTGACCGTAAAGAATAAGTACCCACTTATGAGGATTCAATACCTCTTTGATCAGCTCAAGGGAGCATGATGGTTCTCGAAGATAGAACTCATGTCATAGTATCACCAGCTCAGATTCCGATATGAGGATGTGAATAAGAGGAGCTTCAGGTGTTGGTACGACCACTACATGTTTTGGTTATTACATCCAGTGTAACCAACACTCCATCAGTTTTCATGAGTCTCATGAAAATGATCTTTTAGCATTACAATGATTGCATTTTCATAGTCTTCATCTAGGACATTCTGATTTACTTAACTACTAAGGAGCAGCATTCCTACCGTTTGCAGGTAGTACTGGATACACTCCGTGAGCAGTATCATTATGGTAAGCTCTTGAAGTTCCAGTTTTTTATTAGAGAGTTTTAATTCATGGGACACGTCATCTCAGAGGTGGGAGTTGCAGTGGGTCCATCAAAGAGTGAAGCAATTCTTGCTTGGGAGCTACCCAGGAGTGTGATGGAGGTACAGAGTTTCCTAGGCTTGGAAGGACACTATAAGAGGTTTGTCCCAGACTTGTCCATAGTTTCAACACATATATCATCCTTGATGAAGAAGGGGAAGCCCTTTGTGTGGTTAGATAGATTCCAGTAGAGATTTCAAGAGCTGAGGTACAGGCTAGCTAATGCCCCCATCTTGAGGCTTCATGAGGAAGGAGTAGGGTACGTAGTCTACTACAATGCATCAGGGACCATACTCAGGTGTGTCCTGGTGTAGGATCTTGAAGTGATCGAATATGGTTCTCGACAGCTGATATTTCACAATATGAACTAGGCTACCCATGACTTGGAGTTAGTAGTAGTGGTCTTTTCCTTAATGATATGGAGGAACTATCTAATGGGCCAACATTTTACCATCTACTCTGATAGAAAGAGTCTCACGTATATCTTCTTTCAAAAGGACCTGAACCTGAGACTATGGCGATGGATTTAGTTCATCTTGGACTATGACTTCGAGATAGTCAATACTCTAGGAAAGCAGAATGTAAAAGTATATGCACTCAGCAGGAGGTCTGGTATTCAACTTCTAGGAGAGGAGACAGAGCAACTAGCTCCCTTACAAATATCCATTGTGGATAGGGATGGGGAAACCTATCTTCACTCTCTTACAGTCACTCCTCCACTTCATCATCAAGTCAGGGAGTCATAGTTTGGAGACATTGACTGTGAGACTCGACGTGCTCATATATCCATATGGTAGGCACTTGATGGAGTTTTTGAGGGTTGGTTGCATGTCATCCTCTTCAAACGACATACCATGGTACTAGTTGCACTTCGGGAGGAGGTGTTTAGGGAGTTCCACACATCCCCTCTAGCGGTAAATCCATGTGTGGTGATGATGTACCAAGACCATCGACGATATCATTGGTGGCCAAGTATGAAGAAGGGGGTAGCAGAGTTTGCCTCATGATGCCTCACAGGACCGCAAGTGAAGGTAGAGCACCAGGCACTAGAAAGCTTATTACAACCCTTAGAGGTCTCAGAGTAGAAGTGGAATTGGATATCCACGTACTTCGTGACAGGTCATCCACGTACATCCAGGAGTCACAACTTGATATGGGCGATCATTGACCGACTCACCAAGTCATCCCAATTATTACCGATCAGAGAGCATGGATCAATTGAGAGCATGGGATGCCTCTATGTGCTGGTGATAGTGCATTTTCATGGAGTACCTTCCTCTATTTTCTCTGAACATGAAGCACAGTTTACTTCCAAGCTACGGAAGTGGTAGTAAGAATCTTTTGGGATAAAGCTTCATTTGTGCACCGCCTTCCATCCTCGTATTGATGGTCATACCGAGAGGACCCTCCAAACCCTCTAGGACATGCTACATGCATGCGTCCTCGAATTTGGTTGCATCTGGGATGATCACTTTCCTTGGGTGGAGTTTGCCTACAACAACAGCTATCACTCCACTATCGATATGACATCTTTCGAGGAATTTTACGAATGACATTGTAGATAGTCACTATGCTGGACAGACCAAGGGGAGTCAACACTAGTGGTACTAGAGATGGTATGGGCTTCCATGGAGAAGGTGCAGATATTCCAGGAGTGGATGATGTCTGGATAGAGGAGGCAGAATTCATATGCTAACAGAAGGCGGAGGCCTCTGGAGTTCGAGGATGGAAACCATGTCTTTTTATGTGTCTCACCACGATGAGGTCTATGACGATTTGGCCAAGGTGACAAGTTATCTCCATGATTCATCGCACCATTCCAGGTCCTAAATTGAGTAATTGAGGTGGCTTACCACTTATCTCTTCCACCACTATTGCATCGGGTGCATGTGGTCTTCAATGTATCTCAGCTGAGGAGATACGTGAATGACCCACCTCACATCATTTTCCATTAAGAGCAGGATATCAATGATGGGGTGACATTCATAGAGGTCCCAATGGTGATTGAATATCGGTAGGAGTGTGTCCTATGTGGATGGTCGATACCTCTAGTGCATGTACGTTGGCAGCACGAGAACCTCTAGCAGAGCACATGGGAGTGGGATGCTCAGATGCGTGTTCAGTACCCCCATTTATTCCCTTAGTGTGAGATGTATATTATGATTTTGTACAACCCTGAGGTGGAGAGAATGTAATGACCTGTAAATTATATGGGATTTTTTTTATTAATTCATTATATTTTTATGACTCTGCAGTTTCTGACGGTTCTTGATTCCGAGGCCCAGTGTGCCTGGAACCAATTTCTGATGTTTTTCTTGGGTAAATTCAACAAACGTGCGGATGAGATTTTATAACGTCTGAACCAGTGCTCGGAATCAAATATCGAGGGCACCATTGAACTCATAGCGTCAGTGATTTCTTAGTAAGTCTTTCACCGCAGTTGTGTTTTAAAGTAAATGGATGATAGTTTTTGGGGTTCTTTAATTAAGTTAAATAACAATAAGGTGATATATTATTTTTAATTCTTGGGGGTTATAAGCTCTAAGGGGAGGTTAGTGGTTGGATACACCACACTATAACATTCCTTGAGAGGTTATGAAGGTGGGTCCCACACACACATAACCTTCCTTGGGAGGATATTTAGCATGGGGACCACATGGGCTTTAACCCCTTATTACTCTCCACAAAATGGGGGTGAACCCTTGAAATTCCCCCACTAAATAATTGTGACAACTCACATAGAATCATTTGAACCACCTCATTTAATTAATTCAACAATTGAGTTATTTTGAATTCAAGCAAACGATTAAATAATAGACAATGATATTATTTTATTTAGATGGGAATTCATTTGGGTGGGACTTGAGAGAGAACTTCATCCTCTCAATGAAGAACGTGAAGAACACTCCTTCCACTAATGAACGATGAACACCATATTCTTCCTTCTTTGACCAGGGCATGGAAGTGGAAGCACCACCACCAATGAAGAATGCCGATGATGACGTCTTCAACTCGTCTTCTCTGAACCCATCCTCTTCTGACATTGACGAAATGACGCTGCCATCAGGTGGCTTCATCAATGATCAACGACACGTGAGGTAGGTAGATTTGCATATTTTTTATCCCATTATACATCATAAATGTTTTCATATTCATTATGAATAATGTTATTTTCATATAATGGGGGGTTCAGACCGCACCAAAATGGCCGACCATCCCCCTTTGGTGCATCTTGTTTGTTGATGACTGAAAAATGGACCTCGGCGAACAATGCTCGCTGACGACAGGCCTGCCGTGAAAGAAACTGGCAACGAAAAGGCCACCTAGTCGCCAATAGGGTTTGGAACCACCTCTCTACGTGGGGGAGAGCTTCGGCCACATCAGTCCATGGTGGAGGCATGTGGTGTCGTCACACCGCGCAGAGGGCAGCAGGAGGTTGCGGAAAAGGCGGGTCGTAGCGGAGGGGTGCATTTTCGTCGTGCCGCACAGGTGGTGCTGGACCACGGCCAGGGCGTGACGTAGAAGGAGAGAAGGGGCGCGGCGCCGTCATAACGCATCGAAGAAGACCCCAGGCCTATGGCTGTAGTGGAAAAGGGATGGCGGCCAGATGAGCCAGCTGCCTGTGCGCACTACACAGGCAGGACCCTTTGGGTCCTGCTGATACAGGGGATGGAACCAAGCGATGGCTGTTACGAACAATGGGGGGGGAGCGGGACCCCCCCCACCCACGATGTGGCTAGCATGGACACATGGCCTGCCGGCCAGGCCGGGCCCCCCGACCAGTAGCTGAGCCACAAGGCCGCCGGCAGGGCCACACGGTCTGGCCACACGGCCAGCCAGGTCATGCCACATGACCTGCCAGGCTGGCCCACAGGGATAGCGGGTCGGGCCACACGGCCAGCTATCCAGGTTGTACTGTGCCTTTGGGTCGGGCTGCCCCTTCAAGACTCTCACCTTTGGTACAGTCCGCCTTCGGGCTGGGACAGACCCGTGGATCGGGTCAGACCGCAGTCCTGACCCGTCAAACCCGAAAACACATTTACGCCCATAACTTAGGCTACGGGCGTCCGATGGACACACCTTATATGGTGACAGAAAGCATAGAGTGATACAGTTTCTTTTGTGATATCCCACATATGTTTTGGACATAGTTGGAGTATGGTAAGGTTCTTTGAACCAAAATACCAACTGGGACCTAGGGAAGGAAATTCTAATAACTCAAAAACCGAGCGTCTGATTGACACATCTTCATTTGCGTTGAGACCCTTATAACATAGAGGTAATTTGAGATACGTGCACATGAGACTTCTTGAAACTTGGAGTATCAACCTGTAGCTCGTGGTCTGGATCCTCCCGAAGATGAGCGCGTTGAGTGCAGAGACTTAGTAGCCGACAGACCTGATGAATACTTAAACGATTCGACTCGAAGTGATTTGACTAGCCCAGTGGGGAGCGCACGGTAGATGGTGGCAGACCCATGGTGGAGGAGCACCAGGTATTTGGTTGTAGACTTGCGGTACCCAATAGGAGGAGTACCTCTACATGCTATTAGGGGGAGTTCATGGTATTTGGCTGCAGACCCACAACAGACGAAGTGCCTGGTAGTTGGTAGTAGACCCGCGATACTCGATAGAAGGAGTACCTCAACAGTCAAAGGTTTGTGAGAAGCATCATGGTGTCGTGACATGCCCACAGTACTCGAAAGAGGGGGAGTTCTCCAGTAGCTGTGGTTTCAATAATGAAAATCATGGTTTGAGCTGAGTCAATGACCTTTGTGTACTCTTCATGATTGAGATGAGTTACTTGATATCTTAGGTATATGTATGGGTATATACCTATGTAATGTTTATCCATTGATTTCATACTTTGTGGTGTATATTTTTTGGATTTTGTGAGACCTTGAGGGTCTCAGGGTCCCTACAGAGTGTCGTTATACTATCCCATACATGGGCTATGCCCACACCTCATTGTGATGGATTCAGATGACAAACAGTGCTAATGGAGGCCGAGAGCAAGCCAACACTAGATGGTACCTCGAGTTTGACCACTCGGCGTGATGGTCACGGAGATGAAAGATAGACATGGTGTGATGATGAGGAAATATATACCTACCCTTTAGGTAGGAACCCCAGATGATGATCTTGGATCTGCTTCTACCTTTCAGCTGTTTTCCCCTTTTTCAGTTGTACTAGCTTTTCAGTTGTACTTTCTTGTTGGGCTTGTATTTCTAGCCCCTTGTACATTCCATCACATCTTCTATATACAGTTTTTTTTTCATAGTGTTTTCTTCTTCTTGTAATCTGATTGTGATTTATTACTATTATAAAGGAAATGTCATCCCAGTTTTAGGGATTTATGCCTTTTGTGGTAGTCTCCAGCCCCTGGCCTATGGAAGGAGGTTTTGGGGTAGTTAAGACACGGGCCCCGAGGGATGGTTCTTGACACCAAAAAACTTCATAAATATAATAAATTTGTACTAAATAAAATAGTAGTATTATCTATGTATTTTGATTATGAAAAAAAAACAAAATTCATTTTGTAGAGGTGATCATCCACGCAAAAACACAAGAATGTTCATTCATCTTTTCTTCAGGAATAAATAGAAAAAGAGATTAAATAATTTTTCCATCACATAATAAAATTCATATTATAACCCATATTAATTTCTAAAAATATTAATGTTCTAATTATAAATTGTGAATAAAAATAAAGATGAAAGAAGTTTGTAAAAATTGATTACTCATGACGAATACTTAGAGATTTCCTTGGAAGATCCCACAAAAATGGATGGAATAGTCTAATATATTCTGTGAATGATTTATGATGATGTATTTAGTATTATAGGGGTAGTAAAAAAAATTTTCATAAATTAGAAACTAAAATTGTATAGTGGTTTTGAATGGGTGGTGATAGGACCTTATTATAATTGGTGAGAATTTAATTTCTATAAATATTTCTATTTAATATTAAGGGAACACATGTTAAACATGTCATGTAACTAAAGAAAAAAATAATGAAATTTTTTGTGAGTTAATGATGATTATATTACATCTAATGAATTAATTTTTTTTAACATATTTCAAGTCCTTTACATCATGAATTATTCATTTTTCTATTTATGTTTTTACAACAGTAACTAATTTTTATCTAAAGTAACATAATCATTATTACTCTAAATAAATTGGTTAATATTAAATTATTTAGAAATAATAATTAAATATTTTAATTCCAATTTTTTGAATTATTTTCAAAAATTGATTCAATTAATTATAAAGTTTTTAATTAAATATATATATAATTGTTTCCAAAAAATGTTAAGCTACATTCTCAAAATGCTATATATGGGATTGAAAAATACGAAAAATATTTTTAAAATTACAACACCACTTATAAAATTCATATATGTTCTTTTAAAATGGTTTCAAAAATTTTATATTCGTATTTATATGCTTGTAATTTAATAAAAATCATGTTACTTGTAAAAACTATATTTTGTATCAATAACCTAAAAATATTTATTTTTTTTAAAAAAATTAAATAATTAATCTTTAAAAAATAGTTCAATGATGAATAAAAAAACTAATGTTATTTTTTAAAATTAATACCTAAAAATTTAAAAATTTATTATTTAATGAAAAATATGTGATATTTTTTGAAACTTTATTTGTAAGAATATAATTTTTTAGAATATCAACCATTTTCATTTTAATTTAAATATAATTTAATAATTAAATTAGTATTGATCAAATATTTAAATAAAATATAAATTATCATTATAAATGAATTTTTAATTGGAATATAATTTCACAACAAATACCAAGGTAATATTTAGAAAAATACATTTATTATCATAAAATTAGTGTTTTATCATATATTGAAATACAATTTGAATTTCATTCAGGTTATATTTAGTATTTATTTTTACTACATAAATATTTCATAAAGAGGGTATAACTATTCATTAACAATAATTCACTAGTAAGTATTAAATAGAATAAATATATCAATGGTTCATCTTAGTTTGGTGTTTCATGTGGATAAATATATTGAAACCACTATCTTACACAATGATTATAATATATATAATGATCATATCATTATATTATATCCATTAAATAATTTTAATCCTCTATATTCTAATAATATGATTAGAGTTGTTTCTATATATAATAAATAATTAATCATAAACTACTTGATGAGTATGGGTTAATTTATGATGTTGAATGGTATTTATCTTGAATAAAAAAATCCCAATAGAACAAACCCATTTTTATTTTCACGTAGAATTAAACTATTGGAAGTAGATCTAGATTTATAAAGAATAACATCCCACTTACAATGAAAATTATTTATTATATATTCAAAATAGTTGGGATTATTATTTATAAATCAATTTATTATAGTGTGTGAAAATAAACACAACCTAGTATTGTATTAAATATAATGGGAAAACTTCTTATCTTCTACAATTTTAGTATATTCCGAAGTTCTTAATTTTATATTTGTTTTTTAGAGAATATTTTCCCAATTATCCTATAGATTGGCTCATTATGTCATATAAGTCCTTGATCTATTGTAATTGAAGAAATATTTATTTCCACATTCTCAAATTCCCATACTCTTGTGAGTGTGATATACTTTATCTATATAATAAGAGAATTTAACTAACCCATTTAGAAAAATTTCACCATGATTTTCCCTAAATATAAGACATGAATGAAATTTTTTATTCTTTTTTTCATCAATTTATTCACACTAATTTTTATGAGATTCCATCCTTCAGTTATTTTTTGTGTTTGAGATTTCAACTCTATATGTATTGATATTCAGAATTCAAGATATCCAATTTCACATAATCCTGAGATTTCTCAGTCATGCCACTCGCTCATTAGGTTATTCATTTTGTTTTCACATTGTCCGTGGAATCCACTATAAAATGGTTACATTTTTTTAATCAATTACTAAAACAACATTAATTAAAATGAGTGACATTCATTAAATTAGATTTATCAAAAATAACCACTAAAAAATTTATCCCCATTATATATCACATTTTAATAGTATAATGTTATTTTCCATTTCATTAATCTAAACTCATATCATTCTCTATTTAGGATATAACATTATCAATTTTACTTACATCATTTGCTGATCATCCTAGGTTATTTTGAATTTAGTTATATCATATCTATTAACCATAACCGAATAAAAGATATACTAAATTTATATGAACATTCAAAAAATATTATAATCTAAAAAAATATTGAAATATAATTTCTTTAAATCCAACGTATCATATATCTAAGAAAAATTATATCAATTAATGATTTCATTAACTTATTAATATCAACATTTAATTCTATGTTATACATTTCCATATTATTATTTGGTTATCTTACAAAGAAATATTCAAATCCATTATAAGGGTACATAATCAATTTTTTAACTATCCAAATAATATACCAATGGAGTTTCAAACTTTTTGTGTATTTATGACTATTTTTCAAATCCTTGGTGATGACTGAATTAACACTCAATGAACCCTTTTTTGGGTCATCACACTAAGATTGATCTATTCCAAATCCTTCATTCACATGATATATATATAAATGGATGTACTTTCAAGGAAAACCACACAATATCTTTTTTACAAGAACATTTTGATTTTTTCTAGTACATATAATTGTCACTTATAAATTCTCTATGGTTTTCATTAATTTTATAACATCCCAATCCCTAGATAAAATTTCTATTGTTACCTTGTATTCAAATCATTTACTATCCAAAAATTTTATATATACAATTAAATTTATGATTAACATAAATTTTTCAACAAAGAAATTATCATGAAAACCCATTCTAATCTATAATGTTATATAAATTATAATGAATATTATGTTTAGAGAATTGGAAAAATGCTCTTAGATCCAATTATATAAGCACATATGTAATTTGTTGGCCTCGATACCAACTTAGATTCTCAGGACCGGAAATAGAGTAATTATATGACTTAATGAAAATATTGCATTATATGTATTACAAACAACATTTAGGATTTTAAATTTCGATATTTACACTAAATAATTACATATCCCATGTTGTATATATCAAATATTTTGTATTTCAATTTTTTTTAAACTATTTAATCCATAATGAGTCTCCATCATATCTAAAAAATTATTTCACAAATAATTTAATTTTAAACATTTCACATGTACAACATTCCTAAATAAAATGAGGAACAAATTCATAATAAAGGGGTTATATAAAACTTAAATTAAGCCAAAAATATTATTAGAGATATCTGAAAACATAAACCTGGTATGCCTAACACTGATGTACTAAATAATCTGATTAATTACATAATCTTATGAAATAATTACCATTATATATCCATGAATATAAATTATAATTAGGATATAAATATTATTGGTCTCATAGTGATGTATTGCATAATTCCTGACATAATATAATGGTGTTAAGTCATTTTTGAATGAAATTATACTGATATAGTGGAGAAGTATACATAAAAAATAAATGATTTTTTATTTTCATTAAACATAAGGATTTTTTAGGGGCTATATAATGCAGGTCCCCACCCATATCTCAATTAACTCCAATGCCACCTCCACAACACTAAGCGAGTCATTTCATATCATTTCTTATGCAACCAAAGGCTGAATAATAACATGAATATCCATATAATTAATTATAATTAATTTCAACATAGAATAAAAATGTGTTCATAAACAATATTCATAAAAATTTTCTATACATCCCCAATCAATAAATAATCTTTTTTTCTATGTAAACATACTCAAATTTGATTTTTTTTACATTGAGGCATTCATACTGTATCAGGTTATGTGGATCTCAAAAAATTCTGTACATGAATAGAATGATCATAGTTCATACTTAGAATTATTTTAGATGTATTCAAAAATAATATCAATATTTAATAATGGAAACATATAATAATATTAACATAAATTAAAGACACCCTTTTAATAAGAATTCTTAAAATGATATTATAGAAGAGGGGTTCAACAATCGAATACATTGATGTCGTTAATTTAATTAGAATATATATATATATATATATATAATAAAACATATCACCCATTATGGTTATAGATTTCTAAAATTATAAGGGAGTATAAAGAAAAAATTTAAAAAGATTTCAGAAAACATGTTTGACATTGCTAAAAAATACAAATTTACATTTCTCTTTCAATGTTATCTTTTTTAATAGTGATGTAACTTTTCATAACTATTAATTTTAAAAATAATATATAATAATTTATCCTTAATAATTCATAATGATTACCTTCCCAAAATGGTTATAGGAATGTAAAACATATGACTGTGAAATGAAAAAAATACTTTTAGTTTTGAAAATACCAATGCTCAAAAGTTACAAAATAATAAGAATAAAAAATATTCAATTATATCACAATATCACCAGTAATAATAGTTTTAGATAAATTAACATATAATAAAATATAATGGTCAAATAATTGAAACAAGGAAGAATGATTTTCACAATGAATTAATATAACTCATGGATATGATAATTCACTTGTTAATATCCCTTACAATCAACAAAGTCCTTGAAGTAAGAAGTATTTAAAAAATTTATTTTTTGTGGTAGTAAGGTAAATAATAAAATTTTACATATTATATTAAATTGGTTGAATATAATTAACATATCTTGTGAAATTATAACAGAAGCAAGAATAACATAATGAATGAATATTTAATTAACAAAAAGATTTAAAAATATGGTAAAACTGAATCAAAGAACATCTGAATAAAATTAGATAAATTTTCTTAGGATTTCACACAAAAAAATATCTTTTATAAGGGTACATATCTAGGTAGTTAATGAACTGTTATATAGAATTTTTGATACATAACATAAACATCACTCATGTAATTGATCATTAAGACACATATCCCTTACCACTTGAGAAACATTTTTATCAAAACCCTTTAATATATTTAGATTATAATTTAACTCCAAATATATTTATTAAAAAATAATTCATTATATTATATCTCAAATAGGTTGTTTATCCAATGAAATAAATAAAATTAGGTGCATACAAACAAATATTACTCAAATAGAAGATTTCAAGATGAAAACATTTACCTTGGCCCTGATTTCTTCGACACATGCACAAAATGTCCTAAATAGTTAATATATGTTCATAAATACATACCATAAAACAATATTAATAACATTAACCATTTATAATGGTCATTTTTATTCATTATATTCATATATAATTGATTATATTAATAAATTTTAAACATCGGGTGTATGTATTCATTATCGCATTGAATATGTTCTGTAAATATGGTGTTGATTTTAGTTATCTTTAAATAATATATCCAAGATAAATTAAGTTAATGTAATATATGTTCAATTATTTTTATATTGGTATAATTACATTACCTAATAATTTTGGCTATAAATAATAATGATGATTGAAACAATGATCATGCAAAAGTGATTGTCAGAAAATAAAATGTGTATTCACAATTAACGAGATAAATTTTTGATATAACCATATCGTATAAAAAAGATAATTATTTTTATTTTTATTTTATATTCTAAAATAAAAAAAATTCTAATATTCATCCATGATATGAATTTATAGTAATTATCATATGGTTAAACTAACCCAAACAAGACCATACCATCATTAATGGATGATTATGAGGTGGTTTGGATGAAATATAATTTTTTCAGAATCATAATGTATATATTTTGTTATTATTATTGTCATATAATATGACTTTAATGAATAATAAATTGGTAATGACATATATAAATTAATTAATTTTAAATAAGATATTATTTTCTTCTTAGTAAGCTCATTTTAGAATATTTATTTAATGATGATTTTCTACAGATCACATCATTAATTTTTTCTCTAATTTTTAATAACATAATATTAATGATAACATAAAAAAGATATTTATCTATTTAAACCCTTATTTTTATCAACCATCTTATTTAGGGAAATGAAAAAATATCAATCATTTTATGGAGGACAATGTCTTCTTGTAAGCATGATTGATGATTTTATTTTCCATATAATGGGGAATATATATAATATGATTTATCATTTTAGAATATAGAATATTTAATTAATATACAATTATTTATTATGTAAAAAACTAGTACCATCCCTGTATAGAGGATATGGAAAACAAGATAATGAATTTTTTGTAGCGGTATTCTGTGCACACATACTCAAATGTTGTTTTTTCATTTCCTACAGTAATAAATTGAAAGGTGATAAATGATTTTCCCATACAATAATTAAATTATATATTAAAAAATACTCATTATATAATATATTGATTTGAATGGTATAATTATAAATGAGCATTTCAAAAAACAAAGTTATGTAATTATGATTACTAGTATTAAAGACATTGAAATTTGCTTGCACGATCTATTGAAAATATACGAAATTGTCTAATCTCTTATTACCATATGCACAAAATAAATAATAATTATACTTATGGTAATGAAATTTATACTATTTTAGTTGGAAACATAATTTTTATAGTGGTATTAAATGGTTGGGGAGAGTCCCCTTTTAAAAATGATGAGTATGAAATTTTTGTAAATACTACAATAGTATATAATGAGCGAAAATTTTAGACATGTAATTTGTCTCAAACAAATATACATTAATATTTTCTACAGTGAGATAAGGGATATAATATGTTAACAACTAAATCAAAATCATGTTTTTGGCATTTTTAAATCCTTTTACCATAGGAATTATTATCTTCTCTATTTGAGCTTTTAGTAATGTAATTAGTTATTACCTATAATAAAATAGTACTAATGCCCAAAAATTATTGATGTTATAATTACAAAATTTATACCCTAACTATTTTTAATTATGATTCAAATTTATCTAATTATATTTTTAAGAGTGAAAAAATAAATTTTTAATACTCAATCAATAATTTATTAGAAATTATAGAAAAATAATGTATAACATATGTTATGATATTAAAAATTTTAAATTTTGAATTAAAAAAAATAAAATTACAAAAAAATTATATATATGGTATTTTAAAACATTTAAAAGAAATTAAAATTCATGTATATTTAATAATACCTTCCTAAATATAATGTTATATGTAAAAATTATATTTTTTCACTATTCACATAAAAATAATTATTTTTATAAAAATACCTGAAATTTTCAGCATAAAAAATTATTAAAATGATAAATTCAGATGTAATGTAATTCTTTTCAAATTAAAATTCAGAAATTTAATACTTTTACTTTTAAATGAAAATATTAGATAACATGAAAATTAATTTTCATTAGAGAATAAATTTTTATAATTTTATTCTTTTTCTTTATTATTTAATATTATTTACTAATTAAATTATCAACAACCAACTATTGATAATAAATAAATTTTTTCATAATTAATCACATGTTTCTTGAAATATAAATTCACATCAAGGAAAAAATAAATATTTATAAAAATAAATTTTAAAGCATTAATGATCTTATTTATCATTTTAGTTATACTAATTTTTTTCATTCTTATTTAATGATTCCATTTTTTTATTGTAAAAATTATTTCATAATCTTCATAATTTTATTTATTCATTTTAATTGAATAGTTATTTTATAATGGTCAAAAGTGATAGTGGTTTCTATTTAGTTAGATTATGCATATAGAGAAAGTTATTGAACTCATTGGCTTATTTAATGATAATAAAGTATTAAAATTTCATAGTGTTACATATAAAGGACAATTTTTCATAGGATGTTATGCCCCTCTCTATCTATAACAGAAGAATAAGGAACCAACATTCCTTTTTCATTTGATGAGAGACAGAGTAAGAAGAGGCTAGCCTTACAATGGTCCTCATTCTTAGGGTATTAGAAAATAGTGTACCCAAGGTGGTTTTTGGTATGAGGTAGGTGAGCTTGGAATAGGCCAATTAATATGTGGAGGTGTCAGAAGATGAGGGCTCAATGATAATTGTTATAAAATATGTTTTTAACATTAACTAGTTTCGTCATTATTTGAATTTGGATCTTTATACTCTTTCATGTAAATTTATTTTTTCTATGAATTAGGAATATAGGTGGAGGGGATTCGGGTGTCCCTATTGTTATCCAAATTAGATATATTCGAAGCCTTCTTATATTACGTGTTCCGGGAATCTAGACTAATAATATGGAACATCACTCAATTTTGAGTTTTGTCTTCTTAAAAATGCATCCATATGATAAAATATTGGTATGAATTATTTTTATACCGTGGATAATGTTGTTGGATGTTTTCAGAGGAGTGTCTTCTTCTCTAAATTTGAGGGCTATAAAGTGGTATAGATCTCAAGAGTTGTTGAATAGTTTCTCAATGAATTTCTATACAAAGTTATGGCACTACCCTCTCGATGTGATGTCGAGTTTGGGATATTGTTACAACTTGGTGCCTGATCGATATCGATGGACATTATCAGATTAATCCCCGGTAACTTATTGGTTTGAGACTCAATATCATTTGTTTATAGTAGAAGGGAATCTTATAGCTTAGTGTATCCCCTTGGAATTCCCTAGTGTTTTTCACTATGAAGAAAATTTGAAGTCTATTTTTGTGCATGAATTATCAAAAGTTGAATTAGGTTAAACTCATAAACTATTTCCATTTTCCATGACTAGATTATTTATTCATCCATTTTAAGGGGTTGTTGGTTTTCAATGATTAATATACAATATATATATCAAAAAATTATTTTGAATGATATAGATATTTCAAATGCAACATTCTCCTAAAAATAAAGATACATTATGTTAATGGTATCATAATTAAGTTTGATGAATACAAAATCAATGTTTATAGGGCTCATTATCTATATATTATATTGGTGCCTAAGATAATTTATAGAAATGTTCATCGAAAAAATCATTGTGTACTCATGTTCAAAGTAAGAGCATACTGAGAATATCAAAGTTGTATTGCAGGTTTCTCAACACCATTAAATATATAAAATTATTTATAAGTAATTTTTTTGGATAGTGAAGTTGAATTTATATGTAAATTAGGTGTCTCACTGGGGTGTGGTCCTGGAACTATAAATGTTAAAGTTAGTCACTACATTGTTAATACCCAAAATCATTGGAGGAGTTTGTAATTCCATTTTCGTTATAGAATATTACTTGATGTTCAGGTATAAATTTTTTTACATAGTAGAACTACAGATAAATTTTACAAGGATGTGACAAACATTCACCTACATATATTAGTATTGGGATGATATTGAATACCATATATAATGGATTAAAAATTACCCTATTCTTTAGTATATATATGAATGCGGGATGGTTGATTTCTTTTTTGATTCGTCCCATTGGTTTTTGTGATGAATAATTATGTATAAATGGAAATTAATCACTTTTGAGTCATAGTAGTTGTTTCCCCTATCAGATTATTATTCCACCCAAGATATGGAGTTAGAAACAATCATGTTTTTTATGAGTATGTGATGATATTAAAAAAGTAGTTTGATTTTTGTGGTCCTCACTACAGAATAGAGTTTGAGGATTTTCTTTTAATTATGGTACTGGAACCAATATTAGTTACAGATGATCGAGTTTCTTAGTTATTAGATTTTTTATATCTGTTACACCCCTGTGTGGAGAAAAAAGTTGAATGGAAATGATTTATGGTGTCTAAGGATTCCAATAAGGGATGTAAGAACCTTCAGTGTCACATCTCAATTTAAAAGGATTCAGTGGTAGAGGATGTAAGAGGGAATCTCTATATATTTCTCACTGGGTTACATTGGTCCCATGAAGTCTATTACACTATTTGGGTAATGGTGAACTATATAGTGAAGTCAACCAATCCATTGGTTATTAGGGAGTTATGTTTTGTGGATTCTCTAGAATGTTGGTATGTGGATGAGGTTGTGAAACTCATTGGGGTACCAAAAACCATTATATCTAATTAGGATGCTTAGTTTTCCTCATGAGTCAATATGGGAATAAAAACTGATTTTTGATCCCAGTTACAAAATATAACATAATAAAAATCTATTTTTAGAATATATTGATATGATCATCCATATGATGTTAAATATTTTGTGGGAATGTATTATATAATTATCTAAATTTTTTGTTACTGAGAAACCATTAATTGATTTTTCATAATTAAATAAAAATTAATCATCCGTTGGTATGGATCCTTTTGAGAATTATTTTAGTATTGTTTTCATTCTATATATTGTTGAACTGAGGTTGGGTATTCATTATTCATTGGTAATGATGGGGTGTGGAGAAAAATGGTGAATATCCCAAATGTTTGAGATTGGATTAAGGTATCACAGGACCACCAAAAGGCCTAAGAATATCATAGGTGTAGTCCCATAGAGTTTGAGTCCAGAGATCTTGTATTCTTAAATTCATCCTCTAAATGGGGAATATTAGGTTTGTCTAAAGAGGTACGATTTCTCCATGGTTCATTTGTCATTCAATGTATAACGCTGCATTTGGGAGGGTGGTTATTAGTTGTCTCACCCATAATGGCATGATAGTTTTCCTGGATTGTTACAAATGTCCCAGATACATTTGCTAACATCAAGCTGAATCATATGTCATTTATTGTGGAGTGTTGGATATTGGAGACGGAGTGACAATTTGGGGGAATTTAGTTAACATATTTGATCTTTGAGAGAAGGAGTGGGGGATTTATCCCCTTAGTTCGTGTGTTGTGGAGACATAGTGGACTGGATTCAAGTACATTGGAGAGGGAGCCATAGATTTGTTCCCAATATAAAGTGTTATTTTGAGGCATCATTTGTTACAATTTTTTATGATGACATGTTTAACCTATGATATATTTAAGATTAAATATCTTCTTTAGTTGATCATGTCACTTATAAATATGTTTTTTTCTCGTGATGTTTGGTTAGGATATTATTGTATCAAGTTCCTATATAGGAATCACTTAAATTGTTTTTTAAAAATCATTTTGATGTTATTTTGAGTTCATTTCTGATTAATTATCATGATAATTTTGTTAAATAAATCTTTCATGACCCCCGACCTCCAAACATACCACATTGAGGGGTGATAGATAATGACCCATTAGTCCCGCCTCTAGTAAGCCATGGGGTGGAGACTATCATTGAGGGTAATAAAATATCATGACATGGGATGCATTACCATTTATAAAAATTTTGGATCGAGAGATAATATGATTCAACCCAAAAAACAAGACATAATATAATATAAAACCAAACCATTCAACAATGAATGTATATATAAAAATTATATACATAAAAGTCTCCAATTTAAATGAACATAATAAAAGATAATGTAGTGACATAGAAGTTATCCAATGGTCTGATCTAGTAATTCCTATCATGGTTATTGCAATCATAATAGAAATTTGAAAATAAATTTAAATGTATTGAGTGAGCATATAGATAAACTCAATAGGAAACCAACGTCTCGTGTGTACATATGAAAGAAGAAAACTAATGCAATCATGCGAAGACAATATAACAAAACTACACATATACAAGTATACTAACAAAACCCAAATTCACTAAGGAATTATTACCAAATATGGCATGTAATGTAATATAATATACAATAGTCACATCAATAAATTGTACCCTCCCCACTTCCCACTAGTATGCTAGTTTCACAACAAACATCATACATCATGTCTCCCCTACCTCTTCTGAATACCAAACATCCCCACAATCATGACCACAACACATCATGCCTACAGACACCTTGGCTCACCGCCCCATAATCAAAAACCATATCACCTCTAGCTCAAAAACCCCTTGGCCACAATACATTAACAAACATAACTAGAACAGTAGGGTATTAGGAACATGAAGGATATAAACCTTATTCCATCCTCCTATAATGAACGACCTACATTATAATCCACCTCATCTTATATTATCCTCCACACATACACCTTGGGTATGTTAAATTTTCACCCAATGACACCTGGGATCATTGCCTCAAAATCATGGCTACATCAAGACTCACCTAAAGATACCCAGTCAATCACAATCACCATATAGTAAACTATCCGAACTTCATCGATATCATCTTATGCAGTACCTAACTCTCTTGGAAGAGATAGTATGAACAAGTGGGTACCGATCCATCTGTCATCATCAATAGATGATAGGAAAAACACCCCTGCATGACTTTGTGATTGTTGGAACACAGTTGTCTATGTGGGAGGGGTTCATATAAAAATCAATGTAATATAAAAGTATATACATACATCCACTCACAAGCCCCAAATAAGGCTTTACAACCAAACAGTAAACAAATCAAAACATCACCACTTTCGAGGCCACCTATAAATGATGAAAATGACCCATAAGAAGCCATCCACATTCACACTTCCATCGAATTACCAATTTCCAACCCATATGATTCATTATTTAACCTCAACCACATTAAAACACATAAACCATCATTTATTATTATTATTTTCATTTCCGTCCCATTAATCAAACCAAATCCTATACATTCAATAATTTTAAAATATGTTATTCCAACAATACTCAGGAATTTAGAAAAAGAAACCACACATCACAAAAAAATCCTAATCTTCATCATACTATCATCTCAATGCAACCAAAATAATAGAAAAACAACCACCACCTCACCACCGACAAAGCACGAAAAAAATTAACTACATCATCACTCCAAAAGAAAATCCAAACAAAACCTACTAACCCCTAATAACAGTCGAACTAAAAAAACCTATCCACCCCAAAATCCTAGCCATACCACCCCAAACTCGCCCCCCCAAAAGCACGAACATCAAACCACCACCTCACATCCCAAAATATAATGAACAGATCTCAACCATTATCCCCACATCACATTAAAAACCCACATCACCACCTCCAAAAACAGACACACACAACAAAACATCTGATCCCATTTTATAGAATTAAATGTGGATTTTATCACATCCATCATTATTTTAGGGGAGTTATCACAGAAACCATAATCCAAGGGAAACCATTTAATTATAAAAATATTATTAGTTAGTCAATTTCCAATTTTAATTTGATATCACAATAACCATGCAAAAGGGTTATTCAAACCCTATCAATCAGTGCAAAAAAATAAACAAATATTCAGAATTTTTCAAAGGGAATCCAACCCACACAATTCAAAATATCAAAATAATAAATAAAAAATTAATGTATGGGAATAATACCCCCTTTTCCCATTCAATTTCAATTAACCATATATTTATCATTGATTAATCGGGAATAGTAATATATTTTTGATGAAATGATGTACACCTCTCACACATTATATACTATTAAGAAAAATGATGGAATCCCTACACAAAAGATGCTTTTCAGACTAGCAGCACATAATAGGGCAAAGAACAATCATCCATAAACCAAAACAACCCATCAAAAACCATAGATCAATCTACAAAACAAAAAAATGATCATCAAAATACAACCCAAAATTCACCCCAATCCAAAAAAATGACCGAAAAAATATCATGAGATACAACAAAATTAAACCATCGAAAAAGAAGATGAAATCAATGCAGATCACAAATGGGGATCCATGGGAAGATGAAATCCTAGGTTGGGGAATGGGGATAGAATATCCTTTTAATTCACCCTTATACTTTCCAAAATGATAGGGAAGGAGGTTTGGTCTAATGATGCAATTTCTTTTCATAAAAAGAACATAAAACCTATAATACTACATCTTTGAAATTTTGTAACAATTACACAATGTGTAGTCATCGATTTTCCAAAATATTAAAGCATTCGCAGAAAAATGTGTTTCCTCAGACATTATTTAATAAACATCATGAATTCCACATTCATTATGTGTAGTCTATCTCACATATAAGCCCTTATGTGATTTACCAGAAGTGAACCCACTATCTCTACAAATCCCGAACCACCGTTTTACATCATGTAAACATTACATGGTGTGTATTTCCTACATCAGGTATACAGAATCTCCCACCTTAATAGAAAACTCTCAAAATCCTTCCTCGAACAACTTCAATAATAAAAACTATATAAGTAATGGGATAGGAAATCATGGGATGTTACATTAGATACTTATCAAATGATTATTTCTCTCTAGAATCCAGAACCAATCCAATTAGAAAAGTGGCCTAATCAATGACCCCACGAAATACCTATGATGTATCTCATCATAATGAAAATTCTACCTACATTAAAACATGTCAATCTAGATAACCACAAATATATTACAAACCAATAACCATCAAACCTCCACACAACCCAATCATATAACCACTGTAACTAACCACATTTCCCTGAACATATGCATCAAGGAACTGTTTCATCCATTACAAGATATTCACCACAATAGGATGAACTGAATTTCCCACACCAGTTTAATCACATCACAATTAATGTATCATTATTAGGAATCAATCCCTCAACATTTAACATGTTAGGACAATATGACAGAAAAAAATATGCAAAACACAACATCTTATAAAATTACTTGTTCCAAATATGACATCACAAAAAAAATAGAAAAAGGAAAACTAAATATATCTCTAGGTATTTGAATGTCATTTGTGTCTACCACTCTCAATTACTCTCTTTCATGACACCATACCTCCACAACACATGAACCAATTGTATGGTTTGTATATACAACACCCTTTATTGAAAATCTTAAATATCTAATAGATATTTGATGAATGATATATTTTACTTGAAATATAACTCTATCCAATCAATGAAATGAGATTCATTTTGAAGACACTGACGAAACTAAGATTTGTGGTAAAAATTGTCGATCCTATCCATATGCAGTTTCAATTACAACAAGGATTAAACCTTTCATACTCACCTCAACACCATAATGGTATCAAAAAACACAACAAAAATATTACCCCCTATCAAACATCTGTTATCCACATTGAGGTGAAACAATCTAGAATATGTGTTCTCCCACATCGATCTACATGGTCCTCCTCATACAATAAGTATAATATTTATCCCAATACTAAGCTTCTTTTATCATCTCTTGAACCAAATGATCTTTTCATATTGTTCTCTTCCCCACATCAGGGATAAGGACTACTGCCTCTCTAACCTTTATTTAACACAAAAAATAATGTCAATGTTTTTTGTAAAAATACTTAAACAGATCCATCCTAATAGAAGAGTGATAGATATAATTATAATAGAAATAAACAAATGTATTGTGTCATTCCAAATATCCACCACATTATATGACACATACGCACAATATATTTTCTAGAATTTGTATATTCTGCATTCTCTATCCATTTTAATAAGGGTGGAAAGCAGTGTTATTGTGTAACTATGCTCTATGATCATAATTTAATAACCTATAGACACAAAAGGTATAACATTCATCTTGGTATTATATAACGGACTTCCAAATTCTTTAAAACAACATATCTTATTACAAAAAACACCCACTTTTCCTAAATCATTAATCACTTAGAAGTGAGATGATTTCATCAACAGTTCCACGATCCCCTAGATAACATCACAACCTACATGATATTGAGGTTACCCTGTGATGAAATAAATTTATATTTTTTTCCCATTTCAACACAGTAATAACAATGGGATACAAAAAACTAACAAGAAAATGATGCTCTACCTTTATCTTTTGGAAAACCAAACACTTCACCACAATATTACCAACAACCCATTTTAGCCCATGTGACCAAAACTACATCACCAACTCATGGTAGATCATGTTAACTATTAGGTTTAATACAAAAAGTTTTTCCATGAAACTCATGAATAACTTCCCCATGAATCACTACTGAAACAAAAAACCTACCATAAAAAAACATATACTTCCAAACTTCCTCCATCCATCTGTAGAGAGCATCACCATTTCCAACACATTCACACATCACCACCACCTATTCCCCCCCCACTAAGCCTCCCCCGTCTACTCCATTTGTGAATATTGCACCTCCATCTGATAAATTTATCCTCAACCACCATCCACCCTCTAATCTAAGTAGAAAAGATATGACTCCACTCTTTGTCAATATGTATCCTTATATTATTAAAAAACACCCTTCCTCAACTTCAACCTCAAGGAATCAGCCAAAACATTCATTTTTAGTAGGTGTTGGATATCTCAAAATCATAATCATGATGAAACTCCATTCATATCCACTGAGAAAAATATAGATCATGATGAGAGACAATATACCTCAAGCTTCGATGATCCATGAAGACTACAAATCACTCCATATTGAGATAATACTTCCACAACATCATCATGAACATAACTACAACAACCTAGAAATTAATGGAAGAATTTTTAGTCTCATGAAGATGGAACTCTCTACACACAAAAGAGATCATTACTCATTGTTGTATCGTCACTGCCACATGCCTAGATGGGAAGAATCACAACACACCACAAAAATCACACACTCCTTAGGAAATGGATGAATTAGAGCACTGGAAAAATTACACTTCAGAAAATTTAATGATTCATGGAACTGATCATTCCATAAAAAATTTGTTGTTTCATGGTCAACAATATCAATATTTCTACTACACGAGAGAAATCACGGACATACATCAAATAATAACTTGAAATACCAATAAAAATATGAACCACTGCCATGTTAATGGGTGATTCACAAGAAAATATACCATTATCCTTTGATGGGCCCACTACCACACCCTTTTATTACACCACATGCCTAATGAAATTCACCTCTCATGTCCAAAACATACTACCACAAATCATTATATAGTGCTTGTGAAATCAAGGAAAATGCAACCTAGCTCTGAAATTATTAATATAAATCACCTATTTATTGATATGGATTAAGATATCATCAATTAATATGATTTGGATTTGGTCCATGAACTCATTTAACATGGATTTCATAATCCCCTTGAACCCAGATGGTTAATTCCTAACACTAGAAAATCTAAACTGAACCATGAAGGTCACATACATACATTATAAGACATTATTCAGGATATCTCCCTCTTCACCCCAACTGGTGATATAATACTTCATATAAATATTATAAACCAAATAAGGCCTATTATATATTAAAAAAGATCGATTATCATCAATAGTGGGTAAATGTTCTTGAGTGTCACCTGATTCAACCTCTGGTAGTCTATAGGCAACCTGAGACCCCAAGCTCATTTTTGTTGAAGAGCACTAGAGAACCCCTCAATGACATACATGTATGGATGAAACCATTCTTTAATAGATCCTAAATTTAAATCCTCATATTTAATATGTAACACCCTGACCCCAGCTACCCAGAGTCGGTGCATTACTTCGTAACATTGGCATGATCACAAAAGATCAAGTCTCGAAAGACCGATTAGTTTAGTAGCTTTGGAAACACTAGATACATTCATAAATGTTACATTAAATCATAAAGTGAAAAACTAATAACAAAGTCTTCATAGTCCACACTCATATCCTCTTCTGACTATCCCTACAGGTCATTCATAAAATACTTCTTCATATCCTAGAAAATATTAAAACATTGAAAGGGGTGAGCTCAGATGCTCAGTAAGGATAACAATATTGTGGAAGCTTTCATAAATAAACATAAACATTTAAGGCAATGTATAACTAAATCAAAAGCCTTTTTAACTTGAACATCAACATAATATGGAAAAGGTATAATGAGATAATTCCATTTACTTCTTCACATGGATATTCTATTGGTCAAATAATCACAAGAAATATCATTAACCACTTTCATAATGATGGAATGCATAATGCCAGACTATCATAACCACGTAGTCAAGGCCTCGTGCCAAGACCACAAATATGATTTTGTCAAGTCCTCGTGCCAAGACACTAGTTTGTCTCATGAGACCTACCAGTGCATCGAGGAGCTATAGCGGGATCCACCCGTCACTTATTAAGTCCAATGCATTCCTCATATGAATAGTTTTAAACATATCATAAACCATAACATAATCGTATCACATAAAACATGCATAAAGGAAACATAACATTTCCACATTTCAATAACAAGATATCAATGCAACATATTGATATAATAAAAACTCTTTAAAAACCATTTTCAATACCAAAATAAAATAAAGTTAAAACATTGTATTTATTTTTCATTAAAAAAATGATGGCTTGTAGAGGAAGCCGAAACTCAAATAATGGTCACGGCGGCGGAGAAGTCGTTGTCGCCGCATATGTACGGAAAGAAAAACATTCTCTTTTTGTCGTTTAGTAAAACGCTTCGTATAAAAATATTCCTTTTGAATAAACGTAAAAGTCAAAGGGGTTTATACACCGTATAAAAGAAAGTTGTGTATAAAACCAAATATGACTCAATGAAGGGAGATTGAGACGAAGTCCTTTACAAAGTATTTTTTTTAAATAAAATAGATCTATTATGTATATACACTATAATTACACATAAAGAAAGTACAACTACAAGATAGGACATAATAATATCATGACGTAATTTGAAATTAGGAGATTAACCCAAAGAATGGAAATTGGGTTAAGAAGTTCCCTTACCTTGCATCTTGTCCTGACTCGACCGTTCTTTAACCTCCTGAATAATAAAATAGAGCTAATTTCTATTCACTTAAGAACCTTTTTCATTTTCATTATTCTTTTTATATCACTTATTACCATGTTATTAACATTATGTAAATATTTAAGTTAATAACGGTCGTTTTGTCGATCTTTGGTACTTGAGTCAAAAATAAACTTCTTATAATTACATGTTGTTCGTGTTGTGAAATATCCATTATATACAGAATTATATTCATGATGTAGATATCATATATATCATATATATACAGTATATACATTCATTTGAAATATTACGTAACATTTAGAGGTAAGAAATGAAATGCACCGTTCATGGAGACGGTAAGCCGTACGTACGCATGAACGCTACTTTCATTTCTATTTCGTATTTAATGGAATGAAATAATAATGATATAAATGTATTATATAATTCCAGTATAATATAGCGTATAATACCATTTACTCCATCCTTTATACATCCGACATATGGCATTAACGATTCAAATCACTTTGAGGGGGCGGTAGTCCGCACTTCCTAAAATGAAATTATCGCGTTTACCCATAATGGAAATCATAAATTATTCCATAAATGAGAAATACATAAGCATATGTAAAACGTAAAAATATTATATATCATATATAAATATAGTGACATCTTAATGGCCACCATTAAAGGTGTTATATGAGTGTTGAACAATCATCGTTTCGTGAGGCAGAAATTCGCCATCCACAGAAACAGTATGTTTTTTAACCATTAGATGTAGGTGTGTCTAAGTGTAGCTCGAATCCTTCTTATAACAACATCCTATTATATTGAGGATACTGTTTTTGTTATAAAAGAAATTAATAAAAAGAGTTTAATGGGTTGGAGAAGCTAAATAAAACAAAACAACGTTAGAGAAGACATTACCTAAAAATCGGGTAACTCTTTTTAATTTGAGCCAAAGGCTTCCTTGGGAAGAATTCTGCCCAAAGTGATGCTTATAGGAGTAAGGGAGGGAAGTTGGTAGGGTATTTGGGCAGAGGTTGGCCGAGCCAAATGGCTTGATTGTGTGAATGAGGTGGTAGAGTTGGGGGACTTTTATAAGAGGAGAGGAGGCGCACTCTTGGAAAGGAAGGGAATTTTACATTATTATACAATGCTTTTCGGATTCTAAAGGCCCCACACTAATATAATTCGTGGCTAAGGTGATAAGGGTTCTAAATCTACCCATCCAATAGTATTTGGACAAGTTTATGCCTTGGATTTTACATTATCTTTTCATTTTATTAAAATCGTTAAATAATGAGGTCATCGCTGCATCATAATGATGTCATAAATAATTTAATTTTTTTAATGTCTAAAAATTATAAAAAAAATACTATGATGTAGGAAATATTTTTAGATTTCAAATTACTATTTATAGTCAAACATATGACTTGTATAACCCCATGTAAAAATTGTTTTCATAAAACATTTCATGTTTGTGTCATTTTTTACATTAACATTAAATAAAAGGTATTTATGTATTTTTCCAACTAAAGTGGCTCCATGGGGTCCCCAAGTTTACCCATGGATTTTATGGGTCGGACATGGCACATAAAATGTGGGTAGGACTTGTGTCAAGCTCATCTAATATTATTAAAACATTATTTTTAACTTAAACTACACTAATTACCTCTAATCACGATTAAGAACTTAAAAGTTACTATTCACCAAAAATTATTTTAATCTCATTGAAATATATTTTACTTCTTAATGACAACCATGTATGTTGGATTTTTGAAAATCAAACCACAGAAGTGGTAATATTTAATTTAAACAAAAAATCAGTTTTTTAACTACCACTTAGTGGTATCACTATTAATCAAAAATTGAAGTTTTTCAGAACAATGCCAAAATTTCACCCTAAGCTATAATTGATATTCCGAATTCAAAAATGATGTCTATTTTATGAAATTCCTAACATATAAGTTGCATTAATTATTTTTATAATTAATTCTCGGTGTCACAACAAATAGCATGTTTTTAAGAAACAATTTATATCAAAAGATTGACAATTGTTTATGTCAAATTTCAAAGTGAAATTAATTATAATGAACACCATTGGATAAAATGGTAAAAATATATTCTAATTATACTTTAAAACCACTAAATAGTATTATTTATCACTATAAATTATTTTTATTAAAAATGTGGTTTTTAAGTATTTTTCACTATTCATAAAAAATTAGAAGTTCTCAGAAAAATACCAAAAATTCAACATAGGCTAATTTCGATATTCCGAATCCAAAAATGAAGTCCATTTTGAAATATAAAATTTCTATAATTTTAAAAAGTGGTTATTACTATTCATAACGGCTACTTTGATTAGTCGCGATGTTTTAGAACTCGAAGTTGCGTACAATGCAAGCTATTGCATTATTGAATGAGAATCGTATCGTGGAAGCTTGGGGTGTTACATTATCCACTCCTTTAATAAATTGCATCCTTGCAATTTGAAATTTTTCTTTGAAAATAAAAGGTTGAAAAGAGAAAATACCTTTGTGGAAAACCCACATCGGAAATAAGACTAATAAAATTTAGCCTTAATAAGAGGGAAAGGGAAATGAAAAAGTCACCACCCAATTATGATCTCGATTAAGAGGACATTGGTGGAAATTAGAGACATATAATTGGAGGAAAAACGTAAATATTTGTAGGGAGTGATTGAGGTCATCAATTGCAATCAACTGTCAAATTGAGGGCCTCAAAGCCTTCAATATATGTTGATTTAAAATATCATCAGTTCAACAAGACATAAGGTATTAGGATAACACATTTTTTTGTTTTAATATCCCTTTACAAAAGTTTAAGAATTAATTTATTCATTGAATAAGAGATAGGTATATATATATTTATGCTTGACAATTAGAGTTTCAACCTTCAACTCATCATTCACTCAAAAAGATAATATAATTCAAAAATATTATACTTATTCTAATTGTATAAGGTTCCAAATTTTAACACATACCATTTAGATTAGAAAAACTATTTTGTAAAAACCAGGGACATCACGTAGTCCAGTGGTAGGCGATTAATCCCAATCACACTATGGTTGTGGGTTCCATTCCCACAGCTTTGTCCAACGCGATGGGTTGTCACTCGGTCTGCATGTTGTCCTTTTTATAAATATCAAAAAATAACCTTAACAATAGTATCCAATGTAAAATATAATCCATTCCAACCTTTATAGTTATCCAAAATACTTCTGTCCAACTCACAGTCCAGATTTTATGAGGAAGGTAAACATAATGATGCTCTTTTTTTTCTGCGTAACAACATGTGAACACCATCATCATGTTTTCTTTTAAAACACTGCAACATATTGTATTAACATAAATCCTTATTGATTACATTCATGATCCCTTATTCCTTATAGAAAACTAGATATACTCCTTCTATCCAAAAATGTATACAAATCATTAATCAGTTTCAAGGATGTTAAGAATATCCAACATAATTTATCCGAATCAATCATGTCTTATTCCAAAATCTCTATCTCGGTATCAGAACCATATTATGGATTATCTTTCTCTCAACCATATATTTTCCTAAAATTTAACCTTCTGTGGAGTCACTTTTCTTAGTTCCACACAATCTCAAGTCCTAGATGAAATAGTACTACAGTACAATCCTTATATACTCCATAATTATTATAACCAGTACATCATTGATGCAACACTCAAATTACAAAATTCTTTAATAACAACATAAGAAGTCTAATCATTCCTCCTCATCTGTGGTAGTATCATAACTTGATTATTATCCAATAACATCATTTGGGGCATACTCTGATGATTTGAACATTGGTTTGCGTAGTGTCCCCACTCCTTGCAGATGAAGCATTGTACATTTGAAACATTTTTTTTACCCTTGCAGTCACGCACTTGGTGTCCTTTTTCTCCACACTTATAACAAACTCCCATTCCCTTCAGGAAAATTCCAAGGTGTTTCTTCCCACAGTTATCACATATTGGAAAATTCTTCTTTTCCCTCGCCCCTTTATCCATCATTCTCTCTTCCGTACTTTTCTTCTCTTTCATCCCTTTAAATCCATATGACTCAGAGTATTCTCTACTTATCTTATTAACACATGATACTATTTCTTCATATGTTGATAACACATGGGAGAATATTTCCCTTCTAAATGTTGGATTAATACCATCAAAGATATGATCCTTCTTGTTCTTTGGATCATACGTATTGATGGAGTTCACATTCCTTCTACTGGGTGCCATTTCTATACAATGCCATAAACTAGATTAGTTTATGAATCAAAATACGTAATTCCATACTTATAAAATACTTAACATAAATTGAACTATTTATGGATAGAATCCATAATCATAAAAAGGTTTTCTTTGAGGAAGTATATACTCATAACCGTTCATAGTGGTTTGTAATGAAAACGAGAATTATACTAAGAATATCCTCCAGGAGTGTCGTAACCAAGATTGCATCAAGGCCCGTTGTCGTGCACCAGTTCCCGTTTGAGTCTAGCTCAAAGCGGTGTTTTCGGGTTTTACCCCTAGGTACATCTAGGCCAGAGCCGCCTCTACCTGCTCGTATCCAGATAGTGATGTATTGCTCGGAAAACTCACAAAATCTCTATAATACCAAAATTCTAGGAAGTTATACTATACTAATCCTTAAAGTCTATCTTCGGGCTATGTGTTCTAATCAGAGTTTATCTAAATCTGGCTTCCAAGGTTAGTACTAAACTGCCTCTGATACCAACAGTAACGCCCCGACCCCAGCTACCCAGAGTCGGTGCATTACTTCGTAACATTGGCATGATCACAAAAGATCAAGTCTCAAAAGACCGATTAGTTTAGTAGCCTTGGAAACACTAGATACATTCATAAATGTTACATTACATCATAAAGTGAAAAAGTAATAACAAAGTCTTCATAGTCCACACTCATATCCTCTTCTGACTATCCCTGCTGGTCATTCATAAAATACTTCTTCACATCCTGGAAAATATTAAAACATTGAAAGGGGTGAGCTCAAATGCTCAGTAAGGATAACAATATTGTAGAAGCTTTCATAAATAAACATAAACATTTAAGGCAATGTATAACTAAAACAAAATCCTTCTGAACTTGAACATCAACATAATATGGAAAAAGTAAAATGAGATAACGCCATTTACTTCTTCACATGGATATTATACTGGTCGAATAATCACATGAAATATCATTAACCACTTTCATAATGATGGAATGCATAATGCCAGACTATCATAACCACGTAGCCAAGGCCTCGTGCCAAGACCACAAATAGGATTTTGTCAAGGCCTCGTGCCAAGAAACTAGTTTGTCTCATGAGACCTACCGATGCATCGAGGAGCTATAGGGGGCTCCACCCGTCACTTATTAAGTCCAATGCATTCCTCATATGAATAGTTTTATACATATCATAAACCATAACATAATCGTATCACATAAAACATGCATAAAGGAAACATATCATTTCCACATTTCAATCACAAGATATCAATACAATACATTGATATAATAAAAACTCTTTAAAAACCATTTTCAATACCAAAATAAAAGAAAGATAAAACTTTGTATTTATTTTTCATTAAAAAAATGATGGCTTGTAGAGGTAGCCGAAACTCAAATAATGGTCACAGCGGCGGGGAAGTCGTTGTCGCTGCATATGTACGGAAAGAAAAACATTCCCTTTTTGTCATTTAGTAAAATGCTTCGTATAAAAAGATTCCTTTTGAATAAACATAAAAGTCAAAGGGGTTTATACACCGTATAAATGATAGTTGTGTATAAAAACAAATATGCCTCAATGAAGGGAGACTGAGACGAAGTCCTTTACAAAAATAATTTTTTAAATAAAATAGATCTATTATGTGTATACAATATAATTACACATAAAGAAAGTACAACTACAAGATATGACATAATAATATCATGACGTAATTTGAAAGTAGGAGATTAACCCAAAGAATGGAAATTGGGTTAAGAAGTTCCCATACCATGCGTCTTGTCCTGACTCGACCGTTCTTTAACCTTCGGAATAATAAACTAGTTTTAATTTCTATTTACATAAGAACCTTTTTCATGTTTATTATTCCTTTTATATCACTTATTACCATGTTATGAACATTATGTAATTATTTAAGTTAATAACGGTCGTTTTGTCGATCTTTGGTACTTGAGTCAAAAATAAACTTCTTATAATTACAAGTTGTTCATGTGGTGAAATATCCATTATATCCAGAATTATATTCATGATGTAGATATCATATATATCATATATATACAGTATATACATTCATTTATAATATTACGTAACATTTAGAGGTAAGAAATGAAATGCACCGTTCATGGAGACGGTAAGCCGTACGTACGCATGAACGCTACTTTCATTTCTATTTCGTATTTAATGGAATGAAATCATGATGATATAAATGTATAATATAATTCCAGTATAATATAGTGTATAATACCATTTACCCCATCCTTTATACATCCCACATATGGCATTAACGATTCAAATCACTTTGAGGGGGCGGTAGTCCGCACTTCCTAAAATGAAATTATCGCGTTTACCCATAATGGAAATCATAATGTATGCCATAAATGATAAATACAGAAGCATAAGTAAAACATAAACATATTATATATCATATATAAATATAGTGACATCTTAATGGCCACCTTTGAAGGTGTTATATGAGTGTTGAACAATCATCGTTTCGTGAAGCAGAAATTCGCCATCCACAGAAACATTATGTTCTTTACCCATTAGATGTAGGTGTGTGTAAGTGTAGATATAATACTTCTTATAACAACATCCTAGTATATTGTGGATACTGGTTTTGTTACAAAAGAAATGAATAAAAAGATTTTAAGGGGTTGGAGAAGCTAAATAAAACAAAACAACGTTAGAGAATACATTACCTAAAAATCAGGTAACTCTTTTTGATTTGAGCCAATGGCATCCTTGGAAATAATTATGCCCAATGTGAGACTTCTAGGAGTAAGGGAGGGAAGTTGGGAGGGTATTTTGGCAGAGTTTGGCCGAGCCAAATGGCTTGATAGTGTGAATGAGGTGGTATAGGTGGGGGCCTTTTATAAGAGAAGAGGAGGGGCACTCCTGGAGAGTAAAGGAATTTTACATTATTATACAATGATTTTCGGATTCTAAAGGTCCCACACTTATATAATTCGTGGATAAGGTGATAAGGGTTCTAAATATACGCATAAAATAGTATTTGGACATGTTTATGCCTTGGATTGTACATTATCTTTTCATTTTATTAAAATCGTTAAATAATGAGGTCATCGCTGCATCATAATGATGTCATAAATAATTTAATTTATTTAATGTCTAAAAATTATAAAAAAATACTATGATGTAGGAAATCTTTCTATATTTCAATGTACTATTTATAGTAAAAAATATGACTTGTATAACCCCATGTAAAAATTGTTTTAGTAAAACATTTCATGTTTGTGTCATTTTTTACTTTAATATTAAATAAAAGGTATTTATATGATTTTACATCTAAAGGGGCTCCATGGTGTCCCCAAGTTGACCGATGTATTTTCTTGGTCGGCCATGGCACATCCAATGAGGGTAGGACATGTGTCATGCTCATCTCATATTATTAAAACTTTATTTTTACCTTAAACTACACTAATTACCTCTAATCGCGATTAAGAACTTAAAAGTTACGATTCACCAAAAATTATTTTAATCTCATTGAACCACATTTTACTTCTTAATGACAAAAATGTATGTTGGATTTTTGAAAATGAAACCACAGAAGTGGTAATATTTCATTTAAACAAAAAATCAGTTTTTTAACTACCACTTAGTGGTTTCACTATTCATCAAAAATTGAAGTTTTTCATAACAATGCCAAAATTTCACCCAAAGCTATAATTGATATTCCGAATTCAAAAATGTTGTCTATTTTATGAAATTCGAAACATATATGTTGCATTAATTAATTTTATAATTAATTCCCGCTGTCACAACAAATAGCGTGTTTTTAAGAAACAATTTAAATAAAAAGATTGACAATTGTTTATGTCCAATTTCAAAGTGAAATTAATTCTAATGAACACCATTGGATAAAATGGTAAAAATATATTATTATTATACTTTAAAACCACTAAATAGTATAATTTATCACTATAAATTGTTTTGATTTAAAAAGTTGTTTTTAAGTATTTTTCACTATTCATAAAAAATTAGAAGTTCTCAGAAAAATTCCAAAAATTCAACATAAGCTAATTTCGATAATCCGAATTCAAAAATGAAGTCCGTTTTGAAATATTAAATTTATATAATTTTAAAAAGTGGTTATTACTATTCATAACGGCTACTTTGATTAGTCGTGGTGTTTTAGAACTCGAAGTTGCGTACAATGCAAGCTATTGCATTATTGAATGAGAAGCGTATCGTGGAAGCTCGGGGTGTTACATAATAACTCATAAGGTTCTAATAGATAATGATAAATCAAAATCAAAGAACCAATAGGCTACATGTCTATCCCAATATCAATATCACATCAATGTGGTAACAGCACAAACTCCTCAAGGATAACATCCATAAACTCCCCAATGACCCTAGGAACCACCATTATATTGATTCCCTTTAATTCCACTGATTACTCATCCAAATAAATAAAGAAGGGGACCCCACACTAACATACAACATAAAAAACCTTCTTACCAATGAAAACCACACACTAACCATCCTCATCCAAAATATGACTATCATCCAGACGTAGTAGGCAATAGAATGTATGGAATACAACCAGTCAATGATGTGGATAAAATATAATGGTTACATCTATAATAAGAAAACATTTCCATGGGATAGATGTGGATCCATAATTGATATACACCCCTGGAACACCTCATACAATCTGGTCTTGCCTCGGACCAGAATGGTCAACACTAGGGGTTTGCCAATCCTCTCTACGTCTACTCCAAAAATCATAAGATAGTGAAATTGAAAGAATGGAGTGAAAATATCATGAATCACACTAGAAACAAAAAATATAATGATTAAATTGATCATAACTCCAATGATCTCATGACCATTTGGAACTTTGGCCTCCACTGAATGCAATGGACCACACCCATCATATATACCTCCCTACTAACAATCACCTCCATCACCATGGTTAGGTAATGGTACTTGAACACTTGTAAAATTTTGAGTCCAAACTCAACCATATTCATCTCACCTCGATAGAGAATAATACTAGTACCCTAGCTACTAGGACGGTCACATTGGAAACTGCTGCTGAGGGTGGCACTGAACCTCTCCACCACCAAAAAATTGAGTTTTGGGAAATTATGAGCACTTGTTCAGGAAATGTACCAAAACCCCACACCCAAAAACACTAGTACAAACCTCTAGAAAGATCATGTGAACCACTATACCCATAATATCATAATGGAAACTACTATGGTCGACTCCCTACAGGTACAAACCTCAATGGTCCTGGTATCTGAGACCCTCCACTGACAAATCTACCTCACAAGGAACCCTAATAATTCCACAATCTTGGGAAACATCCTCCTGAGATCATCCACTCGATCACCTGTAACTTATTATGAAAATAAACTTATGATTTAAATTTAAAAAGAGTTAATTCAAACTAGATATAAGGACAAAGTATCTTATCAATATGTCTCACACGAGACACCTCATATAGAAATATATTATAAAAAAAACATATATTGTCCTGAAACTTGATTACAGGCTCTTGAACTATCATACTCCCATTATAAAGAGAATGAATATTCTTCCCCTTACCTATATCCATGATCGATGAAAATAAATATTTGAATGAAAATTCTTGAATGTAGACCAATGAAAAGTATTCCTCCTTCCACTCTCACAAATACTACATCCACAACTTATGCATGACACCCCACATATGGTTGACTAATGATGGGACCCATTATCATATAAGGGCCCATATTATAATAAAAGTCATCATGATATCCAATATCCATTTATCTAAATTTATATAAAATACACTTACCACATACTTTCCCAAAGCCTTCTGATGTAAAGGGAAGAATTTCCTCTTCCAAGCCTCATCCTCCTTTATTGGATTAACCCTAAAGAGATCAACTGGTTTAGCCTACTGTAACTTATCTTCTTGATCCTCCCATGGATAATGATCATGAGAAATAACTGAAAATTAACAAAGTGTTTTCTATTCTTGATAATATGGAATATCATTTAAATTTATTTAAATTCATTTCATTTATTTTATCCTTTCCATAGAGACCCAATTAAAATCATAACACAAGTCCCCATGATGCATGTACCTCCCCTAGGTCTCTAAACTAAAATAATAGTTTTATCTAACATGGTCATTAATTAAGCCCAATGTCCATGGAATGGATCCACGGAAGGCCTAACATCCTGTGTCCTAGCTATTATCCCTGTCATATGTCACATATCAAGGTCAATAAGAACTACTACCATATCAACCCAAACAATTCTCACATTGACATTCTCCAAACTCCATTATATCTCTCAACCATCATCCTTGGATACCACTATTTTAAGTCCCCCTCCCTAAAAAGATATCATAATATGGGGAGATAGATAATGACCCCCACATCCCACCTCCATTAAGTGATAAGATGGTGTCTATCATCGAGGGTAAAATATCATGAAATTTGCGGCATTACACTCTATAATAATGTAGTATCAAGAGATAAGATGTATCACCCAAAAACAACACATTGAAATAACATAAAATAATCTAAAAACATCCAAAAATGTGGGTAAAAATAATATTTATACAAATAAAATTCACCAATTTAAATACCCAAAAGGAAAGAAAGAGTAGCGACACAATAGCTATCCAGAGGATTGAGCATGAAATTTCCTGCACAATCATCATAATCTTCATTGAAAACAAAAAATTAGTTTATATACAATGGGTGAGAATTCACGTATACATATAATGATGAATAAAGTATCTTATACATATGATAAAGAGGCATACTAATGTACCTGTGGTAAAATATAAGAACCAAACCATACCTATAAATGTATACAATCCAAAGCCAACCTCACCAAGTAATTCTCACCAAATAAAGCATGTCAATAATATTATATAGCACGGGTCGCATCGATAATGGGTACCCCACACAACATTCTTGTTTGTATACCTCTCTCACACCCCAACATCATATGTTATGGAACTCCCATATCTTACAAATACCACACCACCTCATAAGAAAGATCACAGAGCATCATGCCTATAGAGAATCAGGCTCACCACCCCATAATCCTCGCCACATCATGTCTCACTCATAAACACCTTGGCCACGACACAAAAACTATTATAACCAATGAATTATGGTATAAAGAACATAATGGATATCAAACTAATTCCCTATTACTACAATTAATGACCCCCAAATTAATTCACCTCATCCCATCTTATCCTTCCTATAGAAACATGTGTTGCATCACATATCACTCAAAGACACCAAGGATCAATTACCCACAAGAATAAACACATCATAACTCGCCCATGACACATATTCTATCCGAAACACAATATGGAGAACTATTATACATTCTACCATCATATCAGGTGAAATACCTACGTCACCTTGAATAAGAAATGAAAAATAGAGGGTACCCATTCATCCATCAACATCATCTAATGTTGGGAGAAACACACCTGTTTGATTATGCGGGTGTTGTCACATGGTGATCAATGTGGGTTGGGTGAATATAGAAATAACAGGAAATATAAAAGTATATACATATTTCCACACATAATCCCAATATATGTGTTCACCACCAAACAGTAACCTACTCATAGCATCTCCACTTTCATTGTCACCTATAAATGTAGAAAATTACACATCTTTCCACAAACTACATTCTTGTTTTCAACCAATTCCCATCTTCGAACCCATTCATTTCATTATTTAGCATCGATAACATTAAACCACATTTCCCATCATTTATTTAGTCATTTATCATTTATATCCAATAACTAAACAAAACCCTATCCAATTAATCATTTTTTAATAAGTTATTCCATCATTACCCATGTTTTTGGAGATTAGAGATAACAAATCATAAGAAACTAATCATCCCTATCATACCATCACTTCGATCCCCCAAAATAACGGTCAAACAACCCCTGCCTCACCAAAAAAAAATTTGGTCAATAGATAAACCAACTCACCACCCAAAAAGGAATAAATACTATAAACACCTCACCGACCAAAAAATAAGGGCAAACAAGAGCCACCTCACTTCCCCAAAATCATGGTCAAATAATCCCGTCCTCAATACCCAAAAATCGCAACCTTCAAAATGCCACCTTTCCACCCAAAAAGGAATTTCCACATCTCACCCATCAGCCACATATCACATAGAAAAAACAAATCACCACTCCACAATCATGGGAACATATCGAAACACATCAAATAAAATTTTATAGATTAAAAATATTATTTTATCACATTCCACTATCTTTTAGTTGTATTATCACACATGCCATAATCCTGGGGAAACATTTTTATTAGAAAAATATAAATGTTTATTCAGTTTTCCATTTTAGGTTGATATCCCTACAAAAATAGAAAAATTGTTATAAAACACATGTCCATAAGCACAAAAAAAGCCTCTAAAAGCCACAATCTATAGTATAAAATCAAGACAATGCAATTCACAATATCACAAAAATATAAAATTCGTAATATCATAAATTTAATTCCCCCTTTTCCCCTTAAATTTAAATTAACAAATAAAATTTCTTTTAATAAGACAATACATGCATAACCCATATGGAAAATAGAGAAAACCCATCCCATATGAAACATAACAAAGTGAAATGAAGGATTCCATACCTAAAAAAAGATTTAATTGATGACTGTGCACCATAGGGTGAAGAAGAAACATATTAAAACTAAAAATTCAAATGGGAAACCATATATCAACATAATCCACACCCAAAAAAAATAAACATGAATCCCACCTCACGTACCAAAAAAGAAAAACACCTCTATATAGAATAATGAAGAGAATAATGAATGGAAGCCATGTTGAAAGAGGAAGAACTCACTACAGATTTCCAAATGGGATATATTTGAACCAACAAACCAATGTAAAAGGAATGGGGCCAGTAGATCCTCTCGAGGCACCTAGGGCTCATCAACAATTAGAAAGAAGGAGGTAAAGATGAATGAAAGAATATTATTCCATGAAAATAACTTAAATCTATAATCATAATGGTTTCCTATCTTATAATCACTACATGATATGTAATCCTTTTATTTTCAAAAAATATAAATCTTTATCCAAAAAAACATTTCCTAAGTCACTATATAATAAAATTAATTATTCACACTTACAATAATATAATCAATCACATGTATTCCCCAAAACCAGTTTTTTAACTTTGAACTATCTAGATACCCAAACCATGTACCACTATTTCATGTTGTGTAAACAATAAATGTTGTGTATTTCTTATAGAAATTCTGTAGCACCTCCATCCTCTATAAAAAACTCCCAAATACATCCCTAAAAAGATCTAAAAATCATAAATGGAAAATTAATTGGCTAGAATGCCACCAGACATTACAATGATAGACCTATTGTCCATGATTGTAAAAACCCTTTAATTAAAATTTCCCAAGGCTTGGAATTTTTAAGATAAATTGAACTCATTTTTTATTTTCAAATTCTATGTTCATTAATTATATGGTAAATTATTGAGAATTGAAATAGATTGCATGCAAAGATAGATGTTTAATGGTGTGTATGGTGATTTGTGAATATTATTTCATTAAATATGGGTGAGGAAAGATAGTTGAACATGATATGGAATGATAATGGAATGCTGGGATTGGTTGATTATATTTCATATAGAAACCCTAGAATATTGTATGAATTTTTTCATATGTTAATGGAATGAATTATTGTATAGGTAGGAAATGATTTTGATGGGTAGTAGTGTTGTTATTATAGGGAAAATTAGTTGTTTTATGGGTGATTAAATACAAAAATAGGTTACGAATTATTTGAGATTGTCTATAATTTTATTTTTATGGTCTTAGAAATTGGTGAAAATAGAAAATTTGGTGTTTGAGTTGACTTTTCTTAAAATTATCAGAGTTAATAAAAATAATTATAGATTTTGGATTTTAATGAAGAATAAACAACTCTTTTATAAATGATTAAAAATATTTTATTTATAAAGTTCATATAAATTTTATTAAATAGGTGAACACAAGTAATTATATAATTAATCTGTATAATTTATTTTTTTCAAGTCTTTAAACCCCAACAGATTGAGTATGGTTCCCACTAATCCACGAGAGATACTTTTACACTAGAGAAATAAAAACGTAGAATTTTATAATTGAATAAATCCAAGCTTATTTATTTTACACAAAAGTTTCCCCAATAAATACATTTCATTAGAGATAGAATATAATCACTATGATTTTCTATAATATGAAACCCCAACATATGTGTTCGATATGTTAGTCAACTAAGCATATCAATAAACTTCTTTTTAAAGGAGGTATAATTTGTTTTGTGAAAATAATATATAGAGACTACTTTACCTATCAAAAAAGAAGTAAAAATCATAATGAATGAAGTATAAGGGAGTTTTAGAAAGAAATTTGGAGTATAAAAATTATTTATGGACATAATAATTAATTTCAATGATGATGTTTTGGAATTCTAAAAATTTACATTTCATTTCATCAAGGTCATTGAAGTCAAATTTGATTTATCATAACATGAGAGATTTTCAACAAATGATTTACTTTTGGAATGAGATATATTTTACAATCATAATATCCACAATGGAATCCATCTCAGTATTCCTCAATATGTTTAAATATAAACAATTCCACACGTCCATGTGATAAGTTAGGTAATTCAAAAAAATAAAAAAATAACTAAAATTATATAGGAGAGAGAGAAAAAATATTGATACTTATATAATTTGAAATTAAAATGAATTTGGAAAATTAAATTATATTTGGAATCAATCATTAGAATATTAAACCACATCTAAATATAATGGAAATTTATTAAAGAGAAAAAAAAATAGTACAAGAAAAATACAAACAAAAAACACCAAAACCATAAAAAATGGTTAAGCTGAAAAGGAAAGAAACCAAAGTAGACAAACAACCAATAAAAAAGGGTGGGCTATGGGATGAGGCCACCAATGCTGACAATGAAGATCAAAGCCGGATCATGTATGATATCTCCACGACAGAAGAATCTTCATCAGCCCTGGCCTTTAATAGCCAAAAAACAGCAACATAAAAGCCTTCCTTCCACCAAAAGAAGCCAGCAACTAAGCCTCCAGCCCGCTCCAAATAGCACACTGATTCCCAGAATTTGGGAAACCAAATGAAGCCAACAACTCTGCAGACTCCAGCCTGCTCTAGATCAGCACACTAATTCCCAGAATTTGGGAAACCACAGCAACTCGACACAGCAAATCTCTACTGCCATCCTGAAGAAAAAGAAACAAGCCACTCCAAAAAACAAACAGGCCCCAAAAGAATCTTACAAAAGTCAAAAAATGGGGGATTTGTCATGGTCCTTATTAATAAAAATAAGGAGATCATCAGGAACTTGATCAAACCAAACAAAATCTACACCATTAACACCTTTATTAGCTAGTCCATCAACAACAGAATTGGCTTCCCTATAAACGTGAGTGATAATATGATTCAATGAAAAAAGAGTCTCCAAACAATTAATCCAGCGATTAGTAAGCATCCAGGACTAGTGATAAAGACCCATCATAAATGCAAAAACAACAAAAGAAGAATCACTCTCAAACCATAAATTATCCCAACCACGCTGCACAGCTTGATCGACAACAACAATAATTCCAAGCATTTCGGCCTCAAGTGAAGAGGCAAAGCCACAAGAACCATGAAAACAACCAAAGACATCCCCTTTATGATTCATGAAAACAGCACCATAACCAGAATGCCCCGGATTTCCCCTAAGAGCACCATCTGAATTATCTTCTAACCAACCAAAAAAAGGTTCCTTCCAGAGAACTTCTAAAGTACCACGCGGAGGCTTGAAATTACCCTTAACACCTATCCTGTTCAGAACGGACAAATCATGAACCGAGTTAAAGCAAAAATGCTTCCTTGGAATAACAACATTACGCATAGCACCAAGAATAGCAGATAAAACCCCACTAACCAAGAAGGAAAATTTATCATGAATCATCTTATTTCGGGAAAACCAAATAAAATGAAGGAGTTCAGAAGCAGCGACTCTAAAAAGATCCAACAATTGGGGAGAGAGCGAAATAGAATTCCAGCTTTGAAGGAAATGATGAATTGAAGACATATTAGGCGTGGGAATTTCAAAGATATCAAAAACAACCTTCCACATTGAAGAGGCATTGACACAACTAATAAACAAATGATCAATATCTTCCCTATGTTGATGACAAAACACACACGAAGAGCAGAGAGAGATGCCGCATTTCTGAAGAAAACAATCAGTAGGAAGTTTCCCATGAGCCAGTCTCCAGGTAAAAGAAGACAGAGAGGGATTAATAAAGTTCATATGAAGATCCCTCATCCATTTACACCCTATATTGCAAGATAGAGAATGACAATAAAATTTTTTAGAAGTCAACAAGTAATTAAAAGCAGGTTCCCAAGCCCAAAAGTCCTCTCTGTTAGAGAAACAGTAACTATTGATAATAGTAACAATATGATTAGGGAGACCCCCCATATTATCAAGCTGATCCTTAATCGTAGAATCCATATCAACATTAAAATCATCATCCAACAAGGAGTCAGCTAAAGGACATCCAGTCCAATTGGCCTTCCAAAAGGATAAAGACGAGTTCCTTGAAACAAGCCATCTGGCATGAGAGTCAATAGAGGAAAAGATGTATTTAAAAGCAGGACAAACAGAAGAATCCAGATAATAAAAAACTCTATTCCTGAGCCTATCCCTGAATTTATAGCGGAGAAAGTCCAGAGACTCAGATTTATCATTGACAAGCCTCCAAATGAACGAGTCCAGTAAAGAATCATTAAACACCTCAAGATTTTTAATACCAAGACCCCTAGCATCATAGGGTTTACAACAATTATTCCAAGAAACAGTAACTAATTTCCTCTCTGAAATATTGCCACTCCAAATAAAATTTTTAAATGAAACGTTAATTCTCTTGATAAGAGAGATAAACCACTTATAAATCATGAAAGAATAAACAAACTTAGAAATGATAACAGCTCTAACCAAAAAAAACCGACCAGCCAAAGAAAGGGACTTACCCTTCCATGTAGCAAGATGACGTTTGATTTTACATACAATATCAGAAAAATAACAAGCTTTAGTCCTCCCCCAAAACATAGGAACACCTAAATAAGTAAAGGTAAAAACACCTTCATGAATACCCAAATCCCTAATAATGTCGGTCTTCCTAGAAATAATAAAATTCATTCCAAAATAAACAAAGGACTTGTTCCAGCTAATCTCTTGCCCAGAGACTTTTTCATAATGCAAAAGGGCACTCTTAATATTTTTAATATTTCTCTTATCCCCTTTAGTGAAAAGAATAATATCATCTGCATATAACAAGTGAGTGGGAGCAACAAAACCTCTACTAGCACTAATAGAATACAGATTCCCATTACCAGCCATAATAGAAAGTAATCTACTAAGATAATCCTCTGCAATGGAAAAAATAATGGCTGAGAGAGGGTCGCCTTGTCTGACTCCGCTAGAACAAGCATTGAAACCCTCAGGGGAGCCATTAACAAGGGCAGAGATATGAGCTGACTCGAAAATTATTTTAACCCAATTAATGAAAACATCATCAAAACCAAAAAAAACAAAGAACCTTATAAATGAAATTCCAATTTATAGTATCAAAAGCGTTCCTGACGTCCAACTTGAGAGCAATATTACCCTCCCTTTTGGATTTCTTAAGAAGATTAACACATTCAGATGTAGTAATAAGACAATGTTGAATAGACCTAACCTTCTTAGAGCCAAACTGATTAGGAGAAACAATCTTACTGGAAATAGATGACAGCCTAGTAGCCAAGATTTTGCAAATAATTTTAAAAATAGTATTGATCATAGCAACAGGTCTGAAGAAATGAATCTCATTAGCATTCTCAGTCATTGGAATAAGGGCAAGGAATTGAGCATTCAGACCCTGAGTAAGAGAGCCGCCTTTAAAAAAATGAGTAACCAACCTACAAACATCCTCATGAATGACGTCCTAGTAAGTCTGAAAGAAAAAATTCCCAAAACCATCTGGACCTGGGGAGCTGTCAGACTTTAGACTAAAGGTCGCTTATTTAATATCGAATTCCAAAGGAATGGATGTAAGACTTGAATTATCCTCTTGATTCACAAGATTTGGAATAATACTCTCCACGGGATCATCAAGAGGGAAATAACTAGAAAAGAGATCCTTAAAATAAGAAACAACATGCTCAGAAAGGTCCCTTCTGTTATCAAACACATTATTCCCATTTCTATCCAAAGATAGAGGCCTTGAGACTTTCCTAATTCTCTACAAAGAATTAAAAAATTTTGAATTTCTATCCCCATCTCTCAACCAATTAGCCTTAAAATTATCTCTTTGCAAAGCATCTTTATGATTCAACAAATTATTAAGCTTGGAAACCAGCTGAGTCTCACCCAAAATATCATTAGAGAAGTTATTTGAAGAATTCTGCGCCTGCATTTGTTGAATAGAATCCTCAAGAGAGGAAATTTCAGAATCAAGGTAACCGAAACGATATTTACTCCAGATTTTCAAATTTCTTTTAAGAAGTTTGAGGTTAATGACGCAAGAAAAATAATTATCCCTACCATTCCAAGAATTCCATGTTTGTTCAACAATAGTTCTACATTCAGGATGATTAACCCAGGCCTTATTAAATCTAAAAGGCAAAGGAGGTTTGGGATCCTTACTCACAAGGTCAACCAAAATAGGATGATGATCAGAGTTGATTCTGGAAAGAGTCATACAAGAAATAGAACCCCAGAAATCAAGACAAGCCTCATTGAAAAAGGCCCTATCAATTCTACTAGCAAAAAATCGGTCCAAAACCTTCCTGTACCAAGTATACTTAGCCCCAACAAGATTAACATCAATCAACCCACTATTATCAATACATGCTTTGAACTCCCTAGAAGAGATGACATTAGACATGGCTCCAATCTTCTCATCAGAATTCATGATGGAATTAAAGTCACCAAGAATAGACCACGGACCAGAGATCATAGAATTGAGAGACCCAATATCCATCCATAAATTCTTACGACCCTGATAACAGTTATGGGCATAAATAAAAGAGCAGAAATTTTGAAAACCTTGAAGAAAGAAAGATCATGTGACATGCTGATCAGAATTAGAAATTAGGGAAATATGGGATAAAGAACAATGAGCCAAAACCCATAACCTTTTAATATCCGATGAGGATCTATTGGATTCCACAAAATGAAAACCAAGGTTTTCAAAATTGGAAATATTAGGAGAAAAAACCCTTTTGGGTTCAGACAGACCAAAAAGAAGGGGACTATGCTTTAAAATGAAAAGCCTAAGGGACCTCATAGTATCATGATTGGCCAAACCCTGAAAATTCCAGAAAAGAATCTTCATTTAAACCTAAGACTGGGATGATTTACCCCTTTTTTTACCCCCACATTTACCTGTTTTCCAGACTTAGGACGCCTTCCAGCCTTTCTCTTAGTACTAGAGTCCTCCTGTAAAAGATCACTTATATCAAGACTGCTGATGGTACCTTTTCCATTTTTAACAACATCAGTATGGATGCCAACTGGACCAACAGGAACCTCAATAACCTCAACTAGTGAAGCAATACCACCAGAATGAAAAGGGGCCCCGATAACCTCTTCTGAAGAAGCAGAATCTGACTAGAAAGAAGCAGTTTCCACTCCTTTTAAAGTAGAATATGCAATGGGAGGAGTAGGAGCTCCAACCACCTGAACTGGGGAGGTGATGGGTGCAAAAACAGGATCAATAAAGACCTGGGAAATCCCAGAATTCTCACTATCCTGAAAAGAAACCACAAGCTCACTAATGTTATCCACCAATTCCGAAAACATGATCAGGTCATGAATCTCTGAATATAAATTATGATCCAAAATGTGATCCTCTATGCACGTGAATCCACCAAATTTATCCATTCCCTAACCAAACATAGCAGGAGGACTAGGCAGATCAGGAATCCTACCTTTTTCAACATCTTTAGAGATATCTGTCCAAGATTTATTAGAATTGACTATAACTCTAGAGGGACCAGGTATATCCTTTAATGGACCCTCCTTTTCCACAAAAATCTTCTTATTATTTTCATTCCAATTAACCTCCTTCCAATCCTTCTCTTTGGGAACCTCATAAACATTCCTTTGAAGCATCATACAGTTCACCACATAATGACCAACAATCTTGCAAACCTTACAAAAATAAGGAACACATTCATATTCTATTTTAACTGCAATCTTATTACCATTAGCAATCAGAGTGACATTGTCCGACCTTTTATTTTCCAGGTTTACATCAACCAGAATTCTAGCAAAATAACCAAGATCACCCTCAAAAGTTTTCTGATCCATTCTAACAGGAGTGGCAACACATGAGGCAAGGTCATTAATGATCTTAGGATTCCAATACATCCAATTCAACCCGTGAAGTCTAATCCAGATCTGGGAATTAGTTTGCTTAATGTTAAAGGGGTTAAAATTAACATCCCATTCGGATAATCTCAAAGTACCAGGTTTGAGATGAATATTTCCAAAATCCCACGCCTTATTAAAATCATCTCCTGATTGAAAATATAATGGTCTTGTAAATGTAACCTATAAATGCATAATCATATCCAATAGTGTTCACATGAGGCTAATGATAGACTTAACTAAGATCATAATCATTTCCATCAACTCTCCCACTGATTTTGATTCATCATCATTGATCCTTGAATTAAATAAACAGAGACAACTCACACTCACTCTTAAATCATTTATTCTCGGCTTTCTTCATCTTCACTCAGTATCCACCTTTCCAGATTCATCATTCAAATGTGGCTCAAAACAAGATAAATAGTTGTTAATGGTGCTACACATAGGCTTTATTCATCCCAAATTTGGAATTCCTATAGATCATATCATGATCTCCCTCTACCAAAAAATTATTCATCAACTCGACCGTGATTAGGTATTAGATTCAACATTACTGTATTAAGAATCATTTTCTATTTGGATGAGATCCGGATCATAAAAATTAGAAGAAAAAATATTTTTTAAAAAATTTAAATAAAATAAAAGATAATACTTATAAAAAATAAAAAAAATGAAATTATTAAATATAAAATTAAACTTTTATGACTAAGATAGAAAAATAAAAAAATAAAAAAAAATATGCAACGTTGTTTATTAATAAATAAAAATAATCATTAAAAAACCACTAATTAAAAAAATATATCATGTCATTTAAATAAGCCACATCAATACAATTAATATCCATACAAATTCAGTAAAATAGAAAAAATAATCTGATAAAATCAATCAAATAAAAGACACATCAATTCCCCCTGCACATAATTATTTAATATCATAAAACAATTGATAATTAATTTTATTAAAAAATAATCACCCTCAATAATGAAAATATTTAATTCCACAATGAATAATTATTCAAATTACATTTCCCCCATTAACACTCACATGTTAATTATGTGGTTACACCCTTCAAATAAAAAAAAATCATGCAATGTCAATTTCCTATTCTATAAAAAATGATTGTAATTATAGATTTAGAAAATTAATTAACACACATATAGTTAAATCGAAATTGATATTTCATACATATATTTAGCTCCAGGTGTAATGAAATATATAATTTGAAGACATAATAAATATACATTATATTTTTTATGGTCGAGTGTAATAATTATAAACATTATAAAGAACTCAAAAAATAGAAATAAGAATTATTGAATTAATGGATGACTGAATATATGATCAAAATGGATTATGTTTTTCATTTAATATACCATATTGACACATATTTGATGAGTTTATTTCAAAAAGAATTCATTGTTAATTGAATTTGTAAAACATTGAAAAAAATGTTAATAATAATAAATCAATACAATGAGTGAAATAAAATAGATGTGATAAATTAAATTTTTGGATTAATATAGAATAAATGCATCATATTTTCCTTAAAATCATCAAAAAATGATATGTTCAACACACTGGTAATGATGATAAAAACAGGAAAACGAAACCATTTTTTTAAATTTCAAATGGGTTGTATATGGGTTAAAATTATAGACACAATTTAACTCATTTAAGAAGAACCACCCTCCCCCCACAAAAAATCAAAATTTTTCTCCAAGGTTTAACTTGGAGGTGAAATAAAATAATTAATCATTTAGTGTCAAAATATGTTTTCAATAAAGAAATAACATGACATGAAAATGTGTTAAATTAATGTTTAAAAATGATTTTCCAAAACATCAATCACTTTTCCAAAAAACAATTTAAAATTTCGATGCATTTTTGAAATATACACGTGAATTTATAATTTCATTCCAAATTCAAAATGATGATAATTTATTCAAGATAACATCAACAATATGTAAATACATTCAAATTCAAATGGTTGGTTCAGAATATTTATGGTGTTAACTGGATTTCAAGAAGGTTCATAATAAATATAAATTAAAATGAAATATTTTATAAAAATATCCTAAGAATTATAGAAAAATAACACTCATAATATGTTTGAACCACATGGGAATCCACCCCCACCCACAGATAATTCTACTAGTGATAAAAATTTAAAAAATTTGATACTATCAATGAATTATATATGTAAACACCCATAAAATTCAAGGGAAATTTTTTCTAAATATTCTTTGGGATTTTACAAGAACGCAGTTTTTGACGGCGCTTGATTCCGAGGCCCGGTGTGCCCAGAATTTCTATCCGAAGTTTAGCTCAGGTACGTTCAGTGAACGAACGAGCGGGAATTTCTAACTTTTGAACCAGTGCCTGGAATCAAATTCTGAGGGCACCGATTGAACCGCAGTGCCGGTAATTTCTTAGGAACTCCTATTTCGGAGTTGCGTTTACACAAGTGTCGATGATAAAAATTGTGGAAGTTTAATTTATAATTACTCTACAATTTTTTTATTATTTTTACACTAAGTGTTAGTTCTTGGTGGAAGTTGGGTAACCACCCAACCTCCCATGGGAGGTTATGAGGGTGGTGGGGCCCACATGAACCCCACCCCTTCATATCCTCTAACCCCTCTCAACTCCCACTTTAATTAACTTAGGTTATAACTTATGACTTTAATGTAATAAGTTTAATGAGGTGAGTTGTGTGTGGTTATTTGATTTTCAAACTCTTGAAATTAAAATGGTTAGGTTGTGTTAATAATATAAGACTTAGTCTTATTTAATTATTTTTAGAGTTTTGCAACCTTGAGAGGATTTGGAAGCGTGGAGTCTTCTTCTTCTTCTTCATCTTCAACCTCGACGAAGAATGCGAAGAACACCGTTCCTCAACGAGGAACATCTCCACCGAAGAACGCGACGTTTTCTTCAAATGAAGATTCCTCCTCGAATGCACCTCGATGACAAGAAAATCGACGTTCGTTTCCGCGACGCCCGACCTCCGCGACACTCGTCTTCCGCGGCTCGATTAACGTGCACCATTCTTGAAACGAGGTAGGGAATTTAAATTGTGATTGTTGGTGAACCTTCGTTTACTCCCTTCTAAATCTAAGAATGCGGATCAACTAATATTATGTTGATCCGCAAAGATTAATTTCTGGGTTTGGATTATTTTTATGTTTATTTTTATTTATGAGGTTGTAGGGGAATTATGTGTCTTTACAAGATTTCTCTTCTGTCTTTTATCTGCGTATTTTCGGACCGCTTGATATCGATTAACGGGAGGAGGCCGGACCACACAAACACGGCCGCTCCCCTCCCTTATTATTTATTTCATGTTGTTGCGGATGGAATGTAATTGATGCGGTGTCGTCGCACCACGCGGAATCGTGTGGCAAGAATGCGCAACATCGTCACGCCATGCAATCAATTAATTTTTGAATCAATTCTGCGGCGTCGTCGCATCGCGCCGAAAAACTGCAAAAGAACCGCGGCCGGAGTCGGGCCGCGACGAAGGGGCGCGGTGCCATCGCGTCACACTGGAAAACTACAAAGACGACGCTATTATTTTTGACGTGTGGATTGACGGCTGATGAAGAAGCAGGCCGCTTTGGCGTTTGAATTCCCTCGCAGTGAAGGTCGGGTCCCGGGGGGACCATAGGTGAAGACGGCAGAAGAAACGGACCACCGGAGCGCGTACGGTGGTCTGCGGAAGGCGGCGGTGCCAGCGACCGGCGGCGGCGGCGCGCCGCCGGAGGGTTGGCGGCCGGCGGATCTGCCACCGGCCTCAATTAGCGGCGGGCGGGGGAGTCACGCACCCCGCTCCGCGAGTCGGCTCGGCCACGCTGGTCAGGTCGGCCCGAGCCCAGACCCCCCGATTTCGGACCAAATTCGGTCAAATGCCCATATCTTGGGATACATACATTCGATCGACGCACCATCAGTTGCGTAACGATCCTTGGAACGAGACGGTCGTTTCGGTATATCGCACTCAAGGTTTAGGAATACTTTGGGTTCGGCAGAGTTGGTCCGGATACGAAACCAACCGGGCCCTCGGAGCTGAAACACTTATATCTTGAGTTTCGGACGTCTGAATGATGTGCCGTCGACATTGTTGATTTCCTCTAAGTGAGACGGATATTTTGGCTTACTCCACTCGAGGTTTGGATGCCGTCGGAGTACAGTCGGGTTGCTTCGCTCACGAAACCAACTGGGCCCTTGGAACGAAAAAGCCAGTAACTCACAGACCCGGCGTCCGATTGACGTGCCGTCTGTTTCATTGAATTCCTCTTGATGAGACAGAACTTTTGGTATACTTCGCCTAAGTTTTGGACGTAGTTGGAATATAGCCAAATTGGATTGTACCCGAAATCGAACCAGGCCCCTGGAACGGAAAATCTGATATCTTACAGACATGACGTCTGTTTGACGAACCGTCAGCGGCATTGATGATCAAGTTGTGAAACGGTCCCTATGAGTATATCCTATGAGAGTTCGGGGTACAGTTGAGATACGGCCGGGTTTGGTTCTCTCACAAAACCAACTGGGCCCCTGGGATGAAAAGGCTTGTAACTCACCGACCGGGCGTCTGATTGACGCACCGTCTGTTGCGTTGAGACCCCTATGACGAGGTGGTCCTTTGAGATACTTCTTCGTGGGACTTTGAGATACATGGAGTATCAACCTGTAGCTCGTGGAGCGGACCCTCCCGGAGACGATCATACGAAGTACGGAGACCGTGTAGCCGGCTGAGACCTGACGACTGCTTGACCGACTCGACTTGGACTAAGTCGACTAGCCCAGTGGACGGAGCGCCCAATATTTGGAGATAGAACCACGACGGATGGAGCGCCCGGTAGTTGGCCACAGACCTGCGGTACTCAACAGGAGGAGTACCTCTGTAGGATATTATGGGGAGCGCCCAGTATTCGGCGACAGACCCACAGCGGATGGAGCGCCCGATAGTTGTCCGCAGACCTGCGATACTCGATAGGAGGAGTACCTCTGTAGTCTTAGGATAGTGAACAATACCTCGGAGTCGGGACAGGACCACTATACACTCCAGAGATGGAGCTCTTCTGCAGTTACAGTTTCGATAATGAAAATCCAGGTTTGATCTGAGTCAATGAACTTTTTCTTTACCTCTTGATTGAGATGGGTCACTTGATAACTTAGTTATATGTATGGGCATATACCTGGGTAGTGGTTATCCGTTGATTTCATAATCCTTGTGTTTCCTCATGATTGAGATGGTTTACTTGATAACTTAGGTATATGTATGGGCATATATCTATGTAGAGGTTATCTGTTGAGATATTATTTGTGGTATCCTTGTTGGATTTAGTGAGACCTTGAGGGTCTCGGGGTCCCTACTGAGTATTGTTATACTCATCTCTGCACGGGCTTTGCCCGCACCTCGTTGTGTTGGTTGCAGACGACGGGCAGTGCTGACAGAGGCAGAGTGTTCGAGGACTGGACAGTACCCGGAGGTGGACTACACGTTGAGTCAGTTTTCGGAGGTGGACTTCACGGAGAGACGACACTCAGAGGAGGTTGACGGGCGAGAGCGTTGTGGAGACTATCTGTACCTACCCTTCAGGTAGGATCCGTGGTGGACGATCCAGGAGCTGAGCCATATGTACCTACCCTTCTGGTATGATCCAAGGAGGAGGACCTAGGAGCCGCTTCCATCCTTCCAGCTATTATATTTCTGTTTTACTTTTTCAAGTTGTAGTTGTACTTACTTTTGGGTTTGTATTCTGGCCAATTTACTTTTCAGCACTTCTCTTGTACTTGGTGTTTACTTTTTTCCGCTTTCTTACTCTATGGTGCTTGTTTTTTTAAAGGAAATGCCTTCCTAGTTATCAGGATTTACTCCTTTGGTGCTAGTCGCCAACCCCTGGCCTATGGAAGGCGGGGTTGGGGTAGTCAGGACACGGGCCCCGAGGACGGGTCGTGACAATATAGGAAAATTGAAATAAAATTAATCAAATGATATTGAAAAATAATATCACCTAATAGTAAAGATTTATTAACATGTGTTCTTTCCACTACTCAATTCTATGCTCTAGTAGTGTTTGATGGTTAAAAATTGTCACACCGATAAAATAAAAGGATGGGTATGAGACTCCATAAATTACTGATTGACAATTATATAAACCAGAGATAATGTTTAGGATATTTAATCATAAAATCATCAACTCGGTGATCCACATTACAATCGAAATTATTGGAATTCCTCCACAAGAGTTTGAAGGGTCGTCACATGAGTTATTTTTATAATAGTTTCAAATATCCCTAGAATAACTGAGAATATGTGAATTCAAGTAAAAACACATGAATATTGATTATTATTTAAATCAATGAAACTAATACGTGAATCATGGGTTTCCTTCTATGTAGTTCTATATAAATAGTCTTCATCTAGAAAAAACGGTTTCTAAATTTTAATGAAACATAAAGGTTGATATGATCATTTTATATCCTACAAATTATTGTTTACATATTTTCATAATTACTAGAATTGGTATATTTAATTGAAAAATAATTTCAGAAGCTCTTTCTTTTGCTACTCTGATTATAGTTAATGGTCCATAACGTTTATAATTTAGCTTTGTTGGAATGATATTATGTCTGAAATTAGATAGACGATCTATTTGACAAATATATAATTATGTATTTTCAATAAAATATTCATGAAAAACATTATCTTTAAAATTATAGATCCTAGAATTTTCATAGGGCTCTCTTCTAATCACATAATTTTCGCTTAGATCATGTAATATCCTCTCTCTGGAAATGATAAAATTAATTTTCATAGTCTTAACATATCTACATATCATCTGTGGCAAGTCCACATGTAAATGTAATGAACTTATTGAAAGAAACCATTATAGATATACAATAATTGTTGTTTAAAATTTGGTTTTATATGTTCATAATATTTTATCATGTTTTAAGGAACAATCATTCCTACAATTAGAAATAGTTTTCTACAGAATATGTTTATGATACCTATATGATATATCAGCTTATTTACTAGATTTTGTATTATAAGACATTCATGCATTGTGATGACATTCATATTATTTCATCAAATATTTTAAATTAAATTTTTTATAATGAGTTCCATTATAATTGATAAAATACATGGGCACCCAAAATATCATGAAAACGTTCTCTTTTATGAATTTGATCACATTATTTTCTTTATTGTTGTGTAACACCACTACCTCAATCCACATAGAATTATTTAATATACAATCTATTAATTAATTATTACGATCTGAAGATAGAAATAGTCCCTCAAATCCAATAAAAAACATAAAAATGAACAATCTTTGAAATTCCATTCTAGAAAAAATCTTACTTTCTACCAACATTACTTAATATCATACACATTTTACAACCCAAATAAATTCATATAAAATTTTTGAGAATTTTTTATTTGATAAAACACATATTGTAATACTTTTATAGATGTTCTTTATCCTCTATAACAACCACACCATCGTCTAGAATGATAATATATAAAAATGGAAAACATCTCTTCTTTATGTACACACCTCAAAATAATATCATCCAAATATCATCCAATGAGAGAGGGTCATCCAAAAAGAAATAATTATAATGGGAAATGAATTTCATTGTCATATAATGGGTGATATCATTTATAATGAAACCAAAATCCAATAAATTTACAAAATCAGTATACAAATAAATATTTTGACAGAAATAGCTATTAATTTATCTTTTGGAAAAGTATAATATATCTCTATAGGATCATAATTTTGAGTACCTGAAATCATATATAAATTATAAGCCACTAAATTATCAGAACCATGGTAATATTTTACCAATAATTTAAATATGTTCATTTTATTTATCTATCTAATGATCTATTGATTATCTTTTTTTGGATACAAGTATTTAAGGGATGAATGCTATGTCAAAACTATGAATTTTGAAACTATTTGGAACTCCATAAATTTTTTAAAATGAAAAAATAAGGCTAATAACTATTTCACATATGTGTTTTGTTTTAATTTACTAGAAACCTATTATGATAGTACACCAGAAGAAATACTTTATCATTCCTCTGTTATATAACTACTCCAACCACTACAACACAAGAATGATACATATATCCAAATAGATGTTTCTAGTAGGAGAAGTGATGATGAATGAAGAACTGTGTTTTCCATTATGATGATTAAACTATTCAAGAAAACTCTCATTAAATAAGAAGGAGGTATCATTCTCTAGGAGAAAGAAAATAGGCCAAGATATTTTAAAGACGTCCTTTTTTAATCTCCGTTAAAAATTGGCATTGTAGACAGATTCTAACACCTATGATGCTAAAAAGAGTGTGAATATTTTTAATAACCTATATTATATAATTGTCTAAATATATAACCCTCAATTAAATATTGTGACCATGAGAAATTCCATTAGTTACAATGAATTTAAATTTATCTCCATATAGATAATAATTGTTATATAGAATATCCATAATACATGTTCATAAATTTTATAATATTTTTCAAATGTACTTCCAACAATGGAGGAGTCATCTATAAGAACCTGAATTAATTTCTTAATAATTTTAGAATATAGTTCCACCTTGAATTATTGAATGATACCTAGAATCACACATAACCCAATATGAATTTTCTGATAATCAAATTCCCCAAAGGATCATGTAAACGTGATTTCCTATTAATATTATGGGGGTAAAATAATATTCCTGTAACCTAAATAACCATCTAAAAATCATGAAAATAAATTACTAGATAGACTCTCATTAATTTTATCTAAAACTAGTATTAGAAAACGATCATTTATAGTGAAATAATTCATCATTCTGGAATCTATACATACTCTCCACATAGTACCTTTTCTGACAAGGTTTGTTTATTTTTATAATTAATCATAAAATTCAATATATCATTCATACACACAAATTGGATTATAATAACAAAAGAACAATTATAAGATGGTATAAAATTCTATAATTAAGTATTTTTATAATCTCCACTCACAAACACATTCAATTCAAATTTAGCCTTCTTTGTTCCTAATCTATTAGTTAATGATCTAATTAAATATGTATAATACTTATTTAAAATTAAGTATTAATTCCATTGAAATATAAAATGGTCCATCCTAAGGAAGTTTTATTCTTATTCAACATTTCTAAATTACATTTATCTTGGTTTTTATATGATTTACAAACATTTACAATAAATGAATATTTATTATAAAAAAATATATTTTTGAGGTGTGATGGAAAAACATTATGATTTTATTGTGGTGCATCAACACTAGATGATAGAATCTTGGACCCATAAAGTCTATGGTCTTAATTGTTTTTCATAAACTGTGTTTTAAAATTATAGAAAATTTCAATTTCATATTCAGAGAAACACTTTTCATCACTATTATGAAAAGTTTATATCTCATTATAGTCAATGTCTAAATTTTATTTTATGTCGTTTTACTTAAAAATATTATTATAATATTTCAAAATGTCTTCCTCACAACAATAAAAATGACCTACCTCATTAATTGGGTTAGCAACGTTTACCAAGATATCTAATAGGAATTTTCTAATCCCTAGAGAAAAAAAATCATCTGCATGACATATCTATAAAGATAGAATATCATTGCTATATAAGTCATGAAATTTATACATATATTCAATTTCAGAACCATTATATAGTTTAGAAAATGTTTTAAATTCCTTGACTTTAGTATCTTTAGATTTTTCTAAAAAATACTTCTTGATTTTTTAATGTGGCATCGGCTTCTAACATTTCAACTCAAGAATATGTCTCACTAAATTTTAGGTATTTAATATAAATATACTCAAGAAAATTAACTACTTTTTTACCAAATATAAAAATTAGGCTTCACTTTACCAAATTGAATATAGGTTATCCAGTGGATAAGAAGGGCCTTCCAAGAATGATAGGTACTCACTGTCAAGACTCTAATTCTAGAAACAAATATCAAAAAGTATGAAAAACATTCCAACTCATTCAATAATGATATTATATATTCTTCTGGGATGTGTAAAAGATTGGTTAAGCCATTGTATGACTACAATGATGGGGTTTAATTATCATGATCCAAATTGTAGAAACAGTGAAAAATGAAGCATATATATTCATTCGACAAGGTCATAAAGAGAGTTCCACATAACAAGATTCCAATGGGAAAGTGGATAAAAATACTCCAATGATCATTAAGATTTTGTGGGATTTTTTGATTATTAATGATGTACTCATCTATGATTATATATGTATAAAATCATTTAATAGTTGTCTTATTATTATAATGATTTTCATGAGAGAATAAAAATTAGATTGAATCAAATTAAAATCTTGGATAAATGGGATATTAAAATGGAACTTGTTGAATATACGAAGGATTTGAAGAAATTAATATTTAATATATTTATATTTTAATCTTTTAGGGATAGGAATTGATGGGGAAAATTCAATAGAACAAAAATAATAAACCCTAATTCCTCCCCAATATTTTCTTTAAATTTTTTATTTTCCAGATTAGTGTTTTTTTATGTCTTTCAAGTGTAACATATTAATTTACAATATTTTTCTTTGGGACATTCCATTTTTCATAACTCATTATTACAATAGTTTTTCAGTACAAATTATTCAATATTTTTATTAAGAATTCCCATAGTATCATCAATGGACACCTATTGAGCATTTAAACAACTCTTAGTGACCCAAGCCATGAATATCTCAAAAGGGTTCATTTACTTTGTACCTAGAATCATCTATTTTCCCTAATAACTATCTCTCTATCCATTTAAAGAAATTGATATTGTTTTTTTAAATTTCGGTTTAATTTTTCTCTCTGTGAGATTCTATCCTAAATATTATTTTATCCATATTTTAAATATGTTGAATCTCAAAACATTCTAATAAATTCAATGATTCATTCTCTAATTAGTATTGAAAGTTTCGTTTTGTATGTTGAGAGAAACCATGTATTGTTTGTACTATCATTATTTTTAATTTATATGATGGGATTAGATTATTTATATATTTAGATGTATATATGTTTTAAAATAGATCATCATAATATTTAATCATAGGTACATATCCTATAAAATTGAAACCTTCTTCAGTTTGTGCAGTCATGTCTATATTTTGACCAAAATTATATGTGTGTCCTTGCATCCCACATTGAGAACATTTCTCTATATGAATTTTTTTCTATATATGAATGCTCACTCGGATTACACATGATTTTTTTCATTACCTGTTTATTTTTTTCTTTTATTTCAACTAACTATGTTTTTATTTCCTCATCATATCTAATTTAATCTATTCATCCATTTACTCGATTCATTCTATATATTTTTTAATAATTTAATGAAATAATGTCTAAAATTTGTCTCAAATACTCCTTGGTTTTAGCATTATAATTTACACCAGAATATTGGTCAACTAAATTCGATCATGATGAGAAATTTACACTATGAAAGTTATCCATGAGTAGATGTGTTGGGATTTGGGGATGAGGACACGTCTTTATCAGGTCTCTCATTCTCTCGCATGACACATGAAAGGATTCTCCATCCTTTTGATAAAATCATTTTTTTTTATTTTCTTAACTCCCACTTATGTCATTAAGAGAATAATTTCAGAACGAATGAATTGTAAAATTTTTCATACTTTTAAAATATTCTATCATATATATGATAACTATATTTATTGTTTTAAATATAAAAATACTGAGAAAATATCATCAAAGGTTAATATTCATTGAGCCATTACAAAGGTAACTGTTGCATAGTGTTATAAAACTCAATAATAAAGGACATTGATTCTTCCTTGAATAAGCCATTAAATTTTATAAATAGTTAAATATGTGAATTTGAAGCTCATATTTTTGGGACCTAGGATTTAATGAAATGGAAGAAAGATTACTAAACAATTAACAGAGTTGAAACTCCCTCATCATAGGACAATAATTATGGTCTATTATAGGGACCCATTATTATCATACAAACATATTATATAATTTTTTGTCAATATTCAATACAAAATAGAAAAAACACACGAGGATCATAATGGTTTAGTTTATTTGAAAAAATAGAAACATAAACAATTGGTAAAAAGTCAAACTATGTCATATCCAACTATGTTCTTCATAACTATCACCCTTTTTAGATATATCAAACATTATACATTTCTTCATATCCCATGAAAGGAAGCCTATTAAGGGGTGATCATAAATGATCAATAAGTGTAAATAATTAATTTACATAATCATAACATGAGAATATGTGTATGAGAATATGATCATCAGTTTTTATAATAATACCATACATATCAAAGATCATAATATTGAATCATGTAATAAATATTTTTAGTTTATAAGACATGAATCATAAGTAAATCAAAGAACAAGGTTCATGAGAGAATAACATTAGAATACGACATTTATTTTTTAAATACATATAAACCATGAAAAACATTTCTATATTAGTAATGATTAATTTCCAAGGATATAATAGTGGAATTGGTTCACTCTCAAAACTATCATAGTAGTTAAGGATTACATTCAAGTCTATCATAATGAAAAATGCCGCTTACTGAACTGAGTTCAACCTCCATTCCAATACTGTGTATCACAAAAATTATATATCATTACCAAATTCATTTGTAGGAGATATAGGTCATATCTTCCAGATAATAAAAATAATACAAATGTGTTCTATATTATCATAAAAAAGTAATCATATTATATTCCATGAAGTGAATCGAGTTTAATAATCATTTTATCATTTCATGATATGTAGAAAAGAGACATATTTAATAATCATTTCACCATTTCATCATAGCATGACATGTTGAAAAATTGTGTCTCAAAAAAATGTTATAATGGCATAACCCATATAAAAGAAACAAGTTTCATAAAAATCTTTCCATAATAAACACAAACAATTTAGATAATGAATATTAATTGTATCATTGTATCATATCCCAGGTAACAAATATGTAATATTAATAGATGTCATCTTATATGGAAGATTATTTTGATCATATAAATCGTTTCATAAAAAAAATACCTCTACCCATTTGGAAATACATTTCAAAAAATAATTTTTTTGAAAACATATTTCATTATAAATAAAAATTAAATCATATAAAGTAAGCTTAAAATAAAATAATGGTCTTTAAAATGGATTGTTACATTCATTTCATACATGTTCAAATAAATATTCTGTTCACATTTTTATTGAAATCCAAATTGGGGTTTTTTGATAAATGACATGAAAAATCTGTTAATAAATTTGGAAAAAAAATTCTAAATAAGCCTTTTCAATATCATAGAATAATAATATAACATTTTAGAGATTTTGTTTTAGAAAAAACTGTTTCTGATGAAAACATACATCCAATAGAGTAGAGAAGTAATTTCAGAATTTTAAAAAACAATTTTTATCAATTATATAAAAAACCAATGAATAGAAAAATAATAATATTACCTTATAATATAATTAATAACATGAGAAGTATAAAATTAAGAAGTTTATTGAGGGATAAATCAAAAAAATTTACCATCACTAACATAGATATGAAATATCCCAATAAATGATAACATTGAAATATAAAATCATTAAAACTTTCTTAAATTTTCGATGATAATACACATGAAATTATAACATAAAAAGTATCTGAAAATATCACAGGGATAATTAATATCATGATATTACATTATAATGGACTATATATACAGCTTTATAAAAAATATAGTTTTATAATAAAACAAATATCCCCAAAAGAGAAAATTGAGAGAAAACATACATTTCCTTATGTAGCGACTTCCTTATAAAACATTCAAAAAAGTAGTGTAATAAATACATGTTTATTATAAATATTCTGATTTACCATATATATTTTAATATAATACCAAATATTATTCATTTGAGACCATTTTTTACTCATTTATTAACAATTAAATGTTATGTTTATATTTCAGGTAATAACAACATGGTTTTTCGTACATGTTTCAATTTTTTTATTTATAAAACTAGTATATTAATAATGGTTTCTATTCTAAAGAAATTTAATCATAATAAAAATATTATATATATATTAATTATATTTCTAGTTAGATTATGTTATAATATTTAGTGATAAAACATGAAATACACTATTCTTAGAAATGATATGTCATACATAGGTGTGGATAATATATCTATTTTATTATCATATTGAAGGAAATAAAAGTAAAAGATATATTAATATTCTATAATAACATTTATTCCTCACATATTTAATATTTTTATTATACCATATCTTTAAAACATTCCATGTAATTCATAACTGAATGAACTCGCTTCACAAGGTGGTAATTCGTTGTACCCCAGATATACGTTATCATGTTCTAAAAAACAGGGAGTATGAATTTATGTATGATATGTTAATTAAAAATCCTAATAACACCCCAAATAATATATATAAATAATAAATCCATCATTATATCTATCCTTGAGAGGTGGTAATGGAGAAACAAATGTCGTTAGTTCGAAAGGCTGTAGTCCACCATACACAAGCATAATGATTTCGTAGCACATTTAGTGGATGTGGAGATGGTTGTAGGTCATGACCATAAAATAAAAACATATTAGTGCATTTAATATATTTATGTAATTATATTATAATGTTTTAATAATAATAAATGGATTTGGAGGATGAAATAAAAAATGATCCTTTTGATGTCTGTTACTTATTCTTCATGTATATTTCTTTGGTTTTCTCTAAAAACCATCCTTGAATGGATTTATGTTCAAAATATGTATTTTAAGATGATATAGGGGAGTATGTGTACTGATTTGGGATGTTATTGGACGATCCATATGTATTTATAGCTGTGATTAATTGAGGAAAGGGTGTGGCATTTTATAAGTGAGGTCAGTAGAACAAATGAAATTTTTTTAAAAGAAAAAGTGTAGCCGTGTTTTGCACATTATATTGGGAACTAGAATGGATAAAATTATAAAATTGATATTTTAAGGTCAATATATATATATATATAATGTTTAAAAATTATCATAGATCATTAAAACTTTTTATTTTTTGTTTAACCTCCTAGTAAACCAACTTTTACCTTAAGCACATTAAATATTTTATAGTATTTTTAAAAAATATTTTGGTAAAAAATTATGTTGACATTTTTTTATAATAAAAATTATTATTATTCAAAATATTGAATCAGTTTTTCAATGTTACATTGATATAATTGTAAATAATAAATTTTAAATAACCACTACATACGTTTTAAGAAAGATTACTTTTAAAGATAAAATGTTTAAAATACTACAATGTTTTTATTTAAAAATAAACTATGGAATAGATAAAAATTATGTAAATTGGATATATAGATAAACAATTAAATGAATTTTACAATAAAATCAATTTTAAATATAATTTTTCGTTATAAATAATTTAATTGAAATGGAATTCTTCTATTAAAAACCAATTTTTTAACTATTCATCAATAGAATGAAACTGTTAGAAAATCCCAAAAAAATTATTGCTAAGATATGTTTTACATGATGATTTCCAAAATGAAGTTTGTTTTTTCGAATTATTTTTATATAACTATAAAAAATAATTTTTTTTATTTATAAAAATAAAAAATAAATTTTTTTGGGAAAATAGTATTTTAAAAATTACAGACGCATTACGAAAAATTAATTACTTTTTTTATCAATATGTTTTATATACATAAAACTATTATACATATAATTCTCAAAGTATTTTTTATTGTTAATATAAATATTTTAATTGTAATGTAATAGTGGTCATGTTTGATGAACTACATTAATAATATATTGTGGTTTTTTTATATTCAATGTTTTTGTAATGTAAGATAAATTCTGTATTTTGTGTAACAAAAGAAATCAAAGAAATGTAATTTATTTAAAAAATAATAATTCCTTAAAATTAGTGTGTTACCTTCAACTCCCCTTAAAATGAATTTCTCCCTCAAAATTCACCACTCTCATACAAAGAAATTTTGATAATTCATCCTCATCATATCCTCATGTTTCCACATTGCTTCCAAAAATTGGAGGTTTGACTAAAGAACATTGACTAGGTTAGTGGTCTTGTTTTGTAGAACTTTCTAATTAATATCCAAAATCTACATCAGTTGTTTCTCATAATATAGATATCTCCCTAGTGGTATGTAATCTTAGTTTAATACATTTGAATTGTTAGTTATGTACTTCCTTAAGAGATATAAATGGAACACACGTAGACTCCCATTCGTCACAAATCTCATGACCATCATCCAATGAGAAATTCATAAAAACACTTTTTCCCCAACATCAAATTCTAGACAATGTCAGTTATTAACAACAAATTTGTTCTACCAAATATGAGTTGCCTTGATTTTGTGCTGAATAGAGATAACATTATATTGTATTTTTTTCTATCTCAGTTCACATTATATTTATTTCTCCAACAATATTCTGATATTATGGATGGTTTATATTTATTTCCAAAGGGGGATTCATATGGAGCAATCTGAACTCTCGAGTAAAATTCATTATTTTAAGATTTATAAACTGGAGGATGCTGTTGATCCCAACCACCTTTAAAATCAAAATAACTAAATATCGACATATCCACATGAGTTTGAATTTTTCTTTCAAACCCACCATCGATTTATGGATGTTACAATGTGATGAAACTCGACATTCTATCAAGATCATGCAGGAGAATTCATCTGAACTTTGAGGTAAACCATTGATCCCAATCAGAAAAAATGGAATGTGGTACTCAATAAAACCTTAATACTTACATATTGTACATACTAGAAATAGTATCCATAGATAAGTCTTCTCTAATATCGATGATGAGTAATGGATTATAATGGTGATCAACTACTACACATATAATATTATACCCTTTAGATATATTGTGGAATACAATGATAAAATAAATTGTGATATATTTTAATATTCATTATAGTCTGGGTAGAGGATTAAATGTACCATTATAATTTTTTCATAATTAATTATCATGCTGATATTCAAATAACCTATAAACAGGCTCTGTGATATCTCTCCTCATTCTATCCCACCGTAATTATTCATTCAAATCTCATTACGCCTTCGTACTTCCAGGATGAATAAGGAATGAAGAACTATGATATTTTTCTAACAACTTATCCATCAAAACTAGCTTGGATAGAAATCATATATTCTTCATAAATAGTATCATTCCATTGTGATCAAGGTTAAACTCAGTAACATATCTAACATTATTTTATATCTCTACATCTTCCTTTAGTGCCTCTTTAATCATAACTAGGATTGATGGATAAACATTCAATAGAGAAAGATAAAAATTTCCCCTCCTTTAGAATTTCCTTATAAATCCATACCAATTCTGGGAATGTAGGAATTTTTTTAACCATCATCATAGATAATCTAGCTTGATCCGTTAAACTCAAAGCATTATGAACCAATTTCATTTTCTGTGGATGGTAATATATTGAGCAGTCCTATCATTTAATTAGATCTAACCATATTATTTTGTACATATTCAAATACTAATATGTGAATATATAATATAATCATTTTTATCAGTATATATTAATATAATTATCTCTATAAAGATAATGCCTTTATATCTATAACACAACAAATTACAGTAGCTAACTCCATATCATTAGTTGTGTAATTTTTATCATGAATCTTCAATTTTCATCAAACATCGCTTATAACCATAACATTATATGAATGAAAAATTCTCAATCCCTTATTATTTTCACCATTATATATTATAAACCATTATCCACTATATAGTATTGTATTCATAGTTTCATTGAATGATATTCTCTTCGGTTCAATGAAATTTTCCTCCCATTATTCTGTTGAGAGGAAACTAGATCCCTTTTGGGTTTACATGGTGAATAGACTAATTAATAATGATAATTATCCTAAAACCATTGATAATATCCCAAAAAACTAATAAAAGTACATATATGAGTCACCATGGTTGGTCTGGGTCAATATTTTATAGCCTTGACCTTTGACCGATCAACTAATATACCCTCTCTTTGGAATATATGGATATAAGATTAAATATTTTGTAAGAAAAATTAACACTTTGTAAATTTTTAATCTATTCTATCCATCCATAGTGTCTTTAGTACAATTATAAAGTGATATTTATGATTTTTCTTTCACATTGAAAAAATAATAATGTCATATATAAAGACTATAGAAAACTGATCAATGTAATCACTACGGACTAGATTAAGTAAATCCACGATGATATTAGTGTCATTAGTAAGTCTGAATGTCATTACTATATATTTATATTGTCCATACATTATATGGAATTATTTCTTGGGTACAAAAAACTTATTGACGCATAATTGATGATATAAAAAACATATGTAAATCATAGAAAATTGTTTAGCTATGTGTATTGGATCAAACAAGCCATTAATATAGGCAAGATGATACTTTTTCAAGAATTTTGATCTTTTTCACCTATTAATAACAAATACAGTGTTATATTTATACATATTATTTAATAAAATATTCTTTACACCCCAGGGACTCACACATATCTGAATTAATCTAGTTTTAATTTTTTCCAGCAGTTGTCTCTTGAATTTTTCCAACTCCATTAGGGGAAATTCTATAAGGAGTCTTTGACATTATTGGGGTACTAGGTATATGTTCTATTGATAACTCTTCATCAAAATTTAGTGTAACTAAAGGAAAATCTATCTATTAAGACATCAATGAATTCCCACTAAATATGAATTTCATCATGTTTGGGTTTCTACCCAACCATCTTAGATCATCACCCATCATGAATATGAATTAAGACCAATAAAATGGATATGATCTATATCATAAGTTTGTACAAATCTCCCCATTGATAGATTTTCATAGGCAGGGTGGGAATATAAATTGTGACATTCATTCCTTGAAATATGTTGTGGGTTTTATATAGAGAAAGAAAATCCTTGCCTAATATGACATCAACTTCCATCTGAGGATGAATTACAAAATTTATTTGAATAAAATTCCCCAAAAATCAACTAGAGAGGAATCATAAACATGAAATGAAATCATCATACCATTATGGGTTCTCACAACTAATTATCTATCTAATAATTTGGGTGGAATCCTGACACCCTTAGAAAATATATTAGATATGAAACTATAGGTTCATCCAAATTCCAATAAGGAATTTGTAGTTATTGAGTTTATGGTAAGTATGTATTTAACTATTTTATTATCACATCACTTGTCTGATATAGTCATCACATGAGAATTACAGTTTTCTCTTGGCTCAAGAGGTTACCCACGTCAATCATCATTATTATCCATCATTTATGGGCATTATTTAGCATAATTACCATCCTCTTATTTAAATGGAAAAATTTTGTTTTTTGTGATGATTTCTCTCTATTTTAATTGTTACCTAAATTATTCTAGTATTATTGAAAGTAAATTTCCCAAGGAGCTTCCCCTTCACACATAAAAGGCAATTACTTTCCCCCTTAATAAAATTTCTTCTATGATTCTTCCTATATATTCAACATCATGGAAAGATCATGTTATTCTCTCTATGGTATATTTTTCATTGAATTCCAATTTTTAATTTCTATAAAAACAATTAGATTTATACCATTCTCTGACATCCATTTTCTCCTTGATTGAACATCGATCAAATAGTCATAGAAACAAATACCACTTTTGTATAATACCCTTCAGAGAAATGGTTTTAAGAAAATTATTAATCAATCAACCTTACTTTATTGTTGGATGATAATACCATAACATACCACATATGTATAGTAAATGTGTCATCATAGGTCCTAACAAATTCACCATCATTTGGATTTAACTCAAGAAACCCATTCTCAATATTCATATGAATAGTGTTAGGAATGTACTTATAAGAAAATATTTAATTTAAATAATCCAAATACATGGATTAAATTTCATCATGTGAGCTTATATTACTAATAATATTCCACCAATGATCCACTCAAACCTCCAAATGGTAGGCATCCAAAATTAATTTTTCTTATTCCAAACAACAGATATTAAAAAATCCCATTTTAGTTAAACTAATCCATTCTTCAGAAAGTATCCAGAAAATAATTCCACTAAATTTTGAATGAAATTTCTTGATTAATGACCCAACAGATTATTGTTCTCCCCTTTTTAAATTTTCATTTCAAGAATGATTTGTTTTGTTTAAAGGTTCTGTGAGCATATAAAATATATTTTTCATTCCATATCACATAATATTTGGATTCATAGTAAAATAATATTTTCATTGTACATTAAACAAAACATTAAAAATATTTATTCATGTTTCATCAATTGACTAAATCCAAAAATCATAGGGTAACAAAAAATAATAATGATGGGGAAACACATTGTCATGAAAAATCACTTATAATATTAGTAAATAAGGACTCCATATTCATTAAAATATGAAACATTAGGTTAATTATAGGTTATTAATATTCATTATCTATTTAACTAGTTTATTATGATCCATATATAGTTTATGAGTTTCAAAAGTGTATCCATTATTGTTTCAATCTAAGTGTAATGAAATGTGTATTGTCATGTAGCAGGTGATGATCGAGTCCGAGTCAATTCTCCCTTTTTATTGTTATTAACCGTAGGTACTTTGTTTGTATATCCACATTCATTTCATGTGTCTATACATTGATTAAATTTTAATTTAACAATTTTCAATAAAAATTTAACCAATTTCCAGGATATTTTTATATACTTGGACTAATTCTTATAATTTCCCTTAGGCGCGTCTTTAGGGGTGTCACAAATGTTTTCTCATTCTTGGTTCCAATTTTATGCTAAACCAATCATATGATAAAATATAGTGAACCTAGATTATTTTACATAGATAATACCTTATTTTTATGAATATTCAATTCATTAGACAAACACACACATGAGGACCATAACATTTTAGTGACTCTGAAAATATGGACACACAAACAACAATTACTAAGGTAAACTACATCATATCCCACTATGTTCATCATAACAAAATAACTTTTATTACATATCATACATAATATAGTTATTACAAACCTATGGAATGGAAACTTAGTAATGGTGTGTTGAGATGAAAATTAAGCGTTAAAAAGGTAGATACATAATCATAATAGGAATTTAAGGGTATGAGAACATGGGAATAATATTTGGAAACCATAAACTTCATTTCAAAGATTATATTCATAAATACTAGAATAAATATTGGATGTTCATAATATATGAATTATATGTAAATCAATGGAAATGAAAAATGAGAGCATAATATTTTCATAAAAATTGATTTTTGGTATAAAAATAAGAATTGAAAATAATTTCAATATTAGTCATGGATCATTTCAGAGGGTATTATATTGGAATTTATTAACTCCAAAAATGTTCTTGGTAATCAAGGTTTAGTAAAAATACTATCATAATAGACAAAGATCTATAAATTACTGATTTTACTCTCAATATATTCATGTCTATCTTCCGAGATATCAATCATTACCCAAGGCATAAGAGGGATATAAAGTTCCCTCCCATAATATAATGAAATTATTACATATGCATGGAATAATATAATAAAACAATCATCATTAAATAACCCAAGAAATTAAATGGGTTTCATAAACATTTCATCATTTTATAATGTTTAGAAAATAGATAGGTTTTATTGTCATTTCATCATTTCATAATTTCATAATCTGTGGAAAAAGTTGGTTTCAAAAGAAATTTATTATGGTATAACCCATTAAACTAGAATGTTTCATAAATATCATGTCATCATAAACATAAAACATTCTTATAAATAATAATAATGACATCCTTGGATCACTACACTAGTACCACATAGGCAACAACAATATAAGTAATCTAATATGGAAATTTATTTTGATCATTTATAAAATATTTTAGGATAATTTTCATTCCTCTTTGAAAAATGATTTTCAAAAGATCAAATTTATAGAAAATATATTTAATTAAAGATAAATATGAAAAATTATAAATGAAAATTAAAATAAAGTATCATTTATAATGATGAGAAGTCTTGTTCATGATATACATGTTAAAATATATCACTTTCAAAATTAAATTAAAATGGAAACTGAGACTATTTATAAAACAACATGAAGAATGCATTCATATTTTTTGAAAAAATTATAAAAATTTTTAGGATTTATTTTAAAAATTATAGGATAATAATAATAATTTCAATTAATAATTTTTGGAAAACATGTTTTTGGAATAAAATGTATTTCCGACTAAGGTGATAAATAGACTCATATTTTCAAAGAATGATTTTCAAAATTATTTTCTGTTTCATAGAGTGAGAAAGTGGTAATATTACAGGAATATATCCCAAATTGAAAGAGTATAAGATTATTTAATTGTTTTATGAGGGATGGGTCATAATATATTAGTAGTGGAAACATAGTCATAAACAATCTTGAAAAACAATGAAGTTTTAACATAAAATATTTATCACATTCGTAACGTTAAACAGTAAGCCCCATAATGGGATAGAATAAAATGAAACATAAAATATCACGAAGATATATAAAATTATTATATTAAATTAGAAAGATATATTTACACATTTTTAAAGATTATAAGTTTATAACATAATATATGTCTTAATGAAGGAAAAATGAGAAAAAAATCTCTTATCATAATTATTGACTTCCTTCATAGAAGTTCGAAGCTCCCATACAATAAAAACAACAATATTATACATCTATTATATAAAAGTATATATATTTCTATATCATACCATATAATATTTATTATGACCTTTTATTACCCGATTATTAACAATTCTATGCTATGGTTATGTTTCGGGTAATAATCGCTTGGTATTTTGTATATGTTTTGTTTTGTTATTTTTATATCTCTTAATTGGATCACACATCAATCATGATTAGAATTATAACCATTATATAAATATAATATATATTCATTATATATTTATTTATTGTAATTCATAATATTTAGTGATAGAAAAAGAAATACAACATTCATGGAGATGGTTAGTGGCATGTACGAATGAATGGTATTTGAATTTTTTTATCGGATTGAAAGAAAAAAAATAAAATTATATATTACAATTCTATGTTTTGTTATTTAATATATATCAATCATGGTTATTAGACTTATCTTTAATAAATTCCATGTAATGAGTTAAAAAATCACTTTATTTCATGAGGCGATAGTCTGTCGTACACATGAGTGACATTATCATATTCCCAAAAATGGATATTGTGATGGTATGTGTGAAATAATAATTACATTATGATTAAAATTTAATAATTACCATATATTAATAATACATACAACCATTATTCCAACATCTAATTGTGGTAATCAATAATTGAATGACATTAGTTCGTGACACAGTAGTTTTTCATGCACATGAATGGCGATTTCATAACCCATTTAATGGAAGTGGAGATGGATATAGGTTATAGCCATAATATAAAAATAAATAAGTATATAGAAGATGTTATTGGTATTATATCATCATGTGATAATAATAAATGATGTAGGTGGAGGAATAAATAAAACCAAAATGCTTGTTGATGAATCATTTCACTTCCTTGGATATCCTCCTTAGGCTTTCAACAAAATCTATCATTGGATGGATTTATATTGAAATTATGGTTTATTGGTTGATATTATGGTATTTGGGAAGAGATTTATTCAGGTTTTGGTTGATTCAAGTTGATTTATATGTGAAAATAATTGAGTGAAGAGGTGACCTTTTATATGTGAGGTGAGTGGCACACGTGTAATTTTTAAGAATGAAAATGAAATTCCACATTTTTCCATAATGCACAAGTGTCCAAAGTTGATGAAATAAAAACCATATACATTATTAGTTTTAATTTTTTTCAAAAGATATTTTATATATTATTATAGGTATTTTTAACCATTATCATCTCAATTCATTACATAGAAAACTAATTTATACCTTAACCATGGTAAATAATTTTTTACTGTTTTTACTAACCATTTTGGTAAATAATTAAGGTAAAATTATTAGGCAAAATAAATTATTATATTTTGAAATACAGAATCCAATATTAAAAAATCAATTCATATATTTGGTAAAAATTAATTTATTATTTATCACATAGACATGACAAGAATTCATATTTTTAATTAAAAATTTTCAAAAGACATCAATGTTTTTATATGAAATGTAGATATAAAAATAGTTAAATTAAACTAAAATGGATTAATGGGTGAATAAATCCACTAATTTTACTTGAGAAAAAATTTAAATTATATTTTATATTTATAAATATATTAAATGAAAATAAATTTTTCAATTAAAATTATGTATTTTTCACAATTCATCAAAAAATGATACTTTTTAGAAAATTCTAACAAAAATATCTCTATGATAATTTTGACATAATTATTTCAAAAAATTAGTTTATTTTACCAATTTTTAACGTTTCAAAAATTAATTTTATAAATTAACATACAAAAATAAAAAAAGTATTTTTTTGAGAAAATATCATTTTAAAAAAATATAATGGAATTATAATAATTTTGTATTTTTTATCAATATGTTTTATTTATATATAACCATTAAACAAAATATTTAAACATTATTTATTATTAATAATCTCACAATGTTTAATGGATGTTTTATAAATGATGTTTTTGAATAATAATATTACTAATATATCATGGTATTGTTAAAAATTACTGTAGTGTTTAATAGAATCCAAAAACAATGTTCTTATATAATAACTGATTTTGAATAAAATTTAATTTTTCAAAAAAAATTCATTCATAATACCATCAGTGTTACATTTTTGAAAAAATTTGAATAAATGTTTTATCCATTACTAACAATAGTCCAATATTCCAAATTAAACATTTAATGTTTGTTATCTTTTCTTGGAACACATAAATATATTTAAATTTATTGTTCTATAAGATAAATATTATTCGAAGAATACATTGAGAGAATTAACTATATAAATTAATATATATATATATATATATATATTCAACAACATAGAACAAATACAAAAAATGGAAAAGATTTTTATTGATATTTGTCAAATTTTTTATATCTATTTAGTTATTGATTATTTTTTACTATTTTTTAATTGGAATCAAAAGGAATTAAAAGGAAGAACATCCAAATATAATATTAATAATTCATTGAATATCTCAGATTAAAATCTAAATAGTATTTGATAGATGAAATCTATAGATAGATTCCATATGGTGGACAATTTTTAGTTATGACAAAAGAAAAAACAAAAGGCATGAAAAAAAATAATGTGGTAGACAATAAAAATGAATGATATTTTTTGGATCACTAATTATAAGAACATGCATATTTTAGAAATATTTATTGTAAATAGATGAACAATATAAGATAATAAAATAATTAAAATTGATAATAAACACAAATAATGGATATTTATTTTTCTTAATCAAGTTTATTCATTTCTGGAAAATTAATTACACACTCCTTAAAAACAATTTGTAGGATAGTCTAAATTTCTAAAATATTACCCTATAGATATTCAATTCATGAACCCCTTAAGGCACAAGATACAACAATGTACTAAAATTTTAAAAAACTATGATTAGAACAACCTCTCTAAAAATATTAACAATTAAAAAATCATGAGAGGTTAATTAAAATTGAAAACCAGAATTTAATTATCCATAATATTATACTATAATATAAATGGTGATGTGAATATGTAAATATAAAACAAAACAATTTTCATCCCAATGTAGAATTTATAAAATAATAATTTTTTTATTAAAAAAGAAAAATAATAAATTAGGAAAACAAAATAAAAAATATAAATATGAATTCATAAAGTTTTTCATTGATCATTTTTCCTTGATAAGCTCATGCACTTCTACATATAAGCTTTGTTTTATCTCCTTTAGAATTATCTTGAAAAACTCATTCAGTCTCTAAATAATGTTGGAATGTAACAGAACTAATTTTTTTTCCAAATTATATATTTGTTTTTCTAATATGAGTTGATAGTCACCAATGACATTAGCTTTCCTATTTCAATTCTTACAGTACCCTAAATTTTTTATAAAATTCTCCAAACCACACATCTACCTTCAAAAAAGAATTAATAATTCTATATGACATCCCATGACATCTTCATTAATTTGGGATGTTGATCCCTAGAAAATTCCAATTTCATCCTAACATTATTGATGAATTTTGGTGAGTACATTGGATGCAAATTTATAAGACAAAATAAATTGAATGAGTCAAAAAAATAAAACCCCCTTATCAAATCAAATATGAAGAATAGAAATAACAGTATTAAAAAGACAAAAATCGTGAATCTATAGTCATAAAACAACCCAACACCAATTACAAATACAACAAAATTCTACATCACTAAAAAGATCATAGTCCCATAGAAGATTCAAAAAACCACATAATAAATCCTTAGTCAAAATGATTAGATAAATCTCATATAATTTTTCCCTTCAACATATCTTGCACTGAAACGGGAATTTTATCTATGACTCTTCCAAACCTACAACTAAAATAAAAGATGAAAAATATCTGAAATTTCTTCTTCATATGGTTGGAACGAATCTTTCATTGAGATTTAGTGTTGATGTATTTAATTAATAAGGTCATAGCATTGGTCAATAATGTTTTCATGCATTTTGTATATGTTTTTTTCTCAATTTAATCCAAAATTTACCAAGATTTTAGTTCAAATTATTTCTGCACATGGACTTTGATTAGTTCATCGACATCAAATAAGTCCAACTATTGTTTAATTCATATTTTTTAACAATGAAATAAAATATATATAATAGTGTCTCTTTAATTATTATCAAATTGATCTCAACTTGAAATTAATCATTCTTCATTATCAAACCTAATAGCATGGTTCCTCGTCAACACTGATTAGTTGTTGGATTGGTGTCAATCATTATTTTATATTTCCTCCCCTTCAGATGTGGTTGAACTGCATTAGTCATGCTTGTCAGAGTTCACATAGACTACCCCTCTGATTTTAATTTGTAACTAACATTAATGGAATTATGCTTATAAAGTCATGTCAAACACACTACTGAATCATTTTGTCTCAAGAATTCTTAAACATCAATTACAATCAAATTTCCCAAATTCTTCGGTCAAGACCAGCTCAAATCAATATAAATATTTTGCAGAGGCACAACCTATAGGCCACATGCTTCCATGATATGGAATTCCTATGGTAGTGAGTCAAATAATTACCCCCTCAAATTAAAATTGTTTATTTAACTCGATTGGTCTTGGGTCGTAGTTTTAAAATTTTATTTTTGGAAAATCATAAAAAATTGATCCCATATGTTCTGTGATTTTAGTCGTCATCAATGGTATATTAAGAATATTTTATATTATGTTGAGATCCATATTGTAATGTTTATTTAGGACTGAATCCATTTCAACTAATGTAGTTAGTTATTAACTCATATATGATTTCATTATCCTTTTTGTAGCTTGGGATCTTCTATTTGGTTGACCTTCTAATCGAGGAAATGGAAATGAAATTCTCTTATATGGGTTAGATAATTTTTTTTTTGAAGAATGATACCTCAGAATGACATTCTATTAGATGGTTGAGAAATATATTTAATGCTTCCAAATTAAGGTTTACATAATTTGGTGTAGAAGATAGATTACATTGCCATGATGAAAATTATTTTATGCAAATTGATGAAAGACTTTTCGTGCCACTCACAAACTGTTATTCGATTTATTCTTCCAAATAAAACATATATAACTGGTAATTTTAAAAATAATGAAATAAAAAATAAAAAATTATACTATAAATGAGAATTAATAAATAAATAATCCATTAAATTTTAATATTAATAAAAATATAAATACAAAAATATTAAAAATTAAAAACATGACTAAACAAAATAAATAAAAACAAAAACAATTATAAAAAATCTCAAAATTTAAATTTAAAATTAAAAAAACTATTTTAATACTAATTTAGACAATGAAACATATAAAAGTAGAAAACATGAAACACTCATTATTTATACATAAATTTACAAAATTAAACACAAAAAAATCATCATTTACGAATTAAAATCAAATAAATCATGACAATATAATTAAACACTTGAATAACTATATTTGAATATTAAATACATTTAATATAGAAAATAATCTATAAAAAAATTCATCAAATTAAATCCACATTTATACCTATTATGTGTAAGGAATAACTATAAACATAAATACATGTTAACATATAGTAAAATTAAGTCATATAAAGATGATAACAATGCTTCAAAAAAACACATAAAGGTAAAAAACAAACAAATAGGAAAGGAAATATTAGAAAAGGATATGTAAAAGTAAAATAAAACAAATAAAATGAACTTCTCATAAAATATAACTGGTAATAAATATACAGAATAATAATAATATTAAAAATAAATTATTAAATAAATAATAAACTTTTATACTAAGAATTTTATTATTATATATCAAAATAAAAAATATATATAACTGTAAGAATAATAATTAAATAATTTTATTCAGGGGATCCACTCAGACAATATCCTTCGATTTTATAATTAAAAATCATAAAATATATTTCCCAATTTCTATAAATTTTTTAGTTGATATAAATGTTATAATTAATATGTAAGCATACTTTTATCCCACTATTTTAAATTATTATGAAAATATTATAAAATAAATTTTCCACAAAAATAAAATTATTAAATCACATGAAATTAAAATCTCCCCAAATATATATATAATAAAACAAAAATAGATATCATACATTAAATTAACGGATTAATTTTTTTTAAAAAAAATTACTCAAGAAACAAAATTATATGATATTACTGAATGTTTTAAATGATATGTAATGGATTTATATTTTTTATCACATTCTAATAAACAAATCAACATAACAATGAATACACACTCACTATCCAAAATGAAATAAATTTTAACGCACATGTCTACATATTATATGATAATAAAATATAAATATTCATGAATCATAGTAAATAATATATAAATACCTCTATATCCAAAATGGTTTTTGTTAAATAGAATTAAAAATAGTAACATTGGGGACCAATGCTTCTAAAAGGTTTGTACACTTTTAAATAAAAAAATACATATAAATATAAGACATTATGTTGTCAAATAATTGAAAAAATCTTAAGGAACAATATTAATAATAATGTCTACAGAAATCACATTTTACAAAACATACATTTTGAATATGTTTATTTATACAATTAACAACTCCATTTCTACAAATATGAGGTAATATAACATCACATCCAAGAAAATTTCTAATGTATTTAGATTTAGTCATTTCTTATAATATCATAAATTCATAATATATCTGAATTCAAATATAAAATTTATATAAAATTGAATTCCTACTTAATATCACATACTTGAGATTCATATTTTCTTTTTGAATAAATTGAAAATAAAAAAAAACTTTAGTAATATAATCATTTTTTTCAAAGTAGTATTATCCGTTTATAGTTTACACAAATCAATATAAGTCAAATTTTTATATGGAAAACATAAATATAAATTTTGGAAATTTCATTTTCTAAATAAATATTGTCATTTAATTATATTTTTTTATAATTATATGTTATATATTCAAACGTCTAAAAGCATTTTCCATTTTATCTTAAAATTCCTCACATAAGTCACTACATTATATTAATATTGATTTATCTGAATAATATCTAGAATAAGATTCATATATAGAATCATATTTTGATATATTTCTAACATTTATCGAAGCATTTATTTCCCACAAATAAATAGGTATTAACATATCATAAAAGGAATATATTATATGGGTATATTTTCTCTTATGATCCATGTCAATAATGTCCTCCTCAATAATTTTTTATTCATTGGAATTTGATTATTTGGGAAACACCAACCATAATTATATCAATGCATTATTTTGTAATACATGAACCCTAAAATATTAAATATTTTAATAATTTTAATTATTTTCTATCTCACATTTGAGATTCAGTTGTATGTGGGACAAATATAAAATAATTTTGGTGGATTTTTAGTTGTTTCACTACTAGATCACACTCTTTTTTATAACTGTCTAGTTCTAATATAGGTTCCTAGGTGTGTAGGAGGCATAATGAATTACTTGTGCATGATCTATTAAATTGTGTGGGGAGCAGGCATGTCCCATATGTGATTTGGTAGTGACGAGCGACACAGTTTGAGGATTGTTTTCACAACCATGTGTCTTCATAGTAGTAATTATTTTTTAGTGCCCATCCTAAATAGTAATTAGCGTCGAATTGGGGTATGGTTTAGTAAACCAGTTACAAACCGCGTAGATCAAAATGAGTTTTAATATTCGTTATTTATTTTATCTTTAGTTTTTATTATATTCTTTTTTCATTATTTTTTTATTTATTTCTTCTCTTCCCCTATGCATCGCACGAATCCCCCCTCCCTTCCCCCATGGCATGCATGTCCCCCACTATTAACGCCCATTTTCTTGAATGAAACCTCCATATTTATTCTAATTTGGTAGATGATGCTTCATGGTATGGTCTCCAACTTCCCCATATCTCCTTTTTTGATGATTTTTGTCGTCCATGTCTCCCCATTTATTTTGGCTGAACGATAGGTTACGAGTAAACCAATTTTTTTTGTTTTCATCCAATTTTTTGTTGTGCCTCAAGTTTGTCAGATCTGTTTAATACATATTTTGGCAATTTCAACTGACTGTGAAGCATTTTTTATCATTTAAGGCCACCTGCTATGGTTTTGAGATTGTTTTTTTCATTAATTACATTTGGAAAAATTTTATTAAGGGGGTTTTCAAATTTATGGCTCCAAATATCTTTTTAGGGAAACATGATTATCATAGAAGTGGTTTTTATCCACTGTTGTCAAAGGAATGTATGTATATTCATGGATTGATATAGATATATGTAGGCCCCCCTTTTTTTATATTCACTCATGGAAGGATGAATATATGTAATGGGTCTAGGTGTTCATATTTATATATATTAATAATCACACATGTCTAAGTGAAAAGGGGTAAAAACACATATAAGATAATGTATAAGGATCCCCATGTACATATTAGGCCATGAAAATATTTACAGAGGGGATACGTGTCCTTGTATATAGTTAAAGTTGTATAAGGCTTCCATATACTATCATGTAAAGCCGTTAACCTTGAGTTTGAGGTATATTCTATAAGTATAATCCTTTAAATATGAAATATATTATTAATTGATTAAATTTTAAAATGTGTTTTCGGTTTTTATTTGTAATGTATAGGCTATAAATATATGTATGATTGGTTGTGGTTCTTGAAAAGTGGATCTTCACATGGTTACTAGGAATTATCTTAAACATTATTAAAGGGTTTCTTTATATTAGTCATGTTTTAAAACAAGTTTTTAAATACGTTATTCCTTGGGTGTTCAATTGGCCTTTTTAATGGGATTTCGAATTAAAATTTTTTGGATATTGTTTTTTATAAAGTAAATATTTTCTTTTTAAAATAGTTAGTCCTTATTTTCACTTTAAGAATGTTTTGTTTAAGTGGAAACCCTATATTAATTCTTGCCCCCTTATTTTTGAAATATGATTTTTATGTTAAATGCATCACTTGTCATATTTACATAGTTTATAGGATTGTGCATTGTTGTTTGTCATAAAAATGGGGACCAAATTAATGAGGAAGAACATTGATGAGATGTTTTTTGAGTTTTGGGTAAATGTAATAATATGTAAAAATATGTTTTCTTTATTAAAACCAATAACTATTTGAAATAGATCTTATTATAATTCCCAGAACCTAGGTGTCATGACCCGTCCCCTGGGGTTCGTCCTGCATTTACCCCAGTTCTGCCTCCTGAAGGCTCATGTTAATCGACTAGCGTCAAAGGCTTTATCTTTTAGGCATGAGGCATTTACCATGTACCTGTATACATGAACCCTCGCAAATGCTAGCCCGAAACAATGAAAAAGAAAACATGCATTAACTAAGACAACCACTAAAAGTATAAGTACTAGTTATATGTAAAATGAGCCAGAATACAAACACAACAAAATATGTTCTTTAAAAAAGGGAGTAAAGGGTAACTAATAATCCTTCTACAGAGGACCCTTCCTGAAGTGTAGGTATAGAGGAGCTACTAGAAGCCATAGGAGTACAACTTGTCTGTCCGATCTCAATAGACACCACCTTGTACTGGACCACCTAGGTCATTGTTCATGCGTCAGTCATCTATATAATAAACAACACGTGTAGGTGAATCCTTACATGGTTGAGTAACACAATACTCATTAGAGAGCCCAAACTAGAATGGAAGACAAAAAAAATAAAAATTTCACACTAATAATTTTCAGATCACATAGGTATAATATAATGTATAGAAATCATGATTATCGGCCATAAAGATGAACATCTATTACCACTGAGGGACTCATCCCCGATTAGTCACTGAAGAAAGTCGGGAAACTGATGTTTCTCAATCCAGGGAGGTTCGATCGGCTACCAAACCACTATGGTCTACTAGTCCATTGGACCACTAATGTTCACTCATCTTCCATGAAACTGACTTTTGATCGGCTACTGGGCCACAGAGGTCCACCCATTACTTCCTTCTCGTAATATCCAGTTGTAGAATTTTCTCTCATAGCATGCTTCATTCCAAGAAAATATACTCCTCAAGCCATCGATCATAATTCAAACTCCATATAATCCCACATATACTATGTAAAAATTATTGCCTCATCAAAATGGTACCAATGCCATAATTTTATCATTAATAAGATTCATGGTTAGGTACTTATTATTGTTTCACTAAAAATGGTTTGGATTGGTTTGAGACCGGTCTGACCCAGTCCGACCGACCCAACACATTTTTTTGACCTGATCTGATCTATCCTAGTCCATGGTCCAAGCCCAGTGGCCTAGTAGTACTTGAAAATTTGGGCGACCTGGGAGCCCTCCTCCTACATGAGCTACACTGGTAGGCCGGTTTGGTCTAGCACGGATGCAGCAGGTGCAGAGTTTTCCCTCTATATCGTAACCGGATTTATCTCAATCTAACTCACACATAGTTTCAATGAAAATTTTTCATCACCAACATGTGTCCCATTCTTGGATCTCTCGAACTATGGTTATTCCTGTAACATACCATGACCTCCCCTCCTAACACAGTGCCCTGCTAGTTCCACGGTTACACACCATCGCACTCTGCTAGCCACAACCTCCTCCGCTGCGGCATGCCGCCTCTACACAATTTCTGACATGACCACGTGGGTTTGGCGATGAAGAATTATAGGATGAGGGTAGGAATAATATCAATAACACCTGAGGGATGGGCGATGGCCTTGTTCATTCAATGTTCATTCGTCCTCGTAGAAGGAAACTAGGAAAGGATTAATTACCAAGTTCCTACCCATCATGTCCCATAATGTTTAACCCATCCGTCATGAAAAGACGACCTGAATATCAAGCAGTATGTTGGTTGGTACGTGTTCATCATATGGAAATAAAAAATGGGTAATCTGGATCACAAAAAATAAAACCCCTACCTAGAACCAGATCGATCGTCGATGAAGAATGATGTTTCTCCACTATTGTTCATTAGTAATAAATTTTCAACTCTCATTGAAGATGAGTTCATTAAAAGGGGATTAATGGAACTTCTAGAGATCTTTCATTCCTCACCATTCTCTTATTTACAACATCACCCCTCTAGATCCCCAGATCTAATTAAAGATCATCACTATAATCCCGTATCTCTGTTAAACTATTAAATGGAAGAAATATGTTTCATCATTTCTGTTAAACAATTTATTATTTGAAATAAAACAACATTTTTATTACACATGAGTCGGAACGTCGTTATTTTGTTTCATTTATGAAATTTAACAGCTAGATCGAAATTGTATTGTAGCAGAACATTTATTAAATAAAATAAACATACTTAATATTACTTAATTTTTCATTAAAACGATTAAAAATTAACTTTTACCCTCATCCCATGCCTGTTGTGTTTAGGCACCCCCAACGTAAGGAAATGACACCCTAATGATCTCAATGGTGGTCTCAGATTTTTAATCTCTATTACTATGTGTGAGTTATAATGATTTGAGAAATAATATAATTTTATTTAGTAATTATAATTAAGGTAATTATATTTTCATTTTTTCTCACTAGAGGTTTGTGCTGACTAAACATATGTCATACATAGGTTGAACCATCCATATTAAATGCAATGGTGACCGAAAATTTCTATTTCGGTTAACCTTTAATGTGTTATTTCACTTTTTCAGGAAATCATCTCTTAAACGCTATTTAATGACATATCATTCTTCGACGGACCATTCCTTAGAAACCAAACCTTATATTTTCACGTCGTCTTAGATATTGGTCTTGGAAATTTCCCAATAATTTTTAAAAAATAAAAATGAAAAAATAAAATCCATTTCTTCTTCCTCGGATTAATTATTTACTTCCCCAAAATACAGACCAAGGGATTCCTAGATAGATAAGGGTACGATCACGAACCAAGCGTCCCACTCCCACATACTCTCCAAGAGATTCATATGCTGCCATTAAACATGCATTAGTGGAATAAATCACCCATGGGGGGACCTATCCTTTTGATCCTTGATCTCCATTAGAAATATCTCAAATTTTACCCCATTTTCAATGTCCATCTCTTCCTGACCAAATCAGTATATCCCACATCGAGGTGAGACCTGAAGAAACAAATGGTCTTTGTCCTTGAACGCCAAGTGTCTTCGACTCCTTTCAGCAAGGGTCTTATAAAAACAATGTACAGTCTTAATATACTCAAGGATGACCTAAACCTTCACTGTAGTATCCTACGCCCACAATGGGCTCATGAGAACCGACTCTTGAGGGTCAGTCCAGCAAAGTGGAGACCTATAAGGTTTCTCAAAAAAGGCCTCAAATAGTTCTATATTGATAGTGTAGTGGTATATTTTAATGAATAAAAACTATACCAGAGGTAGGTAATCCTCTCAAATAATACCAAATTTTATTATTTAATCATGTATCATGTATTCTAGGACGTGAATGGTCCACTCCATCAAACCATTTTTTTGTGGGTGGAAAGTTGTGCTTAAGTACAAATGATTCACAAATTCCTCATGAAAAACCGTCTACAAACCCGATGCAAATCATGAAAATTGTTCTGAGACTATCATTTATGGGTCTTAATGTAGTAGAACTATCTATTTCTCATAGAGTAATCCCATTCTCTCTATAGGACTTCATTTATGAAAATCTAGGAAGTGACTAACATAGTGAGTTGGTCAACGATTATCCAGATGGTACGGTGTCCCCTAGATATATGTGATAAAACTATCACGAATAACATTAATATCTTTCCTCAATCCCTTATTAGAACCCCGAATAAGAAAATTGAAACCCCTTATAATCATAGGGGCTCAACATGGAGTGTTGAAAAACTATGAAAAGGATTAAACAAGAAGTCTGCTTTTATATCAAAAGGTATTCCCAACTTCAACATGTTCCATCATCACCAGTGTCCTCTTTGATACACAGATGAATATCTCAATGGATCTCATCACTCAAGGAATCTACTACTACTACATTGTGTCCTTTGAAATGAATTACATGTTCCCCACCTTTCAAATATCCATAAGGGGTAATCCCTGTGGATAACTTAGCACTTAAATTCCCAATGTTAGAGTCATCGAGTTGTGCCTCCCAAACTCAAATTATATGTGGTTGGGTAACAAACCCCAATTAGAGGTAAGATACATCATCTCTATCCATGAAGGATATCTATAATGATGCCAACATCCCTATTTCCTCATTCCACAACATCAAACTGGATCATCTATAGAGAGAATTCGCTACCACGTTCATCTTACCAGAAGTATAGAATACATCAATGTCATAGTAATCGAGGAACCCCAACCATAATCTCAATATAAGTAAAAATACTTTTAAGGGAACATATCATTGGGACTCTTGTGGTTTGAGTATATATTAATCTGTTCACCCATAAGGTAGTGTCACAAAATATTTAATTTGACATCTTCTATTACCAAATCATGATCTGGGTGCTCATCAAACTATATCTCCACTACTAAAAATTCAATGGTTACTTTTAAATCCACGCGAAAGGCTACCCCTTTCAATTGATAGATGGATTCATCTTCTCTTTACGTAGTGGTTAATCATTATCCACATCTCCTTTTTAATGTTCTAGTAATCGACACATAACCTCGAACACTGGGTCTTACTAAGACCGACCTCTATAAGTCATCCCACCTACAACCTCAGATCATTAATCTCTGTGAAATTCATCTGATTCAACGATGTTGATATCATCTCCATTTTAGGGTGTAGATTGATCCAGAAGTCCATTCCCCCTATAAGGAGGTAATTTTGGAAACATATTCTGGAATGTCATTCTCGTACTCTACTACTACTAATTTTAATTGAAAACTCAAAACATCCAACACCATAAGGATAAGGCTTGTTGACTCAAGTGTGATTGGGTGCACCCTCTTATGAATGAGTTTCCCCCTTGATTCATGGGATCTATTTTTCACAAACTGAGGAAACCCTCATTCAAACATTGTCGAATTACCACATCATTTATTCCTAAATAAGTCAATCTTATCATGATCTGCGGATGACCACTAAAAACACAATGTTTCCACGTAATGAATCAACACTTCCCCCAAGAGATTCTAATTGAAACATTCACTTCAAGGGTCAGATCAAACCATCATCATAATTGTGATTATCGAGTCCCCTCCCATAGGTGTCTCACGATGTAAAGGTGATTTCATAGGTTTGACTGGAAACTGTAGGTCTTAATCCAAATTATTTACAAGATGGAATGATTTGAACTTTATGTTATTAATATTAAAGCTAATTGTAGTCAAAGACCATTCCTCGAATCTTCCTTGGAGACTTTGGGTCATATGCATTGACTACATGCAGCTACCCCCTCCCCTTGTCCTCCATCTCCCTGAGCTTGGTGTGGACCACATTGGGGTGGTAGTTAAACATGTAAAAAATGAATACCACCTCTTAATGATCCCCCAACATCTCTTCCACATCTTACACCCTGTAAATCCATTTTTTCTTATCATTATTTTTTCCATGGTGACCCATCCACCATTTCAATATCAGCACGATAGGAATGTCAACCCCTAGTGAGATGTACCATTCAATATATTTAAAATAAATATCTATTTCTAGGAAAAAATTACACACCTTAAGATCCTAGATATATATATACCATGTCATGGGACCCCTTATTGAAACGTCTCATATGTATACATTACCCAGACTGACGCTAAATTACTGCATTCCCACTGCTAACATCCTCTGGCTGTATTTGATCATCAAAAACAATTTCCACCACATGGATTTTCTCTATAACCTAGAATATGTAGGAATCCATAGAATAATTGTGATGGCTTAAATTTAACTAAATACACCTCTTTTAGGGCTCTGAGTCCTAAATCACTGGTTGTATCATTTTCATCACATACATGGAACATTTGATACACTTTGTTGAATACTCAGATATAGACATGTCATCCTGCCCAATATGTACATGCTCTAGGGAATGAATATCCATTTTATTTTATGGAATTCACCCCTTCTCTGAGAAATGTTCTCAAGATATTCCCATGGAAAAGTCACCTCATAATACGATGAGTTAATCTAAACCCCACCATTGCCCGACATAGCCAAATAGAGGGATCGCTGCAAGACCCATCATCTGATCTAATGGTGTTTGGACTAGATGGAAAACATAGTGACCACCTCAAGGAAGTCTACAGCCACCTGTGAGTCATGCTCACCTCAGAACCTATGAGGTCTATATCGCTGAAACTCGTGATGTCTGCTCAACTATGCATATCATCGTCTAGTACTACAAGTACCATGTGTTACTCCACTAGTGGTGGTATATCTATTACATCAAATGATGGGTTTGCCTTTGGTATCTACCCATGTACCCATCTCATCACCCCAAAAATCATCCTCATGATCACACGGTGGAATATTTCATGGATGTATATGTGGAATCATCTTCAAACAAAATAAGATGTATCATAATCAGTAGAGTATACCTACTGAGATAAATCAAAAAGACATTGAAAACTCAACACATTCCTAAATGTTGCATGTACCATAATATTTTCTTATATCTAATGTTTTAATTTACCATGTGGAAATGACTAATTTAGGGTCTTGTTGTATGGATACATCATCCACCACCCCAAAAATTAATTCCCGAGCCTGAAAGAAAATCATTGAACACTTGTCACTGTGTTCCCAATCGAAACTCATAGAATCTTTTCTCATAAGGTAGAACCAACCACATTATGATACCAATTTTTCATGAACTATCCTCAACGTCCCATTCTACACATACCCTATGCCTGCCTCCTAATGGGAAGGGGTCATAATCTAGTGTCGAAGGCTTTATCCTACATGTGGGAGGTATTTTCCAAGTAATTGTACAAATTCTAAATCACAACCTAAAACCAAAACGCTGAAAAAGAAAACATACATACCACTAAGACAACCTCTAAAATTAGAAGTACAATTAGTATGTAAAATGGGATAGAATAAAATCCCAACAAATGAAAAGCTATAAAAAAGAAGTTAATGGACTGTTATAATCCATCCGCTGAAGTCCCTACCTGAAGGGTTGGGGTAGAGTAACAACCATAAACATTATGAGTATTCCATGACTATGCAATCTCATTGGGCACTACCTGGTCCTGCACCACAATGGTCAATGTCCATGCGTTTGTAATCTAAACAAGACCAAACATGTGCAGGAAAATATCGTGCATGGTTGAGTAACACAATACTAGTTTGGGACCCAAAACCATATTGAAAGACTACAATGGAAAAAGAACACATCTAGAATTGTCAGCTCACACAGGTATAACATATTTTATAGAAAATAATATTATTATTCGTAAAGCTGATATTCTTTTACTATAATGTGGCTCATCCCCAATGAGTCCCTATGGTCTGTTGGGAAATTAAGGTCTACTCATCTGCAGGATCACTGAGGTCTTCTTGGCTCCAGGGCCACTGAAGTCTGTTCGTCCACCAAGAAACTATGATCTACTCATCTGCCTAGCCATTTATTTTTACTTTTCTACAGGGACACTATGTCATGCTCGTCTATTGGTACACTCAAGTCCTATTGTATAATAATCAACTACAGTCTGCTCAGCTATTGGGCCACTAAGGTCTGATCGGCTTCCAGGCCACTGAGGTTTTCTCGAATACTGGGCTACTAAGTTCCCCTCTACTATTGATCCACATAGGTCCAATCATCTATCAGGCCACTCTGATTCCCTCATCTTCTGGGCCACTGAGGTTTTCTTGGAAAAAATGCCAACGAGGTCTTCTCGTCACTTATTTCTTATCACAACTACCCATTGTATTTCATATCATATAATACTTGATATTGAGAGAATATAATCCTCAAACCATCATTTATAACTCATCCTATATGGAAATTCTTTTTCAGTGTGTAAAAATAATTCCTCATCGTGAGTGTCCCAATGCTATAAACAAATCGTCAATCATGCATATAGTATTGATGTTATGTCTATTTTACTAAAAAGTTCTTAATTGAGTCCACGATTTGTAAGACTAACCTGACCCGATTCATCTGACCCGACCTAATCAATGTGGCATGGATTATCCAGTCATTGGTCAAACCCATTGGGCCACCTAAAGGACCAATCTTCCTTCATCTTTTCCCACACTAGTGAGGCATTTTCTCCCCAGTTGGGCCACCCAGCGGCTCAGTTTCCCTATGGCCAAAACCGCGCTAGAGAGCTAGTTAGGTACAACTAGGACACAAACAGTTACTCATTCACACTATGTCTTGTGTAAGTTGTTTAATCTGATACACATCTCATGGATAACAACCTCCCTCATAATCCATCCCACATACTACAGGCATGCACAAACCTGTGGCCCGATTGTGGGACTCCCGACCTGACATATAGCCCGGCTGACTTTGCGGTTCTGCACTGCCAGGTCCCACCGACCGCAGAATCTAAGCCTAATGTGGAACCCCACTGGTGTTGTTGTTCAGCATTGCTACAATTACAGTTATACACCCTAGGTGCCGCTGTTCCACACTGCTGCAGCCCACTGGCCGCAGCCTCCTCCGATGTGGTATGTCACTAGTGCACGTCACCTTATGCATGTGACATTACCACATACCGTTGCCGGTAGTTCATTCTGTGAGCCACCATATTTTCTCCAGTGGTTCATTTTTTTATTCGCAAGAACCACCAGAATCTTCATGTCATCTCTGTCACTTATACTTGCTATAAGTCATCCCACTATCGGTATGGGGCACCGTCCGGACTCAAAACCTCCTGAAAAAGTCTAATGCAACCACAAGGGTCTGTCTGTGAAGAATGATAGGTTTGACATAGGAACAGAATGAAGAACACATGGGAGAAAAATGATGGACTTGTTCATATGTTCTCCATTCATTTAGTTAACAAGAAACTGGGAAGGGAGTAATTTCCATGTTCCTTCCCATCATATTCCACAAAATTTAACCCATGCAACATGAAAGAAATCCAAATTAATAAATATATTAGTGGGTTGATCTAAATTTGACATTTTTAATGAAATGATGGGGAATCTAGATCATAAATAATAAATCCCCTTCTTGGAATATCATGACTCCTCTATTACAAATAGATTCTCTCCACCGTAGTTCTTCAATTCTCGGTTTGCAACTCTCGTTGATAATGAGATCCTTCGAAGGGGATGGAAGGAACCTCTTGCGATCCATCATTTTTCACCATTTTGCACATTCCTTGGCCACTCCTACAGAGCTATAGAACCAATCTAGGATCTTTCCAACGATCCTGTATCATTGTTGAAGAATTAAATTTAGGAAACACATTTCAATGTTTCTGTAATGTGGGTCGCTGCATCATTATGCTCTTTCATTTATGATATAATATTAGGTTTCTATTTCACTTGAGTTAAAACATCCTTATGCTATTCATTTGATAAATAAAATAGATGGATCAATGATTTATTTCATTAAAACAATTTTTTTATAATATAATCATTTTACATATTATTTTATTTTTCTTTATATTTCCCAAAAATTAGCTTTTACATTGACCTATGCTAGTCGAGGTTAGGCCTTGCCTAGGGAAGGCACACCCTACCAAGATCAATGGTGGCCTCATATTGCTAATTTGAGTCACTTTTTGTGTGTTATACGAATTAGAAAAATAAAATAATTTTATTTGAATATTTTATTTCCAGATATTCTATTTTTTTGTTTTCATGTTGGAGTCCTTCACCGACTAAACATAGGTCATGCCTAGGTTATATATACCATCCTGAATGCATCCATGCCCTCTTATTTCTGATTTGGGTAATAGATTATGAGTTATTCTACATTTTTCTGGAAAACTAATCATGTGTTCTAATAAAAAACATAACATACTTCGATGGACCATTCCCGACACAACATGCCTCATAATTGCACACTGTCTCACCCCCTTGTCTTAGAATTTTTTAATTATTTTTCTATAATTATATCATGGAATATTATTCATTAAAATTGGTGATAATAATTGTACATATATAGAAGTTGTATTCAGTAGGGTTGAGACAGAGTTTTTCCCTAGATGGATTGATGCAAAAACATTAACAAAATGTTTTATGATGATCCGAGAAAACTAGAATGTTCTATTGACTCTTATATTGTTGATCGAGCATGAGGATTTTGTGGGTAATTGTTTCATTACCACGTCACTAGTGTAAGGGGATCATAGTTCCCCACTAACCTTAGTTATCGAGGGAATGCACAGATTTAGTGCTATTATTTATACCAGCTTTTAATGGTTTTTATTTTTTAAATGTTTTGTACTCAGATTTCCATTAATTTTGAAAGTAATAAAATAAATTCTTTATTTACACGTGATTCGTAGCTCCTAATTTTATGTTCTCTTACTAAATTGTCTTCCTCCATTTCATGATCTTTTTTACAAAGTTTTTAATGGAAGTGTATTAAATTTCATAAATTTTTTTCAAAATTAAAAGGTGAAAATGGATATTTATAATAATCAATTTTTCATCTTGTTTTAAAAAGAAATTTAAGATCCGATTTTTATGTAGATGTATTTTCAAACAATCTTGAAATGGTTTTCATTTTATTGTAAGGTCGTAGTGAATAGATTATTTGGGAAAACTGTTATGTTTTAATACCCATGGATATAGAATTATTTTGTTAGCTTATAGTGCTATTTCCCACACAAATTTTCTCATTGAGAGATTGTGATCTTACGGATGATGGTGACCCATGAAGTAATATTTAGGTACATGGAGTAGTTAATTTATTTTATATTTGAAGTGTTTATTTTTATTGTTAAGTTTATATTTTTTCTTTATATTATTATTTTTTGGATAAATCATTCCCAAATACATATTTATGATACTAAATAGTAATTTCTATCGCAGGAAGATTGGGAATTCCTCTCAGGCCTTGTCACATGCCATATTCGGCGAACAATTTGCGGTTGAACATGGTTAGTTTGAGAAAAATGGAGTTTAGAGATGGCTAATTTTTTAGATTATATGGTAGATATTAGTAATGATCGTTGAGCATTAGGATGTAGGTTATGGGATAGTTCATTAACAACACACTTGTGATGAGACCCAACTCACCAAGGGTGGTTGGTTTTCAAAAATTAATTTTTGGTTTTTAGTTTTTCTTTTGGAAATGGTTTAGTTTGATGATATTGTGTATATTGGGGGATGAAATTGGTAGTGAGATGGAGCTACATAGTTGTCATTCACGTCACAAAAAACCATTTTGATCTCACATGAATAATTCAATATGATTCAACTGGATGGTGTATACTTAGTGCATGGTCTTTTATTCCTTTATTATCGTTATGCATGACCGTTAGTTACATTTGGTAGTTATTTTTGTATTAGCGATGTTTATTTTGATTTGGGATGGCATGAGTGTAATCTGTGAAGGAAAACATTTTTTAAAAAGGATTTCATAGAAACAAAAAAATGCAATTTAAACTAGAAAATGATTTTGAATTTTCGATATGTTTGGAAAAATGTTGAGGAAATGTGAAAGGGGACTTGTAAATGGTTGGTTTTAAAGGTAAAATGGAATTTATATCCCTTAGTATTATTTATGGATGTTCATATATATGTGTTTGTATAGAATGAATATGTTGGAATGAATGCATGGATGGTATAAAAGTTAGTGGGAGTGGACACTTTTTTTATGGTTCATAGGATACCATGGGTGGTATTTAAGATCATAGATTTTACTTTGTTTTCCAAACTTTTTTGGGAAGTGGAAAATGTTATCTTTTAAAAAGGGTTTCTTTTATAATGATATTTATTGTTTTAAAGGCGAATGTCAGGTAGTGTATCGAATTATATAATGGTTCTGTTGAAATTATTTCTGGAAAATGGAAAATGATTTTGATTCTGAATTGGGGAAGTAAATTTATTAATTGGTGATTTTTATAAAATTTTTGTTTTTAAAAGGGTATTTTACTTTCATAGTTTGTTTGTTGTGGTATTTTTTGGGTTTAAATTTTATGTGTAATTGATTTGGTTTTATTATTATTTTTTTAAGAGTATCAAATTTTGTTTAAAAAGTTAATTAGTCATGTTCTATTTGGATTATAATATTATTTTATTCCTTATGTTTTGAGAGTATACCCACAAGAAAATACCACGAAGTTTTCTCATTATTTTCATATATTTATTGGCCCCACCCTGAAAACTTGTGGAGTGATAGACCCGTGATATTTCTAATCATCACCTATTAATTATTGTCATCAAATCCTATTTGAGGTTTTTGAATTGATTAGGGAAATTGAGTGTCTTTTGGTATTGAGAACTCAATATGTCTTGAAGGCATGAGTTGCCTTAGGTATGACTGATAGTACACTACTAGACCTGTATAATTTTGTTTTTACCATCCTTATTTTGAGTTCATATTTCATTGGGGAACTTCAATTCAACTTTCAACTAGATATTAATTCTTAAGGAGGTGAAAGTGAGGGAAGTTACAGATCTCATGGATGTTTAAGAAGATCAACTGATGGTGAGAGGTATGTTTACCATGTAGATGAAGTGGTTTCCTTTTTGTCCAGTGTTTATGTCGGGTTATTAGTTAGAAGCTCCACTTTTATTGTGGGGTATCCATGTAAGGTTTATATATTGGATAATTTTCATGTTTTTGGAGGATTCCCATCGGATGAGGAGTGTGATCCAGTAGAACCTATTATAGAAAAGTCTCATAATCTATTAATTCGTTTCATTCATTGTACCACTCATCCAGTTTATTCCAATGTGATTAGTTTGAGAAATCAAATAAATCATGATGAAATACTCTAAAGGATTTTTGTTGGTCGTATGATGGATTGTTTTTTCATATATCATCATTAGAAGAAGATGTCTCATTCAAATGTTTCCATCATTTGACTATGGGGTGGTGGATGATTCCATAAATTGGGATCTATCAAGAGTCCTCAGAGTCATGCTTGTACATAGTCCAAAATCGTAAGGGGTGTGGGCAACACCGGTTTGGTTTTTGTATCGTACTATAGAGTGGAAGAATTTTAGGTTATAATTTCATATATACATGTTTTAGATTCCATTATTATTGTGGGTTAAACATTCGTTGTAAGAAGGCATCAAGGTCATGTTTAATTGAAATTATAGTGGTTTTACCTTTTTTTAATATGAATCTATGATAGATTGACCATGTGTGATTAGCCTTTGTGTAATAGTTATGGATTTATGTTTTCTCATTTTGGTATGAATGAGTCATGTTGAAATGATGAATCATGGTTTGGTCCACCTCTTTGTATGGAGTTTCATCCTTTAGGCATCCCTTGTGTTGGGGGTTCGACTGTGTGTTGATTTCCCAGGTTGGTCTATATATGATGTTCATTGGTTAGTTAGCGTGAGGGTTTTTTCATATTGATATGTGTTGGTTGGTATAATATGTGATGTTCTTAAATGGTGGGGATACCCACCATAGATATTTTTATGATTTATTATAGAGTTGTTCAGTGCTTGTTGAATTCTAATGGTGGTAAGACCATTATATTCTCTTTGCGATTCTCTTTATTATGGGTTGCATTATAAATGGATAGGTGTGACTTGTGGACTATAATAGTCAGACCATATTTCATGAGTATGATTGGGATTTGTTATTTTTGAGTCATGTTTTTGTTCTATGTTTGTCTGGGTGGCTTTGTGGGGGAATAAATTATTATTGGTGCATATAATTATCTCACCCAGACCTTGAAATATTCATTATTTTAATTATTTTAATTATTTGTGTCCAAACTATTGAGTTCCATTAGTTTTTTGGTTGAATTATAATTTTTTTTGATGATTTTCATAAATTTCATAGTATCCTACATGGTTATTAGTTACAATTAATTACCCATGTATGTGCATAGGTGAGTTTGAGGTGTTAAACATAGATTTCTCATGTTTTATTAAATCAGGCAAAGAGATAGTAGGTCAGGTTCATGATATGGTCGGTCTAAGAAGCATGTATTGAGAAGGGTTTTTTAAATCATGCATATGCATACGAGTATCTATGTGTGGGTGGATTACCTTGGTAGTAGATAGTAGATGGTTTCCATGCCTCTATGAAAACATTGTTCAGATTGTGCGGATCACTTAGAATTACAAAATTCTATTTATCTTTATTTTTTATTTTGTCTATTATTTTTCCCATATTTTTTTCGTTTTTTCTTCTCATCCCACGTGGGTTGTGTGGCTCCCCCTCCCTTATAAAATGGCATGCATGAGCCCCCGGTCTTGGATCTTCATTCCTCTTAAAAACCATTAAATTTCTTCTTGTTTTGGGGTTGAATCTTCATGGTTTTTTTTTAAAACTCCTACTTATATCTATTTTTGTGATTTCTCTCTAAACCGTCAACATATTATCTTTGGATAAACACTAGGTTAATGGTTAATAGAATTTTTTTAGATTATTTCCATTGTTAGGGCGTGTAACAAGTGACTAGGGTCAGCTTCAGATGTATTCCCATATTTTCTGACATATGTGATGTTTTTTGGACCACCCACCACCATTTTGAGGTAGGTTTTCATCAACCATTTCTTTTGTCCCAATTTTAATTAGTTTTTTATGTTATTTTAGGGTTCCTAATATCTACTTATTCCTTCATAGTTGTCCAATAAGTAGTTTCTAGCCGCCATTGTCGATGTATTATATGAATATGGATGAGTATGGATAAATATATGTATGTTACACATTTATATATATTCACCCGTGCAATAATGATTCATTTAACAGGGAATTGTGTGATTATTTATAAATTTGAAAATGAATATGTGTTTAAGTGAAAAGGTGTATATGTATGTATAATCCTATGAGTAAGGATTGATTTATAAATTTTTTTCCAAGAAAATATGTACATAGGGGCCACCTATCCTAAAATGTATGTGACGATGCATATGCACAAAAGACGAAAAGGGAAGGATTGAACTCATAGCTTCCAATGTAGCATGCCTTATGTTTGAGGTTGGTTCCCTAATCCCAATCCTTTAAATTTTAAATACCTGATTTCTTCCTTCATTTTTAAAATGCATCTTCCATTTTTATATAAAATTGATATTCTCTATATATATATATGGTTTTTTTTAATTGAAAGATGATATTCAATAGGTTTAAAAGAATTTTATTCAACTTTTTGAATGTGTTTATTTGTGTTTTGTATGGTTTCAAACATTCTTTAAATTTATTTTTTCATGGTAGTTCAATTGGATAATTAAATGGATATAGAAATAAATGTGTTGGGAAATAGTGATGTGTAAATTGAATGTTTACCTTTTAAAATAATGAGTCATATTTGGAACATTGAAAATGTTTTAGGTATGTTGGAATCCCGTTATTAAGCCATTCCCCCTTGTTTTATAAATTCTAGTTGTATATTAAATGTGTGATTTGTGATATGTGCTAAGGGAAGTGGATTATGCATTGTTATGTGACATAAAAATGGATATGTTCTTAAGGATGGAGACCGATTGTGATAATTTATTTGGTTATTTGGGAAATGAAAATTATTTTTACACAAATTTTTTCTTGATAAAAACTCTTCACCATTTGAAATAGAGCACATGGAAAACCTGGGTACCTAGGTGAAAAGACTAGGACTAGTAAGCTGGGTGGATTTAGTATGGACGAGGCCTAGTTTTATCTTATATATAAGAACATAAAAATAATAACTATATATTATATGATGATATTAGACTACTAAAATTTTGTTTGACTCATATATAGAGGCACTTACATGAGGGAGGTGTTAGTTATTGTTTCTATACTATGTCACTGGGGTATGATGATACTAAGTCCCCACTAATCCTATCTACGTAGGGGCTACCCAAGGTTCTTGACATCATTTATCCCAATTATTCTATGTTTTTTCCTTATTGAATATTTGTTTTCATGGTTTTTCATTCATATTTAACGTGATGAAAAATATTTTTTAGTTACCCGTGATTGGTAGCACCAAATTTTATGTTTTCAGAGTGAAATTATTTCAACCATTGTATTCCCTTTATCAAAATGGTACTATTTGATGTTTATTATTATACAAAAATATTTTTCAAATATTAAAATGAAAATATTTCATTTTATGAAATTTTATCCCGTTAATTAATATAAAAATAATTATAATTCCTATTTTTATATAGTTGTATATTAGAATGAGCTTGAAAGGGTTTTCATTTTAAAGGTAACTGAGAATAGATTATTTAGGAAAACCTACTGAGTATTAAAACTCACACCTATAAAATTATTTTTTTTAGCTTTTGGTGATACTTTATACAATGATTATCTATTATAGAAACTATAATCTTAATGTTGGAGGTGACCCATGAGGTCACATATAAGTAAGTGTAGTTTTTTTCTTGTACGGTTGTTTATTTTTTTTTATTTTTTATTTTTTATTTATCTACATATATTATGGTAAACTATTCCAAAATACGTATTTTCAATGATTGAAACTGTTTAATAGCTCTGGAGGATCTAAAATACATATTGGGGCTTTTAGAGGCCCTAATAAGGTGACTTGTTCAAGGTTATCTTAGTTTGGATAATGGCACATTCACATCATGTACTTCTTAGCATTCCTCTCTGATTTCAACATTTGGAGAAAACATTTTGAATGATTAGGATTGTATTTTTCATAAAAAAAATATTAGTGGACATAACCTTATGTAGTTTTCTATTTAAATAATTTCTTTTAAAATCACCTAATTTTTGAAGGTATTATTTTTCATTATGAGTCGTTGAATTACTACTAGATATATATCATATTATTTATTTTACAATGAATAATATGAACAATCACTAAAATATATAGTATAAATATTCTTATATTTAAAATAATATCCCATTATTTTTCATTATTAATCCAGCTTATTAATATTTTTTTCAAACTGTTATTATAATTGGGATCTAATCAGCACATCTAAAGAGTATTATACAAATATTCTTCTTTAGTAGAAATATTAATTTCATTCCTCAAAATTAGTATGGAATAATGTATCCATTCAACCAGAACATCATTATTCAGTGTTTCAATAAATTCAACAATGAAATTAAAAATATTTGTGAATCGGCTGAACATATCCTTTACACGTTAAATATCATAAATTCAACATATAAAAAATTCATCTATTTGAATTCCAAACATTGTTATCTCTAATTTTCTATTTCCCTGATGACTGTATTTTATAATCCTCTTGATTTCATAAGATGTTTCAATAGATGAAATATCACAATAATCACTTATACATAGAGTGAAATAATGAAAATTCATTATTTTTTAATTCAACACAAAGTGTGAAAAATAATTTCTATATAATTGTTTCAGTTTCAAATCCTGTATTTTACAAGGTCAATCCATAATATAACAACACTCAATGCCTATATTCTATAAATGTGCCTCCTTTCTATATTTGTAATATAAGTAATCACATCCTGTTAGTGGAGATGATGTATCCAGATTCCAAAATTAAATCTCTTCATTTTTCATTACTAAACTAGATCATTCCCATTTTCTTGTTTTGAAGTGTGGTACAATTCAAATAATAAATGAATCAAGATGTAAAACATAAAAATTTGGTGGGATCTAACAAAAATTTCATTGGTATCATGAAAGAGGATAAATGAGTTACAAAATAATTAAGAATCATAGTCTTTGAAACAAAGTATGTCTCCAAAAGTGTATATACATATAGATTAGAGGATGAATTTTATATATTTTTTATATTATCAGAATCATTGAAAATAATTTTTCAATATTTAGTGTTAAATTTTTTTAAAAACCATTTTTTAATCACTATTAATATATGACAAATTATGATTGGAATCAATCGATTAGACTAATATACTATGAAATTCCCTCGGTTTATCTATTAAATTTTCCATACGTACTCTTAAAAACCAACTATACATATTCTTCTATGAAATAATTTTTTAATATTATTAAAACACAATATTTTTTTTTTAAATAACTATAGTAATTTGGAAAAAGGTATTTCATCCCCCTATTTTACAATTCCATATTCCTTCATGACCAAACATTATATTCATATGATTTTTATATGCACCCCATATTAGTTATATAACCATGACAAAAAACAAATTATTTTAATTCTACGTGTTTTTACTAGAAATACATGCTTGGATAGAATAGTCAGTAGTTACAACCTCTTCCCTACATTTCATTCAGTAGTATTATATAGTATAATTGTTATAAATAACTATGGTGGTTTTATTAGGTTGGGGTCACACATATTTTGAGGACTGCACTATGTTTATTTTTTTTCATTACCACGATATCGTTATACTCTATACATATGAAATTATGGATATGTATGTGATCATATTGTAATGGGATGAGGGTATGATTATAACTAGTAGGGATATAAGACTTCTTATTTTGTTGATACGATGGTTGGATAAGGTTAAGAGGTAAGATATTCAGATATGATGTGAAAAAATCCATAGAAGTTATTGGGTGAGAGAACAAAACACTTGTGGATGTGTTTTTGGGGCACCTGTGGTTATATTTTTCCAATATTATTTTCTAAAACTTTGTTTTATACATTCTTAGTGAGACTTAGTGTGTTTGGGAAAAGATTGCGGACATTTTAGGAGCTTTTTGTTTCAATAAACTTTACACTAGATAATAAGTAAACTACTTTAATATTTTCATGAGATTCCATAACGAGGATACCATCTAGTAAACATGTTATTATTAATACATTATATATAATCTATTTTTCAATTGATGAAGAGGTATTTAGTGATTTATGTTTATCATATGAGCTTGGATGAGAGAGTTATTGTCGATGTTACTACCATGGGGTCTTTTAGTACATAATTTCAAAAGGATTATTATATTTCACTAAATTAATTGTGTTATTTTAATATTGTGATGTAATTAAATATTTTTAATTTCTTAGTGATTATTCGATTTTCCCATATTTTTTCTTTTCTTTAACATTATATTTACACTGATGCTACCAATTATGGGTTCTAAATCCTCAATTATAGTCACCATCATATTTCATATTATATGTTATATTTAGGGGTCAATAACCCTCTTAATTTTCTACCTTGGAGGTTTAATGTTAAATAGGGGTTCATTATATGATTAGAGACAACAACAAAAATTATTAGTATTCATATTTATAAAAGTGTTTTTTCCTGACACTTTTGATTTGAAGATTCCGTGATGTGATATTTATGAATTATCTCATCATGTAATAAAAGTCTATTGAGATAGTAAATAAAAGATATTATATAAAATTATATTCTATAATTAACATCAACACGTACACATTATGTTTCATAAATAATAAAAAAAATATCCATAATGAACAACAAAAAAATTTAGTTGTCTTGCGTCATACAAAATTAGGTACATCCTATATCATCCATAAAGAAATATTTTAATATATTTTTTACAAATTGAAAACATTCTCATATATATCACTCTACACTAATCATTACTTGGGATAACTTTAGGCTGTATATAAAATAGTGGAAGAATTATAAAACAAAGTATGCTGGTGGAATAAGATAAAAAGGATCAGAGTTTTCATGTGATAAAAAACCTATCATTGATTCTATAAAGATCCATGATTCTCATACATAAATATTATATATTTTTTAATTAATATTAATTATATTACACAAACACATTCTTGCGGACCATTATAGATTAGTGAATTTGGAGACAAGGGAAATAATCTTCTTATTTGGTGAAAAATCTTCAATATATATATCAAATATCATATCATCTAGTTCTCTTTAAAAACATAATCTACATAAAACATTTACTCCTAACCCATAGAAATGAATCATAAGAAACGGTGGGCTTAGATGCTCGGTATGGGTAAAAAAGAGAGATATTTATGCATAGTATGAGCATATGGGCATGAAATCATGATAATACAATTTGATAACAATATTTTTCATATATAAAATAATACTGAGTTATGGAATAATTATTGAATGTCTATAAGATATAAATGAAAATAGAATCAAATAAAACAATCCATGAGAGAATAACATTGAAATAATACTTAGATATTTGTCAAAAACATTATATTTTACTATTTTAAACATGTATAAATAGATTTATCATCCCTAGTTATGGTAAGTACATGATATCATTCCCCTAGATAAACATTTATACATTCAACTAGGTCCATGAATAACATTATGGTCATGAAATATAACACCCCCAATAACAATATGAACATATAACCATGTTCAATCCATGAATTTTGAACAAGTAATTTGGTTCAAGAATAAAACATTTAACATGTAATTAGGTTCACATATATCATATTTACTCATTAATTTCCTACATTACCTAATTCATTAATGGGGGGTATAGGTCCCACTTAACATATAATGAAAATAATATATATGTGTTCCACATAATCATAAAACATTCATAATAATGTAACCCTTGAAATGAAATGGTATTTATAAAAAATTAATCATATCATAAACATTGAAAAATAAACAGGCTTCATAATAATTTCTTCATTTGATCATTTCATAACCCATAGAGGGAAAATAAGGGTTTATAAGATATTTTTCCTGGTATGACATCTCGAAGTGAAAAGGGTTTTATAAAAAAATATTTTTATAATTAACTATTAAATAAATAATAATAACGGTATCCTTGGATTATATGGCTAGAAAATATAAATTACACTAATGGATTTCATCATAGATAAAATATTTATTTGAATGATAAATCACATAGAATGTTTGTGGAGTAAGATAACATTTATTTGAAAATAAATTTTTAAAACATAAAATTAATTATTTTTTTGGAAATAATTTATATTTAAAATAAAACAATAATTTTAAAATGAATGATTCAGTAAAAATAATGGCCCTGATAGATGGAAATTTGTTTTAGTCTCTGCAAGTTAAAACAAAGATTCCTTTGACATTTTTGGTAAAAAGTAAATGAGATTTATTTAGAAAATAAACATGAATATTACACTCAAAAAATTAAAAAAAATTATAAATGGGTAAAAAAGTACTTATTAAATAAATATTATAATTTAAAATAAATTCTGATTTTTTTAAAAAACATGGTTATGTGTGAAAAATCAGTTTTTGAACTAACAGAAAAGCAGAGAAGATTTTTTCTTATAAACATTATTTTCAAATGATGAGTAAATTATGATATGAAAATTAATGGAATGAATATTCTCATGACATAAATATAAGAGAATATGTTTTATGTGTTTCTTGATTAATGGATCATTAGATTCATCATTAGAAAAATATCAGGAATAATCTAAATAAATGTTGAGATTGTAACACAATATCATTAGCAATTTGTATCGTTGAATTACAATACCCATGAAGTAATAGAATTAAATATTATATAAATCATAATGATAATAAAATAATTTATGATATTAATTTTTGTGGGTTATATATATACAACTCCACAAATAAGATAGTTACATAACATTACATATTTCTCAATGAATTAAAATTGCGAAAAAATAGCATTCCCTTCTGGAAAATTTTAAAAATTTAAACCAATGAAAAAGATATCTTCCAATGGATATTTAAATTCGATTACATTTTAGGATAATTATTATAAAAAAAATGTTTGTTATTATATACACCTCATAAAATAAATAGGTGGTGAAAATTGATTGTGTCTCATTGATGTAAACATGTGAGATACAAATCCCTTATTGATTAAGAAATATTTTTAATTATAAGAAACAACAAAGAATAACATAATATGATACTTTAAATATCATTAATATTAGTATATTCATGATTTAAGATATTAATGGGAAGAATATACACCACAAAAAAGATAAGCATTGTGAATTTTCATATGTCTCTGTGAAATAAAATAGAGATTAGAAATCCCTTACCGTAGGTCACATATTCCTTCATACACATTTGAACCTCCTGTATAATAAATGTATGTTTTTTTACATATATTATAAAACAATAGTTATATATATATCACTATATATTATTTACATATGAATTTTTTTACCCTTTCATTTTCAATTCCATATTAAAATCATTTTTTAGTTAATAACTACATTCTTTTTCATATATGTTTTGATTTTTTATATTCTTCCTCTTAAATTGATTAGGGTTCCTTGATATACAAAATAATATTCATGATATTATTATCAAATTTAATGATAAATTATATATTTCATAATAATCATGAACGATGTTTTTGAGAAATTATGTATGTTAAGATTATGGAGATTGTATGTCATATATAAGTATGATTAAAATATCAATTATTGATTGATCGTCATTGAAAGGAAGTAAATAATATTTTATAATTAATTAATGACAATAATACCTTAAATAAAATTTTATTTATTTAAATATAATTCTAAATATAATTAATTTATTATGGTGACTAAAAGAAAGAAACAGATCACTTTATGAAGTCGAGAGTATACACATTCACGAACATTGTTGCCATCATTCAGTGATTGAGAATGTAAGTATGAAAATGATACAATATCTTTTAAGAATGATAAATATTTCATTAATATCATAATTATTCATTTTATATCACATTTATTAATTAATATTATACTGATTATCTTCCACATAATCATTAATGAAAAATAAATAAAATATCTTCATGATGAGGTAGTCTGTCGTACACACGAGCATCATTATCATAACCCTAAAAGAATATAAAGAAAAATAAAAATATATGATATAATGAATATAAATGTATAATTTTTTAAATATAATATATATACTTTATTTCCATCATTATACCCATCCATGGGAGGCATTTAAGGAAAAACTAATGATAATGGTTTGTGAGGTGATTGTCTAGCGTACACACGAATGATGATTTCATAACCCATTTGATGGAGGTAGATATGGGTTTAGATCATGAAATTTGAATAAAAACATATAATTATAATTAATATAATTATTTTATTATAACATATTATTTTAACAATAATTGATGGATTTTGATGACAAATAAAATAAAAAATCATCATAAGGATCCTTAAATCTTCATTTATATCCTCCTTTAATTTTCACAAAAAGCATTACTAGGTTGGAATAATTCCATAAATAAGACTTATATTATTATTGGAAACATTTTGGGAATTTATTTTTGAATTAATCGGTAGATTTTATTAATGTGTGAACATAAGAGGAGTGGGGTGTCCTTTTATAATTTAGGTGAGTGGCACACTTTAATTTTTGGGATGAAAATGGTTTTCCCATGTTTTCCACAAGGAAAATGGGTTAAAAATATATTATTATAGTGACTTGTGAAATTAAGGTTTTAAATATGTACATAATATATAATTTATTAATGTTTTTGGATAATTTAAATCCATATTGTTTTATTTTAACATTCAACCAATCCACTTTTAACTTTAGTACTGATAAATAAGATTTTATTATTTTTAATATTCATTATGGTAAATAATTAAGTGTACCACAATTTAAAATATAAATAATCCTGATTCAAAATATTTTATATAATTTTATTAATTTTATTTAGATAAGTGGAAATATTTTATTTTAAATTAATCTCGTATATGCGATGAGAAAGTTTGTTTTCAAAGAGAAAATGATCAAAATTCTTCCTGGTTTTCATATAAAAAATAAATAAGAAAACGATCCGAATTATGGAAATTAAATTAATATATAAATAATTGAACTAATTTATATATTAAAAAAATTAAAATATAACATAATGTTATAAATAATTTAAACTGAAATTAAGTATTTAATTAAAATTTAGAATTTTAAACTATTCATTAAAAATATACTTGTTTGATAAAATTTCTAAAATTTAAATCTATGACAATATTAAAATTATTATTAAAAAATTTTAATTTATATTATAAAACCAATTTTCTATGTGTCTATAATAACTTTTAAAATCACTACGTTAATAGTTGGCAAATCCCCTTTCAGAAAATTCATGTTTTTAGCATAAAATTGGGTTTATTTTTATCTCATTTATATGTAAAACATAATATTAATATAAAATAGATAATTAAATATATACACTATAAATTTCAATAAAAGTATTCACTAAAAGGGTATTTTTTTAATTTTTTAGTGTAAAATGTATTTGTCTGTATATATATAGTTTTTCCGATAAATATTCCCTTTAATTTCAAATATTTTTCTTCATTTTTTATTAATTAATTACAAAATAAATAAATTTATATACATTTTTAGACCATATATTTTTATAATTTTTTAAATCCAAATTATATACTCCATTCCATTCACTATGTGAATAATATCATAGTAACTAACAATATATTAATAGTATGTAATGTTTTGTTTGAACTAGTTGTATTATATATAACAAGGGACACTCATTAGTGCATGTAAAAAAAGACAAACACAGTGCTTCATGTAATTCAAGATAAAATAATTTTTTCGTGTGACACAAAATATATATATATTTAATTTATTTGAAAAAAATAGTTCACCAAAATCTCATGGTGTTACATTATACACCCATTAAAATTAATTTCAACCAAAAAATTCTGAACATTGGTACCAATATATGACGATACATCTACCTAATGAAATCATTAGGTTCCCACAGATAGTCTCAGAATCTATATTTCCTTTGTATCATATTCACTATATCATCCTTGGGTTTTTATTCAATGAGTTTCAACATCATCTTCTACTCAAATACTTAAAGATGATTTTTAATACTTTTTAACTTAGAGATCACAATATCTTTAATAGAATTATTATCCATTTATTATATGTATATATTAAAAGAAGTATTTTAATAGTGATCTAATATGGGTAAATCAATATATAGTTAAGTAATATGTTAATATATAAATCCAAAATACAATGTTTAACCTAAAACAATCTATAAATGAATACCCTTATAACCATTCCAAAATTCAAAATTTATAAATATTGCCACTAAATATCATAAAATCAACTTAACATTAATCACCCATATATCATAAATTATCTATTTATTTTCACATACGAAAAATGTAAATTACTTCATATAGAATTATTTTGGTACATGGTGATAAAAATAATTACCATAAATTCTTATTAAAATTACATACATCATTATTCCTTACATAGAACATATATTATTATATATATTCCACAAATTTAAAAATACTATATAACTCATCAATGATTTCATAAAATACATTTTTATATTACTTTTATGGTAATTAGTACTAAACAATTAACTTATTCATATCCAACATCTCATTATCCCTACATCACTATCAAATCATATAAAATATATTAGGAGTTATGTTCCTTCAATAAAATTATCACCTTAAAATTATATAACATTTATAGTCCATTAATACCATTAAACATATTTTTGAAAATCCTTATCAAAAAAGTTTAATGAATAATCTATTTATAATTTTTATTTATGTCAAATAATCCTTGAATTAATATACATAAACACATTATGAATCACACTTACTTCCCAAACCATTAAATAATCCTTAACATTTAAGTCGTTAATACATATTCATATTCATTTGTCATTCGTTGCCAAATCATCATCAAAAAAATTAATTAATCATATAACCTTTGTAATTCCCTTATAGATCATTCCCATTGGGTTATAGATATGAATAATTCCAATTATTTCACATTTAAAACATTCAAAATTCTACAATACCTTAGTAAGATCGCTATTTTCATCCATTTTTTTAGCCAAACATTTAATTTTTTCTTTTGTATTTACATGATTTGTGTCTTTATTTTGCCCACCTAGAAAATCAGATCATATCATTGAGACATTACCTTGAGTTATTTTTCTGACCATATCAACATATAATTCAGTGAATCGTTATTCATCATTGGTCTCCAAATCCTGAACTCTTAGAAAAATCTATCCTTATCATCATTTTGAGTATGAATGTTTGATAAGGTGCATATTGTTAATCTTATTCTGTGATAAAAAATTATCCATAATCATAATATCTTTCAAATAAATTCATTATAAAATTTGAATACTCATCTATAAAATATCAATCACATTGATTTTATACTGATTATCTTTAGTTCTATTTATTCATTATATCCAAAAAACATTGTGTGAGTAACACTTATTTGAAAACCACATAATTGTTAAAACATAACTTATAGGATGTATTAATAATGAAACCTATTATTTAATATTTGAAACCATAGGTTTATCCAAGTTCATTCATATTCATAATATATATATATATATCCTTTATGATGGCTTATAATGTGTTTTTTAATTTCCCATTAATATCCCCCAATAGTGTCAAACGAGGTGTGCATCACGGCCCATTGTTGTGCACTAGGTGATGGTATAGTCCCTCCCAAAGAACCCTTTTTAGAGATTTTTACTATATACCTTTGTGCGTGAGCCACATTTAATTGTAGTGTCATGATATGGATGAAATATATATAGATCCATATTATATATATTTTACATAAATTTTTGGACATTTCTCTACACATTGACTCATCCATAAACTCACCTTTATAGAGATCCCTAAAAATAGGCTTAATAATATCCATATGGATATGACTAATGATGTCGATTTGTAGTTCCTAATGTATAGCTAAATAGTTACCCTAATACCAAATAATGTGACCTAGGATTATCATACATAAATGAAATATCTTTTTCAAGGAATATTCAATACATTACACAAACACCTGACTGAGGATAGTAGTATTTTATTGTATTTGGAGACCAGGACCAAATCCTCAAATTTGGTGATATATATTTAATGTCTCCCGTAAATATCCTCACAATTATTAGTTTTCATAGTAAAAACCAACATAAAACCATTAACTAATCTACCGGGGAAATGAAACACAAGAAATAGGCACTTCAAATTCTCATTAAGGGTGAAAAAATGGAGTTACATAAGAAGAACACTAACTAAATGGCATAAAAACATGATCATAATATGTGTAAACCATACCCTACATATCAAATATCTTAATATTGAATCATTGAATAATGATTCAATGTCCACGAGAAATAAATCATAAGGGAATCAATGAACATGAACCATGAGTGCATAACAATGGAAAAATTCATAGAGTTTTGTCATACACATCAAATTCTATTATTTGGAACATATACAAATGGATACATGTTCACTCATTATTTTAAGTAAATAAAATCAAGAACTTTATTAATCTTAAGGACATGCAACTAGGTCTTCAGGTAAATTTATTTAAATAAATTATAGGTCCACACATAACATAATGAACAAGAAATCAGTTTCACATAAAACATTGTGAAAATAGAATTAGTTTCGTACACAACACTGAGAATATGAAATTATGTTCCTAAAAAACATATTTACTCACTACTTATCCATATTTACCGAGTTTATTGGAGGGAGATATAAGTCCCACCTATCACATACAGAAAAATAATGCATATCTGAACCATGATAGAATAAAACATTCATCATATCATATTTCATGCAATAAAATAGGGTTCATAAACATTTAATTATATCAAACACCATTTAAAATTGGTAGGTGTAAAAATCATTCCATCAATTCATCATTTCGTAACCTGTGGAGATATAAAGAGTTTAAATATGAATCTTATCTTCATATTACACATAGATGTGAAATGGGTTTCATAATCACAACTTTATCATAAAACATTAAAATAAATAATAATAATAGAATCCACAGTCTATATCTCTATTAAATAATGAATTACATCAATGGATTCTATCTTAGATGGTGAATTATTTTTAATGATTAATCATTTCGAATATTTTGTTAGGAAGACAAATATTCCTTGGAAATGAATTTTTAAAACTAAAAGTTCATAAAATATTTTCTAAATCATATTCATTTTAAATTAACTCAAAAAATATAATTTCATATTTAATGAAAATAATGGCAATGATTATATGAAATTTCATTCATTCCATACATATTAAAAAAACTATTCCTTTCACATTTTATATAAAATCCAAACACACATTATGTGGAAAATTTCATGATGATTTATCTTAGATATTTTTGAAAAAATGATAAAAATGGGTAAAAATTTCATTATTAAATCATTTAATGAATGTTAAAAACATATGTTAATTTTCTAGAAATTGTAGATTTGGATGAAAATTGGGGATTTTACTGAAGAGTTAAATAATGATGAGTTTTTATTAAAACAATATTTTGAAATAACGATTACATATAGAGAGGTAAAAGAATAAAAACAAATATTTTTCATGAAATAATTAGGGGATAAAAATTTTGAAGTGTTTCTAGAAAAATGGATCATAATATTTCATCATCTAAAATATAATCATAAATAATCCCATCAAACGATTAGATTGTAAGATAAAATCATTACATTATAGTAACATTAAATTGTAATCCCCATGAAGAAATAACAATTAATAAAACATAAAATATTATTAGAAGAAATATATTCATTATATTAAATGTCAAATGGTCTGTATAATAAAATCAAAAAAGAATGTATTTTCATAATTTAGCATATTTCACCATGAAAGAAAATTTAGAAAAAAATTCCTTACATGTTTTGTAAATTTTTAAATGTAAATCCCATTAAAGAGAAATAATCAAAATGATATATAAATCAGAAAAATTTATAGCTTAATAATCATAAAACATATTCATGGGATGTATATACACCACATAAAATAAAATGGTAGTAAATATGGTATGTCCCGCACAGAAGTAAAAAAGTAGATAAAAATCCCTAACAGATTTAGAAATCATTAGAATCATACGCTCAAGTAAATAATGAAAAAAATTAATAATTAAATATAATTTAACGGGTGAGACTAATGATATAAAATATCATTGGGGTATTCTTTACAACAAAAAAACCATTGGTGAATCTAAATATGTCTCAATGAAATACAAGAGAGACTATAAATACCTTACCAGAAGTCTCAAATTCATTCGTACAAGTTCAAAACTATTATATAATAAATGTATGTTTGTTATAAATCTATTATATAAGAACACACATATATATTTTAAAATATATTATTTAATTTTATCCATTTATTAAAAATATTCTTTTGTAGACAAGAGTAACATTTCCATTTCTCAATGTTCATTATAGAAAGAATGAAATTAATATTTTATTTTTATAGATATAAAAATATTTATAAAAAATATATTAATTCATTAAATTTACTTATATATCTTATTAATGTGGTCTCATAATGAAAATAGAGAGTCACATTTCTTCGTGAAGGTGGTTGCCCACACCTACAAAAATGATGTTATCATCTTTTATTGAGTTAAATGATTAGAAATTAAATGATATATTATTATATAATAATGATAAATATTCCATTAATATCATAATTACTAAATTTATATCACTTATGTTCCTTAAAATTTTCCTTATTATCTTCTATACAAAGTGTTAGTGAAAAACAATTCACATTGATTCGTGAGACGATAGTCCATTGTACCCATGAGCGTTGTTATCATGTCACATAGAGAATAAAACATAAAATATTATATATGATATAATTACTCCATATTGATAGATATGTTATATATATATATATATTATGTCTATTATTGATCTTAAATCTCTGTGGTGTTATTGTAAAAATTAATGGCATTGGTTTGCGAGGTGATAGTCCGTCGTACACACAAATGATGTTTTCGTAATCCATTTGATGGAGGTAGAGATAAATATTGGTCAATAAATTAACTTATAAACATATCAGTATATGAAATATGTTTATTATAATATTTCATCACAGTTTAATAATAATTTAAGGATGTGGAAAATGAAATTATAAATATAATTTCAAAGAAAAACATTATATATTCTTCAGGTAACCTATTTAGGATTTCACAGAAAGTATACCTATGATGTATTTAATCCAAAAATAAGGCTTATACGATGATATGATGTAAATTTTATAATTTTTTGCGATGGTATTGTCAAAAAAGCGTTTTATGATGTGAATTTTATAGGATTGGGGTGGCCTTCAATAATTGAGGTGAGCGACACACTTGTAATATTTGAATAGAATAAGGTGTACACACATTTATAACAATCTAAAAAGGTTAATTTTTTAATAATGAACTATTGTATTGATTATGGTTTATATATGTTGAGAAAATATATTTTATACAAGCTTTTAGGTCTTTTTAACACTTATTTTTCTGATTAACCCCCGGTAAAACAAATATTACCTTAACTACGTCATTTTTTTACTATTATTAATATTTAATATGGAAAAAATTATGTTAAAATTAATAGATAATATAAATAATTATTATTATAAATATTGAATCAATTATTTTAAATTCAAATAATTAACGAAGAAAATATTTATTTAAAATCGAATATCATAGATGCGATTCGAATTCATGTATTCAAAGAGAAAATGTTCAAAAGTATAAAAGGTATTTATATTATAATTACAAATTAAAATGATTTAAATTACATTAATTTGATTAGAATATACAATTTTGAACCAATTTTTATTTTAAACACATTTTTATTATATTTTATGTTTATAAATAATATAAACTACAATGATGTTTTTAACAAAAAATCCATATTTTTTCACTATATATTGAGAAATTAATATTTTTAGAATAATCCAAAATATTTAACCTAATATATTTTTGAAATTTTGATATAAAAATACACTTAAAAGTTTTAATTACATTTCCTGAGACTATATGAAATTAGTTTTAATATATGTTTATACAAAGGAAATGAAATAGTTTTTTAGAGAAATATGATTTTAAGTGTAAAATTAAATCTATCATTATCATCTTTCTAGAAAATACATATGATTAATGTTAAAAAATTGAATTAATATATACTGTATATGTTTCATGAAATTCTTTAATAAAATTTTTTTCTTTTATTTCTTAGTGTAAAATAAGTTTTTGTCCTAAAAAATTTGTTTTCAAAGAAAAAACTCCATCATTTTAAAATAGTTATTAATTTCATTTTCAATTGAATGGTCACAAATAAATTCATTTTATATACATTTGTAAACAAATTATTCTTATTATTTAATTATTCTTATTAATATAATTCATTCAAATAGTTTGGTGATAAATATCATATTAAATTATAATATTTTATTATTATATTAAGATTCATTTCAACTCGGTGTAGTGTGTATCAGATGTTACAATCAATGTTGACAATGAATGTTAAACACAATCACGAATGTAATGTATGATAAAATTAGTTTTTTTTGTAATCCCAAATACTGATAAAATAAATTTATTTGGAAATAATATTTCAACAAAATCGTGTGATGTTACTGAATCAATAATGGAATATTAATAAATAATCACCTTAAAAACTGGAAGAATTCTCAAAACATCACTACGACTAAGTAAAAATTAAAATCATAAAATTTTGATCATTTATAATGACTTTTTTCGAAAATGAAATTAAAGGGCCATCACAAATGATTGTGTAAAATGGAAAACACGTTACTCTTATATATCTAAATATGGTCAATGAAAAAAACATCATAATCATTTAGATCAATTTGGATAAAACTAACCAAATCCATGAGAATAATAAGAATTTTTTGAGATATAAATAATATTCAAATAAAAAAGGTTGTTATATTATTCTCGGAACTACCATTATCAGAATATATAATGAATATGAGTGCGAGAGATAAAATAGGTATATGTAAATCATAAATTTAAAATTAACCCATGTAAATGAAATGTTTTTCATAATATATACATTAATTATTAATCATTGAGTTATTAATATTCATATAAATAGAAGGAGTAAAAAAATATTTTATTATCATACTCAAACAGAAAATTATAAAAATCTAAAATAAATCTAATGGTGAATAAAAATTAACAAATTCAAGTAAGAGATTTTATGATATTGACTTTAATTAGCCATCACTCAAGAATTCAGTAAAATATACATTTTAAGGGATAAATTGATAGAAATTCAATAAAAATAGTATTCAAATGATGCTATATAAAAATATTACGTTTTTTAATATATTATATTAATAGAATTATATCTTTAAGCATAATAAATGAATTGATAGAAGAAGAAAAATGTTCACTATATTGTTTTTAAATATTAGGAAAATGTTTTAAAATTGAACTAGAAATACATTTATTCCTCAGAAAAGGGAATAAATAGAAAGAAAAATAATAGAGAGCGATATTAATAGGAATATAAAAAACACAAAGTAAAAGAGAGTGTTTTTATTTGATAACTTACATAACCACATGATTGGAAAAGAGACGAAATGAACTGCTACATAAAGTATCATATTGCATTACTAGCTTATCAAAACTCTTAAATTGATTAATTTTAATCTTTAGTTAGTTAATTATTATAATTTATCTTATTTATTATTTCCCTTTTAATCAATTTGTATATTATTTTTTTCATTCTTAAAAATAATATTTTTACATTTGACAACTTTGATGCAGCATTCTTTATATCTCATAAAGCATGTCAATATAGATATAATGACGTAAATACTATGACCAATGGTTTATTATGATCAAAATGTGTCTTGGTATATAGTTCATATAATTTTAGAATAGATGGATTTAAAAATATTAGTAGATTCTAGACAATATTGAGATTATTCTTCAGTGATACAATTTATGAATGTTAACAATAATATTAATTTTATACATTTTTTGCTATAATAACCATGGTTAATTTTATATCTCTAAACAATATAAATGATATTATTTTCTTATTATGACATTTTATGTCATTAAATAATTTTTAAATAATAAACATAATATAAAAACATTAAAATGAATTTATTTTCATTAGGTTATGTTCTTTGAATCAATAAAGGTGAAACATTATTAACATAATAGTGATTCAATAATAAGTCCTAATATAATAGTTATAAGATATTTAAAAAATCATGGTATATTAAAGCATTTGTTTTAATTTCATTTTTAATTTATGACATAAGTTATTGAATGACTAATTTGATAATTGTAATAGAATCATGGGTTTTAAAACACTAATATGACACTAGAAATCACCTCTTTTAGATTGAGCCTATAGTAATCTGTCACGACCCGCCTTCACCAAAAGGAGGGAAGAGTCAGCGGATTGCCAGGACCTTCCTTCTTTAAGTTGAAGGAGAGATAATGACCCCCGAAACCCGCCTTTAATAGGTCCCGCAGTGGCGACTAGCACCAAGGGTATAGAAAATTTTCGCAAATGGAAGGCATTACCCTTTTTATTATTTAGGATCGGGAGAAAGGACAAGTCGACCTCCCAAAAAGGAAAAGAAACAAGTTTATATAAATGAACCCAAATAAATTCCCCATGCATATTTAAACAGTTTACAACAAGGTACAAGTACAAAAGAAAAAGAAAGCTCTCAAGTACAATACCAAAAGAAAACAAAGGTACGACAACAGCGACAACTCCAACTATCCGACTAATAGGGTCCCGCGCAGCCCTGGTAGTCCTCCTGGAAACCTGAAAGTAAACGTAGGGTGAGCATACAAGTACACTCAGTAGGGAAAACCAAGACTCTCGTGCACAAGTGGGGGAACGTACTAAAGTCCCGTGAGAAAAGAGTGAACCAAACAACTAACAAGGCAAACTATCCATCCCAGGCCTCACCAAGGCTCACTCCCCAAATAACGCAAGTCAAGTAATATATATAATAAGAGCACATCGATGTTTGGGTACCCCGCGCCACATCCCCACTGGTTATTGAGACATCCTACGCATCGGACCAATCCCGCCATTCTCACCGCAGTCCCACTGCCACACCCGCCCGCACACACCTGGGCCACCACCACACGCAGTCCCACTGCCAAATCCCGCCCGCACACACCTGGGCCACAACCACACGCAGTCCCACTACCAAATCCCGCCCGCACACACCTGGGCCTCAACTGTCACAAGTAACCATGCCTGCAAACACCTAGGCCAGAACAACCACCGCTACGCCCGAAGACACCTGGGCTAAAGGATCCACTGCCACGCCCGAAAACACCTGGGCCTCATCCCGAAGACACTTGGCAAACCACCTGCCGCACACACCTGGCCAACCACCACAACACCCTGCCCGATGGTTCTTGGGCTAATAATGGACTTCAGGCCATCACAGCCTGCCCGAATGTACTTGGGCTATCCGGGAAAGGGAGCAGAAAAGGAGCTAATAACCAGCCACTAAGTATAGTGTTGGGAAAAACACCCTTCCCCCATAAATGGGGGTGTTCGGCACTAAGAGCTCAACTTGGGTGGGGCGCGAATAAGAAGCACAAAGCTACAAGTATAGATATAGGTAACAAACACTCACCCAAAACATAGGTTTTCCTAGCCAACCTATAGAACACAATACCACAGCGTCCGAGTCACAATTCACGACCCCTGCCCACAAAACCATTTGTCCCATTCTTGTTTCACGTTCAGTCAAAATGTTCAATTAATTTTAAGCACTACTGGGCAACTACCATAAGCATAACCAAGGAAAACGTCAAAGCATAGATCAACCAAAACACTCACACCCGGTTCTGCCAACAGAGGATTTCTCCCCAATTTGTGATAAAAACTCACAACCACTGAAACCATGCCAATAGGAGATCCCATCCCCCAAATTCACACAGCCACCGAGAGTATAAAAAGAACAGGGGATCCCATCCCCTCCCACATTTCCAGCAAACGGCCCGAAGGGAAAACAACCACTAACCACTACCAACACAAGTCAGGGATTTTCAGATTTAAACGATTTAACACACTCCATGATTTCAAATTCCGTGTGTTCTAACCGGGAGTTATCACAGAAGGGCCGATCCTGGTGCTTTCAATTATTCAGCCGGATATACGTGGTTAACCAATTTCACAGTAGGAGTTCACAATTTCAGCAACCCATTTAAAACATCATGAGGGGATTCAAGTGCACACACACGACCACCAACGGCCTCAATTTTCAGAAAACATAAACCAGTACAACAAAAGGGATGATCACAAGATAAAGCATAACAACGATCACAACCCCTTCCCCTTCTTCCTTTAGAACTTCGTTTATTATCTTCATTAGGGTTTGGTTCAACCAATTCCATAGGAACAAAAGTAACGCCCACCCCGCATGATACACAAAAGTGAGAGACGAGGGAAATTCCATACTTGTTGATAGATGATCGACGTTTAGGCCGGGGGCGCGGAACTTTACGGATAACGACGCGGCGGTCCCGATGCACCAGAAGAGCCATGATCGAAGAAGGGGGGAAACCACGGCCTAACCCTTAATTATAAGAGCTGGGGACGGTTGAGATGAAACACACAACCACGGAAGACGAGGGAGTCGTGGGTTGACCACGTGGCTTGACTCATCATTAATGGCACTGGGTGGTTTTAACCGACCCATGAATTAATGAAGCATTTAATTAAAACCTTTGTGCGCGTTTCGGATTCCCAAGACATTTTTAACAAGGCAGAATAGGGTTTAAAACCCTATTTGCGAAAAAGGAACGTTACTGGAACAAATTGGCAAGGCCGGCCGACGTCGGCCGGTCTCACCGATCGGTCGCACTGATCGGTCTCACCGATCGGTCACACCGATCGGTCTCACCGATCGGTCTCACCGATCGGTCTCACCGATCGGTCTCTCCGATCGGTCTCACCGATCGGTCTCACCGATCGGTCTCACCGCTCGGTGTCACCGATCTGTATCTCCGATCGGTGTCACCGATCGGTCTCACCGATCGGTACCCCGCAAGGAAACCGGATTTTTGGCAAAGGAAGGGACCAAGGGGGGTCTGGGTCATCACATCAGATACCTCTTAAACGATTCTCGTCCCCGAGAATCAAAACAAACCAGAAGGAAAGAGAGGATCCGAACAACCATCTTTGAAGATACCTCTTAGGAGTGGACCCCCGCTAATTGAAAACACTCCCTGTCAAGAACCAAGCAACATACCACGCCAAACAGCCCGGTCATGTGGGTTTGGGGAGTTCCCCTCCCCCATGTCAAGATATTATCCGCTTTGGGCGGCACTGACTCGCCCGCACGGGTTTAATCGCATCCCTTAATGCGTCCTGATTAGGGGTCGGGTTTCCCCTTCCCTTTAGCCGGGGCTTTCCACACATAACAGAGGAAAGGAACTAGCACATTTCATAGACAAAAAGGACAAACGTTCTGTCACAACAGGCACCAAAGGTTCAAAGCTCAGAACAACTCGGGGTATTGGGCACGAATCTGTGCTTCCCTCTCCCACGTGCTCTCTTCGAGGCCGCCATTTCTCCACAACACACGAACCAGGCCGACGGTTCGTCCACGGAGCACTTTCTCCTTGCGATCCTCGATTCTGACTGGCCGTTCCTCGAAGGCCGCGTCTCCTCCCACATCTAGCTCTCCCCAGTTGATGACATGAGAGTCATCATGTAAGTACTGAAGAAGCTGGGAGACATGGAAGACGTCATGGACCCTCTCCAACTGAGGTGGTTGGGCCAGCTGATATGCTACCTCGCCAACTCGCCTCAGCACCTCGAAAGGTCCGATGAACCTAGGGGAGAGCTTACTCCCCTTTCCGAACCTCCGCTGCCCCCGTCGAGGGGAAACCTTCAAAAACACATGATCTCCCACCTCGAACTTCCGGGGCCTCCTCCGACGATCAGCATAAGATTTCTGCCGATCCTGAGCTGCTTTCATCCTCTCCCGCACTAGCTGGACTTTCTCCGTGGTGCTCTGCACTACTTCTGGTCCAAGAGTACCAGTCTCACCAACCTCTGCCCAGCATAAGGGTGAATGACATGGTCTTCCATACAAAGCCTCAAAAGGAGCCATGCCAATAGTATAGTGAAAACTGTTGTTGTAGGCAAAATCTACTAAAGGCAAGTGTCGTACCCATGATCCTCCGAAATCCAGAACACATGCTCGCAGCATGTCCTCCAAGGTCTGGATAGTCCGCTCTGTCTGCCCATCAGTCTGAGGGTGAAAAGCAGTGCTAAGGCGTAGTTGGGTGCCAAAAGCATGCTGTAACCCCTTCCAGACTCGTGAGGTGAATCGAGTGTCCCGATCTGAGATGATCATTTTCGGAACTCCATTGAAACGCACCACCTCATCCACATACCTCTGTGCTAAGGTACTCACGGGTCCTGACTCCTTGATAGCCAAGAAGTGAGCAGATTTTGTCAATCGATCCACCACTACCCAGATAGCATCATGCCCGCCCTGAGCTCTGGGTAGTCCCGTGACGAAGTCCATCGAGACGTCGTCCCACATCCACTCGGGAACATCTAGAGGATGCAACAGACCACCAGGAACACGGTGTTCAGCCTTCACCTGCTGACACAGCAGGCATTTAGCCACGAACTCTGCCACTGCCCGTTTCACCCCGGGCCACCAAAACTGTCCCCTCAGGCCTTGGTACATTTTCAAAACACCCGGATGTACTGCCAAGGATGAGCTATGGAACTCACGAAGGACTTCATCACGCATCACCTCTGGAACAAACAACCTCCGATGAAAGAGCATCCGACGTCGGCTGTCCTCCGACCATCCTTCCGGGGCGTTCCCCTGATCGATACGATCCCGCAACACTTCCACCTCAAGATCTCCCCACTGAGACTCTTCCACTTGCTGCAACAAAGAGGACTGTACCGTCATCTGAAACAAACAGCCTCTAGTACCTTCCACCCTTGCATCCAAGTGCAAGGCAGCCAATTCCCCCATCACCCTCCAAGCATCAGCAGATTCCCGAACCACCTCCTGATGCGGCTTCCTGCTCAGGGCATCAGCCACAACGGTTCCCTTACCTTCAGTGTATGAGATCTCAAAGTCGTAGTCCTGGAGAAACTCGACCCACCTCCGCTGTCGCAAGTTCAAGTCACGCTGGGAGAAGATATAGCGCAAGCTTTTGTGATCGGTGAAGACCAAAAAGCGCTCCCCAAAGAGGTAATGTCGCCACAGCTTTAATGCGAACACTACCGCTGCAAGCTCCAGGTCATGGGTGGCATAGTTCCGCTCATGGGGGCGTAGCTGCCTGGACCCGTAAGAGATCACCCCTTGTCGCTGCATCAATACGCACCCCAGGCCCTGTCTCGAAGCATCACAGAATACCTCATAGGCCATCCCTTCTTCTGGCAATCTCAACACTGGGGCACTAACCAGTTTTTCTTTTAGGTAGCTGAAGGATGACTCACACTGCTCGCTCCACATGAAAACCTGGTCCTTCTTGGTCAAAGCCGTCAAAGGGGCTGCTACCCGGGAGAAGTTGGGTACGAATCTCCGGTAGTAGCCCGCCAGTCCGAGGAAACTCCGAACTTCCGCCACATTCTTGGGTGCTGCCCAAGAAACAATTGCCTCAACCTTTGATGGGTCGACTGCTACTCCCTGCTCAGACACTACATGTCCGAGGAAGTGCACTTCTCATGCCCAGAACTTGCACTTTGACAACTTCCCATAGAGCTGGTGCTGTCGGAGGACCTCCAAAACCGTCCTCAGGTGCTCTGCATGGTCCTCTTCTATCTTTGAATAGATCAGGATATCGTCGATGAACACCACCACAAACCGATCCAGGTACTCCCGAAAGATGGAGTTCATAAGCCCCATGAACACGGCCGGGGCGTTCGTAACACCAAAGGGCATGACCACGAACTCGAAGTGCCCATACCTGCACCTGAACGCCGTCTTCGGGACGTCGCTATCCTTCACCCTCAGCTGGTGGTACCCAGATCGCAGGTCGATCTTCGAGAACCATCCTGCCCCCTTCAGCTAGTCGAAAAGATCATCTATCCTCGGAAGAGGGTAGCGGTTCTTGATCGTTACCTGATTCAGCCTCCTGTAATCGATGCACAACCTGAGGCCACCATCTGCCTTCTTTGCGAACAAGACTGGGGCACCCCACGGTGATGCACTTGGACGAACATAACCCCTCTTCATCAGATCGTCAATCTGTATCCGCAACTCCCGTAGCTCCGAAGGTGCCATCCGGTAAGGAGCCATCGAGATTGGTCGAGAGCCGGGCTGCAGGTCTATCCCGAACTCGATGTCACGTCGAGGGGGTAGAGTCGTCACCTCCTCAGGAAAGACGTACATAAATTCATGAACGATCTCTGGTACTTCCACCATTTCCTCATCTGTTGATTCTATCGTCAGTTCGGTCAACAAGGAGAGGAGAGGTTCCTCCCTCCTGTTTCCCTTCGGACAGCTCCGCTCGCCGGTGAAAGTAACACGCTGGCCGTCCAAACCGGAGAACACCACCCTCCCTTGGAAACAGTCGATGACGGCGCACACAGAAAATAGCCAGTCGATGCCTAGGATGACATCGTACGGCCGAATCTATGTGGCCCCAACATCAGTCTACATTCCGACAAACGAACAACAAGTCGGTCTGACCTCCAACTGGTGTGCTCAACACCAGGGGCACTGGAAGTCTCTCGGCATCTAGACCCAAGGCGCGGGCTAGACTGGGTGCAACAAAGGAGTGCAAAGCTCCGGTATCGAACAAAGCATAAGCAAGAGTGCTAAACACACTGATCGTACCTCGAACAACCTCTGGCCCTGCTGGAACTGTTGCTTCTGCGGCGTGTAATTGTCCACGCCCAGCTCCCCTACCCCTCGGCTGTCGGCCACCTCCACGACCACGCCCTGGTCGAGGTCCCTGGGGAGCGCCCTGAGGTCGGCCTCCCCCTCCTATGTCTGTCTGCGGAGGAGCGGGAGCTCGCTGTCCCTGCTGCTGCTGCTGGAAGGGTCTGGCTGGGAACAGCTGCTGCGGCGGACGCTGGGGATGACTGCCACTGCTGTACTGCACCCGATCGGGGCACTGACTCCGAAGATGTCCAGGGATCCCGCAGATGAAGCACCGTGGTCCCGAGCCTGAAGGAAAAGAACGTGGGCCAGGGGATTGAAACAGAAACTGCTGCGGCCTGCTCCCTGCGGGTCGGAACCTGGAGGGTCCCGATGCCGGATGCCTGGTGCTGACGGCCTTCCCCTTCGATGGTCCCAGCTGGATCCCTTCTCGTGACAGTCCGCCTAGAGCGTGCATCCTTTCCACCACTTCGTCCTTCTTCTGAACCTCTAAGTATGTCGGAAGGGTAAAGGGGGTAACAACATACTGGAGGGAGGGTCGGAGCGCCTCCTCCAAACGTCTTGCCCGAGACTCCTCATCGGGAAAGAGGTCCGGGGCAAAACGCAGGAGGTCCTTGAACTTGATTCCAAGTTCCCTCACGGACATGCTCCCCTGCTGGAGGGAGAGTAGCTCCTGCCTATTCTCCGCCTTCATTGTCGAGGAGAGGAACTCCGCCCGGAACTCCCTCTCGAAGTCCGCCCAAGCAACCTCAGACTCCTTCCTACTCCCCAGGTGAAGCATTCACCACTGACGTGCCGCTCCTCGCATCTGGCTAACAGCCAGAGGAACCCAGTACTCCGTCGGGGCCCGAATCCGGCCGAAGGCTATGACTAGATCCTCCAGCCAGCCTTCCGTCTTCATGTCGGAGGTGCTGCCCTCATATTTCTCGAGGGCCTGTCGCTGAAAGGCTCGAAGAGTCTTCTTCCACTGGTCGTCCTCTTCCTCCCGATCAGCTCTCTGCCGATTGGCCAAAGTAGTATCAGGAGTCTCGATCGCCTGTACCACACGTGGTCGCCTTCCAGGTGCCATAGCTGCAAGGTAAACAAGGAATGCCTAAGCCCAGTAGTGCAAGGAAAACCGTTCTCAAAACTTGTTAAGATTTAATTTTATTCTTAATTTCCCAAGACATCCCAGAAACACAAAAACACAAGTCATTTATGGTGCATGTACCTTTCCTAGGGTCTCTACCCTGCAATCAGTGTGGCCTCACTTGGTCGTTCGGTAGGTCCAGAGTCCTTGCATCGGATCACGGGGGGCCCTAAAATCCCGTGTCCTAGCCGGTCCTCCCTGGCCTAATTCACGCACCAAGGTCACCCAACGTTGTTGCCTTACCATCCCATGCAATCCTTACTGTGCCTAACTCCAGACTCCGTCCTATCTCTCAACCCCCCTTTGATACCATTCTGTCACGACCCGCCTTCACCAAAAGGAGGGAAGAGTCAGCGGATTGCCAGGCCCTTCCTTCTTTAAGTTGAAGGAGAGATAATGACCCCCGAAACCCGCCTTCAATAGGTCCCGGAGTGGCGACTAGCACCAGGGTATAGAAAATTTTCGCAAATGGAAGGCATTACACTTTTTATTATTTAGGATCGGGAGAAAGGACAAGTCGACCTCCCAAAAAGGAAAAGAAACAAGTTTATATAAATGAACCCAAATAAAGTCCCCATGCATGTTTAAACAGTTTACAACAAGGTACAAGTACAAAAGAAAAAGAAAGCTCTCAAGTACAATACCAAAAGAAAACAAAGGTACGACAACAGTGACAACTCCAACTATCCGACTAATAGGGTCCCGCGCAGCCCTGGTAGTCCTCCTGGAAACCTGAAAGTAAACGTAGGGTGAGCATACAAGTACACTCAGTAGGGAAAACCAAGACTCTCGTGCACATGTGGGGGAACGTACTAAAGTCCCGTGAGAAAAGAGTGAACCAAACAACTAACAAGGCAAACTATCCATCCCAGGCCTCACCAAGGCTCACTCCCCAAATAACGCAAGTCAAGTAATATATATAATAAGAGCACATCGATGTTTGGGTACCCCGCGCCACTTCCCCACTGGTTATTGAGACATCCTACGCATCGGACCAATCCCGCCATTCTCACCGCAGTCCCACTGCCACACCCGCCCGCACACACCTGGGCCACCACCACACGCAGTCCCACTGCCAAATCCCACCCGCACACACCTGGGCCAAAACCACACGCAGTCCCACTGCCAAATCCCGCCCGCACACACCGGGGCCTCAACTGTCACAAGTAACCATGCCTGCAAACACCTAGGCCAGAACAACCACCGCTACGCCCAAAGACACCTGGGATAAAGGATCCACTGCCACGCCCGAAAACACCTGGGCCTCATCCCGAAGACACTTGGGAAACCACCAGCCGCACACACCTGGCCAACCACCACAACACCCTGCCCGATGGTTCTTGGGCTAATAATGGACTTCAGGCCATCACAGCTTGCCCGAAGGTACTTGGGCTATCCGGGAAAGGGAGCAGAAAAGGAGCTAATAACCAGCCACTAAGTATAGTGTTGGGAAAAACACCCTTCCCCCATAAATGGGGGTGTTCGGCACTAAGAGCTCAACTTGGGTGGGGCGCGAATAAGAAGCACAAAGCTACAAGTATAGATATAGGTAACAAACACTCACCCAAAAATTAGGTTTTCCTAGCCAACCTACAGAAAACAATACCACAGCGTCCGAGTCACAATTCACGACCCTTGCCCACAAAACCATTTGTCCCATTCTTGTTTCACGTTCAGTCAAAATGTTCAATTAATTTTAAGCACTACTGGGCAACTACCATAAGCATAACCAAGGAAAACGTCAAAGCATAGATCAACCAAAACACTCACACCCGGTTCTGCCAACAGAGGATCTCTCCCCAATTTGTGATAAAAACTCACAACCACTGAAACCATGCCAACAGGAGATCCCATCCCCCAAATTCACACAGCCACCGAGAGTATAAAAAGAACAGGGGATCCCATCCCCTCCCACATTTCCAGCAAACGGCCCGAAGGGAAAACAACCACTAACCACTACCAACACAAGTCAGGGATTTTCAGATTTAAACGATTTAACACACTCCATGATTTGAAATTCCATGTTTTCTAACCGGGAGTTATCACAGAAGGGCCGATCCTGGTGCTTTCAATTATTCAGCCGGATATACGTGGATAACCAATTTCACAGCAGGAGTTCACAATTTCAGCAACCCATTTAAAACATCATGAGGGGATTCAAGTGCACACACACGACCACCAACTGCCTCAATTTTCAGAAAACATAAACCAGTACAACAAAAGGGATGATCACAAGATAAAGCATAACAACGATCACAACCCCTTCCCCTTCTTCCTTTAGAACATCGTTTATTATCTTCATTAGGGTTTGATTCAACCAATTCCATAGGAACAAAAGTAACGCCCACCCCGCATGATACACAAAAGTGAGAGACGAGGGAAATTAACTACTTGTTGATAGATGATCGACGTTTAGGCCGGGGGCGCGGAACTTTACGGATAACGACGCGGCGGTCCCGATGCACCAGAAGAGCCACGATCGAAGAAGGGGGGAAACCATGGCCTAACCCTTAATTATAAGAGCTGGGGACGGTTGAGATGAAACACACAACCACGGAAGACGAGGGAGTCGTGGGTTGACCACGTGGCTTGACTCATCATTAATGGCACTGGGTGGTTTTAACCGACCCATGAATTAATGAAGCATTTAATTAAAACCTTTGTGCGCGTTTCGGATTCCCAAGACATTTTTAACAAGGCAGAATAGGGTTTAAAACCCTATTTGCGAAAAAGGAACGTTACTGGAACAACTTGGCAAGGCCGGCCGACGTCGGCCGGTCTCACCGATCAGTCTCACTGATCGGTCGCACCGATCGGTCTCACATAATCAGGGGCAGGAAATACGGTCACACAATAGGTTTGAAGTAATTTATAAGGGAATATGTATTTTTATTTTTAGAGGGAATTATTAATGTAATGTGTTGAATTTTGGAAACTTTAGTGGAGGATGGTTATTAATTTTTCCACAAGGGGAATTTTAAAATAAATTACAGATTAATTAATAAATAAGAACAAAAACTATGAATAATGTTACTTCATTTTAAATTAATAAGTGTTATATATAGGGGGATTAATTTAAAATTAAAACGCATCAAAAATAGAGTGTATTTGTGGAAATTAAAAAATAAATGTAATCTATAAAAAAATTATTACAAAAAATTAATTTTTTAATAAGTAAAGTATTCTTTAAAAATAACATTAAATATGTCTTAAATAAATTATTATTCATTATTTATATATTTTAATTTATGAAAAAAATTTAATAATTTCTTATCATTATTCATTTATTGATGGCTTCGAGAACTATTCATTATATATAAAAAATATATACTTTTACTCTTTATACAACAATAAAAAATCATAGGAAAATTCCATAAATTCACAATAGGATAATATTTATAATTTGATTCAAAAAATGAAGTTTATTTTTTAAATGTAATATTTATATATTAGAAATATTGTAGTAAAATAATTTCCTAGAACCTATTGAATCTGAATTTTTTATCTAATAATATAAATTATAATTATCAATGAGGGAACACATTCTTATTTGTTATTATTTCACATTTTTTTGTTGAAAATTATTTGTAATGTATTTCATATTATAACTAAAATTATATTTTTTAGGATTATAATTTTTATTTTCAATATAAAAGTTCATGGTTTACTAAAAAAGATAAACTATATTTTTCTATAATTAATTATAATCTTAAATTTTTATATGATGAGATATATTTTTTTTATGAGTTATAATATTTATATTATAATATTTTTTTATGATTTTAAATATAAAATTTCATTAAATGTTTCTATTTTCACAACTATTGTTACTATTTCAATTGATTTTTTCCAAACAACCAAAAAAAATTCAAATAATCATATACTTACAATATTTCACACAGATATCATTAAATTGTTTCATTAATATTTGATAAATTTTTTATCCAATATTATATCATTTATTACAAAAATTTACAATATTGTTTCCAATAGTTAGTTTTAAAATTTTTTCACATGATCAATAATTGTAGGAAACCATGACAGTACAATATTATAGGATATCAGTTTATTATATAATTATTTTTATTCCGGCAATGTAAATTTTTATTTAAATCTACTATATTTATACTCCATTTATAAGGGTTTTTATAATTTCTAAATGAGATAATATTTATATTTCTAATGTGATGTATCATAATAGTGATTTACATTAGTTCTATATAAAAAATTATTATCTTAGAAATATCTGAAAACACTAGGTAGCTACATTCTTCCCCCATTATAAATTTCATCGATTAAATTTCTAGTCAAGGCTTATGAAATATGAAGTATGGTGTAATTTTGTATCTTCATATCCATGGTTTCACATGGATCCTCCTCATGGTTATTATTTACCCATATATCATTGACAAAATAAATGGAAATGTTTCATTGTACATATTTTCAATAATCTATGATTTTCCTAGGTTGACCTTCATAACAAATATCATTCCCCAACTATAACAAATCTATATTGAATATATATTAATAATGAAATATTTATAACCAAAATATAGTTTCTTAATATAATATATTCACATGTTACTATGGTTGAATAATATATTTTCTATGTAATCAAAAAGAATGATTTAAATTATATTTTCGAAGATGGTAACTTTGTTTATTATTTTCTATTGCATCAAAGGGGATTGAATATTAATGAAATTTAATATTTTATTTCAAGAACACTTACATGATAATTTATCTCCAAACCAAAGCTACTTATATAAACAACGATGTTGTATTTGTAACATAAATTTGTTTTTTTCTAAGAGGTGTTGAACCGTCATGTTCATTTTTGAGCCCAATGAAATGTTTTTCATTTATTTATGTCAATAATTATATATTATAATTTTAATTGTATATATGTTATTATTCATACCTGATGTAGAATCCCCCAATAATAGAAGACAACCCTCTCTCACCAATTATTTTAGATTAATGAAAATATCCCAAGCCATACAAATTCACAATGATTGTTTATTTTGAAGATGTGAAATTGACGATTTAGTTTTATATCCATAAGGTCTATCTTGTAATTTTAATATTCCAAAATCCCTAAATATTTTTAAATTAGGAAATTTTATTTAAATTCAATTCACATTGTTTAATTTCATTAATGAACAAATTTAATGCATTAAATTCAAACATTTGATTATTATGAGGGTTATCTGACATATTTTATATTCAATTCAATTATTTTTCATTAAATATGAATTTTTTCCATTATTTGTCAATTTATTGTTTTATTTACACATAAGACATGTAATCTATTACTAGGTATCAATCGATCAACCACACGTTCCTTGCTGTTGTGATAAATGAGCATCATCAATGACCACAAATTCCAATAATTTGTTATATTCAATTCCATAATTAAAATTGTTTTGCGAGGAATGATTATTTTCAGATCATATTAGAAAAATATTAGATCATAATGAAAAACAATGTCCAGGAATTTGGGTGCTCATGAAACAGCATTTAGTGAGCTGAGTTACTACAAATCCTCAGTGTTGTGGTAATGGTGAAGTTATTTTCCTAGTGTTTGGGATAATCATCATCCAATCTAAAGACAAACACTACCAAAAGTTTAAGAACCCAAATCCTCTTTTTAGTTTTTACTATTTTATGGAGTTTTTGATAAAAGTATAGGTTTTGGAAATTTTTGAAGTACATACTGGGTACACTATGAGTACACACCATGTACTCAGTTACCACAGGTAGCTGTGTTCTGGCCATGTAGCGGGCTTTCACACAGCCATGTGGTATGACCTAGAGGCCACCAAAATCAATGTGAAAAAATGGAGAGTACACGCGGTGTACTTCAAAAGTACACACCGTGTATTTTGTATTCTTCATTAAATACACTGGGGTGACGTCTGATGGACAAAACTATCTTCTTCTCAACCTATTTTGTTCGAGAGCACTGAGCAGCCATGGATATCTGAAGATCCCATAGTCGAGTGTCTGTCCATTTTATCAAACACTGACAGTTGTGTTGGAATCGAATCGGTGTGTTCTCTATTCTTCAGGAGCACCATCATCTGATTTCTTCTCTCTCGTGAGATATCGTGGGTTGAAAATTTGAGTCGTTTTTGTAGATCTTCAAAGTTCAAAGAAGACTTAAGCTTCTAGGTTCACTTATTTCGATCTCTTAACCCCATGGTTGGGGGTTTCTACCTTTCTATTAAATATCTAGGAGTTTTATGTGCAAATTTTCCCAATACCCATGAATGGTGTATTGCGTGTTTACCGTTTTAGACCTATTATTTCTCTACTATGTGGGTCTGTCTAAATAGATTATTATTGATTATGAATAGGGTGAATTGTTGTTCTTTGGATGTATTTCCCATGTATGTTTTTGTAAAACCCCAGGTAAATAAAGAGTATGACATTTTCACATTTATCCATATTAGTGAATAAAATATTAACATTACTTTAAAGGGAATGCTATGCTCGATGGCATACCCAATATGCAACAACAAGTTTCTCTGAAATCTTACGTTGCACTCTAATAATGAAATAATATTATTTTAAATGGTAGTTAATTCCTAGCCATTGTAATGGCGGGAATGAACAGAACTAACTACAAAATTATTATATATGTTTGTCAAATATTTTTACTTTTTCTCAATAAATTTTAGAGGATTAAAAATTCAAATGAATCCAATTTTAAGTGTAAACATTTTAATATATTTTAAAAGGTTGATTAACCGCCTTTTGATGGAGAACCTCTTTTAAATCCCCTTTTTGACAATTTTATGTGTTATATTTGACAAAATAAAATTCTTCTTTAGAATCGGGACATCAAAATTTACTTTGTGTAAATTTTTGGTATTTTTCCAAAAAAGATCAATTTTTAATGAATAGTGAAAAATGTTTTATTTTAATTCAAAACCAATTTTAATCTAATTTATTTATATGATTATATTATCTTTTGAATTGGTTTTAAACTGAAATTAGAATATATTTTTACGATTTAATCCAATAGTGGTCGTTTGAATTAATTTCACTTTGAAATCGGACTTAAACTAGTGTCAATCGTTTGATACATTTTGTTTCATAAACACACGCTATTTGTTTTGACAGCGGGAATTAATTATTAAATTAATTAATTCAACTTATATATTTTGAATTTTGTAAGATAGACATAATTTTTGAATTCGGAATATCAAATATAGCTTAGGGTGAACTTTTGGTAATTTTCTGAAAACATCAATTTTTGATGAATAGTGAAACCACTAAGTGGTACTTATAATAACTGATTTTCCGTTGAAATGAAATTTTGCCATCTTTTTGTTTTGAATTTCAAAAATACGACATATATGGTTGTCATTAAGAAGTAAAATGTGGCTCAATGGGATTAAAATAATTTTTTGGTGAATAGTAACTTATTAAATTTTTAATCGCGATTAGAGGTAATTAGTGTAGTTTAAGGTAAGAATAATGTTTTAATAAAATGAAATGACCTATACACATGTACTGCCCTCATTGGATGTGTCATGGCCGACCATGAAAATCCATGGGTCAACTTGGGGACCCCATGGAGCTACTATGGTTGGAAAATGACATAAATATCTTTTTATTTAATGTTAAAGTAAAAATGACACAAACATGAGATGTTTAACTAAAACAATTTTTACATTGGGTTATACAGGTCATAGTTTTGAATATAAATAGTCATTGGAAATTTAAAATGATTTCCTACATCATAGTATTTTTTTATAATTTTTAGACATTAAATAAATTGAATTATTTATGACATCATGATGATGCAGTGATGACATCATTATTTAACGATTTAAATAAAATGGAAAGATAATGTAAAATCTAAGACCTAATCATGTTCAAAACATATTGGATGGGTGTATTTCTAACCCTTATCACATTAGTCTAGAAACACATCAATTTGGGACCATTAAAATCCAAATCTCATTCTAAAATAAAGTAACATTTCATTGCTTTCCAATAGTGCCCCTCCCCTCCTCTTATAAAAGGCCCCCACCTCTACCTCCTTACCCATGCATCCAAAGCCTTTGGCTCGGCCAACCCCTACTGATTTTCTCTCTCCACATCCCTCTCTAACTCCTTGAAGCCTCAATTTGGGCAGAAGTCTTCCCAAGGAAGCCTTTGATCTCAAACCAAAGGGAGTTACCCGATTTTAAGGTAATGTCTTCACTTGTGACCTTTTGTTTTATTTTGCTTCTCCAACCCCCTAAAATATTTTTATTCGTCTCTTTTGTAACAACTCCAGTATCTTCAATATACTAGGATGTTGTTATAATATGTATTAGAGCTACACTTACACACACCTTTGTCTAATTGTTAAAGAACATACTATTTCTGTGGTTGGAAATTTTCTACCTCACGAAATGATGATTGTTCAATATTCTTTTAAAACCATTAAAGGTGTACATTATGATGACACTGTAATTTATATATGATATATATGGTATTTATATTTACTATATGCTTCTGTATTTTATATTTAAACCATACCTTTATTCTTTTCATGTTGTGTAAATTCGATAATTTCATACGAGGAAGTGCGGACTACCGCCCCCTCATGTGATGTGACTCGTACATGCAATACATGGAATGTATAAAGAATTAAATTAATGAAAATATGTGACCTATATAAAATATATATTATACTATAATTATAATATATATATATCATTTATTTTTAATTCCATTAATATGACAGAGAAAAAATGAAAGTAGTGTTCATGCGTACGTACGGCCTACCGTCTCCATGAACGGTGCTTTTCGTTTTTATCTCCAAATGATATGGAATAGTATAAAATGAATATGTACTGGATATATATGATATGTTCATCATTAATACTATTCTGGAAATTATTTACTTATAACTACATGGGAAATCATTTTTCAAACAAGTTCATTTTTGACTCATGTACCAAACATCGGCAAAAACGTCTGATATGAACTAAAATTATTAAACAATTATTATAACATTATAATATTTGATATGAACTTAATAATAATATTTAAAAGAGCACCTTAAGAAATTATAAATTGACCATATTTTATTATTCACGATATTAAAGAATGATCGAGTCATGTCGGACCCGAGATAAGGGATCCTACCCCTCTATTTCTTTTTAAGTACACTCTTTTATGTCATTCCTTTTAAAGCTCATCTTTATTGTTATTGAGATATTATTTTATATTAAACTTACTGTAATTTTTATTTTCATATTATTAGAGACCCTATTCTCTCTCATCAATCCATTTTGGATGTTTTGAGTGGCATTGTTAGGATGCTGAATTTTTCGTAAGGGATCTCACTCCTCTAATTAATTTTAACTACACCCTTTTATGTCATTCCTTTTAAGCTCATATTTCTTGTGATTGGGACGTTATTTTATATTACTATTACTTTAATTTTTATGTTCATATGATGAGAGACCCTATTTCGTCTCATCAATACATTTTGGATGTTTTAAGTGGTGCCGTTAGGCTGCTGAGTTTTCTTAAGGGATTTTTCATCTCACTTTTATTCCTGTTAGATTTATGCTAAATTGGCCACAATTTCCATTGAGTGATGTATGTACTGCCCATTATTATAACCTTTGTGTAGTATAATTTCATTTATGGGTATTCACATCTTCATTGTATGACCCTTCTTCCATGGGGTGTACGTTTCGAAAGTTACCCAACTCAGTAAGGGGACCTTTCACCCTCGTTTTTTTAAAAGAATTCTTTTGTTATGTCTTTTAATTCACATACTATTATGTTGGGATATGTTATTTTATATCCTTATCTATGTAAATTTTATGTCCAAGTGATGAGATGCCTTTTTTATCTCTCATCAACTCATTTTGATGTGATGCTGTTAGGCTGTCAAGGGAACTGCTTAACCCAATTTCGATTTCTTTGGGTTCAACATGTAGTTATTGAATATGTCATCTTTTGAATATGTGTGAATGAACTTTTATTGTTTTACACTTAATATCCACTTATATTGGGTGTATTTATATTTGTCACACATAATTATGAATTTGATTTACCCTTAATTTAAGGATACATTCTTTATAAGGGATTTAATCACATTTTACATTTCCATTGAGACTTCATTGTTGTTATACACCAATTCACTCTTATATGGTGTATATACTGTCCATTGGAATATTATATCATGAATCCATTTATTCTCATTAAAATTTATTCCTCAATTATTATATTCAAGTGTCCCTAATTTTGGTAAAAACCCTTTAACCAAAATATTGCTTTAAATGTTTTAATGATTTGTTCTTATTAATATCCATGTTTTCAAAATGGTTTTAAGGATTTATTTATATGGATATTTATGGTTTAAAATGTTAAAATCTTCAAGGTGGTTTGGGAAACTTTGATTCAAAAATCTCTTTATTAAATGTTTTAAATGGTTATGAAAATGGTTTATTTGAATAGATTCAATATTTCAATATCCAAAAATGTAATATTGTGATTGAAATGTGGAAATGTTATGTTTCCTTTATGCATGTTTTATGTGATACTTTTACGTTATGGTTCATGGGAATTGTTATGAAAATGGGTGGTTCCGTGATAAACTAAGGGCGGGTGAGCCCGATATTGCTCTCCAATGCATTGGGTAATGCGAAGGAGTGAAACGTTAAGTTTTATCCGAAGAGATTTAGGGAATATACTGTGGTGGGTATTCCAAACGTAACCAAGAGGGTTAATCCCTACGTAAGATTGTTATGAATTCCTCAAGTTACCTTTTATGTCTTATGATTTCTTTGATTTATTCTTGATTTTATGAGATATGTTAAAGTGCCTATGTTTTATGGGTAAAGTATGATTTCATTCTTATGTATATATGAACTCATGTTTCTTTTCCATATTTTTATAACCCTTACTGAGCTTTTTATGCTCATCCCAAGTTTTTTTTGAAATGTTTTTCACAGGTGAAGGGAAAGGTACATGATACGGTGATAGTTTCTAAAAAGACTCATGAAAGAATCAATGTTTTATTTTAAATATGTTTCTGTTGATGGGAAAAATGAATACTATATTTATGTAACCACTTTGTTTAAATGTGGAATATAATGAAAGTTTTATTATCTAATTCTCTAAAACTCGAAACCTGAAAAGATCCTCAATGTGTAATCTTGTAAAAACTCAAGATTAAGTAAGGTTTAAGGTTGGGGCCTTATAGTTGGTATCAGAGGTCGGTTTAGATAACTTCAGAGGTTAGGGTATTCTTTAAGCATAAGTGACATTAAAATAATGGTTATGATTTCAGAAAGAGTCCTAGTTTTAGATAAAGTGAATCAGTAATTATATCTTAGTGTTTATCTTCCTCATTAGTACATGATTGTTTTGTTGATATACTCACACTGAACTTTTTGGTTTTAGTAAATGGCTGGATCTAGCGGGAAACAAAGTAATAGTGGATGTGAAGGTAAATGTGAAAGTTTTTTGAGCAAGAAACTGAATGATATGGGAGCTGAAATGAGAACTCTTGTTATTATCCTCAACCAACTATCTGGAGTCATGATTGACCACATAAACCTTGGTGATTTCTCTAAGGAATCATATATGCGAGAAACAAATCCCTACCGAACTACAGGTAATAATCATAAAGGTAAGTGTGTTCAAAAACATATGTGTCTAAAATGTGGAAAGAAACACCTAGGAAAATGTTTCAAAGGGCCATAAATATGCTATAGATGTGGAAATGAAGGTCATAAAGCAAGAACCTGCCATGGAAAAAGGAATCATCTCGTTGACTCGAGGAAAGGGAAAGGAGTTCTTTATGGGGGATCAATTGAATGTTTTAAATGTGGTGTGCATGGTCATTGTGCAAAAACATGTCCCATGAAGAAGTTTCGTGAATGGGATCACCAAGATCGTACAAATGTTCGTTTACCAATACCTAATTCGATTCCGATTGAGGATGAAGAAACTAAAAATGACCAATCAAAGGTATGGATTATTTTATAACTATTGTTTTCCTATTTTGGAATCATAGGATATGATTCATGATTTTGTTTTTAGGAATGAAGTATTTCAGAATAAGTTGAAAGGAATGGTTAATGGATCATGAAGAATGTTGAATGAGTAAGATGTCAACATATAAGGGCTTCAAGAGTTATGGTGAATTTCTTAAGAGTATTAAGACTCTTTGATGATGGGGTTACATTAGAAGACTTTTTATAGTATGTGTAACGCTGATGTTTAATATATGAAAATTTTATTCAAGTAATAGTTATCTTTTCTTTTGTGGACATAGTTATAAAGAACCATTTGGGTTTATATGATCCTTACTTTTATGGTAATTATGGGTTACTATATGTTATGATGGAAGTGAAAGGCATGAGATAAAATTGAGGTTAAATTATGTTATGGTTATTTTTGGTGATTTTATCTCTTTTTGGGGAATGATTTGAGAATTATATAGTTTTGGAAAAAGGACAACACGCAGACCGTGTTACAACCCATCGCGTCGGAAAAAGCTGCGGGAATCGAACCCACATCCAAAGTTCAACTGGTATTTATCACCTACCACTGGACTACGTGAAGTCCCTGGTTAGTTTGCCTAATTCATTTTAGTTAGATGATTTTATGAATTATGAGTAATTTGATTTTGGGTTATCGATGGAAATATATTAACCTATCATGGAGGATATGTGATTAGGTTAATTACTTTTCAATACAAGACTTTAAGAGAAACTGATGTTGTTTGGAGATAAATGTTACAATTTAACTTGGAAGACTATGTGACTAAATACTTCAAATATTTGGGTTTCAATATTAGTTTGGTTTACATTGAATAATTTTATGGACAAATTGTTTATCGAATGTTCCTCGTTGAACTTTGGGTTTTGTTGGACAAATTTTGGAGATTAAGAATAGATTTTTTTTATAAAGGGTTATCCTTTTCTGGATTATATGATCTTGTACTAACCTTTTTTCTTTGGTTTTGGTTAAATTCTAAAGACATGGGAAGTATATAGTTCTCTTTTGTGGATTAGGTGATTCTCTAGAAGTTGATTATAGTACTCTTAATGTGAACAAGTCTTCCTAAATACTCATCTTTTGGAGAAAATATGAGTTTGTGTAAGGAATCTAATAAAAGTTGAATGTCAAGATGATAAGTTATCATGTTTTCTTATGAACAAATTCCTCAATAAAAAGTAACTTAAAACAAAAATTTTGTCTATTAACTTTTCCTGCAGAGGAATCAAATACCGTTTAACCCATCATAAGTTTGTGATTTTCTTGTGGTTAACTTTCTCCTAGACATGTTTACTATCACTCTTCATCAGAACATGACCCTTTATTTTTTCCTCCATGTCCATATATTCATAGTTGTAATCCTATTATGGGTTAACTCAGGTGACCTTTTTACTTATCTTTCTTTATTTTAAAGTGATTGTTTTATCGACTCTTGTTCCGATGTGGGACGTTCAAGGATGTTTCCAAGCTCAATTTTAAAATTGCGAGAACACATTTCCCAAAAGGGGGGAAGGATGTAACACCCCAGGTAAATAAAGAGTATGAAATGTTCACAGTTATCCATATTAGTGAATAAAATATTAATATTACATTAAATGGAATGCTATTCTCTATGGCGTACCCAATATGAAACAACATGTTTCTTTGAAATCTTACGTTGCACTCTAATAATAAAATAATATTATTTTAAACGGTAGTTAACACCTAACCGTTGTAATGGCGGGAATGAACAGAAATAACTAAAAAATGATTATATATGTTTGTCAAATATTTTTACTTTTTTTCAATAAATGTTATAGGATTACAAATGAAAATGAATCCAATTTTAAGCGTAAACATTCTAATATTCTTTAAAAGGACGATTAACCGCCTTTTAATAGTGAACCTCTTTTAAATCCACTTTTTGAAAATTTTATGTGTTATATTTGACAAAATAAAATTCTTCTATAGAATCGGGACATCAAAATTTACTTTGTGTAAATTTTTGGTATTTTTTCGAAAAAGTTCAATTTTTAATGAATAGTGAAAAATGTTGTATTTTAATTCAAAAACACTTTTAATCTAATTAATTTATATGATTATATTGTCTTTTGAATTTGTTTTAAAGTGAAATTAGAATATATTTTTACCATTTAATTCCAATAGTGGTCGTTGGAATTAATTTCACTTTGAAATCGGACTTAAACTAGTGTCAATCTTTTGATACATTTTGTTTCATAAAAACACTCTATTTGTTTTGATAGCGGAAATTAATTATTAAATTAATTAATTCAACATATATGTGTCCAATTTTTTAAAATATACATCATTTTTGAATTTGTAATATCAAATATATCTTAGGGTGAACTTTTGGTAATTTTTTGAAAAACTTCAATTTTTGATAAATAGTGAAACCACTAAGTGGTACTTATAAAAACTGATTTTCCGTTTAAATGAAATTTTTCCATATTTGTGTTTTGAATTTCAAAAATATGACATACATGGTTGTCATTAAGAAGTATAATGTGGTTCAATGGGAATAAAATAATTTTATGGTGAATAGTAACTTATTAAGTTTTTAATCGCGATTAGAGGTAATTAGTGTAGTTTAAGGTAAGAATAATGTTTTAATAAAATTAAATGACCTATACACATGTCCTACCCTCATTGGATGTGTCATGGACGACCAAGAAAATCCATGGGTAAACTTGGGGACCCCATGGAGCCACTTTGGTTGGAAAATGACATAAATTTATTTTTATTTAATGTTAAAGTAAAAATGACTCAAACATGAGATGTTTAACTAAAACAATTTTTACATGGGGTTATACAGGTCATATTTTTGACTATAAATATTCATTGGAAATCTAAAAATATTTCCTACATCATAGTATTTTTTTATAATTTTTAGAAATTATATAAATAAAATTATTTATGACATCATGATGATGCGGTGATGACCTCATTATTTAACAATTTAAATAAAATGGAAAGATAATGTAAAATCTAAGAAATACACATGTCAAAAACCTATTTGATAGGTGGATTTCAAACCCTTATAACCTTATCCTCTTAAAACATCAATGTGGGACCATTAAAATCTGAAACACATTCTAAAATAAAGTAACATTTCTTTTCATTCCAAGAGTGCCCCTCCCCTCCTCTTATAAAAGGACCCCACCTCTACCTCCTTACCCACATTTCCAAGCCTTTGGGTCGGCCAAACCCTGCCCATTTTGTCTCTACACATCCCTCTCTAACTCTTTGAAGCCTCAATTTGGGCAGAAGTCGTCCCAAGGATGCCTTTGATCTCAAACCAAAGGGAGTTACCCGATTTTAAGGTAATGTCTTCACTTGTGTCCTTTTGTTTTATTTTTCTTCTCCAACCCCCTAAACTCTATTTATTAATCTCTTTTGTAACAAATAAAGTTTCTTCAATATACTATGATGTTTTTATAATAAGTATTTTAGCTACACTTACAGACACCTTCGTCTAATGGTTAAAAAACATATTGTTTCTGTGGTTGGCGATTTTCTGCCTCACGAAACGATGATTGTTCAATATTCTTTTGACACCATTAAAGGTGGCCATTATTATCTCACTGTATTTTATATATGATATATATGGTATTTATGTTTACTATATGCTTCTGTATTTTATATTTAAACCATACCTTTATTCTTTTCATGTTGTGTAAATGCGATAATTTCATATGAGAAAGTGCGGACTACCGCACCCTCAAGTGATTGACTCATACATGCAATAAATGGAATGTATAAAGAATGAAATTAATGAACATATGTGAACTATATAACATATATATTATAATGGAATTATAATATATATATATATCATTTATTTTTAATTTCATTAATATGACAAAGAAAAAATGAAAGTAGCGTTCATGCGTACGTACGACCTACCGTCTTCATGAATGGTGCTTTTTGTTTTTATCTCCAAATGATATGGAATAGTATAAAATTAATATGTACAGGATATATATGATATTTTAATAATTAATACTATTCTGGAAATTATTTACTTATAACTACATTGGAAATCATTTTTCAAACAAGTTCATTTTTGACTCATGTACCAAACATCGGCAAAAACGTCTGATATGAACTAATATTATAAAACAATTATAATAACATTATAATATGTGATATGAACTGAATAATAATATTTAAATGAGGACTTTATGAAATTATAAATTAACAAAATTTTATTATTCAAGAGACTAAATAATGATCGAGTCAAGTCGGACCAGAGGTAAGGGATCCTACCCCTCTCTTTCTTTTTAAGTACACTCTTTTATGTCATTCCTTTTAAAGCTCATCTTTCTTGTTATTGGGATATTATTTTATATTACTATTAATCTAATTTTTATGTTAATATGTGGAGAGACCCTATTCTCTCTCAGAAATCCATTTGGGATGTTTTGAGTGGCGATGTTAGGCTGCCGAATTTTTTGTAAGGGATCCTACTCCTCTCTTTCCTTTTATGTACACACTTTTATGTCATTCCTTTTAAGCTCATATTTCTTGTGATTGGGATGTTCTTTTATATTACTCTTACTGTAATTTTTATGTTCATATGATGAGAGACCCTATTTCCTCTCATCAATCCATTTTGTAAGTTTTAACTCGCGTCGTTAGGCTGCCGAGTTTTCGAAAGGGATTTTTCATCTCACTTTTATTCCCGTGAGATTTATAATACATTTGCCACAATTTAATTTTATTGGTGTATGTACTTACCATTATTATACACTTTTTTTAGTATAATTTCATTTATGGGTATTCACATCTTCATTGTACGACCCTTTTTCCATGGGGTGTACGTTTCGAAAGTTACCCAACTCAGTAACGGGACCTTTCACCCTCCTCTTTTTAAAAAACTTCTTTTGTTATGTCTTTTAATTCACATACTATTATGTTGGGATATGTACTTTTATATCCTTATTGATGTATATTTTATGTCCAAGTGATGACATTCCTTTTTTATCTCTCATCAACTCATTTTTATGTGATGTCGTTAGTCTGTCAAGGGAACTTCTTAACCCAATTTCGATTTCTTTGGGTTCAACATGTAGTTATTGAATATGTCATATTTTGAATATGTGTGAATGGCCTTTTATTGTTTTACCCTTAATATCAACTTATATTGGGTTTATTTATATTTGTCACACATAATTTTGAGATTGATTTATCCTTAATTTAAGGATACCTTCTTTATATGGGATTTCATCACATTTTACATTTCTATTGAGACTTCATTGTTGTTATACACCAATTTACTCTTATATGGTGTATATACTGTCCTTTGGAATATTATATCATGAATCCATTTATTCTCATTAAATGTTATTCCTCAATTATTGTATTCAATTGTCCCTAATTTTGGTAAAAACCCTTCAACAAAAATATTTCTTTAAATGTATTAATGATTTTTTCTTATTAATATCCATGTTTTCAAAATGGTTTTAAGGATTTATTTATATGGATATTGATGGTTTAAATTTTTAAAAGCATCAAGGTGGTATGGGACACTTTGATTCAAAAATATCTTTATTAAATGATTTAAATGGTTTTGAAAATTGTTTTTTTGAATGGATTCATTATTTCAATATCCAAAAATGTAATATTGTGACTGAAATGTGGAAATGTTGTGTTTCCTTTAATCATGTTTTATGTGATACTTTTATGTTATGGTTCTTGGGAATTGTTATGAAAAGGGGTGGTTCCGTGATAAACTAAGGGCGAGTGAGCCCAATACAGCTCTCCAATGCATTGGGTAACACGATGGAGAGAAACGTTAAGGTTTCTCCGAAGAGATTTAGGGAATATACTGTGGTGGGTATTCCAAACGTAACCAAGAGGGTTACTCCCTACGTAAGAATGTTATGAATGCCTCAAGTTACCTTTTATGTCTTATGATTTCTATGATTTATTCATGATTTGATGAGATATGTTAAGGTGCCTATGTTTTATGGGTAAAGTATGATTTCATTCTTATGTATATATAAACTCATGTTTCTTTTCCATATTTTTATAATCCTTACTGAGATTTTTATGCTTATCCCAATTTTTTTTTGAAATGTTTTTCACATTTCAAGGGAAAGGAACATGATACTATGATAGTGTCAAGGAAGTGTCAAGAAATAATCTATGTTTTATTTTAAATATGTTTCCGCTGATGGAAAAAATGAATACTATCTTTATGTAACCACATTGATTAAATGTGGAATATAATGAATGTTTTATGATCTAATTCTCTAAAACTCTAAACCTAAAAATATCCTCAATGTGTAATCTTGTAAAAACTCATGATTAAGTAAGGTTTAAGGCTGGGGCCTTATAGTTTTTCTTGGATGGACCTTTGGGTCTTTATTTCCTATAAGGCTGATGTTTACTTTCCCATGCCTAGTATTTTAGGATGGCGTGACTGTTGTTTTGTTATTATATTGTGATATAGAATGATAGAAAATTGGTTCTTGAGGTATACCTTGGATGTTATGTAGTGCTAATGTTTCTGACTTACACAGTTTCGTGAGAACCAGGTGTATAGACCATAGAGAGAATGGACATTTAGGGATTCTCAAGAGTGTTTGTATTACTTACGATGTGAGACCACATGGGGAATTGATGATGATTTCTTCCACATAGTGTCTGTAGTTCCTTGTTGTGGTCCACAGGGGGAATGTGACACTGAGTGCTTCCCTATAGCACCTCTTGTACCGTTATGATACTATAGGGTGAATTTACAGTGAGTGCTTCCTCATAGAGTCTTTGCATAAGCTGAACCAATAAGGTTAGACTGAGTGTACTGAATAGAGGGGATATGATGTGAGTACTTACAAGAGGGTTACCTAGTGTTAGATGCTTGCTATTGATGTTGGGTTGGACCCGAGGGGGTAGGTTGTGGGTACTTCTCATAGGGTTTCCTATTCTGTTTATATGCTTTGATTAGTTGTTGCATGTTGGGTGGTACTTTGAATACATTGAACTGTGGATTCTTTACTGCTGAGTACTTCCTTGTTTTGTTGCATTCTGTATTTTTACCTTCCATATATTCACTAATTGTTATGAACAGATCTCATGTTGGTTTCCTACTAGTATTTATCCACACAGCCTATTTGGGCCACGCTTTTGGGACCAAACATATTATATTGTTGCAAGTTTAGATAAATGGAAAGTGTTCTTCTAGTTTAGCTACTTGACTTACTATAGAGCTGGAGAGGAGGGGACCAAGCTATGGCTTGCGATGCTGAGGAGTTTATCTACTTTCATTTTCAATTTGGTTTAGTACTATTGAATTCCAGCATTGTGACTTGTTTGGCTATTTTCCTAGACATATGTATCATGCATCATTTTATATATGTTCTCCAGTTTATACCCTCAGTTTTCTGTTGTATGTCCTCATTGCTGCTTCCACTCATGTATGAATTTTTTTACATCTATTGTGTACTCTTCCAATGTGGGAATAGTTTCCCCACTATCAAACCCAAGTCCCTCATTGCTAGTCATCATCTGATGGTGTTTGGGAAATGCGCTTGAGGAAATTTGAAGAACTGGGTATGGGGCACCTCTAGGTCGCTTCCTGAACCCGGAAGTTACAATATGGTATCAGAGAAGGTTTCTTTTCTCTTGACATACATTTTGGAGCCTTTATCCCGAGATAGAATAGTATTGGTACATAGTATTAAGATGTGGTCGGGAGTAGCTGACCTGTGTACAGGGAAAATCCAATCTACTTCGTTAATTTCAGTTTTTACGGTATTTCAATTATTATAGTTGATTTGATTTCACCATGAGTGATTCACATAATTTGTGCTATTATTGTTGATGTCATTGAGGTTCTATTTCTGTTTCAACCTGATGAGATTATGGTGTGCCATCTTATACATCATATAGGCACCTTCTAGATATCACATATCATGCATTTTTTTCTATTCCATCTTGGATGCATTAGTGATTTTATGTTTTTTTGATATATGATTTGTAAAATATGCATGTTGGTGTGATAGTTTCCATGAAGAAAATACATGAAGTTTGATAGGGTATTTATTTGTGTAAAGATTTGTTTGAATGGAATCCTTGCATTGGTTCTTGGGGTGTTATGGGACCTCAAGGAACATTATTTGGTGGTTCATTGACTTGATTTCCCTGTCATAATGTGTTCAATATGAGAAACAATGATTTATGGGAAGTATGGGCCCTCACAGATTGGAATTTAGCACTTTCAATTCAAGTTTCTAGTGATTTATGGGTTCCAAAGAAGTTTTTGAGGCTTACTATCTGGAAAACCATATAATACATGCCATGTAATGTTATGTACAAGCCATGTGTTCTTCTGTTTAGGATGAAACTGTTTTTATTAAGTACACATCATGTACTTTATATACACACTGTGTAGTCTCTAACTATGCCATAGGCCTTGTGGGTAGAGACACGAGATGGGAAATGTATAGTGGGAACATGTCGTGTACTGGTCAAACACATTGTGTAGTGTCGTCCCTGTTTCCGCCCGTCTATCTAACAACACAGAAGGATAAACCATGAGCTATACACATTGTGTCCACATTTAACACGCTGTGTAGTCAGACCCAGGTACCCGACCATGTCACAAACAACATAAGTTTGTGTTACCGTTTAACATAAACGACAAGTCCATTCGTAACACATCGTGTTGTGTGAACCGGGTCTCAGGCTGTGTCACTAACAACATGGGACCAATGACGCTTTTCTAGTACACACTGTTACTACTTTGAAAACGCCGTGTAGTCTTGAATTAAGTGGGATGTGTGTCTTAATAGTGTAAAAGGACTCATGCAGGGGAAGAGCATTCATGTACACATCGTGTGTTATGTCAACACACCATGTGTTTGGGGTGTTACCCGACAAGTTTAGGAAGGGGTACACACCCATGTAAATTACATAAGTGAACACACCGTAGAGAAAATATACAAGTCATATAGTCATGTTTTGTAAAACATTAATGGTTTCATTCATCTGTTCCCTTATTACACTCATTGTTTTCAGTACATGATATCCTTGATCTAAGATGTGTGCTTCACCTTGTAGTGTCATGCCACTGAGACGACCTCCAGTTTTGTGGCAGTTTCCAGACTCCGATCAGACACCGGACATGGATGATCGGGGAAGAACTCTAGATCATACAGTTCTTCAAACCTTGGCACCTCCCATTACATCTGTCATGGGGTTGGATGCACAATTAAGAGAGGGATTAATGAGAATGATGTAGACCATTTAAGAGCACCACCTCTTGCCCCATTGATGGATGAGTTGATACGGGTCATCCAGTAGCAGCATCCTCCCACTTTCTAAATGGAAGGAGGACCTCAGGCTACAGAGTCATGGCTATAAGCAATGATGATGATATTTGAGCATCTGGAGGTGCCTCTAGAGATGAGGGTCAAGATTTCTACCAATATTCTTCGGAAATTCACCAAGAGGTGGTGGGAATTGAACTCGTAGGAGGGATGCCAGCAGGTTATGGCGTGGGATGAGTTTTATCTCATCATCATTGAATACTTCTATCTGGAGACCCTGAGGGCCGATCAGGCATGGGAGTTTATTATTCTGAAGTGAGGTACACTTTCTGTTGTGGAGTATTTCTCCAGCTTTATTGATTTTCAGTGTTTCACATATATTTAAATAGCTGATGATTTGTTTCTTACATAGATGTTTGAGGATGGTCTGAGGCATGACATTCGATCGTAGGTGAACATCATCCAGATGACTTCAATCAATTCAATAGTCAACTGGGAAATAATAATAGAGTGTAGTATGAGAGATTCTAGAGTGTCAGCTCGGGCGGCTCTACTTCTGGTGTTGGTATTCCTCTTATTGATAGTAGGAAGCACCACAGGGAGTCTTAGTGGGGTGATACAAAGAGGTGAGACACTTCTTCTGGTAGACAGGTGGTGTGTTACCACTACAGAAAGAGAGGGTATACAATTCCAAATTCCCGAGAGACCCAGTGGAGTTCCAGTCATGTGATATGAATGGTCACCTTATGTGCTATTGTCAAATATTTTCACCAGTAGCTAGTGATAGGGGTCTTTCAATGACTTCGCGTCTGGGTGAAGAACCACCCATTTATCACCAGTTAGGGAACTGTATTTCTTATGGATGTTTAGGTCGAGTTAGAGGTTCAGGCCATGGTGTTCAGTCATAGGTATTTCATCGACAGTAGAGTGGATAATCCTAGAGTGGTTAGCCTCAGTCAAAGGGCCATGGAGCAGGCCAGAACATTGTACTGGAGCAGACCCAGTAAGAGTAGGACCCCAGACATTCTACCATTTGATTTACGATCATATTAGCCTTAGTTTTAGATTCTACTATTTTTGATATAGGGGATTCACAAATCATTATATCTGTTTTCATCATGGAGAGCCTTGGTTGATTTATCTTTTATTCTGTTGATATCTTGACTCCAAACACACCCTTGGGGACTATAATGAGTTCTATACGTCAGTGCAAGGAGTTCCCTCTACAAGTTAGTGGATGTCAGTTTCTATGGGACCACGTGGTCCTAGAGATGATATGCTATGATGTCATTCTCTGAATGGACAGGAAATATCCATTCCAGGAAGACGTTGATTGTTATCACCATAGAGAGTGTTTTGTATCACCAGATGGTAAATCATTTCTTCATTTGGGCGAATGGGATGTTCAGGAAAGCAGAGTGGGTCTAGAGTATCACGAGTTAGGTGGAGTTACAACCGAGATTTCTAGTCTGTATCTTGATTACTAAGGGACTTCACAAATTTAAATTCCTCTAGTGGTGGATTGTTTTATGGATGTTGTTCTAGAGGACTTTTCATGTTTTCCTTTAGAGAGAGAAGTAGAATTTTCGATTGAGATTGTGCCAAGAGTGGAACCAGTGTCCATTCCGCCTTATATGATGGCTACACCATAGTTGCAGGAGCTCAACAAGACGTTTGGAGGAGTTTTATAGAAAGGGTTATATCAAACCTAGTAATTCTCCTAGGGTTTTCCTGTACTGTTGGCGAAAATGGACGACGACACCCTCTGGCTTTGCATGGACTATCGAAAGTTGAACCACTTGAAGGTCAAGAACCGATAACCCTTTCCTAGGATTGATGATATCATTGATCATCATAGAGCAGCCTGGGTGTCCATGAATATTTATTTCAGGTCCTGTTATCATCATTTGCGCATTCGACCATTTGACATACTTCTTACAGCCTTCTTGAGAAGGTATGGTATATATGATTATATGGTTATACCATTCGGTCTGACTAATGAGATTGTAGTTTTTAGGGCACTTATGAACCAAGTGTTCCATCCATTTTTTAATTCCATTGTGGTTGTTTTTGTGGACGATTTTTTGTTATACTCTCACACTCCACACGACTGTGCTACCAATCTTGAGAATGCTCTGAGTACATTGAGGGAGCATCAGTTATATTCTATGATCTCAAAGTTTTTTTTAGACGGATTAGATTCACTTCCTAGGACATATTATCCTAGAGGCAGTATTATTATTAAACCCTAAGAAAGTAAGAGATGTTCAATAATCGGAGAAGCCTAAGAATATATTTGAGGTAAAAATATTTCTAGGGCTGGTTGGATACTACAGAAAATTTATATAGGACTTTTCACCCTTAACAACACCGCTAACAGGTCTGACGAAGAAGGTGTGAATTTCTAATGGTCAGATTCTTGTGAGTCAGCCTTTTAGGAGAAGAAAGGTAGGATGACTTCAGCACCGATACTAGTCATTCCACTATAAGGCAAGACCCTTATTATTTAATGTGATGTGTCAGGAATCAGGCTGGTAGCTGTTCCTATGTAGGGAGATGTAGTCATTGCGTACGGTTACTATAGTTGAGACCACATGAGAGGAATTACCCGACGCATGATCTAGAGTTAGAATCTATTTTTCATGCCTTACGCTATTGGAAAAATTATATTTTGGGCTAGCATTTTGGGGTTTTCACCAACCACAAAAGCCTCAAGTGTTTCATCACTCAACATTATCTGAATTTGAGGTAGTGATGTTGGGTTGATTATCTTCAGTATTTTGACTTTGATCATGTCTATATTCCTGGTAAAGGAATTGTATTGGCTGATTCATTGAGAAAGTGAACTAAGATATAGGATGTTCAGGAGGCCATTAGTGAGTGGAAAATTATCACTCAATTCTCTGAGATTCATTTAGAAGTGCATGATATATAGTGTTAAACTTTTCTATATTCTGTAGATGTTACCTATAAACTAATTCATCGAGTTTGAATGAGGAATCTATTAGCATCTGAAGGCCTAGTCTTATGGAAGAGTGAGTCAAGAGAGGACCCAATTCCTATATAGACTTTAGGCAAGGATGAGATCTTTTACTTCCAAGAGCGCGTATGGGTGGCGAAAGATTTATGCGCGGAGCTGATGTAGTGATTTCATTCCTCAGTTTGAGCAGTTCATCCTAGCGTCACCAAGATGTATTGTGATCTACCCTGTTAGTATTTGTTTCCAAATATGAAGAGTGACATTGATGATTTCGTAATGAGGTGTTCAACTTATCTATAGGTGAAGGTGGAGCATCAGCGACCAAAATGGATTTTATAGCTGTTACCCATTCCCAAGTGGATGTGGAATGATGTTGTAATAGACTTTTTGACTGGTTTTCCGAGGTCGCCTCGAGGGAATGATGTAGTTTGGGTTGTCCTTGACCGACCCACGAGGGTTGATCACTTCATACCAATCAAGGAAAACATCAGTGTTGATGAGCTGGGAAGGTTGTACATCCGTGAGACTGTGCGTTTTCATGGAGTTCCATAGTGCATTGTTTCAGACAAGGATGCAATCTTTACTTCATGGGTATGGAAGGGGCATCAAAAGGGTTTTGTTACATAAGTAATTCTGTGTACAGCTTACGACCCCCAGATAGATGGTTATTCCGAGTGTATGATTCAGGTGCTTGAGGACATTATCCGAGCATGAATTCTATATTTTGGTGGTTCTTGGGTGGAGAATATACCTCTTTTTGAGTTTTATTATAATAATATTTTTCAAGAAACTATTCATATGGAACCTTATGAAGATTTGTACGGTAGCCTATGCCGATCAACCTTATTTTGGTTGGAGGCATAAGAGACAGATTTTCTAGGACCTCATCTTGTTTAGAGACCATAGAGCAGATAGAGTTGATTTGGAAGAGGATGGAAATTCTGCAGTCTCTACAGAAGTATTATGTTGGTCAGCGGAGATGACCTCTAGAGTTCGGGGTCTGGGATCATGATTTTATGAGTTTCAAACCATGGATGGGACCCAAGAGTATTAGGAGATAGATTATGCTTTGGCCAATGTGCATCGGTCCATTTGAGTTGTTGGAGAGTGTTGGCAAGGTGGCCTATCTATTACAGTTACTGCAGAGGTACCGGTCTATTCATGACATTTTCCACTTTTCTCTGCTTCAACATTACATTTAAAACTCTTCTCATGTTTTTCAACCAGAAAATGTTGAGTTGGATGTGGAAAAATTATTCGAGGATCACCCTATCTAGATTATTTATTGAAGTAAGATGGTTCAATAGGGTTGTTTTTTTCCACTGGTACGGGTGCAATGGTGTCCCAGGAGAGTATAGGATAAGGCTTTCGAGAGGGAGGCTGATGTACGATCACACTAGTAGGAGCTATTCAGGGTTTCATCTTCTATGTCTCCATGCTATGGAAATATGGGAGAGAATTTATTTAATGGGGGATGTTTTTAAGATCCCAAATCTTGTTTTTAGGTATGTTTTTCATTTTTCTATAGTTTTTTTTTGGAAAAGGTGAGTTTTTATAAATTTTTGAAGTGCACACCGTGTACATTATGAGTACTCGCCCTGTAATCTAAAACCATGTGTAGTCGTGTGCTGGTTATGTAGCGGCCTTGAAGAAAACCATGTGGGATGACTTGGAGGCTTCCTAAAATGGAGTAAAGAAATGAAAAGTACATGTTGTGTACATAAAAAGTACACGCCATGTATTTTTTTTTATTTTCATTAAACACAATGGGGTCACGTCTCATAGACACAACTGTCTCCTTCTCATCCTAGTTTTCCTGAGAGTGCCGAGCAGCTGAAGATCATTGAAGAGCATTTGATCGAGCATATTTCCTCCAAATCAAACAATAAGAGTTGTGTTGGAATTGCATCAGTCTTTTCTCCCTTCTCCTAGATCATCATCTTCTGATTTCTCCTCACTCGCGAGATAACAGGGGTTGATGGTTTTAGATGTTGTTGTAGATCATTGGAATTCAAAATAGATTGAAGCTTCAAGGGTCACTTATATTGATCTCTTAATGCCGAGGTAGGTGGTTTGTGCCATTCTGTTGAATGTCATTGAGTTTTATATGAAAATTTACCCAAAACCCTTGAATGAGGTATTGCACATTTACTATTTCAGCACTATTTTTTCTTTACAATGATGGTATTTCTGAGTAGATGATTATTTTTTGTGAATAGGGTGAATTTTTGTGCTTTGAATGTATTTCCATGCATGCCTTTCTTGTTTGGACCTTTTGGTCTTGATTGTTGGTTAGGCTACTATTTACATTCTAATCCCCAGTACTGTAGGATTGTGTGACTGTTGTTCGATTATGTTGTTGTGTTGTAGAATTCTAGAAATGCATTTATTTTGGTTTAACATAGCAGTTATGCACTGTTACACTTGTTTGAATTACACAGGGCTGTGAGAACTTGGTGTATAGAACATTGGGAGAATGGACATTGAGGGATTCTATAAAGTGTTTGTTTTACATATGATGTGAGACCACATGGGTAATTGACGATTAGTGGTTCCTCAAAGAGTCTGTTGTTCCTCGACGAGGGCCACATGGGGAATGTGACATTGAGTGGTACCCCATAGTTCCTCTAGCACCATTAAGAGATTGTAGGTGGAATTGATGGTGATTGCTTCCTCTAAGAGTGTATGATTATGCTGAACCAGTGGGGTTAGAATGAGTATACTTCCCAAAGGGTTGATTGTACATGTTAGGTTGGACAAAGTGGGGATAGGCTATGAGTACTTCCCAGAGGGTTACCCTGTGTTAGCTACTTTCTTGTGATGCTGGGGAGAATCTGAGGGGATAGGTTGTGGGTATTTCCCAGAGGGTTAAATATTGTGTTTATCTCCTATGATAAGTTGTAGCATATTGGGTGGTGTTTGGATTGATTTGAACTGTAGATTGTTTAATTTCTATGTACTTAGTTGTTTTGTTGCCTTCTGTACTTTTACCTGCCATATATTCACTAATTGTTAAGCATAGATCTCATGGTGGTTGCCTACTGGGTTTTAGTCTCACACTCTATTTGGGACATTCTTTTGTGCCCAAACAAAATATATCGTTGCAGGTATATATAAGGTCAATAACCCTTCTACTTCAGGTACTTGAATTGTTGCGGAGCTGGATAGTATGGGACCACGCTATGGATTGCGATGCAGTAGAGATTATCTGATTTCTTTTGAATTTTAGTTTCATTCTATTGAATTCCAACATTGTGACTTGTTTCGATGTTTTCCTAGACATATGTATCATGCATTATTTTATATTTATTCTCCAATTTATACCATCAGTTTTATGTTGTATGTCATTATTACTGCTTCTGCTCTTGTAAGTATTTTCTTACATCAACTGTGTACTATGCCAATGAGGGCATAGTTTCCACACTATCACATCCAAGTCCCTCACTGTAAGTCAACCGCCTTTGTCGTTTGGGGAATTTCTTGAGGCTAGGTGACCAACAGGGTAAGGGGTCCCTCTGGGAGGATTCCTAAACCTAGATGTTACAAAAAGGGGGTTCAACATTGGATAAAATTAATAATTATGGTGATAAAATACGAATTACCCTCGTAAAAAAATGTTAATTGAATTTTTTCACGAAAATTTAGGGGGGTTTGTTTCAATAAGTTAATGGTGTTATATAGTAATGAAAATGTTATTATACCACATATATTTTATTGTCAATATACTATATATTAAATTCATAGTGATGGATTTGGATTATTATAACTAATATATATCACATGGAAGATATTTTTGGAACAATTAATTAAATAGTATTGGTGGATTCTTCTAATGATAAATTAAGTGTAGAAAATCATCACTTGTTGTGTATGGTGATTCAACTTACCGTAATATGTATTTGGGTTACACTAATCGAAATCCATTTACACATACATTATATATAATTAAATTGTAAATTTCATAACATATATGAATGGTGGATATATAGTAGCTTGGTATAATTAGGACAATATATTGGAACAACTATCCAGGTACACCATGATACATGTTTTGTACTATATAATCATAGTTGTTTTCATTTTTATTCTACTACAATAAAAGACCTTGATAAGTGATTAGATTATACTGATTTTTTTATTATGTTAAATATGATTGTAAATCCCACATGTATATCATAAGTGTGACATGAGGCATTTCATGAATATTAACTTCCATAGATTCATAGTTATGATGGATTGATTTATGAAAAATTATTGTATTGGAATCAAGGTATAGTATTTTCCTAGAATGGGTGTTGACAGCTCACAAATCCCATATATTCTTCTTGGATTTTGGTAATCACCCACATATTTAAGGTACTATTCTTATAAATTAGGCATGGTTGAAAACAACATTAATCCATTTTAATGTATGGTACCCGAACATAACTAATAAAGTTATGTGTTACCTTACATATTCTTGGAGTATGTCTTATATTCACACATTTATGTACTCCCTAACTTGATTTTAGTTTTGTAAAGAGTAAGGGACTGTGTATTCTGTTAAAATACACCATCTACCAGTGAGTGTAATATTGTTAGGAAATATTCCACAATTATGTTTTATAAGACATGACATGAATTATTAAATAATTTAGTAAGGTTTCTTAGTTTTCTTTCTAGGTTTTATTAATTTTAGGATGTCCTAAGTGGAGAAAGAATTTATTATATTTCTTATTTTATTTAAACATTAATAAAATCAGAATTTTATTTCCCTCATAAACCATTGTGGTTTTTGAGATAATTGATCCATACCTATAATATTACCTTTTTGTTTTTTGTTCATCTAAATGGGTAATGTTATAATAATGCCTAAATTCAATTTATTTAAAAATATGACGTGTCTGTGTAGATGATTAATAGATTAGAGTTAATGCAACATACTGTGGTCTTGTAGGAGTTTGTGCATGGAGGCACTAGGTATATTACTTTACTGGGGATTATTAATTTGTTTTTATAGGGGAAGGAACTCCTATATTTTTTTAATTTTGCAAATACATCATTTATCAATGGATTTTGGGCCTTATACTATAAAAAATTTCTTGACTTTGGGTTTATATTCATTTTTATCAATAATTAACATTTATTCATTCATTTTCAACAACAATTTATAATTTAATACATGGGTATTTTTGAGAGAGAGATATATATATATATATATATATATATCAATTTATCTCTATGAGTGTTTTCATGTTCATTTTATATACATTTCAAATTCAGAGATATCCTCTCTATGGCTTGTCATCAGTCCATCGTCTTTTGGAGGTAGGCTTGGGGTGGCATACCAGACTATCCAACATCCCCGATGGGGATCCAATTGTAGTGATTCATTCTAGATTTGGTATCATTGAAAAGATAAAATTTTGATGGGTCTCTAGATAGTTTCCTAGTGTGGTTGTGTTTGGAGAACAATATTCAACAATGTTCTGGTGTTTCTAGTTTGGTTATCAAACCAAGGAACCCATCATAGGTATGGAATGTTAATGTACAATTTTTACTCAAATAACATTTTTATTGTATCATGGACTCAAGGAATATTTTTATCTGTAATTTTATTTTTATTTCTTTATATATATTCTTATTTCAATTTTTTTGATATTTTTCTAGTGTCATTAAATCATGGTAGTATAATATATTTACAAGTTCATCATTGTAAATACATGATTCTAATCATGTAAACAACTATATTATATTTTTAGGTTGGTTTGGGATGTTCTTCTTAATTTCATTGGACACTATTCATTTTTAACATTCAATAGAATGCTTCAATTATGGGACCCATTCATGAGATACCCACTTTAGGTGAGCATAGAGTGGTTACTCTCCCAATATTTCAAAAATAATCACCACTACCCTTGGAACATTATATGTGTTCCCAACCAATAAAGATAATTTCATTTTATTTATTCAACATAATGATAACCATTTATAGATTGTGCCCTATGATATTCAACAACATTGAAGTCCTAAGATCCAAGATGTTCAATAATCTCACATGGTAATGGATTGGATAGAGGAAGTTGATAAAATATTTTACTAGGTATGGACTATAATAAAACTAATTGTGTCCCTAGTGTCTTGTCAACTATATGATTTAATAGGCCAATTGTGGAACTCGATGACAAAAATATATGATTTTTTGTCTCCCATGAGTAGATTTTGAGAACCACTTATTTTAGGAGTATTTCAATTAAACACTTATGATGGTGTGATTCCAACTATTATTGGACCTATACCAAGATGACAGGTCTATGTTGGAGTAAGAATGATTGTTTGTTAACTGTATGGGGTAAATTATTGATATTATTAAGATAATAATACATCAAACACAAAAATATTGTCATGAAATTAACAGATATAAATGATCCATGTTTTTTCATCTCTTTAACCTTTTTATTATAATGTTATTTATAAAGACCTTTTTATCTGGATTTTATAGCAATGGAGCATTCTAGTGCTTGATTTTATATATATCTTCCCAAATCAAAAAAATGGTGACTAGAAAATTTATGTTGACATGCTCATGGTTCAAGAGAAATAAACATGCATAATATAAGTAAAAATGATTAATAGTAGGAGAAACATATATGATTTAAGTCATATAAAAAGGGAGTTTTTGTAACAATAATGGATGAAAAGGTCATGTAGGTCATAACTTCTTAATTCCATGTACTATAGAGGATTATCCAAGAATTTTTGTTGATTTAAATCATAAAAAAGGAATCACATTGACAATATAAATCTATATTGCAACTAGGTTTCCATTATAGAAGGAACGTATGAATAAATAGAAGGTGGTTCATGGATCTCCTATGTTGGATGATGTTTTTAAAATTTATACCACAATTGACATCGTAGTGGTCAATATGGAATGGATGGTTAGGTATGTAGTTAGTGGAATGAAATTAATAGATATAAATATGCAATATTCAACATTATTTTAGGTTCTATATATAAATTTACAAACATGGAACTCATTCTAGTAAGAGAATGTTTAAGTGAATTATTTTTATTAAAATATCATTCTTCTTGGAAGTGGAGATCCCATTTGCTTATGTAGACCGATCGGTTTAGCTAGAGCCACCTTATAGTGGTAATAATAATCCATCTAATATGTTAAATTAGTAAGATTATACTCCTTATAGGGAGTTATTTTAATAATGCATCATCTTGTCATAGGAGATTAATTTTGATTTTATTTTTGGTATGGGATAATTATTCATAGTGTTAGTACGTGTATATATCTATTATTAATGGGTCATATGTCAATGATAACATGGGAAGATAATCATTTTCACTGGTGACTATAAACTACATTATATAAATGTAGTGTGAAATATCTAGATGCTATATATTTTTAAAAATTTTATGGAATGAATACATCTAGGAGGCATTGTTGAGGAAAACGGGTTTTACCTGCATTGATTGATGGGTAAATTGTCATTTTACTAAATTATTTTATTGGGTTTAAAATAATTACTATATTAAGACATATATTAAATTTTTTCATCATAATACATAATTATCATCCTATGTAAATAATATGGATGTGGATAAGATAAGGGAAAAGAACATGAAGCTATCGGGCCTTCTAGAATGGGGTTTATGTCTGTCATATCACATTAGGTTGATTGTGTAAAATTATTTAAAAATATTTATTATAATGTAAGTATTTTTAAGCTATTTACATATATATTTTGTGGTAGTGAAGAATTGGAATCCTCTCTTGTGAATCAATAATATCAATGACTAGTAGAAGGGAGTGTGGTGGTTCTCAAATATTTATCATAGGTTATAGTTTCACCCAATTTTAATTCTTCTAATACGAATTATAAAGACAATGTTTATATATTATTGTGTTCAAAATGAGTTCATATTTGTGTTTTTGGGTATTATATGTACTCAATATTTTTTTATTAGATTCATGAATAAGAATTTTAAAGTATTTATTTAGAGTTCAATGTGGTTAAAATTGAATTCATCCTAATTAATTCCAAAAATGGAGGTCGACAACTATAATCTTATAAGGATTATCATGCACATTATCTATTATCCTATGATATATAACAAGATCATAAATGAGATATATGGATAATGGATGTGAATTTAATTTTTCAATTAATTTTATAGGGTATGTTCACAATTGATCCTCTCAAGGGTGTTGTTATTATATCATGGGATCTATCCATGTAAATGTTTGAGATGACCAGTTTCTATTGGATAATAATTAATTACCATATATATGTGAATTATATCTCCCATATTGAATCCCATATGACTAATTCTCATCATAATATAAAACCCTTCAACTAATTTGGACACTTCTAGAATGATTTTTTAGAGTATAAATGGTTGTTGACTAGTTCTTAATATATATGGTTTCTAGAGGAAGGATATGACTATGTGGTTATATATGATTGTTCATGGTTTGGAATAGATAATTCGTTATGAATAAAAATGAATCAATTATTTATGGATTTGTTAATGTGTGATTAACAGGAAAACAAATATTAACTATGGCCTAGAGCATGCAGTAGTGTGGTATTCCCAGAATATAGAGAGACCCAATATCATTAGTTTTTTTGGTCTTCCTGATAAAAAAATAACATAGATATATTTCCACATAGAATGGATTCTACATAAAATAATACAAACTATATTATTTTTTATTGGATTATAAAAATCATATTTTATACATTTATATAATGTGAAAAGTGATTGATGCTTCCATTGCTGAATGCCTCATTCTCAAATGTTTTTCTAGGTATTCAAGAAATTAGTTTACATGTAGACTATTTTTGAGTAATAAAATGAATAAATTCCTATTTTAGTCCATGTTGGTCACCCTAAAACATCTTTATAATGTGATGGATTCCTTGATTTAGTAATTTTATAATGAATCGTTGTGAAACTAGTTACACTCATGGGTTATAACTTATGTATTACCTTAATGTGGTGAGTATTGTATCATCTTCAATCGTTAGATAATGCTTATATAATAATTTATTTATGATTTTCCATGATTTATTCACACCTAAATATTATAATTATACACTATAATGATAAATATGTATCAATATTTTATGTGTTCGTTTGTGTGTCCATTAATAAACTACTTTGTATAATATTTCATGACACTATTCATCACCTCATGATAGGTGAAGGATAAACACAATATTCTTATGGGGTTATGACTTTATCTTATGTGTTAAATATATAAATGGAATGATAAATAAATGAAATTAATTATTGGATATATATGAATGCATAAGTGGAATGTAAGTTTCTATGAACACATCATCAAATTGGAAAAGTCAACACAATTTCAACCTATCTAGTGGTGATCATGATAGATTGTTTTAGAAACCTAAAAATATAATCCATTGTTTAGCTACATGTGGTTCCCTCAACAATTGACATTGATCATGATATTATATACTTTTCCATGTAATATAGGGTGTTAATATTGGTGTTCAAATCCTATATATATTTGAGATTACTTTTCAACCCTAATAGAATGTTTTAGAAAGAAAAATACAAGATATTAAGGAAATGTAACAGTCTTATGAGAAATTTTATTTCTCATGATAGGGTGAAGAAATTCCTTTAGTTCATTTTCCATGTAACATAATTTTTAACACCACAAAATGTTTCAAATGGATACGACTGACCACATAGACATCCCAACTTAATATGGACATCATGTCCTGGACCTCCACGTACTACCAGTTAGTCCACTAACACCAGGTCCCCACCCAGGGGCTCTCCCACATGCCCAAACAGGAAAACACATGATCCCTAGGATGTGATAATTCATAACTCACACACACCATCTGAAACATTCCAAATATCACCCATCCTGATCACTACTCAAGGAAAAACACAATTAACTACGGATTAATAAATAGGTAGGATTCTGAAATTGAAGGTACTACTTATTGATACCAAATGTATTAAATTGTCCCCACTAATAGCACCTAAACCCATCCATGACAAAGTTGTCGTGTCTTGGCTCTCTAAGTACATCCAGTTTCCCCAAAAACATGTGGTCCCTACCATGGGTGTCACCCACGTGCTCGAATGGGTCATTTGATGAATGACTGTCCCCACAGGCTGACACATGTTATTTCCAATGTAATTTTCCACAGTCGATCACATGTTGGGAATCTTCCTAGAAGGTCACCCCTATTGACAAATACTTCAGGACAAGAATACATAATTATGGGGTTCTAATTAGGTCCTCACTCATAAATTATGGTGCATCATGATGAAATTGCTAATATCATTTAGTCAATTAACCCTTTAGCATTTTGGACTGTTACAACTATTGGTATATAATCATTTATTTTCCTTGTAAGACATAGAAGTGGCATGCGATTTAGGAATATGATTGGTGTAGCGATCTAGACCAATGTTTCATGGAACTGGTGTCCAAATTATTATGTTGGCATACAAAATAAGTAATTGCTTCCTGAAAGGGTCAAATTTTTTTTGTTGTATTAGTAATATAGATACATACTTGTCTCTTACATTAAATTTGAGCAAACTAATATCAACATTTTTTTTCAAGAATAAAATTATTTTCTACATAATATCATTTCACATAAAAATTAGTACACTTCATCATTCTATGAAAAAGGAAACAAAATAATTGAGAGATCAAATGCTAAGTAAGGGATAATTAAAAATGCTTATATTAAGAATCAATAAATATAATTATAATGTAATAGTAAATAATTGAAAATTCATTACACCTAAATAACGTGACTATCATAGTGTGATAAGGAAGTATTAAAATGAAAATGTAAATAACTTAAAATACATAACATTTAATTAATAACATAGAAATAATTCTTCCATAAATAATTTAATAGTGAAAATATATTGGATAATAATAATTAAATTCATAAAAAATGAAATTATTATTTATTGGATGGCATGTTTGAGGAACATGAAAAGCACTACTATCATGATATATCTATATGAATATTAAAAAATAATGGTTAATAACTCATCTGATACCTCTACCTTTAAGACCATTCATAAGATGTTTTAAAACAAGAGATAGAAAACTATTTAGTTTGACCACATGATTTGTCTCATGATACCCATCGATTCATTGAGGTGCTATATAATTTCTGGAACCCACCCATCACCACATGTTAATATAATTCTTCGTATATAAAATAATTTTAATGATTGATTAATCAATGTGATTTTTTATAAAATATCAGTATTGATTAATGGATACAAATTATTAATGTTTTACATTTAAATCAATTAAATTTCAAAGAAAAAAATCATATGTAGGAATCAGTTAAAATTTATGTAATCAAAATATTATTAATTTTTTTTATATTTATGGGTACATTAATTTCTATTTTTTATAAAAAATTGAATATTTCAAGGGAATATTAATGACAACAAAATTGAATCCTGAAAGTGAATTTCAATACTTTCCATGGTCTAAATGATAATAAATCATCTATAGAAAATATTAGGATGGTATCAATACAACATATACCCCTTAAAATATTAATAAAGGTTCTTTGTTGATGAATAAAAATAACATAAAAATATATTTCAAAAAATCATAAAGAAAATATCCATCTCATTTTGAAAATAAATATTTAAACATAAAATATTTTTAAAAAAAATATCATTTGGAAATAAATATGAGAACCTATACATAATGATATAAATTTTTTTTGGTTATGATGATGGAAAGACCCATACATTTCGTACATGTTTAAATATTGATTCATTTCACACTATTTCTAAAATCTAAATGATCATTGATTTGAAAATGACCGAATATTGTACGATTTTTTTGGTAAAAATAATAAATTCAAAAAAATTTGTTAAATAAACCATATATAAATGTAAAAAAAATTACGTTTTTTCTAAATAAGTTGTTTGAATGAAAATAGATATTATACATAAGATATAAATAAATTTGTATTTAGTTAAAAACATTTTATCACTTAATTTAAGTACACAAGTGTGGAAAATGTAATGATTATTTTAAATAATAATAAATAACTAGATGAATATATATTTAAATTCTTCTATTATTCAATGATCAAACAATTTATTTCAATGGAAAAAGTATAAATAATCTCAATTAGAGCGAGAATGAAAAAATAACCTCTATAATGATTATAATTCTAATGTGGGAATTAATCCATGAATTTATAATGTGTATTAGCTGAAAATAAAAAATAAAAGTGTATATAAAATATAATATAATAATTAGTCCTTATATACAAAATCATAAAATTTATAAAACAATGAATAAGTAATAAAATTTGATGAAATGAAATTAGTTATGAAATTATTTACCACTTTGTAACATATAATTTAAAAACATTTAGATGAAATAATTAAAATGGAAATATAAAAACAATATATAATGATGTATTCATGATGTTACATGTATAATATATATTATATACACCATATAAACTAAATTAGTAGCAAAACATTACAATATGCTTCAATGAAGGGAAATTAAGACGAAGTCCCTTACATAACTCTTACATTTTGTTGAACACACATTATGATCATGAATAGTGGTTATAAATAGGTTATTAAATTATAAAATATCCATATTTGTATTTATAATACCTTTTATGATCATATTATAAAATATTCTCAACCCTTCAATAATAATATTTCAATATATTCATTGTTTTATTAGTTAATTGCCTTGTTTTCTCATGCTTGTATCTTCAAGAAAGATCCAGTTCATGCACGTATTATATAGTAATATCATATCTAGTGTAATAATAATGAAATAATTATCATTTTTAAATAAATTATAGTTGTAAAACCAATCCTGAAATATGGTTATAAAAAATTAAGTATGTTACGATCATGGAGACGGTAAGCCCTACATACACATGATTAACGTTACCCATTTTAAATGATCATTATAGAAAGGATTTAAGAAATATTTCACCTTTTACTAATGATAATAATATATTAAATATAATATAATATACTTATATATATTTCATCTATGAGGTTTTGTGATAAATGGAGAGTCACATAGGTTTGTGAAGGTGGTTGTCCACTCGTAAAAGAACTATATTACCATCTTTAGTTGAGTGAAATTTATGAAAGAAAATGATATATAATGATATTACAAAATTAAAATACTATCATTAATATTAAAAAAACATTTTTATCACAGATAGGTATTTATATTAACCTCATTACATTCAATTTAATGGGTTAGATAAAGACGAGTCAAATCTCTTCACGAGGCGGTAGAATGTCGCATACACAAGATGCATTATTATATCCCATACAGAATGGAATGTAAACTTATGTATATGACATAATAAATATATAATTATAAATATTTTATTAATTTCACATATATATATATATAATTTAAATCGATAATCATACACAACTAATAATGGAGTAAATGGAAGAATGAATGACATCAGTTCGGGAGGTGGTTGCCAGCCTTATAGACAAACACTAATTTTATAATCCATTTGACAGAAGTGGAGACTATTTTCTATCGTGAAATTATTATAAGTAAATCCTAGTATATATAAGAAACTAATATTATTATATAATCATGTTTAAATAATAATTTAATTTGATGGAAAAATAATTAAAATAAATGTGCTAATTGAAGAACATTTACTCTTCTTCGAGTATCCTTCTTATGATTCCACTAAATACTTCCTATTTTTGATTTATAACCAAAATAGAGATTTTATTACTTATGGAGGGAATTTGGTATGTTATTTGGGATGTTATTTGGGGATAAATAGTCGTTTTTTGGAGTTAATAAGAGAGTAGAGTGGGTGGCCTTTTATAAGCGGGTGAAAGACACACTTGTAATTGTTTGAAATAAATAACTCATACCAACAATTTTGTCACTCCATAAGAATCCAGAATTAAAAATTATCAAAAATAAGAGAAGTAAGGTAGAAATATTGCAATATAATTGGTTTTTTACAAGTTTTTAGTTCATTTTTAACCATTATACTTATAGATTATCCCCCAATAAATCATTTTTACCTTAACTATGGTAATTAATTTTTAATGATTCCACTAACAATTTTGCTGTAAAATTAGGTTCCAAATATTATAAATTATAAATTAATGGGATTAGAAATAGTAAATAAATTCTTAAAAACTTAATTAAACTTTTTGGTAAATTTTAATTTAAAATTTATCCCCCAGAGGGGATAAGAAATCAGAGTTTTCTAAAAAGAAAATTTTAGAAAATTTTCATTTTTTCTTTAGTGAAATAAATTATAATATTATAAAAATGTTATAAATTTTAGTAATTTATAAAACATTGAACTAATATTACATTAAAATAAATTGAAAATACAATTTCTTCATAAAATTATAACATTAAAAGGTAAATTTTTATTAAAATTTAGTATAATTCAATATTCCTTAAAAAATTAAATATTATGAAAAACCAAAAAAACTTACATGAAAATAATTTAATTATAATGATTTAAAAAATAAAGATTATTTCTTAAATTATTATTTTTAAATATTTTGAAAAATATTTATAATTTATGAGCACAAATAGCGATAAAATAGTCTTGTAGAAAAATATAGTTATTTAAGAATTTTAATCTATTCAATGATTAATTTTTCATTTATAATTAATATATAAACATAATTTTCATAATTTAGTTATTAATATTCATACCCATCACTTTAAATCTTTCTTATCAATATTATATAAAATAATAATATTTTAATAATATTTCACATTTTGTTCAAAATTGGTGTAAAATGCAATGTCAGATATTATATGGATTATATTTCATGAAAAATAAATATATCATAAGGTATCTAGGTATTATATTTTCTTCTAATCATGGTAATGCTTTCCACATATGGTATAGAATAAAATTATCATTGTTTTAAATATAAAAGTGTTACATTGTCCCTAACATGAATAAATTTTTACCCAATGATTTAATCACGATCTTCATAATCAAGAGTTTGAAAATTGGTAATACTATTATTAAAAAACACACATTATAAGAATATTGAATAAAACATCTTCTTAATAAGATTGAAAAGTGAGTAAAATGATCATATGAAATAACACATAACTATGTATTTATGTAAGAAATTATTTATATAATGTGACGATATATTATTGGAAGAAATAAATAAATAAATATAAAGAGTGATTGAGGTCATTTATCACAATAATATGAAAATACAATATAATGATAAGGGCCTCAAAACCATAAATATGTGATTTTTAAAGACCACATATTCTCTCAGATATGAATGTAATGACATTTTATTTTTATTCATGATCCTTTTAAAAAATTTGTGAAATTATTTTACTATATATGAATATAAAGAAATAAAATTATTGTCATATTTCTATATCATAAGAACAACTTAATAATTTAGGTTTTCATTGATCAATTTTCAATTCATCCCTTTCTCTAAGCAATGATTATATAGAATTTATTTTTATGCATTATGAACTAAAATTAATTATTAATGGCTTGAAAGATCCATTTAATAGAAATGGGTATTTTAATATGTATCCATATATTTTCAAAAATCAATATTGTTAGAACAATTTATACAATATACCTATGTTTACATATAGTAATGTAATAAATTTATCATTAAAACCCCATCCAAATTTCAAATTAATCCATTTTATAAATTGTTAACTATATGAACCTTCCAATAGTATAAGATTCATAAATTTAAAAATAAGTTCACTGAATTGAAAAAATGAAAATATCATCAATATATCAAACAACATGAAGTATCTCTTAATTATCACATTTCAAACATGTGAAGACCATTATTGTGTTTTATGATGAAAGATTATAAGAACCCTAATTACCATAAAACCACATTGAAAAAATTAACCCTTGATTATTCATTAACTAAAACATATATTATTTTATATACAACTTTAATACAAAAGATGATTTAAACTCCATTAATTATAGTATATAACACTATGTCAAAAAATTATTTATCAATCCCAAGGTAGATGAAACTATCAAATTTAGATTATTCATAACACTCTTCTATTTTATCCAACATCAGTATCCAAACATCTGTTACATATCAAGGGTTATCTTTCCATAAATCTTATGGTTTCCATGAAGTTTTACATTCCACTGAATCTATTTTATTATCCATTAGTATCATTTAACACATGATTTCATATCCTTAATGAAAAAGTTCAATAGTACTGTACTTATATATTTTACCATTATTATAACTAAAATATCAGTGATAAAATATTCAAATGAAATAATTCGTGAATCCAGACTCAAGCTCTTTAATCATTCCACTTCATCCATGGTAATATATAAACCAAGAACATGATTTATTAGCTTCATTTGAGGTGTATTCGTTTGATTCCTGAGATAATTATTTACATAGTGGACCATCTTTTTAGAGTTGAATAATAATATATTGGATGATTTTTGGTACACATTACAATCCCTAGAATGGTTTCCTATCACTCAACACTTATCTAAAACTCTTATTCAATTTTATCATGATTCAATGTTTCTGCTTCCAAAATTAGCACATGTTGGAAAATTATTCTTTCCATTCATCAATTTATCATTATTTTTCCAATCCATACATTTCTTCTCAGGCTTCCTTCAAATGGAATAAAACATAAATAATTATTTCTCTATATTGTTAGCCCATGATATTATTTCCTCATATAATGATATTTTTTAGGAGATAATTTCCCATAAAAAAGTCGGAAAAAAAAAATATCATTATTATTCATTGGATTACATTATTTAATGATACTTCAATTTCATAATCTAGGGTCCATTTTTAAATGATATAATACAGAAGACTAGATCATATAATGATAAAACATAATGTATAATCCATATTCTAGTGAAATACATTCCATAAATTAGAAATTTTTAGATAGGTAATATAAATATTATATATGTTGTTTCTTTAGGATATCTATATTCCAGTATCCTTAGTACTGTTTTATAAAGAATACTTTAAAAATCTTATGAAAAGTCCCAAGGATTTTCATACCAAGTGTATATTATGACTTTTTTGTAAACTAGGTGATGATTGGATCCCACCAATTGTCTCATTTTTAGGATTATTAACCTTAGGAACCTATGTTACTAATCCATATCCAATTTTAGTATCATGATGCATGAGTATTTCGAGAAACACATACATAATATCGGACTTTCCAAAAAAAATTGGGGGAAATTCTATATTATCTTCCATGTCTATCACCGTTTTATGTTATATTATCTATTTTTTCTAGAATATTGTTTCAAATGTTTTAACTAAACTAATATAATTAAAACTATATATAATCCAACCCATGTAGCCTAGATATGATGTCTACAATATTACATTGGAATTAGATAAAATGAATCATACACCAAAGGATGAAATGTTTTTATAGTCACGGTAAGATAGATACATACATGAGTCTTATGTAACATTTGAAAATATAATTTTACAAAATATTTTATTAGAGAATAAACTTATTAATTCATGAAAATCCTTATATTTAAAACCTATTATGATTCATGGATTACTGCTATATGAAATCAATAAAGTTTTGATCAAATGATTTGTCTAGTTTTAGTATAATAAAATCTAACCTGAATTAATAAGAAATATCAACATTCCAAGGTAAATAACTAAACAAACATTCCACTTAAATAAAATTACAATCATTCTATAACATGGAAAAATAAATATTGAAAGGTAGATAACAAAAAAAAATTACATTTAATCAATAATTGATAAATAAGTTCATCTATAGATAATATCATTCTGAAATTTTCTTGGATAATAATAACTAATTTTTTTTTGAAGTAAATTCATAATTATTTTATTTCATGTTTGTGGAACATAAAAACCTATATTATCTAGATCTATCCTCTATAATATTTTAAACTACTATTTTAAACCCCATAAAATACATCAATCATTAGGACAATTCACAGGATGGATTAAAAATACAAATAAAACACCATTTAGGTTTTCCCAATAATTTTTAACATGAGACATATTGATACATTGAAGGTTTATATAGTGTTTTATCCCCACCAATCAATCATGTCCTTTGAATTCATCATGTATAAAATTATAAATTTAATTTTAGAATCATTGTGACTTGTTTTAAACTATCAATTTTGACTAAAGGATACAAATTATCAATAATAATATATTCAATCAAATACCATTGAATGTAAAACACAATATTTAGGATTGAAATCTAGTTTTAGAAAGAAACTATCAAAGATAAATATTGTATATATATAGGTTAAATTTAATTATTAATGATCCCATGAATGTCTATATTTCATGGAAATATAATGACTATAAAAACTAAAAAAAGAGCGTGAATTTAAATTCATTGGGCAAAATGATCAGAAAACATCCATTGAGGGATTAAGTATATAATTAATGAAAATTACACACCATGGTTCATGAATACATGTTATAATTATTTGAATAATATAAATAACCGAAATATATACATATAAATATTATTGAATTAAACAACATTTTTCATTTGGAAAATAATTTTTTAAAATAGAAAAAATATTCAAAATAAATTTATTTGGAATTAACATTAAATATTAAAATGATAATTTTAAAACATTTTGACGTCAATACCATATATATATCTATAAATTTTTTCAATATTAAAACTAACACTCCTTTCAAAATTTTAATAAAATCCAAATGATCATTTTTATAAATATTGAAATGATTTTTTTGAAATTGTTTTTTAAAAATAATAATGGAAAAAAACCTTCAATAATTCACTTTTATAGGTTAAAAAAATTGGTTGGATTATTTTTTTCAATAATGGTTTGGATGGAAAAAAGAATTCTGACTGAAGAGAGAAATGATGTAATATTTAAAAAACATTCTATAAAAGAATTTATGATGAATATAGTAAAAAATCCTACAATTAATTTAAAAAATAATGATGAAAATATTATTAGAAATTTAAATGGGTTAATTATAAAATTATCTAATAGTTCCCTTTAATGAAATTAAATTATAAAAAAATTTAATAATGACATTGTGGAATAAACTATTATAATGATTATTACGTTGATTTGAAAATTTATCAACAGATTTTTTTATCATATGTAAATCCATATAAAAAAATTATAAATAAAAAATAATATACAAAAAATTCATTATACACATAATAATATAATATCATAGACAACAATTAAGAGATATATAAATTGAAATGAAATTATGATATGAAATTCATTAGAATCTTTGCAACTTTTTAGTCAAATATTCATTGGTAAAATATTTAAAATTTTAAAATAAAAAAACATGAAAAATTAATTTTTAATGATATTAAAAGATTAATGGAGAGTATATGCACCATAAAAATGTAATTTGATGCATAAAATTACAATATAACTAAATTAAGTGAAATTGATATGATGTCCATTACCTCACGATTCCTTTTGGTTGAGCATTCATTAACCTCTTGTATATTTATTTAAATAACATATTTAACTTATACTAAAACCATATAAATATTAATAATATTATATATGATCAATTAAAAACATTTTATCACCCATTAATTTATAATCACTCAATATATTCATTGTTTTGTGTGATAATTGTCTGGTTTTCTCATGCATGTTTCGTTATGAAAGATCCAGTTCTTGAACATGTAATATTGTTATTTAAAATATGTAATAATAATCATGAAATAATTTTTCTATTTTTACATTAATTATTATCTAAATACCAATCATTAATGATGGTTTGGAATAATTAAGTATGTTACGATCATAATGACGGTAGGGTATTAGTACGCATGAGTAACGATTCCATTATTCAATGATCATTACAAAATGAGTTCATGTAATATTTCATATTTATAAAATGATCATAATATTATATATACCATATTATAAACATATATATATCATACATGTAGTGAGGATATCAAATAATAGTTACATCACCTTATGAAGGGGCTAGTCCACACATACACAAATTATGTTATCAACTTCAGGTGAGTGAAAAGGTAATAAAAAATTATAATTATTATATTTATATAATAATATGCATTTCATTAATAAAATCATTATGTAATTTATATCACATATAATAATTAATATGAAAATATTTACATTAAATTTATTTGTTTAGTTAAATATTAATCACATCGTGTCTCACGGCGGTAACCCTCTGTACTCATTAGCATCATTATCATATCTCATACAGAATAGAATGTAAAAAAATATGTATATGATATAATGAATCCATAGGTATAAATATTTTTTTAATATAATATATATAATTTATTTTCATCATTATACCATTTTATTAAAGGTTATAATGGATAAATTAATGATAATAGAGTGCAAGGTATTTGTTTATTGTACACACGAATGATGATTTTTAAACCATTTTATAGAAGTGGAGAAGGTTGAACATCACAAAAATATTATAACAAAATCCTATTACATATAATATAATGTTATCATTATATCATCATGTTTTAATAAAAATTGTTGTATGTGGAGAAATAACTAAAATAAATAAGCTTGTTAAATAATATTACCTTTTCTTCGGGTATCCTCATTAAGTTTTCATGAAATCATTCCTCGATCAGATTTCTACTCAAAATAATCCCACTATGATAAGGGGAGATAAGACGAGATGTTATTTGGATATGTATTGACTGATCAAAATATATTTGATTGGTTGAATAAGAGAGGTGTGCGGTGGCCATTTATTAGTGAAGTCAGTGGCCCATTTTCAATGATTTTAAAAGAGTCAATCATACACAAATTTAATTATTCTATAATCCTAAAAAAATTGTTTATTATAAAACCAGGAAGATATAAGGATTAAATAAGCTCCGAAAACCATTTTTGTAAATTTTTTTAACTCGCACCTAACCCTATTATTTATTGTTTAACTTTATGTAAAATAATTTCTTCCTTAGTCGTGGTAATTAATCTTTAATATTTTCAGTATTCATTTTTTGTAAAAAAATAAACTTTCCTTTTTAGAACATTTAAATTATTTTGTTTTATAATTTAGAATCCATTTTTAAAATTTAAATTAACAAAAGTGGATTAATTTAATAGAAAATAAATCCATCAAACTAGATGAGTATTTAGGTTTTTTACAAGATAAAATGATCAAAATTTAACAAATTTTTTTTTAAAAAAATATATATAAAAAAGATTCTAATAGAGTAAAATAGATTATTTGATATAAAATTTAAATATATTTAGTTAAAACCAATTCAATATATAATTTATCTTTTTAAATTATTTATATTAGAAATAAAAATTATATTAATATTTAGTAATTTTCACTAATCATAAAAAATGAAATATTTTTAAAAAATACAGAAAATTATTCCTAATTTAATTTTTTTTATTTAAGAAATTAATTTTATTTTTTCGAGTGCATTTTCATAAATTTGGTAAAAATGAATTTCAAATTATGTTCACAAAGCTTGATTAAACCATATTTTTAAAAAATAGTGTTTTAAGAAAAGGTATCATTTTCTATTAAATGATTCTTATTCTATTTTCTATCAATAGAAAAACGAAATATTCATCATTAAGTTTTTACTATTCATACCCACCAATTTAATTTATTGTTTATAACTATTATAATAAAATATAATATTTTAATAATATTTCCCATTTTGTTTAATCTCGATGTTGTGTGTCATACATGGTATTTAATAATTTAAATTTATTTAGAAATAAATATATCACGAAGAATCATGGTGTTATATATTTTTTAATTTTCTGTTGCGTGTCACATATGCTTTCAAATTTAATGTTCTTATTTTAAAACATTATGTTATTATGTTTAACTCTTAGATAGCCCTCATAAGTCATATAATGTCCCAAGATAGTGAACATAGGGGCTTGAGAAGGGAGATCATGTATTATTATTGGTATATGATAAATAGTAGTTGAGTATATATTTTCTAGGTTATAATATTTCACCAGGGTACATTAAGCTATTTATTATTTTATTTTAGGTTTAAATTGTTTCTTTTTACCATGAATTACCCATAATTATAGACCAAGTTCCCAACATCATCTACGTATAGATGCAAAGATATATCTCTGTGTGATCCATTAATCATCATCAATTAAGGAATGATGGATATTGAGTATGACTACAACATTAAAAAGTTTCATGTTATGATTGACGAACATTAAGATATGGCCTTATTTAGATAATGGATTCCATTTGTGTATATCTTATGTTATCACTACAATCTCCATATGTTCCTATTGGAGCATGGGGATAAAACATAAGAATATAATAATAAAATAATTTATTGAGTGATGGTTTTTTGTGGAAACATATTTTAAGTAGAGGGGGTTATCTACTCTAATCTTCTATGAAAACCCTTGTAATATAATAAATAATATTTTTATGATGGTTTCATGGTCGATTATTTTCTTTTCCATAGAGGGAGACCATATAAATTAAAAAAATTATTAACTGAAATTTATTTCAACAAAAATTAGAGTGATTATATCCTCTACACTAATTCATGTATGCAAATTCCAGAACCTTAGTTTAGTCTATAGAGTTTGTTTTTGTCAAAGAGGTTTATAACATTTTGGTAAATAATTTTGGTTCCTAGACTATTTTTAGGGTTTATTCTAATAAATAACTTATTATAATTATATATATATATTTACTCACACACACACACTACTATTATCCCTTTATTAGGAATCATCCATTGACATTTTATAATTAAAGAAACATATACCATTGATGAATCATAAAGAAAACCTCATTAATCGTTGATAATAGTTGGTTTTTGGGATCTAAGAGTTGAAATGGATGATTCAATGTGACACTAAAAAATCGGAATCATATTTTCAATTTTTTCTATTTCCATAATGTTTCATATAATTTTGAATTTTATTTCAATAAATCATTCATAATTGAATTATAATATCATTTTTATTTTAGATCATAAATTATATTTTCTTACCTTAATAATGTGTATTTTATTTTTTATCATTTTATTTCATGAATATCTTCTCATTAATTTTTCTTTTTGTTATTCATCAATAAAATTTTCAATCTATATGAACGGATGATAATAAATTACAATAAATTACACAAACACCCTTGAATTTAATTATTTATGATAAATTGGGATCAATGACTCTTATTATACATGGATATTTATAGATAGAGGCTCAAAATGATGAACATTAGGTGACGAGTAATTATTATGGAATAATAATATATAAAATTTGGTAATTATTGGATAACGATGGTTGGAAATTTTGGTTTTCAATCACAAGAAACAGTGTAGGATCAATTCCACTAAAGAGTCATTATAAAAGTATCATTGAATAGATCTTCTATTAGTTCGAGAAATATTTAATCCTATATTAACAAAAAAATTCCCCAAGGAGGCTCACTAATTGAAAAAATCTAATAGCATAGTTTTAAGAGATGACATCCAAAAATAAATACATTTTAATAATGACAAGTCCTGAGAAATTCATTAGATATTGTTGGACCATGAAACTAATTTCATGTGGTGAAGAAAATAAGATTACATGATGTGGTTACCAATAGTCACATGGCATGTATAATATTGGTTTTTTACTATTTTTATAATTTTTATACATCCCAAGACACTTATTTCATAAATTGTGCTTCTATGGGTGTGAAATAATTCTTCTGACAATACACCTAGTGAATTGTTTCCAAAAAAGTTATGTAAAGTGACTAATGTAACATTGATAAGTTTTTTACGTACATGAAAAACATAACAATTAAGACCTACATAATATTTAGTTCTATATTGAAATATTGTGTTGTCTATAAAAGTAAATTACCCAGTGGCGCAGTATGAATAGGTCAACATATTGGACCAGCTGATGGTTTACAACAGTTTACATGTCCTATACAGTGAAATGTTCATATTTTTATTTTTATTTTTATAAATTTTATTGTAGTACTAGGTATTATTTTATACTAGGTTTTTTCTATATAAAAAATATTAAATTTACCGCTTTGGCATCAGAGGTGAGATACATAGTGATTGATGAATATTATATTTGTCTCCTATGTGGGGAAATTTTTGATTTTAAGAGAAATGCCTTGGGAAGTCCTGGGGTTGGGTAATCCATTGGAATTAGGATGATAATAAAATTTGTCCTTTATTTTTACATGAGTTTTTAATGCCATACCATATTCAGGGAGATCATACTCTAAATCGGGAATGGGGATGGTATCCCCTTGGTTTGGAAAATGTAAAAGACTCACAATAAAATTTATAGATTTTTGTAGTCTCTTAAATACTGATGGAAAGGGTTTTGTATATACATAGTTTAGTACACCCTCATCAGATGTGATGTCCTCCATGGTGACCAGGTCCTCCATTATGGTTTAGTGCTCTCTTGACTAATAATTATATTATGGTGATCCATGGGTCCCCCATTATTTTTCTTCTGAGGTTATCTGGTTTACATTGTTCGACAGTATAAAGTATTTGGGAACATCATTATTCCACTACATTCATATTTTAGTATTTTAATAAAACAAATTCTTATTTTCCTTGGGTTTTTAATCTTATTGTAGCTCTGGGATTTATTTCTCTTCTAACCATTAATTTACTTGAGATAATAGGCCTCTACATTATCTATTATACATTTATTTTTTAAATGTTATAGTGAGTTTATTTATACTCTCTATTATAATGCCTTAATAACCACACATGTTTTGTTTTTGGAGGTGAATCATATATATTATGTAATCAAATAGGGTTTTGATTTGGTAGAGCTATAAAATAGTAGATATGGGTTGCATTTTTTTTATGGTTTTTATATTTTCTTGGAATGGTATGGTGTCGAATTATTTTTCCATTAATTATTGGTTTGTTATTATCTTTTTATGGTAATAATTTTAAAGTGTATACTAATGTAATTTTATGTTTATTGTCATATTTTTTATATTTATCAGGATTAAATATATGTATTAGTGCCAATATTTTAATTTATATATATAGTCTTCTATATATATATATATGGATATGTGTGATTATTTTACGGTTTCATGGATGGGGTGTTAAATTTGTGAGATATTTATTCATGGTGCAAGAGTCTATATATTGACATAATAGAAGTATTCCTAGGGTGGGATTCTCAACCTTTCACAATCCCAGGATGAATCCCAATGGATCAATAAATTTCCTCATTTTTTGTTAAAGATAATGTTCAAAAGACATATCGAAAACATGAATATAAATGTCAAACTGTAGGCCCCTCAGATGAATGTCTGCATTGTCCCTCTCTAAAATCAGATCTTTTATAATGTTTTTTTATAATGGATTGTACATTTTATACCTTTTTTCCAACTTATCTTATTATCATTATCTTCTAGTATGAAAATGTATCCCCCCATATAAGTGTCCAAAATTTCATCCCATAGAGAGATTCACATGGAGACATCTAAATGACTAAGGGCAAATTATTTTTGTATAAGGATTTCAAAATTGGAAGATATTGATTCAAGGGAAAAATAATTTCTATATATTAGGCTTGGAGAATATATTTTATAACAATATTGGTCTTTTTAAAATTTATATTTATAAAATATGGTATGTCATACTAATGGTAAACAATATTTTTTTCATATGATGTTCATGCATATCATTGAGGTGAAATTCATAACTCCATAAAACAAAATCGATAGTGGTGTTATAAGAATGATCATAACTTCTCTAATATACAGTTGAAATTTTATTGAGTGGGATGTTTTCAAGAATATTGATGTCGTGTGAAATCATTAATAAATGATCCAAAAGAACCCATGTTGAAATGATTTCTATATGTGTATTTGAAAGACTTGTCATAATTTCAATGTTTATATTCTCTAATTTTTATATTATTATAGGTATGGGTTTCATCACCACCTTGTAATTTATCCATTCTGCGTAATATTTTTGGCACCCTAAAAACTTTTATGTATATTATTATATTTGGTTAATTGTATTATCAAACTATAAATTTTCATAATGAAAGATAAACATATTTTTGTTTCTTGGGTGTATGGATAATGTTCTTAAAATAATATCCTTTAATATATCATTATTATACTCGGGGCTGAAGGTTATTAATAATTAGTTCACAAATCATAAAACTATATCATTATCATCTTTAAACATTAATATTTTCCCAACCCATATAACTTAAAATTTCTTTCTCATCCATACATATGTACATTTATTATACATTATACTCTCTAATATATATACATTAGAAATCATTTTAAAATGTTATGTTATTATAATATCATTTAATCTTGACATTTACATCTGTTTTAGTTGTAAAAACCATTTGATTCATTGAATCATCTTCATGGATAAGTAATTAGGATTTTTTTTTATCCTAGTGAATCTACCACCTTTCTTTCATTAATCAGATAGTAATGGATGTGAAGTCATGATTATTGAAGTTTATTATCAGTAATTACTGATGAATGATGTCCTTGTCATATGTGAATATATATATTTTATATTATTATTATTATTATTATTTTTTTCACCCATATCTATATAGTGTTAATTAAATTACATCGTCAACAGAAAAAATTCACAATCAAATCATGATCATATGTCTAGTGATTTTGTTCATTAATATCAATTAAATTAATACTTAGAATATATTTTTATCATATTGTATAAGTAAACCACAAAATATTATCTTTGACACGTCAGTATATATCATAAATAATTCTTCAATTGACTATAGTTTGTGTAATTGTTTCATGACTAGTGTATCACCACATAATTCATTATTGTTAATAAACTTTTCATATTAGTGATACAATATTTCAACTCTTAATGCATTATTCATGAGTTTTATTCAAAAATCAATTTCCATATTTAAATTTTAAATTTTAGGAAATGATTTCCTCTAAATTCATCCTTTATTAATTAACATCTTGTATTTATTTTGAATTTTATAGAATGGTAAATTATTATATATATAGTGAAAATTAAGTATTTATATATATAATATCATTTTATGACATTATTAAGAGTGAATAATGAATGTATACTATATGAGACCTTTTAACTAGAAAATATATATTTATTAATTAATTTAATGAATAAAATAATAGAATCTTTAATGTAGAATATTTTTTTTAAATTTAAAAATTCTTTTTAATGATTTTTTCAAATATTAAAATAATGTTTATCCATCTCACATAATCAATTATTCACTAGGATTATTTTCGTTTTGGATATTTTTAAAACATTAATAAGTAAAATTTAATTTAAAATAATAAAATAAATTCTATAATAATAATTGGTATACATGATATTGTTGTAATATTATTTTTATATTTAAAAAAAATTTATAAAAATGAGTTTTTGTAATGAATCAAACATATGTTAATGATAATTCCTCATTATCTATTTCAATCTATTTGACTGTAAAATGGTTTGGTTTTATGTTTTAGGATTTTCAAATAAATTTAATAATTTTGACCATTGATAAAAAATTCATTGATCAATGATCACATGGTTATATAAATATAGGGCATTAAGAAATCCAATTTACTCAGAAAAATAAAATGATGGCATCATATAGTAAAATTTATCTGTACGAAGTCCATATTTCGGAGCTTTGAAAACTTGTTTAATCACTATGTTTCTTCTCTTGGACAAGCCTATGATGATCATCAACACGATAAGCCTGAATGAAATCATTTATGTGAGAAGAGGAAGTCGATAGAGATTAACACTTGAGAGATGTTATCTAAACCACCCCAAGAGTATATCACCATCACAAAACATACCCTTAGGTCTTATGTAGATGCTATAAGGGGTTTTGTAACAATACCATAACACTATGATGATATGAATTATGTGTTATTTAGATTAAAGAATATACACTCATTTTATTATTGACACATTGTAAATAGTTTTAAAGAACCCATGATATTTTTATTTAATATTCAATTAAGAAATATGTGTTGATGAACTAAGGTATTTTTCAATTAAAAATTATTTTAATAAATCATTATTAATTAGTTATTTTTTATTAAATATTAATGATCATATAGTTGTAGGATTATAATTGTAATGTTTATTAAGGCTTGAAATCCATTTTTTGTCAAAAACCCTGAATTATAGATAAATGTCGGTTATTATTTTAAAAGTAAAAATTCACATATTTATAATTTTTTAAAAAAAATGAACTTTTTTTTAATTAGAAAATCAAAATTATACAACATTGGATATTTTATGATTTTGTAGACAGTTGAATTTTTGGGTAAAAATTTAATACAATTTAATTATATAATGTGTTTTGTGACATTATATTGACCAAATAGTGACGTAACAAAATTCAATAAATGGCTTGTTCATAAAATATATGTTTTACCATAAAAAGGTAAGTTTGTTTTGTTTGATTTACTTTACAATGCTTTGGTGGACCCTCCAAGACATATATGACATTTTATCATAATTAAATGATTTCCTATAGATTGTTACTCACCTCTAAATAATAAAGCCTAATATTTTAAGAAGGTGGGACACTAGACTATTAAAATATTTTTTTTCCACTCCCCTTTGTAATAAACCATGGGAAAAACAATAGGATGATTTGTTGTTTTGATTGTTTTAATATATAGTGTGAAAAACCTAAATAATAAATAATGTTGTCTCATTTCCTATATAAACCCACCCAAGCTTCCACATCCACTTAACTAAAATAATATTGAGCATGATCAACCCCTTCCCTCCACTCTCTATAATCCTTTCGAGGTTCCCCATGCTCAGAAGATGCCACTCTCAATCCTCTCCCAAGCCATTGGGATAACAATTCCATGTAAGGGATTTATTTCATTTTCATTTTTTTCCAAATTTCATAATGTTGTTTTACCCTCTTATTTTCAATTAAAAATATTGGGGTATAATTTTTAATCTCCCTCATACTAACATATTTATGTTTTAATGATGAGAGATCCCTTTCTCTCCCATTAATGCCTCCCTTGTATAGGCGTTATTATGGCAAAAATCTATATGGAATTTACCTCTCCCTCATTAACATTCATGAAATTATTTTATTTTATTAATCTAAATTAAATTATAAATGCAAGGAAATGTATCTATATGACCCCCTTACAGTCCATATAATTTACTAATTATGAGACACCACTTTATCATTCATCAACCATTTTTATGAATTTTTATGGCCCGTTGTTATAATGTTAAAATTGGAACACGATATTTCCAGACAAATTCATTATGTAGTGAATACCATGGCCATTTATCAATCAAGGTTATTCAAATTTATGAACATTTTCACATTGATTATAAATTTTCATGTATTAATTTTAGATTCCTTTATCATGGAATAAGTTATTATTTTTAATGAATCCTAGTTATATGATCCATGGGGCACACTTATGCATGAAATGAAATGATTAAGAAAGGTATACCCTAATAGCGCTCCAATACACTGGGTAATGACAAGTTTCTTCATATTTCAAGAGTAATGACAGTTTACTCATGCTAATTAATGTAAAATGAGGGTTTAATCATTCTCCCAGTGCAATTATCCTTGGATCATTCAAATATCATGTTAAATGTTGTTTCCACATTTCCATGTTATGATAATCATGATATATCATGCCTTTATGTTCATGTTTATCTTATGCTCCAATTATATGCTTAGATCCTAACATGTATTGTATTCTTCATGTTATTCATTTTTTACTACCTTACTATGCTTTATTTCCCACCATTTTCACGTGTATGTCCCCAGGTAATCCCATGAAATGCTATGTATGATGGAATGTTTTGGTCATGAAAAGGATGTTTTTAATAAAGATATTGTGTTTTATGTTCAATGTTGTTATGTAATGTTACTATATTCCCAAGGAAATATACCTATCGATCAATAGAATTGTCTTAAGTGCATGTTTTTGTAATAAATATTGATTCGGGTTTTAATAATAATTAGGGTGGTTATAGTGGCTATCAAATGGAGGTTTTTTTTATTTTTAAGATTAGTATTATAAAACACTAGTGAATTCCTTAGGGACTATAATATGTATAATATAAACAACCCTAAATTTTTGTGATTATTTAGGAAATTTTTTTATCATGAAAATACATCCCTTATTAGATATGAGCATGGAGAGGCGGCTCTAGAATAGATGTATTGGGGAGTAAAAACTGAAAACACTACTTTGAACTAGACCTATAATAGGAATTGGTTCATAACAATGGGCCTTTTTGAACTTTTGGTTATGACACTCTAAGGGTATATACTTTTGTAAATTCATAAGTATAGTATGAACCATTATTAAGGGAATTAAATATTTCCTCTAATAATATATGTGGAGAAGTAGATCATGGATTACATGGATTGAAGCCTATAAATTCATTAGGTAAGGAATTAAAAGGTAATTAGAATACATATATTGAGTGTTTGGATTACCCTTTATGGGTTACCCATAACCTTCCTTTTATTTCACCCAATGGTCATTAATCGGAGGATTGAGGCTAACAAATGATGTGAAGATCACTGTGACGCCTCTTCTCATGTGATGCCCAATAAGATTGGAGTGGGAATCAAGATATTTGTGACAATAATATATCAGGTAACTAATTTTTTGAATATAATCATGGGTCATGTTGAACATCCACCCCCACCCATGAATGAAAAAGTTCCAATTGATTTCTTCATGAGACAAACGACTGGTACTTTTAATGGATCATATGATCCTTCACTTTCTAAAAAATGAATCTAATTTATTGAAAAGATACTCTACATAATTAAACATTCCAAACATGAAATGAATTCTCAGGATGCTTATCATATGGAGGGTTAAGTAGATCATTGGTGAACATTGAGAAAAAATACAGTGCCAGAGATGGAGATTAAGGCATTGGACTGGAAGGATTTCAATAAAATGTTTTTTGTTAAATATTTTACTCAGACACTCTGAAATAAGATAGAATGATACTTCCTTAACTATAATAAAAATGATGAAAAATCCAACACAGCATATGAGGAACAGGACACAAGAAGTGAATGATAAGAATTTGGATTTTTCGTTCCCCCTGAATGCATGGTTGACCAATTATTTGGTGGGCTATAACCTGGCATATAAAATTCCCTATAAATCCATGACTTTGAGAGCAATGAGGAAATTGTTTGACTTTCCTGCAAAGTAGAAATGGTTATTTTTGAATATCAGAAGTATTATGCGGATAAGAAGAATAAGGTATACTTTAATACTGGTGGTTTGAATGATTAATCCATGTGGGCTAAGAAAATCTAGCACCCTGTTATCCAATGATACGGTAATAAACACCCATGAAAATTCATGAAGGGGGCGAGGAAATGGATTATGTGTGGAAGAGTAAGAACCATGACATTAACTGCAAACATGAAAAACCAGTGGCATCAATAGAGGAGAGTAATTCTCTTTTTTAACGCTCAACTCATTGTTCATTGCTTCATATACAACGAACCATGGAATTTTGCAATCCTGTTCTCCAAGAAAATGGTTTTCAGAAGAAACTATCGACCTCCAATTATTGAAGGGAGATATTTTTCTATCACTACCACTGATGTGAACATCGAAAAAAAGTGGTGAGTGGAATAATAGATATTCATTAAAGAGTATAAAAAATAATTTTTTATTCCGTTTCTATGCATTTTTGTTATATCGTGAATGTTTTTTAGAAAAATCCCAACACCACCATAAATCATTGATGTAAAGATGTTGATGAGAACGAAAAATGGGGTAATCATTTCATCCCATGAATATAACTCATAAACGAACATAAATTCTGGATTGAACTTCCCAGATAACCTCTTAATACTCCGTCTAGTGGAATTTGATGAAATTATTATCATGGATTGGCTTTCCCTATATAGAGCCAACATAAGTGTCTATGAGATGGAAATCATTCTCTATATGGAGAATCGACCCCTGATTTTTTACATGTGCTTGGAGGAGGATGAATATTCATTCACATAATCATCTCAATATTGGATATTATTTCCCTATGAGCATGCATATTGTTCTCATATTATTAATTCTATGGAAGCGAACATATTTGAAGATATACCTATTGTGATGGAATTCACTAATGTGTTTCCGGAGGAATTTCCTAGTCTGTCTCCTAGAAGAAATGTTGAATTCTCAACTGATCTTATACATGTGTAATTTCAAATATCCATGAATCCGTATAGAATGGATTTTTTTAGAGCTGGAGGAGTTGAAGAAACAACTATAGGAGCATTTGGATAAAGGGTTTGTACACCCAAGTGCTTCACCTAGGAGTCCACCCGTCCTCTGCATCAAGAAAAAGGGTGGGTCAATGTTGCTTTTCATTAATTATCTTGAGCTCAACAAAATCATGAAAAAGAAAAAGTATCATCCTCCCCCAATTGATGACTTTTTCAATCAAACATGGGGAGAACAATACTTCTCCAAGGTGGATTTGAGGTTATAATATAAACATGTATTGGTGAAGAAGAGTGATATTCCCAAGAATGATTTTCGTACAAGATATAGGCAATATAAATTAATAGTAATGCCTTTATGAGTCACTAAGGATAAATAAATATTCATTGAAATAATGAATAATATCTTTAGATATTACCTCGAAAAATTTGTGTAAGTCATTATAGAATATTTTCTAACATACTCCAAAACCAAGGAGGAGCAAGAGAATCTTATATGAACTATACTTGAGGCCCATGCAAAAGGAGAAGCTCTATGAAAAGTACAACAATTGTGAGTTCTACTTGAAGGATGTATCATTTGTGGGTCATATCATCACTAGAAATGAAATATTCGTGGATCCCTCCAAGATAGCAACAATATTGGGATGGCTGAGGGTATCATCAGTGACAGATATCCATAGCTTTTTGGGGTAAGATGTATATTATCTCTGATATGTGAGAAATATCTAACGATTGTCAAAGCCTCTTACCAAACTAACTAGTATGTGAGTCATGATTTCCTGGAGTGATGAATGTGAAGATAGCTTCAAGTAGATTAAAATTATGCATATAACTTCACTGATTATCACACTACCAATAACTGGAAAACTTTTGTGGTATTTAGTGTAGTATGGAAGAAGGGCCTAGGTTGTGTGTTGATGCAAAAATGAAAAATTCATTACCTATCGATTATGTAAATTGAATGTTCAAGAGAAGAATAATAAAACACATGATCTAGAGTTGGGTATATTAATATTAATTTTAAAAATTTAGTGACATTACCTATTTAAGGATAAGTATGAAATGTACATGGGACAAAAATCATCAAGTATATATTCACACATAAGGAGTTGAATATGTACCGACAAAGATGATTAGGTCTATTAAAATACTATAACTTCTCAATTCATTACAAACCTGGGAATTAGAACAATGTGTCATATGATCTATGTAGAAATGACCCAAAAATTCTATCATTTATGTGATTTGAAAAGGATCCAGTTTTCTTAAATTTTATGAATATGGACATGTTAATCATAAATATTGGAACACCGTCAATCTTTTGAAAAATTATTGATCAAATATTTGTTTTATAATGTTTAATGGATTCATAATTGGATGATGTGGTAATTCATATGATAATTAAAACTTTCAAAAAATGGAAATCCATGGACTTAATTATTAATGATGAAGCTATTGTGAAATTTGGGAAAAGACTATGTGTTTAATAAAATCTGGAGTTACATATATATCTTTTGGATGATGCACATATATTGATTTTCTACATTCACCTAGGTAACACAATGATGTATCAAGATCTTCGAGAGCATTATTAGTGGAATCAAATGAACAAGGATATTGTTGAGTATATATCATGGTGCCTAGAATGTCAACAAGTGAAGGCTGAGAGGCTGAAGTATAAGGGGATGATGTAACCATTTCCCATACCAGTATGGAAATGGGAGAATATCACCATGGACTTGGTCAACGGACTTCCGAAGACATCTATAGGAAACAATGAAATCAGGGTGGTTGTGGATCGTCTTACAAAGGGTGCACATTACATTGAAATTCGAGAGGATTTCTCATTGGATCATTGAGAATGTATATAAATCTGAGAAGTGTTATGCCAACATGGAGTACCACTATCTACTATATCCCATAAAGATCCATGATTATCCTCTATATTTTGGAAGAGTCCTCAACATGCATTGAATAATGAGCTAATCTTCTATATGGATTAACATCATCAAACTAATGGCCCATCTAAGTGGACTATCTGAACACTTTAGGTCATGTTGTGAGAATTTTCAGTGGATTTCAAAGGTGGGTGGGATAAAAATATTCCTCTTGCTGAGTTCTCTTCTGACAACTACTTCTACTCAAGCATCCAAATGACACCATATGAATCCATTTATGGGTAGATGGGAAGATGACTAGAATTTTGGGAAGATGTTGGGGAGTGAAAACTTCTAGGTCCATAAATGTTCGATAAAATGGTGGATAAGGCTATGACCACCCAGAATCACATTAAATCTACTCAATGCCTACAAATGATCTATACTGATAATTGTCAATGAAACCATGTGTTGGATTTTAAAGACATGATATTCCTCCACATATCACTTTGGAAGAGAGTTATGTGATTTGGGATGAAGGGATAGCTTATTCCTAGGTACCACAACTCTTTTTATATCCTTAATCACATTGTAGTAGTGATCTATTGACTATAACTCCCACCCAACCTATCTCAAGTACATGATGTATTCTATGTATCAATATTGAGGAAGTACACCCTCGAACCAACGCATGAACTGAATATAGAGGTGGTACCAATAGATAATGACCTATCCTATTAAAAAAACTAGTAAAGATATTAGATCATAGGGAAATAGTTCTATGATATAATGACATGCCCCTCATCAAGGTTTTGTGGCGAAACCACATGTTTGAAGAAGCAATGTGGGAATTCGTGGAAGTGAGGAAGGGGAGTTACCCAATGTTTTGTTAATGAAAATTCCTATTGATCTAATTAAATGTATTATTATATAAAATGGTTTTGTTTTATTTTTTTAAATTCAAAAATATAGTTGTTAGTTGTTACCATTTCTAATATATCCATTGAATAGTGATCACATGGTTTGTATAAATAAATGGCATTAATAAATCAAATTTACACAATCAAAAGAAGCGATGATCTCATCCAGTATAATTGATCCATTCGAAGCCCATTTGTCAGATCATAGAATGGAGATAGTGTCATTGGTCTTGTCTTTTGACCAAGACCATGCTGAGCTTCAAAACGTTAAGCTCAAACGGAACTGTCTACGGGTGAAGTGGAAGTTGGTAGAGTTTACCACTTGATCAATGTTATCCGAGCCACCCCTAGAGTATTTCACCTTTTTCACAACATTCCCATAGGTCATAGGTGGGTTTTATAAGGTTTTATGTAACAAGAAAATATCACAATGATTATGTGAATTAATTTTTGTATTATACAATGAATACATATTCATTTTATTATTGATAATTTGTAAAAAAAAATATAGCACAAATATCATTTATAGTTTATATTCAATTAAGAAAAACATTTTCATTAAATAAATAATTTTTCAATAAAATTATATTTTAATAAATTGATATAAATAAATTTATATTTATTAAATATAAATTATCATTTAATTTTTAGGAATAAAATTTTTAGTTGTATTAATGTTTGAATGACATTTTTTGTCAAAACCCACAAATTTTTTATAAATGCCATTTTTTATTTTAGTAGTTAAAATTAACATATTTATAAAATAATTTAGATAAAATGAATATTATATTAAGAATCATGATGCTGAAATTATCAAATACTGAATTTTTCATAATTTTCTTAGACAATAGAATTTTTTGAAAATATTAAATATTGTTTATTTATATAATGTGTTTTATGACATTATAATGACACAATAGTGGTGCAATAAAAAACTAAAAAATGGATGTTCCGAAAATATATGATTTACCATTAAAATAATTTTATTTTAGGTAATTTTTTAATTATAATACAAAGCATTAGTGGACCCTCCATGATTTATAAAACATTTTAAAATTTTATAAATATTTTTTTGAGTGTGACTCACCTCCACATATGAAAGCCAAATATTTTAAGTTTTTCGGCCATTTTACTTATAAAATATTGTGTTCCACTCCCATTTGGAAAATAAAATGGGAAAAACCATGGGATCGTTTGTGTTTTTTATTATTTTAATGTATGGTTTCCAAAACCTAAATTATAATGAAGTCTCTTTCCTTTCCTATATAAGACAACCAAATATCCCGCATCCTCTTCATTAAAATCCTATAGAGGTAGTCCAAACTATACCAATTTCTATATATAATCCTCCCATGGTGGTGCAATTTTTCCATAAAGCCTCTCTCAAGCCTTCCGTAATCCATTGGGATCACACATCCAAGTAAGGGATTTCTTACTTTCTCATTTTTTTTTCTAAAATTTATTATGTTGTTTTTCCCATTTAATTTAAATTAAATATATTAGGGTTTGATTTTTAACCAGCAACATAATGACCTATTTATGCTTTAATGATGATATATTCCTTTCTCTCTCATTAATTCCTCCCATTTACACATGTTACGATGCCAAATTTCCGTAAGGAATTTCTCTATTCTCATTTATATTTAAGAAAGTCTTATATTTTATGAATATAAATTCCATTATTTATACTAGGACATATATATCTATAACCCACATACTATAAATTTTATTTAAATATGATGATACACCACTTTCCCTCTCATCAATCATTTTTATGAATTTTTATGTCATGTCATTATGCTTCTGAAATTGCACCGTGATTTTTGAAGCCAAGGTAATTATATAGTGAATATGATACCCATTTATCTATCAAGGGAATTAAACATTAAGAACATTTTCATATTGATTATATAGTATCTTATTTGAATTACACATTCCAATGTCCTCGAATAAATGTTTATTTTTAATGAATACATGTTATATGATCCATGTGGCACAATTATGGATGAAATGATGGGATTATGAAGATTCCACCCTGATAGTGCTCTAATTCTTTGGGTAAGGCCTAGTATCATGATATGTAAAGTAATGTTAGGGTTTAATAATGGTACTTAAAGTTCAATGAGGTTTTAATCATTCTCCATGTGCAATGATTCTTGGCTTACGTTAATATCATATTAAATTTTGTTTCCATATATCCATGTTATGACAATCATGTTATATCATTCCATTATGTTCATATTTTTATTATACTCCATTAATATACATATTTCCTAAAATGTAATATACTATTCATGTTATGCCATTTTTACACGCTTAATAGGATTTATATCTCACCCTTTTCATATGTATTTCCTTAGGTTATCCCATGCAATGCGGCGTACGATGGAATGTTGTGGTAATGTAAAAGTTGTTTTCTATAAAGATATTTTGTTTTATGTTATATGTTGCTATGAAATGTTCCTAATTTTCAAAGACACTACATCTCTTGATCCTAAAAGTTGTATTAAGTTCATTTTTATGTAATAAATCTTGTTTGAGTGTGTAATAATGGACATGGTTGTTATAGTTTTGAAAAAGAAATTAAAACATAAAATAAATGTAATTTCTAAAAATTATATTATTTAAACCATCTAAAATGAATTAAATAGTTTCCATTATAATTATTTATATTAGATAATTGTTTAAGCTTATTTTATGGTTATAATTCATCATATCCATGATATCAAATAATTATCTTTATAAATTATGGAATGAGTAAAAGGGGTTTCAAAGAAAGGGGAATGTCTTCAAGATAACAAAATTTGGCTGATTAAATATAGATGGATTATTATATTTTTTATTAACCCATTTATATTTTAATTTTTTATAATATGTATCAAAATGAAATTGGTGTGAAAAATATAATATTATAATAGTTTGTGTAGTTAGATGTTTCCCCCTCTACTGATTTATAAAAGGACACCTTGTAACATCTCTACATGAATCCCTAGTTCCAAACCGGAAGGTCACATGTTCTCATGTTAGCCTCCCCATTTTAACTGTATATTGACTAGAAGTGAGAGGCTGATTCAATTAGTGTGGAGACTATACCCTTATTATCATGTCATATGATAAATAATAAACAATAAAAAATATAATAAATAATCTGATTATGTCACGAACCGTCCTCGCGGCCCATGCCATGACTACCCCAAGCCCGCCTTCCATAGGCCAGGGGATAGCTACTACCACCAAAGGAGTAAATCAAAATAAAAATGGAAGGAATATATTTTATTAAACGTAAAAAAACAATACCAGATTACAAGGGAAGTAAAAACTAAGTAAAACTGAAATCAAAAGTAGTGATGAATGTAAGGGGCTTGAAATAGAAGCCCAATTTTAAAGATCAAGGTAAAAGACAAAACAACTGGAAGGTGACATGTATCTCTTGGATCGTATTACATGGATCCCACCTTAAAGGTAGGTATAGTTAGCACAGCTCCTAGATCGTCCACCATGGATCCTACCTGAAGGGTAGGTATAGATAGCCCCCACAGCACCCTCGTTATTCAATCATCCTGCTGGTACCGACTCATCGTGAGGTCCACCTCCAGGTACCGTCCAGTCCTCATACACTCGGCCTCTGTCAGCATTGTCCATCGTCTATATCCAACACAACGAGGTACTGACATATCTCATGATGGGGTGAGTATAACGATACTCAGTAGGGACCCTGAGACCCTCAAGGTCTCTCTAAATGCAACAAGGATAAACGAAAAATAAAGATATCTACAGATAACCATTACTTAGGTATAATCCCATACATATACCAATGTTACCAAGTAACCCATCTCAATCATGAGGAAAAACACAAAGGCCATCGAATCATCTCAAACCTGGATTTTTTTTCATGATGATGAAAACACGACTGTTGGAGAACTCCTCCTCTGTCGAGCGCAGTTTCCATGTCACGAATCCAAGCGGCTACTCACTAACCTTAGACTACTAAGGTACTCTTCTGATGTCGAGTACTATGGGTCTTCCACCCTAATAGATTAGTTCTCCCCTCCACGGGTCTGCCACACCAACACAGTATTGCTCCCCACTCAGCTAGTCAAGTCATTCTGATACGAATCGGACAAGAAGCCATCAGATCTCAACCAGCTACAATGTCACCGTACTCCGTATTATCGTCTCCCGGTGGATCGGCTTCATGATCTACTGGTCGACACTACACATGTAATGAAGTTCCATGAAGAAGTATCTAAATGAATTTCCTCGTCATAGGGGTCTCAATGCAATATACGGAGCGTCAATCAGAAGCCCGGTCTGTGAGTTATTAGCATTTCCGTTCCATGGGCCTAGTTGGATTTCAGGTACAATCCAATACAGCCATACTCCAACTACGTCCAAACATTAGTTGAAGTTTTAATAAAGAACCTCCTCATCAAGAGGAATCTATTTTAGTCGATGACACGTCAAATCAGATGTTCGTTCCTCATATTTTATGTGTTTCCTCTTTGAGGACCCGGTTGGAATTTCGCTCATTCCAAACACGGCCATTTTCCAAAGTTTTTCAACACTCACTTAGAATATCACAAAAGGACCAATTTATAATGTGGGTCCTAGTTCCGCAGACAGTGTGTCGATCGGACGGGTGGTCTTCATGTTATTCAGGTTTAAGTGAAACGGGCCCAGTCCTTTAAAACCGATGGGCTGACGGGTCGGGTTGACTCAGTTTTGGTGGGTCTGTCCAGGAAAAGGTGGGTTGGACTGGCCCCGTGAGTCATAGGGCCTAGCCCAAGAGGCGTAGCCCAGCCAGTAGTGGCGCGGCCCGGCAGGGCGTGGCCCGACTGGCTCGGCCAGCCGGCCGCGCGGTCTGAGGGTGGCGCCCCCCCCCCCCCCCCCGGCTGTCCAAACCGGCAGAGCCTTTTGGACCCACCCTACCAAACCGGCCGTCTAGGCCATCTGGACATCCGGTGCACACGGCCCGAACGATGGGATGCATGATTCTTCAGCGTGGCGCCCTCATGGCACTGCAATCCGGCTCTACCCGGCAGGACGGTTCTTCCGTCGAAGCGGCCCACGATACAGGTCGTGGTTCCTTCCGCGCAGCCGGCGTGACAGCGCTGGATTCCTTCGTTGCCTTCCCAGGAAGGCACGATGGCATCGTGACTCTTCCTCATTCAGTTTCTGATTCTAAAATAATAATTGTGATCAACGGAGGGTCATCGGGTCGTGTTAATTCATCCCACACCCTCCGCGTATAGAGATAACAATTTTCCGTATTAAAACAATTATTTCCCACGATAAACGGGGTATGAAAAAATTCACATTCAAGAATAAACCCCTACCTCGAATAATTAATGTCTCATGCCGGGTATTGCAGAAAACAACATCATGTGGAAAAGATTCATTGGTGACGTTGGATTGTATCCGAAGATGTGGTGTCTTACCTGTTGTCGTGGAGAAAAGAAAGGAAAGCATGTCGATCATTCTTCATCGAACTAGTGTTCTTCGTCGATGGTGGAAGTCATTGTTCATGGATGAAGAAACATCTCCTCCAATTCTCCCAAAATATATTCCAAGAAAATATTTAATTAAGTCTCCTTCTTTTAAAATATCTTCATGCAATTCAAAATAAGTCAAATAGGTGTGACAAAAATAATTAATAATGTTATTAATTACCTTTGTTGGCTTCATTAATCTTGGTAGGTGTAGAGGCTCCCCTTTAAGAAGGGAAGTTGTCAACATTATGCAAGGGAATTTATTGGGGGTTTAAGGAGGATTGGGGAAAATGAATGGTTGGGGCTCATGTGGTCCCCACCTCTCATATACCGACACATGGGAAGTTCGGTGGTAGTGGTCCCTACCAAAAACTTCCCATGGGTGGAATTAACTTCCATATACATAAAATAAAATTGTTCCAATAATTATAATTACTTCTTAATTAAACCCCAAGAATTAACTTTTCCTCCTGAGAAAATGCAACTATGATAATGGTTCCCTTAAAAATTTACCAGCGTTGCGAGTTCATTGGTTCCCTCGGATTTCAATTCTGATCACCGATTCAAAAGATAAAAAACCCCGCAGGTTCGATAACTGAACATACCACATCAAAACATCGTAAATTGATTCTGGGAACACCGGGCCTCAGAATCAAGTGCCATCAGAAACTATGTACTCATAAAATTCCAAAGAAATTAAAAACAATTCCTTGTAATTTATGGGTCTTTAAATTACTCCCACATTAGTGGTTTACGTCCCTGTAAAGCTACAACACAAACTAGGGATACTAAACGAGGTATCAAGCACACATCTGAGCCTCCCGCTCCCATGTTCCTTCCTGGAGGTTTCCCGTGATGATAGAAAAAGCGCAGAAGAGCAATAAACCATCCTCGTAGGACTTGATCCTATGGATCATCAACCTCTACTGGAACCCTGTGAATGTCACCCTGTCACCGATGTTCATCTCTCCTTGGTCGATGATGATGGATAGGTCCTACACACATCTCCTCAGCTAAGATACGTGGATGATGTCGTGCACCAGGTGCGTCGGAGGTGGGAGGGCCAGGAAATAAGCCACCTCACCTACCCATATGAGAAACTGGAAAGGCCCGATTAAACATGGAGATAACTTTCCTCCCTGGCCAAAACTCCGTAGACCCCGTCGATGTGAGACCTATAAGAAGACGTGGTCGTCACCCTCGAACTCTAGGGGTCTCGTATTCTATCATCATATGACTTATGTCTGCTCTGTGTAGTCTTCATCTACTCTTGGATGATATGAACCTTCTCCATCATATCCTGAACCATCTCTAGTTTTACATGTGCTGACTCCATAACTATCCACAAAGGATTTCTAAAATGCATCCAGCTGCTGTCTCGCCACTCCTTACAGCTGAATGCTCAATCTCTTACTAAGTGCATCTGCTACAATGTTCCCCTCCCAAAGAGTATAAACTATCTCGAAGTCACATTCCTGGAGGAAATGAATCAATCACCGTTGTCTTATGTTCATGTCCTTCTGAGAGAAGATACACCTTTGACTATTGAGTTGGACAGAACCATAAACCACTCGCTCAACGAAAAATGGGTGAGAGGAGCCAAAAGTAAGAACTCATCTCCACCCTTCTTCATCTATGTTCTAAAAAAGAGCTACTGAGATTTCTCTTCTACCGAAAATGGAAATCTGGTCTCATCCCCTCAATGAACCACATTCTATGCCTAATACTATCAATCCTGTCATGAATGATACTAATTCATTTCATGAATGATGTTTTAAGTCTTTGATGCTACTACTAAGAGTTCCAAACATTACTCTCGCCTCCAATGGTTGAGTCACACTGTCGGCATTAGTGTTTGGTTACTGTTTCACTTCTATTAAGAATCTCCCATGTGAGGGTCAGGTCATCTTTTTAAACAGGATACTATTAGTACGCACAAAAAAAGGAAAGAAAACTTCACAAAGATAAGTGTCATTTATTATTGTAGCTCAAGTAAAAAGACACAGAACAACCACAAACAACAACAACACGGAAACCTGATGCACCAAGAACAAAGCCCTCTATGGACGGAACTTGTCTCGCTCCTCTCCACCTACTTCTGGAGCTCCACTACCTTGTCCACTGCTCGGATATTGCTCATGATCCCGCCACTGCTTCTGTCTCGGTGGATACCTCAACGCCTGCGGATAAACTAGGTGGGGTGTCGGACAGTCACGTACCATGTGACCAAGCCCACTGTAGGATAAACACTACGTGTTCCTGGTATGCCGAGCTCTGACTCCACCCTTGGTGCCCCACACTTCCGAACCTATAACTCGAGGTCCCACACGTGTTGGCAGGGTCCTCTTGGACCTCTGCATCATCCATCTACTACCTAAAAATGACCCGGCTACTAACGAAAAACCCTGTGGTAAAGGTAGAAACTCCTGTGAACACACAGAGTGTAGTCACTAATTAAACTCCACACTAAATAAGGTCTCGAAGTCTTCCCCGTTGAAGGACATTTCATCGCAAAACTGGAGCATATAGCTCCACCACCTCTCAGATACTCCCGGAAAGAGACTACCAGCTAGGTACACCATCAAGTCAGCGAGTGTCCCAGCTGTGTGGAATGCTCGTGCTACAAACTCCAGCCAAAGCCCATCCATCTGAAAATCTTACTCGCCTCGAAACCTCAGAGGTGTCTATCGTTGTAACTCGTGCAATGCACTCAAGTAGTGTGCTCTATCCGCTGGTGCCTCAACTAGAAGAGGGACCAGAACTGAGGCCTCGCTGCTCGGTGATCTATCATCGCGCTCTCTACTCGGTACCCACGGTAACCTACTGGGTGAAGACATCCTAGAAATACAGATGTGACATGGACAAAAGACTATACCTTGTGAGCTGACCTGGTTTGAGATGATTTAAAAAGAATCTTTTGAAAAGACACATGCAATCAGTTTTTTCATGCACTAAGTCAGAAATAAGAGGTTAGGGTTCTGGTTTATGGATATGTTGGTCGCCTGCACGAACACTGGACTCCCTAAACTGAAAAACACAATTACTACCCTTAACACTGTTACATTCATAGAATGAAAAAAATCAGAGTTCTATGTTTTGTGGTAGAACCGACTCCTCTGATTCCAATTTGTCACGACCCATCCTCGGGGCTCGAGTTGTGACTACCCCAAGCCCGCCTTCCATATTCCCTCGGCTAACGACTAGCACCAAATGCATAAATAACAATAAAAAGGGAAGGCATTGCCTTTATGAAACATAAACAAACACAACCAGATTACAAGAAGAAGTAAACTATAAGTAAAACTGAAAATAGAAGTAGAGATGAATGTAAGGGGCCGGAAATACAATCCCAACTATAAAGTACAAGGTAAAAGACAAGGAAGATGGAAAGTAACACCTGGATCATCCACCACGGATCCTACCTGAACAGTAGGTAAATTTAATGCATCTCCTAGATTTTACACCACAAATCCTACCTAAAGGGTAGGTACAGATAGCCAACTCAGTGCCATCATCCATCAATCCACCTCTTGGTACCGAATCATCATGAGGTCCGCCTCTAGGTACCATCCAGTCCTCGTACAGTTGGTGTCTATCAACGCTGTATGTCATATGCATCCAATACAACGAGGTATGGGCACAGCCCGTGTAGGGGTGACTATAAAAATACTTAGTAGGGACCCTGATACCATCAAGGTCTCACTAAATCCAAAAAGGATAAACCACAAAAAAAGATCTCAAAAGATAACCTTTACTTATGCATATGCCCACACATATATGTAAGTTATCAAGTAACCCATCTCAATCATGAGGAAAAACACAAAGGTCATGGACTCAGTATAAACTAGGATTTTTATTCACGATCATGAAAACATGGCTACTAGAGAACTCCTCCTCTGTCAAGTGCAGTAGTCCTATCATGACTCCAAGGTGCTACTCACTAACCTTAGACTGCTGAGATACTCCTCCATTGTCGAGTATCGCGGGTCTGCCACCCCAACACAGTAGCGCTCCCCCTACTAGCCAACATAGGTACTCCTCCTGTCGAGTACTACAGGTCTTCCACCCTAACACAAAAGTTCTCCCCGCCATGGTTATGCCACCCCAACACAGTAGTGCTCCCCATAGGCTAGTCAAGTCATTCTGACACCAATCGGTCAAGCATTCATCATGTCTCAGCCAGCAACAAGGTCACAGTACACTGTATGCTCATCTCTAGGAGGATCAGCTCCACAGGATACTGTAAGACACTCCAAGTGTCACGAAGTTCCACAAAGAAGTATCTCAAAGAACCGCTTCATCATATGGGTCTCAACGCAACAGACGACTTATCAATTGGGTACATGGTCTGGGAGTTGTTAACATTTCTGTTATAGGGGCCCGGTTGGATTTCAGGTACAATCCAAGCCATCCATACTACAACTACATACAAAACTCAGGTGAATTATTCCAAAAGGGCCATCTCATCAAGAGGAATACAACGTAGTCGACGACATATAAATTAGGCATCCGGTCCTAATGTAATAACTGTTTCTGCTCCGAGGGCACAGTTGGAAATTACGTTCGATCCAAACCAGGCCGTTTTCCAAAGTCTTCCAAAACACACTTAGAGTATCGAAAAAGGACCGCCTCGCCGCGAGGGTCCTAGTGCCGCAGACAGCGCATCGATCGAACATGCGGTCTTCATGTGATTCACGTTTAAGTGAAACGGGCCCGGTCTGTTAGACCTGACGGGCTGACAGGTCGGGTCGACTCGGTTTTGGATGGGCTATCACGACAAAGGGGGGTCGGACTGGCCTAGTGAGTCGCACGACTTGGCCTGAGAAACGCGGCCTAACCAGTAGTGGCGCGGCCCTTCCCGGCGGGCCGCGGCCCGTTCCAGCCTTGCGCAGCCCGGCCCGGCCCGACATGGCCTGGTGCGGCCTAGCTCGGCTCGGCCTGGCGGGGCTCAGCGGGGCGCGTAGCCAAGTTGTCTCAGCCCGAGGGTCGAGTAGTCCGAGGGGGGCGCCCCCCCAGGCTTTCGGAACTGGCAGCGCCTTTTGGTGCTATCCTCCCAAACCGGCCGGCTAGGCCAGTCGGCCTTATGGTGCATGCGGCCCGCATGACAGGCCGCAGGATTCTTCTGCGCAGCGCCCTCATGGCGCCCAAGCTCCCCTTCACCCAGCTGGCCGATGAGCGGCCGGTTCCTCTGCCGAAGCGGCCTGCGAAATGGGCTGCGGTTACTCTCGCGCAGCAGGGGCGATGGCTCTAGATTCCTTCGCCGCCTTCCCAGAACAGCGCGACGGTGTTGTGCCTCTTCCACCTTGAATTTCTGATTCTAAAATAATAAATGACATCAACGGAGGGTCGTCGAGCCATGTTTGTTCGGCCCACATCCACAACATAATATGATAATAATTGGTTGTATTTAAACAAAGATTCCCAACAACGAACGGGGTATGAAAACATTCACTTTCAAGAATAAACCCCTACCTCGAATAATTAACGTCAAAAATCGGGTGTCACGGAAGACGGCGTCATGGGGAAAAGATTCGTTGGCGACATTGGAGTGTATTCGAAGATGTGGTGTCTTCCCTCTTGTCGTGGAGAAAATAATGGAAAGCATGTAGATCGTTCTTCATGGAACCGGCGTTCTTCGTCGAGGGAGGATGTCATTTTTCGTGGATGAAGAATGCACTCCTCTAATTCTCCCAAAATATATGCCAAGAAAATATTTCATTAATTCTCCTTCTTTTAAAAGATGTCCATGAAATTCAAAATATGTCAATGAGGTGTGAAAATAATAATTAATACGGTTATTTATTTCTTTAGTTGGATTCACTAAGCTTGGGAGGTGGAGAGGCTCCCCTTTAAGAAGGGAAGTTGTCAACATTATGCAAGGGAGTTTATTGGGGGTTTAAGGAGGATTGGGGAAAATAAAAGGATGGGGCTCGTGTGTGCCCCACCTCACATATACCCACACATAGGATGATTGGTGGGTGTGGTCCCCACCAACAACTTCCCATGGGAGGAATTAACCTGCATAAACATAAAATAGAATTGTTCCAATAATTTTATTTACTTCTAAATTAATCCCCAATAATTAACTTCACCTGCTGAGCAAACGCAATTACGGTAAAGGATCCCTTAAGCAATTACTGGCATTGCGATTTCATCACTGCATCAGATTTCAATTCCATGCACCGGTTCAAAAGATAGGAAAAACCGCTCCTTCATTAACTGAACATACACGAGCTAAACTTCAAAAATTGATTCCGGGCACACCGGGCCTCGGAATTAAGTGCTATCAGAATCTGTGTACTCGTAAAATTCTAAATAAATTAAGAAAAAAATTTCCTTTAAATTTCCATATACTTACAGATTAAACATTAGAAAATCCAAATATAGAATACATCACAAATAAATAAATGTATCTCCAAATTTTATAATTATTTACATGAATAAATTCATGTACATGGGGTGTTTGTCCAATCCCATAACTATATTCATACTCCCCAGCACAGGTATCGACCACATGTCCCTTTCCTTTCACTGGATCCCTCCTAAAATTTATATATACACTATTATTTTTGTGTAGGGTGTGAGTACAAGACTTAACAGGGAACCAATGATCTAATTTTAACCATATATGCTCAATTATATAAGTGTGATTTATAAAAAATCATAATAATCTTAGTAACACACAATCCAAAATTGCCTGTTTATGTGCTAACAAAGGTGAGAAAAACCCCCAGTCATACCTTATTCTATTGTATTCCATAAAAATAATCATGTATCAGAATAATGAATTACTATAAATGAGGATATGGAATCATTATACATGTTATAGTTTGACAATGAATCATAGAAACCACTAGGAATTATATATTATATGTTTTTATCATTATCTAAGCTTAGATAGCTACTCGCAAACTACTTGGCATCAGGAAAATAACTCTTAGAATCCACAAGGCATTGAGTGTATCACACAACTATTTAAGGCATCATCATATCCATATAATTTTCATACATCCCTTGTCACTATCATCGCAAGTAATGTTCACTCCCACACAAAGGGATACACTTTCCACGATGATCCAATCTCATTGTGATCCAAGAGGAATACCAAAAATGGGCACATTACATAGTTGGATATACGAGTAAGCCCAAAACATCATCATAATAATGGTTGCACAACAATATATTTGATCAACATTGAATGTGAATAATAAGATAAATTTTATTCATAGTAATAAGCATAACATAAGAATCCCAGGGCTACAAACACACCCATATGCGATCATAATCTTACATGGTCATCAAATATTCCTACGAAATCATACTAGGGAATCATTTCTAACTTAGAAAAAAATGTATGGATCTTCCTACCTATGAAGTCATTGAGATAAAAGGCTTCGATAAATCACCCTATGTGGTTAGAGAATGGGAAGGGATGCCTCTACCTCCATGAATACCGATTCGAAATCTTTATATATTAAACGTTGACATATCAATTATCAATGTACAATAATGGTTCTTATAACCAAGACCGTCAACATTATTTCTAGAAGAAATGAAATATTTCATGTGATGATACCTCCTCTATCCTACACTATTTCCAAATTATCATTCCGTTCAACTAATTAGCTTGAAATATTCTACTAAATAATAATTATCATTTTATAATTTATTAGAAAATATTATTTTATAATTTTTATTGAAAATATTTTATAAATTATCCTTTAATAATTTTCTTAGGATAATTTATTATAATTTATCATTATAATAGTCTCCTATAAATTATTAAAAAAATATCATTTTATAATTATCTCATGATAATATATTAAAAATTATCCTTTAAAATTATATTTAGATAGTTTATTATAAAATATGATTTTATAATTATATATTGATAATTTATTAAAAATTATACATTAAAAATTTCCTCTTGATAATTTATTATAATTTATCATTTTATAATTACCTATTGATAATTTCTCATAAATAATCCATTATAATTATCTTTCGATAAATTATAATAAATTACCTATTTTAATCATATTTTGATAATTTATTATAAATTATGATTTGTTATAATATTTTTATAATTTATCATAAATTTTCCATTATTGTTACCTTTTGATAATTTATTATAAATTATAGTTTTAAAAATATATGCAAAAAATTTATTATAAATTATCATTCTATCATTATCCCATGATAATTTATTATATATTATTATTTGATAATTTATCATGAATTATCATATATAATTATATTTTGATAATTTCATATAAATAAACCATTATATTTTATTTTAATTATTGACTGATAATTTATTATAATTATTCTTCTAGAATATCTCATATTTATTCTATAAAAATTATTTATTTTTATCTTATAATATTTGTTTATCAATTATTATCTGAAAATGTTATTAAATTATCTATTTATATTATAATGAAATCATTTCTTGGTAATTTCAGATAAATATATTTTTTTAATTTCCCATTATTTATCTTTTGATAATTATTTATTTTTTTCTTCCTATAATATTGTTCAATTATCCATTGATCATTTTGTAATCATTATGTATTGATAATTCATTGTAATGGACCGGACCCCTCCGGTCCATTCCTTTGTTGAAATCGATGTGGTCAACACGACGTGTGTTATAATGATAATTTTAATACTGATGATAACATAAAAATATGTTAATAATAATGATGATGACATAAATTTTGTGATTAATTAAACTAAAAAGAATAATCATGATAAAATGATTTAATTGGTGTTATTATTATTAATGATGTGAAGTGGGAAGGTGTGTGATCCATTAGACGTTGATAAATGAAACATGCCGTTTTTTTTAATTGAGTAATTGTTGAAATTAAATTTTAATAATAATTATGGCTGTTGTGTTATTAATATTATTCATAATATTAATAATAATGATAAATTAATGAAATGAGTCATGGTATTTATTGCAAAAAAATTAAATGAAGATTCAAGTGGAAGCATGGTGGTGCGTTCATAAAATTAAAGGTGAGTTCGTTATATTGGGTTTATGAAATTGAATGGTTTTAATTTAATAAAAGTGGTTTCAATTTAATCAGTGTGAAATAAAAATAAATAGATTAAAAATAATTAAATTGATGGATGTTACACGACATTGACGTGGCATGGTCGGATTCAGATATCCAACAGGGTGGTTTAACGTGGTCAATGCGACGAGCGTAAATCTTTTTGTTATTAAAAACAATAACGTCGGTGAGTTAATAAAATAAGTTGATGAAATGTTATTGTTATTGAAGAACAATAAATAACTATGATGGCGTAAAACTATATGTGAGAGGTTAATAATATTAAATGTATTAAAATGGGGTTGAATATGTATGTTATATTAATTTTGTTTTGTCATTTAATTCAATTAAATGAAATGGTTTTGAGTCGCATGGAATGGTTGTGCATAGGTTCTCCCAAAATTGAATTATGAAATTAATAAAATTGATCGTATAATAAATTTAATAATACAATTAAAAGGAAAATGGTTTTATTTAATAAATTATAATAAATTTATGGGGAGGCGCATGAGATGGGGAGGGGAGGCGTGAATGCCCCCATTCCCTTGTATAAATCATATTTTTTTTATAATTTGATTTAATATATCATATATTTTTTATAATGTTGATTTAATATATTAAAATAGTAATACAATAATAAAATAAGGGAGTGATCATGATGTAAGGGGAGAGATTCACGCCACAAGCCCTTTTGATCAAAATATTAAATTATTATAATAATAATAAAATAATATTATTATTATTTTGGGTGATCAAAACTTAAAAAGTCTATAACTTCTTCATATGGTGTCGGAATGACGAACCGTCAGCGGCAGTGTAATCCTGTAATTAGGACGGTCATTTTAAGACCAGTGATGGATACCTTTTTATGAGTGATGTCTCGGGTCAACAAAACACACATATTAATAAAATTAACGTTTTTTTAAAACGCGTGGAAACCGCGTGACGTGTCGTGTGTTGACCAGTCAAAACACATAACGGTTGTACAGTCACACCGTGTATTCATCAATACACGCTGCATACTGTTTTACCTAATCGTAGGCTATATAAGAAAGGGTCTCTGATTATTTCCAGACCAATCGCTTCTTCTTCGCACGACGACACTCTTGGATGATCAAGAAGTCTTCCTCCTCTAACTTCTTTGTCCGAGCTACGAATTACGATCCGTCAGCGGCCACAGGATCGTAGCGACGAGACGAAGCTTCTAAGACTGTACTTGTCACCTTTCCTTCCGGCCTTCCTTCTCCAGCTTCCATCCTAGGAGGCGTTTGTCGGGTTTGGCGAAGGCGGAGGACACCGAAAGACGTCGTCGGATGTGACGTTATCGAGACCATTTGAGGTAGGGGTTTACCTTCGTCTCTCTATTTGGTGCAACATGGGGGTGGGATATTTTTCTTTTGTTCCATGGGATGCAGTTGAACTTTAAATAAAGATAATAACCGAATAAAGAAGGGTTTGGGGTTTTGTGCTGTTCCTATTGCCTTCCAGTTTCTTTATCTTCTGATTGTGATTTTGGATTGAAAGGCCTTTGCCTACTGAAAATCAAGGTCGTTGGTGTCCTTTGCGTGCACAATTGATATCTGAATTGTTTGTGGTTGGTTTTGTTAAAACATGGAAAATGGATAAGCACGTAAAGACTGGCTGATTAAATGAGAATGAAAACCTTGTGTGATCACCCCGGTTGAACAAAATTGGAATAATGAACATGTTGGTGGTTTGGTTGTTTTGTGGGAAATGTTTTTTTTTCTGGAATGGTGTTGTGATGTGATGCTGGGCAGCGGGGCTGCGACGTTTGGGTGGTGATCTTATTTAAATGGTTGATGGTGGAAACGTGGAGGTGTGAAATGTTTTGTAAACGATGGGGTTGAAATGGGAAGTGGTTGGTTGTGGAAAATGCCTTTTTTATGAAAAGTGTTTTGATTATGAAAAGTGTTTTGAAGTAAAAGGTGTTTTCAAATGCAGAAATGGTTTTTGTGTGGAAAGGGTTTTATGTGTGGAACTTTGAAATAAATGAATGATGGAATGTTTTATGGTTGTGATAATCTTTTGTAAATGAAATGGCATGTGGTTGCTTGCGTTTTACCTAACCTTGGTTGTGGATGGTAGGGATATGTTTGTGAAAGGTTTTGTCTGGATGATAGTTGCCCAGTAGTAATAATTTGTTAAACCATTGCATGAAACATGAAAACCTAAATGGGGTTGGGGGATGATTGTTTGGTTGTTGATGCATGCTTTGTGGTAGCAGTGCCAAGGCACATGCTCAGTTTCTCTTTTTAAGAAGCCATAGGTTGGGCTGTGTGTTTGGTATATGTATATATATAATTGTATCTTTGTGTTTTGTTGCACCACACCCATGTCAAGCACCTAGTGTCGAACACTCCCATTTTATGGGAGAGGGTGTTCCCCCTTAGTTACTAGCTCCTTCCTGCTCCTTCTTCCATAGGCTATGATGGCTTGAGGTGACCTTACACCCAAGACACTTCGGGTAGGTCGCGGAGGTTGTGATGGCTTGAGGTGACCTTTATCCCAAGACTCTTCGGGCATGCTTACCGTTCCCAAGAACCTTCGGGATGAGGCCCAGGTGTCTGTGGGCGGGTTAGTGGTTGTGGCCCAGGTGTGTGTGGGCGAGATGCGTGGTTGTGAGGCCCAGGTGTGTGCGGGAGGGATGCGTGGTTTGGCCCAGGTGTGTGCGGGCGGGAAGAGTTTGGTAGCGTCAGGACGTTTTCCGTTAAGAAGAGCAGCATCTAATTAAGTGGGAAATGGTGCGGGGTACCCAATACTTTTGTTCTATATATATACTAAACTTGTTTGTGTTACTTGGTGAGTGTGACAAGTGAGGCTGGGTGGATAGTTTTTCCTTGTTATTTTCTGGTTCTTCTGTTTTCTCACGGGACCTTAGGGTGTCTCCCCACTTATGCATGAGAGCTTTAGGTTTCCCTACTGAGTATAATTGTATGCTCACCCTACGTTTACTTTCAGGTTTCCAGGAGGACTACCAGGGCCGTGCGGGACCCTACTAGTCGGGCAGTTGGAGTTGTTGCAGTTGTTGTTCTATTGTTTTCTTTGGCATTGTACTTTTGAGCTTCCTTGTACTTGTACCTTGTTATAAAAATTGTTTAGGCATGCATGTGGGCTTGGTTTGGGTTTATTTATATACACTTGTTCTTTTCCCTTTTTTGGTGGTTGACTTGTCCTATTTCCCGATCCAAAATAATAAAAAGGGTAATGCCTCCCATATTTGTGAAAACTCATACCCTTGGTGCTAGTCGCCAACCCGGGGCCTACTGGAGGCGGGACTCGGGGGGTCATTATCTTCCTTTCACCATTGCCAGATCAGGAGGGGCATCTTTGGTGGGAGGGGGTCATGACAGAATGGTATCAGAGGCTGATGGTTGAGAGATAGGATGGAGTCTGGAGTTAGGCATAGTGATGATTGCATGGGATGGTAGCGAAACAGTGTTCGTTAATCTTGGTGCGTGACATAGGCCAGGGAAGACCGGCTAGGACACGAGATTTTAGGGCCCCCCGTGATCCGATGCAAGGAATCCGAGCCTACCGAACGACCAAGTGAGACTATATTGATTACAGGGTAGAGACCCTAGGGAAGGTACATGCATCATCATGTTTGTGTTTTACTTGATTTCGGTGTTCTGGGAAAGAAATTGAAATAAAATGATAATTAAAACATTGATTTTTTTCTTTACTACTTGGGCTTAGGCGATCCTTGTTTACCGTACAGCTATGGCACCTGGACGTCATCCCCGGGTGGCTCAGATGGCTGAGGCCCAGCAGATCCAGGCGGTCGATTAGCTGAGGATCGATCGAGAGGAGGAAGACAGCCAGTGGCAGAAGACCCTCCGTTCGTTCCAGCGTCAGACTCTCAAGAAGTACGAGGGAAGTACTTCGGACCTGGAGACGGAGGGGTGGCTTGAAGAGCTAGGGATCGCTTTTACCTTGATCCGTGCTCCGAAGGAGTACTGGGTCCCCCTAGCGGTCAGTCAGCTGAGAGGCGCGGTGCGCCAATGGTGGATGCTCTACCTCGGGGAGAGGAAGGAGGTAGAGATTCCATGGGCTGACTTCGAAAAGGAGTTCCGAGAGGAATTCCTTTCTTCTTTGATCAAGGAGGAAAAGCGTCAGGAGTTGCTCTCCCTTCAGCAGGGGATTATGACTGTTCCAGAGTTGGGAATTAAGTTCAAGAATCTCCTACGCTTTGCTCCGGAACTCTTTCCGGATGAAGAGTCTCAGGCGTGACGTTTGGAAGAGGCGCTTCGTCCTTCGCTCCAGTATGCTGTGACCCCCTTCACCCTTCCGACATACTTAGCCGTACAGAAGAAGGCGGAAGTTCTTGAAAGGATGCACTCGCAGGGAGGTGCACCACGTGAGGGGATCCAACCTAGTTCGTCGAAGGGGAAGGCAGTCAGCAGCAGGTCTCCTGCGACGGGACCTTCCAGTTTCAGGCCAGTAGGGAGAAGGCCCCAGCAGTTCCAGTTCAGATCTTCAGGTCCTCGTCCCTTTTTCACGAGCCCGGGACCAAAGTGTTTTTCTTGTGGAGGTTTCGGGCACGTTCAGAGTCGGTGCCCGACCCATGCTCAGTACAGTGGAGATGTACAGGTTCAACGCCCTCCTCAGCAGCACCAGTCACCGACAAGACCCTTCCAGCAGCAACAGGCTCCAGTCCCTTTGAGGGGAGATGGAGCAGGTGGTGTCCAGCCACAAGGAGTTCTTCAAGGATCCCAATCAGGACGTGGTCGAGGAGGTGGACGTCAACAGAGAGGCAGAGGAGCTCAGCGAGGATAGTTGCATGCATCAGAGGCAGCATCTCTAGAAGGACCAGGGATCGATAGAGATGCGTTTGGGTTTTCTTGAATGATCTCCTTTATGTTTTGTTGGGAGCATTACACTCCATTGTTGGAACTCTTTTGCTCATTCTCTGGGCCTAGACCTTGTTTTTGTGAGTTTTTAATGCTATGTTGTTTCCCACTTTTCTTTAAATGTACGTGAAGAGCCCTATCATGTGGGGAGGGGATGACCTAATCCCTAATCGAGACGCATTAATGTGGATGCGATTTGACCCATGCAGGCGAGTCAGTGCCGCCTAAAGCGGATAATATCTCAACAAGGGAGAAGGAATTCCTCATGCCATGTGTCCGGGCAGTGTGTGGGTTGTACGTTGTTGGGTGTAGTGTAAGTTGGAAAACAAAACCTAATATATGGAATTGGGAAGGCCCAGTCCTTAACTGAGATGCATTAATGCAGATGCGATTAAACCCATGCAGGCGAGTCAGTGCCCCCTAAAGCGGATAATATCTCGACATAGGAGAGGGAATTCCTAACTCACATAATTAGGGTTGTCGGTTGTTTCTTGTTATGACAAGAGCCCTAAGAGGTATCTTGCGGAGTGGTTGTTTGGATCCATTCTTTTTCTTGGTTGGTTTTTAATTCTCGAGGACAAGAATGTTTTAAGAGGTATCTGATGTAATGGACCGGACCCCTCCTGTCCATTCCTTTGTTGAAATCGATGTAGTCAACACGACGCGCGTTATAATGATAATTTTAATACTGATGATAACGTAAAAATATGTTAATAATAATGATGATGACATAAATTGTGTGATTAATTAAACTAAAAAGAATAATCATGATAAAATGATTTAATTGGTGTTATTATTATTAATGATGTGAAGTGGGAAGGTGTGTGATCCATTAGATGTTGATAAATGAAACATGCTGTTTTTTTTATTGAGTAATTGTTGAAATTAAATTTGAATAAAAATTATGGCTGTTGTGTTATTAATATTATTCATAATATTAATAATAATGTGAAATTGATGAAATGAGTCATGGTATTTATTGCAAAAAAATTAAATGAAGATGCAAGTGGAAGCATGGTTGTGCGTTCATAAAATTAAAGGTGAGTTCGTTATATTGGGTTTATGAAATTGAATGGTTTTAATTTAATAAAAGTGGTTTCAATTTAATCAGTGTGAAATAAAAATAAATAGAATTAAAATAATTAAATTGATGGATGTTACACGACATTGACGTGGCATGGTCGGATTCAGATATCCAACAGGGTGGTTTAACGTGGTCAATGCGACGAGCGTAAATCTTTTTGTTATTAAAAACAATAACGTCGGTGAGTTAATAAAATAAGTTGATGAAATGTTATTGTTATTGAAGAACAATAAATAACAATGATGGCGTAAAACTATATGTGAGAGGTTAATAAAATTAAATGTATTAAAATGGGGTTGAATATGTATGTTATATTAATTTTGTTTTGTCATTTAATTCAATTAAATGAAATGGTTTTGAGTCGCATGGAATGGTTGTGCATAGGTTCTCCAATAATTGAATTATGAAATTAATAACATTGATCGTATAATAAATATAATAATACAATTAAAAGGAAAATGGTTTTATTTAATAAATTATAATAAATTTATGGGGAGGCGCATGAGATGGGGAGGGGAGGCGTGAATGCCCCCTTTCCCTTGTATAAATTATAATTTTTTTATAATTTGATTTAATATATCATATATTTTATATAATGTTGATTTAATATATTAAAATAGTAATACAATAATAAAATAAGGGAGTGAGCATGGTGTAAGGGGAGAGATTCACGCCACAAGCCATTTTGATCAAAATATTAAATTATTATAATAATAATAAAATAAAAATATTATTATTTTGGGTGATCAAAACTTAAAAAGTCTATAACTTCTTCATATGGTGTCGGAATGACAATTCGTCAGTGGCAGTGTAATCCTGTAATTAAGACGCTCATTTTAAGACCAGTGATGGATACCTTTTTATGAGTTATGTCTCGAGTCAACGAAACACACATAAAAATAAAATTAACGTTTTTTTAAACGCGTGGAAACCGCGTGACGTGTCGTGTGTTGACCAGTCAAAACACGTAACGGGTGTACAGTCACACCGTGTATTCATCAATACACGCTGCATACTGTTTTACCTATTCGTAGGCTATATAAGAAAGGGTCGCGGATTATTTCCAGACCAATCGCTTCTTCTTCGCACGACGACACTCTTGGATGATCAAGAAGTCATCCTCCTCTAACTTCTTTGTCCGAGCTCCGAATTACGATCCGTCAGCGGCCACAGGATCGTAGCGACAAGACGAAGCTTCTAACCCTGGAATTGTCACATTTACTTCCGCCCTTCCTTCTCCAGCTTCCATACTAGGAGGCGTTTGTCGGGTTTGGCGAAGGCGGAGGACACCGAAGGACGTCGTCGGATGTGACGTGATCGGGACCTTTTGGGGTAGGGGTTTACCTTCTTCTCTCTATTTGGTGCAACATGTGGGGTGGGATATTTTTATTTTGTTACATGGGATGCAGTTGAAATTTAAATAAAGATAATAACCGGATAAAGAAGGGTTTGGGGTTTTGTGCTGTTCCTATTGCCTTCCAGTTTCTTTAACTTCTGATTGTGATTTTGGATTGAAAGGCCTTTGCCTACTGAAAATCAAGGCCGTTGGTGGCCTTTGTGTGCGCAATTGATATCTGAATTGTTTGTGGTTGGTTTTGTTAAAACATGGAAAATGGATAAGCATGTAAAGACTGGCTGATTAAATGAGAATGAAAACCTTGTGTGATCACCCCGGTTGAAAAAAATTGGAATAATGAACATGTTGGTGGTTTGGTTGTTTTGTGGGAAATGTTTTTTTTTCTGGAATGGTGTTGTGATGTGATGCTGGGCAGCGGGGCTGTGACGTTTGGGTGGTGATCTTATTGGAATGGTTGATGGTGGAAACGTGGAGGTGTGAAATGTTTTGTAAACGATGGGGTTGAAATGGGAAGTGGTTGGTTGTGGAAAATGCCTTTTTTATGAAAAGTGTTTTGATTATGAAAAGTGTTTTGAAGTAAAAGGTGTTTTCAAATACGGAAATGTTTTGTGTGTGGAAAGGGTTTTATGTGTGGAACTTTGAAATAAATGAATGATGGAATGTTGTATGGTTGTGATAATCTTTTGTAAATGAAATGGCATGTGGTTGCTTGCGTTTTACCTAACCTTGGTTGTGGATGGAAGGGATATGTTTGTGAAAGGTTTTGTCTGGATGATAGTTGCCCAGTAGTAATAATTTTTTAAACCATTGCATGAAACATGAAAACCTAAATGGGGTTGGGGGATGATTGTTTGGTTGTTGATGCATGCTTCGTGGTAGCAGTGCCGAGGCACATTCTCAGTTTCTCTTTTTAAGAAGCCATAGGTTGGGCTGTGTGTTTGGTATATGTATATATATAATTGTATCTTTGTGTTTTGTCGCACCACACCCATGTCAAGCACCTAGTGCCGAACACTCCCATTTTATGGGAGAGGGTGTTCCCCCTTAGTTACTAGCTCCTTCCTGCTCCTTCTTCCATAGGCTATGATGGCTTGAGGTGACCTTACACCCAAGACACTTCGGGTAGGTCTCGGAGGCTGTGATTGCTTGAGGCGACCTTTAGCCCAAGACTCTTCGGGCAGGCTTACCGTTCCCAATAACCTTCGGGATGAGGCCCAGGTGTCTGGGGGTGGGTTAGTGGTTGTAGCCCAGGTGTGTGCGAGCGAGATGCGTGGTTGTGAGGACAAGTGTGTGCGGGAGGGATGCGTGGTTTGGCCCAGGTGTGTGCGGGCGGGAAGAGTGTGGTAGCGTCAGGACGTTTTCCGTTAGGAAGAGCAGCATCTAATTAAGTGTGAAATGGTGTGGGGTACCCAATACTTTTGTTCTATATATATACTAAACTTGTTTGTGTTACTTGGTGAGTGTGACCAGTGAGGCTGGGTGGATAGTTTTTCCTTGTTATTTTCTGGTTCTTCTGTTTTCTCACGGGACCTTAGGGTGTCTCCCCACTTGTGCATGAGAGATTTAGGTTTCCCTACTGAGTATACTTGTATGCTCACCCTACGTTTACTTTCAGGTTTCCAGGAGGACTACCAGGGTCGTGCGGGACCCTACTAGTCGGGCAGTTGGAGTTGTTGCAGTTGTTGTTCTCTTGTTTTCTTTGGCATTGTACTTTTGAGCTTCCTTGTACTTGTACCTTGTTATAAAAATTGTTTAATCATGCATGTAGGCTTGGTTTGGGTTAATTTATATACACTTTTTCGTTTCCCTTTTTTGGTGGTTGACTTGTCCTATTTCCCGATCCAAAATAATAAAAAGGGTAATGCCTCCCATATTTGTGAAAACTCATACCCTTGGTGCTAGTCTCCAACCCGGGGCCTACTGGAGGCGGGACTCGGGGGTCATTATCTTCCTTTCACCATTGCCAGATCAGGAGGGGCATCTTTGGTGGTAAGGGGTCGTGAAATTCATAGTAAATATTGTATAATAATTCAATAAATAATCTATTGATAAATCATTATGATTATACTTTGATAATTTTTAATCTATAAATTATCCTTTGATAATCATGTACAATTACAAATTTATAATTTCATTATAATTTTATTTGATAATTATTAATAATTATTTTTTGATTAATTTTCTTGTAATTTATTTTGATATGTTCTATTCTATTGTATTTTTATTTACAAATTTAATATTTTTTTCTACAATTATGAAAATAATCAAAAAGTAAATAAAAAAATAGAAAACAAACCTAGTTAAGAAGAAATTCTTAGAAGAATATCTCATTTTCATAGTTTGAGAATACACCAATAATAAATCAGGTTATCAATGACTTCACTGATCGCTTTGAATGTAGATTAAAAATTATTTATACTTTGAAGAATCCACCAACAACAAATCTAAAAGGATTTATGTATAAGAACCTAATCCTTAAGGACAAGGTAGAAACTATTTTTTCTATCTATCGTCTAACATTAGATTCAACTACGTCTTCATTTTTGAAGGGCTAATTTTACATAAAAAAGATTTGAAAATTAACCGGTTCAAAAATGAATTTTTTTTAGAACATAGATGTTTCAACACGAAAAAATGGTGGATGTTATATGGGGAAGATGAATATGAAAGAAAAAAAAATAATATATTAATTAAATAAAATTAATATAATAAATTATATTAAATAAAATAGCATTACATGTCATATGAAAAATCTCTTAACATGCATAAATTTTATTTCATGCTTAGGGTAAACCCCGCGTCCCAAAGCCATCAGCGGTCATAGATTTCCCATACGATGAACAAATAAAGATATAATAAAATTTTTCATAAAAATATTAAATATTTTATGATCATGTAAGATATAAGAAAATTTTTATAACATGAAAATGTTATATCCCTCCTATGGTAATCCAAACAACCCAGACCTAAAGGTGGTCGTGGATTTCTCATACGACATATGATTATAAAGATAAATAATTAATTTGCAAATATAACATGTCACAAATATTATATATTTAATATTTATATTTTATATGTGTCAACGATATTTGGCCCTCTAAATACCATGCTATCTTTGCACAAAAGTTCGAAAATACCCCATAGAATTTTTGTAATAGCCCGAAATATGTACTTTTGTATGCAGTGAAAAAGACATAAAATTTACAAAATTTACCCAAATTGTTTCTATCAAAAACAACAACATCAAAATGAAATACATGATCACTTACATACCAAACATTATTTGAGCATTATGTTTTAGAGAATTAGGGAAAACTCATATCATCTTAGATTTATAGACAACTAGTACATACAAATTGATATCATCACCCATTATACCCTAATTTTATTATTTCAAAATATGTCAGCAACATCATCCATGTGAAATTGTTCTAGAAAAAACTCATTTAACATCATCCCTCATAACATGGGTAATAAAACATTAGAAAATGGTGATATTATATAATCAGTGATTATAAACATAGAATATATTGAATAATATCAAAATACTAATATAATAGAACATAAAAATGCATTTGGTAATTATATCCTACATATCAAAAAATCATGATATCATGTCATTGAATAATTTACTTATGTTCATAAAAAATCAATGAATAAATTCCATAAGAGCATAATATAATATATGATAATATGGTAAACACAAATGCATAGAAATGTCTTTTATATTAATCAAGGATCACTCACAAGACCATCATAGTGGATAATGTCTGTTACTGAACTAATTTCACTCATTATTTTATCCTTGTATTATGGAACTGAGTTTACTCCTTTTTCCAGTCTTGTATTACTAAACTGATTTTACTCTTGTTGAAGTAATTTATCAGGGAACTGAATTCACTTACCATTTTAGTCTTATCCATGTCTTGAGATATAAATCTTCAACTGAGTAATTTGAGGGATATATAGGTCCCATCCATAAAATAATGAGAACCATACATATTTTAACCATGAGAAAGTAAATCATATCAGAACCAGGAAAAAGAAAAAGGTTCCCTTAATATTTTCTCATAGCATAACTCATGTAAAAGAAAGAAAATTCATACACATTATTCTAATCAATTATATATTAATATTGATATTATTGGATAATATCCTTATTAAAACATAAGTAAAATAAAATAATGTTGGCATAAATATAGAATGATTTTAAAACATCTTTTGAAATAATTATTATGGAAAACAACCATTCTACATTGAAAAGTTTTTATTTTATTAAAATTATATTTAAGATTAAAATAAAAATTAAAAGATTTTGTTAAATTTTTATGATTCTAAATGAATCCTAAAAATAATGATTTCCTTCATGTAATATAAGTTAATAAATCATTCATTCTATATATATAATGGGTAAATTTAGAAATAGACTTGTTTAGAAAATGAAAAAAATATTATTTTGAAACCAGTTCATAAAAAGTAAAACTTGAATAGAAATAAATTCATATATTCATAGGAGTATAGTAACAAAAGATTGAAAACATTTTTTTAAAACATGGATTTATAAGATTATTATTCCACAACAATGATTTAAAATGAATCAATCCTTATTATTGATGAAATTGTAAACTAATCACTTATCATTTTTTTAATTATTATAATTGTATACCACATGAAAGGTAAAAATTTATGTTCATATGAAAAAACATAATATTAAATATAAATATCATAGAATACACTCATGGTAAGTATATATTCCACAAAAATAATTCATGTACAGTATAAGTCATGTATCCCACAAAAATAAAAGTGAGACAAAAATACTTTACTTGAAGTCATGACTTCATTAATATATGTTCAAAACTCTTTTATAATAAATATAATTTTATGTTTCATATAACAATGATATATATTCATGTATATGATCCCATATATTATTTACTTATTACTATATTTTACTCACTTATTAACAACTCCATGTTAATGTTATATTTTTGGTAATAACAACTTTTTTTTCCATTCAAACTCTGAATTCTTATTGTTCGTCCTCTTACATTGAGCATGATTTAATAATAACTTTAATTGTATCCATGATATAAATTTCATATATATTTATTATTTATTCATGGTGATTCATAAAATTTATAGATAAAATATAAAATACACAATTTATAGAGATTTTTTTTCCATATATATGTTTGAACATTATTTTCCTATTCATATAATATTCACAGAAAGAAACTTATATGATGTACTTACATAAAAGAATAATATTTATGTTATATATATCAAATATCTTAATAAAATTAATATTTATTTCAATCCATGTAAAATATATATAAAAAACAAATCACATCACATTAAGAAGATGGTAAGCCAAATTTACATATGAGTGTCCCATTCATTTTCGAAAAAGATTATATGTAAAAAGTTAGTTATGGTATTATCATTAATGATATATGATTATGTCATAAATACCATAAACATTAATCCCAGAATAATTTTCTCTCATAAAATATGGAAATTAAAAATAATTATATAACTACATGGAGACGGTAAGCTAAACATACACACAAGCAACATATGCATTTCTCATTCAATGGGAAAGGGGATGAATAATGATGTGACCATAACCATAATAAAATTTTATAATAAATTTTATGATTAATTTTTTATTATATTATATATAACATTGGAGTATTGGACGTTTAGAAGAGTAGAAAAATAATTGATCATTTAGAGTGATTACGTATTTTGCGGAACGCCTCCTTTATATCTCCTCTAAAAGACTCTAGATGCTATATTTTGAAAAGAAAAACACCAATATAATGTGTATAAGTAATTTGGGAAGGTATTTTGGCATTTTTTTTATATCTAGAATACTCAAAGGGATGTTAATTTGTTTCATTGGTGATGCCATTTTATAATAGAGGTGAGGGACTCTTTTTGATATTCAGAAGAAATTAATTTATAATAAACTAAATCATCTTCTGAATACATATAAAAATAATCTAATTCAAATATAAAATGTTATAAGTCTATAATATCATCAAATAATATATTTTATACATGATTTGGTATTATTTTAAATCTTGTCATTTTGGTTAAACCTTAGTGAAAGTATTTTAATTTTATTTATGGTAATGCATCTTTCAATATTCAAATGATGTAATTTATACTTATTTAGTGTAAATTAGATCATTGATAATCCATTTAAAACTTATTTTAAAATATCAAAAAAAATTAATATATTTTATTATAATTATATATCTTATTAATTTTTTTATAAAATATCATTAGTGTCAATTTTGAAACAATTTATAATCCAAACATAAAAATAATTATACAGATAGTACTCTTCAGAAAAAATACATTATTATATCCCTATGGGGTAATGAAATATATAAAATTCATTAAATCACATTAATTAATTCAAATTATATTTTTTCAATTTTTTTTCATTCATTTAATTATTCCATTTGTTGAAAAATTACGGCATTATTATTGTGCAATTATTAGAGAAAATTATTTATTCCCTATAAAATATAAATAAATTAATATGATGATTATAATAAACTTATATTTATATGAAATATTTATTTTCTAATTTATTTTCTAAAAAATGTATATTAAAAATGTTTTGCTTATTAGAAACATGAATGTCATTACATTGACTTTATAGAAAATAAAATATTATAAATGTCGAAATCATTTGGATGTGGCTAAAAATGGTGATTAATTGAGACCGTATATGATATCTATCTAGATATTCTCAAAAAATAGGATTTCATCAATTATTATTTATCATTTAATGTTTCTTATCATTTTAATTACAATCATTTTATTCATTTTTCATTTGCTTGCACAAGCACCAGATTAGTGTTTCATAAGCATTGAAGGTAATTATTTCACCATTAAATAATGATAAATTTACTAAAATAAAAATATATAAATTAATATTAAAATAATAATTTATATTCATACATAAACTAATTATTCCCCTATGTGGATAAATAATATATATTTAAGTCAAATAACGTGAAATTTTATTATTTTCTTAGATTTTAATATTATATAAGTAACTTTTATGGGACAATTACAATTCCAAAACTCAATTTAGATAATTATTTATTATGTTTGGAATTAACAACATCCGATAAATTTTTCCCATGGTTTAGTGTAATTTTATAGTTTTTATAAATATATTTTTAAACAAAATTAATCACTTTACCCATTACTATAGTAACAAATGTCACCATGGTAGCTATTCATATTAGATAAAAATAAAGGGAAAATATTCAATAACTTTTTTCCATATGTAACTAATATTTTAATTAATTTTCATAATTTAAAACATAAAATATTCATATATTAATTTTAAATAAAACATTTAAAACACCATGAAAAACATGTTTTTGTAAAAATGCCATTTTAAAACATTAAATGTTTCTATAATATATTCTTGTATTAAATCCATTTCAAAACACATAATTTGGTTTATTATTTATTAAAATAACTAATTAAATTCTAAACTAATCCATCAAATAATTTGACAATGTAAATACTTTAAATGAAAATATCATTTTCAATAAAAATAAGTATTTTCACTATTCATCAAAACATGAAACTTCATAAAAAATTAGAAAAAATATCACCAAATGTCAATGTATATACACCGATTTGAATAAAAAAATTTATTTTAAAAAATATATTTAGTCAAATTTTCATAACTATATTTAAACGAAGTGCGCCAAAAAAGTTGAAATCTATATTTTTATAATGAAATAATTCTTTTATAAATAAAATTATATTTCTTCATATATCTTTTTTAGAAAATAAATAAGTTGAATGATTAATAATAGATTGAATATATTATAAATATGTTTAATTAATATAATCCACAAATTTTTTATTTATTTATATATTGTTATAACATAGTTGTGAACATTTAAATTTTTTTCCACAGAAACATTTACTTTTATTTTGTATCAGTTATTACATTAATTTATAACTAATTGGTCAAATACTTATATATACATGCGTAATTATTTTATTTAATGAATTTAATACTATTCATGCCATCAATTTTAATGACTAGGTTATAACTTTATATTTTAAATAATTAAAACTATAAAATGATGTTTTGTAGAAACTCAATGTTCTGTGTAACACAAGCTAAGTTTGTGTTGAGTGTAGTAGAAGCATAACATGGTGTAGTGTGAAATTACATCTATTAAATAAATCATATTGTTTAAAAATAAATTTCATAAAAATGTTAGGTGTTATATTCTACCCCTTTAAAATGAAAATTTCCTTCCAAATTATTCTTATTAATCGAAGGATTATTTCAAGAATGTTATTTTCATAGAAACAAACATCTTAAAAATGAACACTAAAACTCTTTTTAAAAAGGACTATTCAAAATATAACATATACCTATTTTAACTCATAATTATTATTACATATTAGATAACATAAGTAGCAAACGAAACTGTGGACAAGGATGATAAATATAAAAATAATTATCTGATGGGGTGTGACAGAAAATAAGATCCATATAATTTTAACCATCTCAAAACCATAAATATGGGATGAGTGAAATGACCATTGATTTATCAATAAAAAAGTGATATGGATAACAACTTTATTTAATGTTTTTATTTAATGATTCATTTCTTAGAGTTGAGAAATTCATTTACCATCTAAATTAACAACATATCGAAACATACATACTTGAAAATTATAGTTTCATCCCATAATACATTTCGACCAAAAATATTTCTTTTTCTTAAGAAGATGTGTATTTAAGATTAATTATTCATTCCTAAATATTCAAAATCATATTATATGGATCTAAAATCCACAATACAATATAAAAAATGATTCTCCATTTATTTATGCATTTATCACAACCAAAAAAAATACTAAATGATAAGATAATTATCCAAAAATAATAATCCTTTATATCAGTAATACCCAAAGTACAAAATTGATTATTCTACCAATAATAAACATTGAAATTCCTAAAAAATATCCTCATCCAAGCATGAAACACAATAATAAAGAGTAATTGTTCACATATTCTTCCAATATAAATTTTAACATTTATCTCCAAATTAAATCACTTTCTCTTAAAAATAACCAAAATGACCATTAATATAAAATAAAATAATATATCATTAAATGTTTATTCATAATATAAAATACCATAGTGTTCTGTTTAACATAATCATATAGGGTTTCTATAAGTATGAATGATTTTCAAATTATCTTTAATCATTTAACTCCAAATCAATTTATTATCCCATTGTAATATATATAATAAATATCATATTCAAAAAATGAACATAAACATTATAAATCTAATCATTTAACTAAAAAGGAAAATGAAATACTAATTAAGAATCCACAAAGGCAAGTGGTTGGTGGAAAACCTTAGCCTTCAATTATGGGTTCAATCTCTACAACCATTATAAACATGATAGGTTGTCACCTATCCACTGGGTTGTCCTTTTTTATAAAAATATTTTAATACAGTATTTATAAAAATACTAAATTTTGATAAACATACTGATTCATAACTATAAAATATTAAACATTAATGACTTTTTGTAATCACAAATATTACCTCATACTTCTATTTTCATCCCAAAATTCATTAACACTTAATTATAAATGAAAAATTAATTATACTGAAGAATATCATTAATCATGTTAAAAATTCATGTCTTAAAACCTAAGAAATAGTTTCTATAACACTATAATTATATTATTATATACCCATGAAGACACTGATAACTCTTATGATATATTCAATTAAAATAATCCTAATATCTAATTTTATATGAACCCTGCCCTGATACCAAATGTCATTTCCTAAAATCCACACATCCAAATTAAGTGAAAAAATACATTATAAATCTTACCAAATTTTACCCATCAAAAATGAAATCATAAATAGGAAATACTAGAACACTTTCTACCCAAGGATCATTTAGGATTATAGTTTTATAGAATTATAAAAAACACAAAAATTGTATTAAAAAAATAGTTTTTAAAAATTGATAAAATCTCCCACAACAACTAGTTTTCCAGTTTTCAAAATAGGACATCAACACCATCAATGTGAGATACTTCTAGAAAATATTCAATTGAAATATTTCTCAAACCCTTGGAATAAGAAACATTTGAAATGAGTACACTCTAATTATTTGTATGGTTAAAAGTAGAACATATCCAATCATATCACAATAATAAGAAATAAGAACATAAACAACATATTTGGATATTATATGCCAGATATCAAAAAATTATGATATAATTTCATGGAGAAATTCCTAGATTTTAATATATAATCAACAAATATATTCCATAAGGGAGTCATATAAAACAATAAATTTTGGAAAACACATAGGTATATTGATTTTCATATTAGTCAAGGATCACTTCCAAGACTATAATATAATAAAAATTCCCTTACTAAACAATGATCAATCCTCATTTCCTCCATGTATTACTAAATAATGTATACTCATTATTCTGGTCTAGTATTACTAAATAGTTTTTACTCGCGTACTAGTCATGTTATATTGATCAGAGTCCACATCCTATTTCAATCATCTATATCTAATGAGACATAAATCAATACCCAATTAATTATAGGTAGATTTTATTACCACTCATCACATAATGAAAATAAAAAATATATGTTCCATAAGAATATAAATCATATTAGAACCCAGAAAAAGAAATATGTTTTACAAGCATTTTACCCTTAAATAAGTCATGGAAAAGAGACACAAATAATAATAGTATAAATATTTTGAAGAATAATAATAATGAAATCATAGGATCATATCCCCAATAAAACATAAGTAACATCAAATAACATTGACTAAAATGGAAAATGTTTTTAAAATATCATTTGATATAATTATTGAGGAAAATATGCTTTCCATTTTAAAATCATATTCCATTCTTAATATCATATTCAATTTTAATAAAAATATTTTTATTTGAAAATATAATTTTATTCATGTAATTAAATCATTAAATCATTACAAAATCTATTCCATATATATCCAAAAACAATCAATTTGTATTTTTTAGTAATGTAAAAATGAGCCTAGTTTATAAAAAAATTAATTTCATACAATTTCATGAAAATTAAAACATACCTAAAAATATAATTTAATTTTCATGGAAGGATAGTAAAAAAATTGATTTGTTTAGAAAACATTTTCATGGAAGAGAAATATTATAAAATGATCATTTTAAATGAATCAATACCAAATATGGATGAAATTGAAAAATAATCACCTATAATATTTTATTTAGTAGAATCATATTCACAACGAATGAAATAAAAATATGTGGACATTTAAAAACCATAATCATTACAATAATACTCATTAATGACACTCATGGTTATTATAAACAGCACATGAATAATTCATGTAGTGTAAAAGGCATGTTTCCCACAAAAATGAATGTGGGACAAAAATCTCTTACCAAATGTATTGACTTCATTATTATACATTCGAACATTCTGTAAAATATATATGAGTCTTTCATACATATAAAAATGATTCATATTCTTTTATATAATAACATATATGTGTTACTTATGGCTTTTTATTACTCATTTATTAACAATTCAACAATAAAGATTCATTTTTAGTGATAACTTATTTGTTTTTATTCATGTATCGACATGTTATCCTTGGTACTCTCATACACATCAAATATTCATCATCTAAATAATGATAACCATTATTTAAATATCATATATATATATATATATATTCAATATGTATTCCTAGTGATTCATAAAAGATATGTATATTAAATATAAAACAAAGTTTATGTAGATGATATGATGTATGTATGCATTAATGTTATTTTCATTTTGAATCCATTTTAAATGAAATAAAATTATATGATATATTATTATTCCTGAATAATATTTTTGTTTTATATATCATATATATTCATAAAATTTTTCTTTATTACCGACCATGTAAAATATATATGAATAATGCAACACATCAGAACATGAGTATTGTAAGCCCTATGTATGCTCGAGTAAAATTATAATTTCACAAAAGATTAAATAGTAAAAATATTGATATTATATTATCATTATAAAAGTATAATTATGTCCTAAATATTGTAAAAATTAAAACTATCATAATACCCACCTATAAAATATTGTGACTGAAAATGAATTGTATCACTATGTGGAGACGGTAAGCGGTATGTATGCACAAACGATAATTTTATATATTATTCAATGGGAAAGGGGATGCTTGTTGGTGTGTAAAAAATTATAAAAAATTTAATAATATTAATTATTAGTAATTTATTATTTTATTATATATATCGTGGATTTATAAGAGGTATTAAAGTGTATATAAAGAGTGTAATTGGTTAGAGATATTACCTATTATTCGAAACAGATCCTTTAAATCTCATCTAAATGATAATACAGTGACTATTTTGGAAACAAATAAACCTATATTATATATATGGGGATTTGGAGAATATAATTTGGAACAATAAGTTTGAGATATAATCCTTAATGTGATGTTAATAAGTGAGGGAGGTGACTCACATTTATAGTTGAGGCAAGGGGCACTTTTGAAATTTCAGAAAATACTAATTTATAATAACTTCAGCCTCAATATAAGTACCTCCATAATTCTATGTATTCAAATATAATTTAATATGAGACTTTAATCTCCTCAAGCCAATTTTTTAGACAGGTTACAGTTTTAATTTAAATAATATGATTTGGTTATCCCATAGTTTATTTATTTTAATGATAATAGAGGTAACAATATTTTAAATATTATAATGTTGTTATTGATTATTAAGTGATTACAATTAAACTTTAGATACACTAATTATAAAATTTTAGATGATATATATATATATATATATATAATTTTTTATTTTCAATTATTTTTTTTATTATTTCTAAATAATTTAATAATATATCAATTTTATAAAATATTATTATTGTCAATTTTTCAAAATTCATTACTTTGAATTAAAAATATCAAGATACCATTTTAGCATATAAAAAAATACATTATTATATCTATAAGGGATTTAGGTATTCTATATAATTTTTTAATCACCTTCATTAATTAAAATTATATTTCTTTTAAGATTATTATTATCAATAATTTTATATTTCCATTAATTGAATAATTTTTTAATTTTTTGTAGAAAATTAAATTTAAAAAAAATTATAAAAAAATGTCTATTATTTAAAAAATAATTTTTATTTTTATATAATATATATATTACAACATCTATTTATGAAATTAAATATTTAAAGAGATATAGTAATTAAAAAAATGAATCAGGAAAATTTGACATTACATTAAATGAAATACTATAAATGTCATAATCATTTCCATATTTCTCAAAATGTTATTTAATTCTCCCCTTATGAAGATACTGGTCAATATATACCCATATAATAAATATTATTCAATTATTTTTATCATTTAATGGTTTTTATCATTTTAATTGTATTCATTTTATTTATTTTTTATCTCATTGCTAAAGCACAACATTAGTTTTTCATCCACATTAATGTTAGGTATTTCATAGGTAAAAATAAAAAAATTATTAATATCATAAAAATATGTAAATTAAGGTAAATAAAATCCATCATATTCATTCATAATCTAGTTTTTCCCCATGTTAGAACTTAAGATATATTTAAGACAATGAAACATTAATTTTGTGATTTTCATAGATTATAATATCATATGACACAATCTCAATTTAATGTTTTTATTAAAAATATCATTTTAGATCCTTATGTTTTTATCATAAAATTATGTTCACATAATTTTTTTAAAATTTTTTAGTGTCATTTTATAGTCTTTATATTTTTATTTGTAACCTAAGTTACCTAATTATACCTTTAATGTGGTTACATAATTTATCATGGATACTATTCATATTGACCAAAATAAAAAATAGAACTACTAAATAAATATTTCACATATCAATAGAAATCGGAATCTATTTTCTTCAATTTAAAATATATATGTTTCAGAATTAAATTTAAAATTAAACCTGTAAAGCACCATGAAAATCATTTTTTATTTGAAAAATACACTTTTAAGGCATAAAATGTTATTATACTTAATTCTTGTATAAAATACTTTTAAAAAATAATACATGAATTATTTTATTTTAAAATGAAATAATTAAAATTTTATACTAATCGAGAAAACAGTTTTACATTGTAAATAATTAAAATTAAAACACAATTTTTAATAAAATTTATAATTTCAACTATTCATCAAAATACAGAACTTCTCATGAAAATACAAAAAGTTCACCAAATGAAAATATTAATATAATTATTTCAAAAAATAATTTTTTTTTGTAAAAATGAATTTATAAGACCAATAAAAACTATAAATAAAAAATTTTCTCCATTAATAAGAAAAAAACCAATTTTTTAGAAAAAAATCTTCTTTTATGAGTAAAATTCGATTAGTTCTTTTATATTGTCTTGAAAATAATAAACGAATGATAAAAATTACATTGAATATATTATAAATATATTTAATTAATATAATATAATAAGTGTTACATTCTATATATTTTGTTATAATACACATGTTCATATTTAAATAATTTCTTAGAGAAACATGTCCTTTAATTTTAAATATATTTTTACATTTATCTATAATTATATGGACAATGAATTAAATATACATGTATATTTTATCCATAATTTACTTAATATTGTTCTTTCCTTTGGTTTTTATTAATAGTTTATATAATTTTGTTTAAATAATTATAATTAAAAAATAAAGTTTTGTAGAAATTTAGTGAATCCTTTAACACGAGCTAAGCTGGTGTTTCATGTACTAAATGTTTAACAAGGTGTAGAATGATATTAAATATATTAAGGAAATTATATTACTTATAAAATTTATTTTCTAAAAATATCATTGTTTTACGATATTTAATGGTTTTAACTATGAGTTTACCTGTACACAAGGCCCTCAAAATCAACTATCATCTTATTTTTATTGATAAACTACAATTTAAAATAAAAATATCAAAAAATTATCATAGATGAGTTTTTTTATTCTCTTTAGAAAATCATTAAATTATAATTCCATCATATCACATTCTCTCATTGATGAAGTATATAGAGTAGTATTACTTAACAAATCATACCACTTAGCTCGAATGACAGACTCATGCTCCCACATATATTCCTCGATTTCTCCATCCTTCTACAAAATTTCAAGATAAAGAGTGTATCATTGAAGCTGAGAACCGTGTAACACATCATGCATGTCTGAATAACACAAAGTAAAGTCCATATGGTATACCAATATCCCCGCCAATTCAGTGATATCAAAGTGTACCAAAAAACATGGTTTTATCTTGTCTTATATCCTCTGACGATGGTTCCCCAATAGAGGAGTCACTCACTAGAAACATTCAACCACGCAAAGTGAACTCCACATGTCTCCAAATATGGTCAGTATATAATCTATATATAATTTTATTAGGGATCAAAATATTTTCAATTATATTCACTCCCTTGAATCCCTCATAAACAAAATTGGGGACAAAAACCACTTTATCACCCGCCTCATGCTAACAGAGTGGTGAGCGACACAATCTCCCATAAAGATCCCTATAAGGTTCCATGTGAATAATTGACCGATTACTATTATTATATATAAATTCATCAAGTTTATGATTTCATAGAATAAAAAATATACGTCTATCACATAATATTGAGGAATATACTTCAATACGCATAATGTACTATCAGATTATTGATCGGTCTAAGGATGTTACACCTTTCTCAATCACAACAGAGTCACTAGATATTTAGGAATGTACTTCAAAAATCATGATGTTATGCACAAATATATATCCCAATTAATTCTCAAGGGAAATCCATGAATATGTACTATATCTCGAACATATATCATTACTGTCTCCTCCCCTGATCGAGTCACTTATATTAGTAAAAAGTGTGCACACCTCTGTAGCTGGTTGACTATCTCACAAACAACATAAAGACTCCTCATGGTCCGGGGTAACCCCATAAAAATGTCCACTATGACGTCCTACCCTTCCTACATTGGTATTTTAATTTTCTATAATAACCCACCATGATGGGGGTGCTCGACCCTCATCCTCTGACATGTGAGGCATCATGAGATGAAACAAACAATGTCTCTCTACTTCCCTAGCCACCATAACAACCACCCGAGGACATGACATATCATGGTATCATCGTAATGTAAAAACCCATTTTGAAGTATGTTAATCCAACATCATCTCCTCTATGATATTATTTGGTATTAATAAACTTTTATATTCCATGATTACATTATTATTCCCCATCAACCATCAACATATCAGGTCTCCTATAACTAGTTGTTACATCATCACAAAACACTATGGGACTAACTCCGGACAAGCTATTACCTAGACCAAAAGTGATTATGTAACACCAATGGGATTTCAAGTCACATAAACCTAGCCCAATATGGAATCCATCTTCCAATTATCTGATATGCTCAACAAGGACCATTGCTCCTTCAAGGGATTCACACCAACCTCCTTCTTATACTACATCTTATGAATAAGATTCTCCAAAATGTCATTATATTTTCTCAGATAATATTTCATCTCAGAATTTAACGTCTTCCAAATCTTAACCTAGAACATCTGTCTCTAATTTAGGTTTCTTTGCAAAAAGATGATGGATTTAATTTTCTGTACAGAAAAATATTCTACAACGATTGTGAGACTGTGGCCAATATAACTGAGTATAGACCGAAATAGCCAGCTCAATGTCTATCTATATCATTAGATCCATCAAATAATTTGGGACTATATGATAAAGGTGTATTAAACATGCTACACACCAGAAATGAGATTTATCACATATTTACTTTTTGATCTATTTGAATCTCAACTATGTAAAATAATCCTTAAATGATTTTGGTCAATTCCACAATATCAGGAGGGCCCCATTTTCACTGGTTGGATGATGAAATTTTTATTTGAAATTCATGACATGTTTGACAAAAAAAAAATGAACTCTAATGATAAGGTCACACAACAATAAAATGTATTATGGATAAAGTAGGCATGCTCTTCTATAAATATGGTAGCTTTGGGAGGATTCTCAACTACATTCTCCTACATGTATAGTGGTAAAGAAAAAACATCCTCCCTCTTAAAAGCATTCCAAACATGATTCACTAGTATTTCATTACGAAAACACTGATAAAGGATTTTCTCTAATAAAAATGAAAATTAGGATCATAAAAATATCATTTTATGTCAATGAGATAACATAAGGATCTCCAAGGTGTATACACATTACCCAATGTATACCCCTCCTAACACTAACCCTAATCATTGTCCTTGATCGTTGGTCACAATAATGATATATATCTTATCAAAACACCACTCTTAGTTTATTTTGATAATGACTATAAATATATATAATACGATCATTAAACATAGATATATAACTCACAAATATATATTCCAAAACAAGTAAAACAAATGATGTAATTTAGATAATGGAATAATTTTTAGCCGAACAATAGGTTTATAAGGAATGTGATCCTATGTTCCACGTCATGATTCATGAATTGAAAAAAAAATATCAAAAATATATATATAAAAATTATGTATATCAACCAAGGTGAGATTAATCAATGGTTACAAAATATCATAATTTTCCAAACATTATGGAAAACTCAAAGGTCCACTATATATTACTAGCCAGTGAATATCTTCTGTCCCCTACCTGAATTCCTATCATCCTATCTACCATATTCATTTTCTTAAATCAATGAAAATATAAGAAACAAGTTATTGTGTCCTGACCTATTGATACTATTTTATAACATCCTGAAACGAACCATTGAGTCTGAGATTAATGTCAGATAACAACATGAATGTCTGTCAATATTCAAAAGGCTTCCAAATTGTTGCATGGTTCTCAGTCCATTTGTGAGGAGATTATACTCTATGTATCATTTCCAATGATTAAAAATCAATAATAAACAATATCCAAAATATTCAGAGTAAACATGTGAAAAGCTAATTATGGTATAAATGAAAACTAAATAAATACATCATCAAAAATAGAATGATTAGAAGTTGTAAATAAATAAGATAAGTAAATAAATGATAAATTTCATTTCCTACAAGTGTTTATCATATCCTAGCTCTAGTTCTAGACACCTCAGCTCAATCATCCACAACATGGCCTTTTCACTTCTCTACATGCCTCATTAAATTAACAAGCACCCAAAAATGACTATGTTGGATTTGTGTACATGACTTAGTAGGGAACCACCAATTCATATTTAAACTAATGTTATAAATAATACAATTCAATGCCCAAATAAATTAATTTAGAATAAGAATAATAACACCCAATCCAATATAGGAAGTTCATACACAAACCGGGCCTCCATAAACCCCTAATTATACCTTTTTTAGATCAATACTAGAAGGATAATATTTTGTGTTCAGAATAAAGGACCAATGATGTTGATAATTTGTTAGGCTTCTCTTTATATTATTATCATGAAACTCTTCCTACACTTTTCATCAAGGATTTCATGCTCTCTGCATTCTATAGGAATCAACCACTACTTAGAATACACTACGAATCAAGAACATATGCCTTATCATATACTAGGCTTTGAGTTCCTTACACAAAATCCATGATCCATGGTTTTATCAATACACCCTTTATAGGTACCTCATCACCATCATCAATATCCATGTAGACCCCCTATAAGAGATGAACAAGTCATGATGGATTACATGACTGGTGATCTGCGACAACTACCAAAAATGAAAATATATAACGGTGGGATACATGGAGAAGAACAAAACATGATCATTAGTCAGGTAGAATTAAAGTACATGTGATCAATATCTAATATGAATAATAAGATACCTAGTACTCATGATAATAATTTTCATATATGTTTTTTAGGGCCACACACACACACACCCACAACTAGTCATATCCTTTTAAGATCATCAATTATGTACACATAGAAATAATACTAATGAATAACGTGTAATAAATAACAAAAATAAAATTAAATTCTAACTCATATCCTCATCAATGTTAATGGAATTGATAAACCAGCATGTGTGGTTTGATCGCTAGAGTGAAAACAACAAGACTCAAGAATAACACTTTATTTCCTTATTATTGTATGTGTTAAAATGTCAGTGTTTTAGATTTATCAATGGTTCTTATAACCAAATATTTATATTTTATTTCATAGTGAAGTATAATATCTCATTCAATAATACATTATCTCCTCTATTTAATTTCAAAATTATTGTTTAGGTCAACACATGTGCTAGAAATATTCACCATATGAATAATTATCTTTTGACAAATTCACATAAATTATTCTTTTATAATATTGATGATTATTTATTATAAATATTTCTTTTATAGTTATCACTTGATAATTTATTAAAAAATTACATTTTATAATTATCTCTTGATAATTTATTCTGAATGTGAGTAGCCTGTTTCATATGGGGAGGCATACATGAATTCATGTGGAACTTCAGCTTATACTCAGTGGTATAGAATGTGATGTTACACACCTCATATCATATATTATATAGACTTCCTTATACACATAGAAAAACAATGAACATAATAATTACAATTCCAAATTTATTTATTCTAAAATATATGGTTTTCTTATTATCATAATAGAACTTGATTATGGGAGAAGTTATATTAATAATGTAGTTACTAGAAGAAGTGGAATATGTTCTTACTGAGATACACCAAGTTCCATTATTCCAAAACCTTCTCTAAATTACCAATAAAAATGTTAAAATAATTATATAATTAAATTTAAATTATTTATATGTATTAACAATAATTGTACATTAACATTCTACCTCTTTTCCATCGGTAGGAATTTGATCACATCGATTACGCGTATTTGTGCACTACTACCTCCCTGATGTGATGTGATTTGTTTTTATGTTACTAATAGTAAATAAGTACTATTAAATTTTATATTTTTGAATATAAATATATAAATTATATTAAAAAAGGAAAATAATTTTTAAAATTTTTTATAGAACCACTAACAATTTTTTTATACAAGATTATTTTTTAAAAAATTACCCTAACATCATTGATAAATCAACATTGAAAATAAATATTCCATAAATAGATTAAAAATGACTATAAACGGACCACAAAAAATTAATAAATATGAATATAATTTTTAGGAATTTAGTTTATATATTTAAATTAATAATATAGTCGAAATTACGAGTTCAATAAAATAAGAATATAAGAAAATGTTTTTGATCCCAATTTAACAACACTGAAAAAATTTATATTATGCACCTAATTTTATTTATATCATGCATATAAAACCCATTAATATATTATGTGATGATATCCTTTTTAATTATGGTATTTAATGAGTCAATTAATCTTTCTTTTTTAAGATGTTTGATTAATGAATTATTAGAGCTATATATGTTTACTTTATAGTCTCAATATTATTTGAGTCAATTCATTATTATATTTATGTTGATATAGTTATATGAACTTTTTATTATTAATTCCAATATATATTATTATCATCTGGCCATTTATATGGTTTCTATAAACTTTTCATCTTTTCCTCTCTTTTGTGCTGAAATTTTAAATGAATATTTTTAGGATGATAATATTTTTTCTCCTTTTAGGTCATTAATATTTTCATGCCATCTACATGTTCTTTAAATTGTTTTATTTATGTTATTTTCCAAAAATATTAATTAGAATTTTCATTTTTCCCTACATTTTAAACAAGAGTATTTATCATTTACAATAATCTTGAATGCAATTATATTAGATTATACATCATGAATGATATTTTTTTCCTCCATGACCATAATTCAAAATTTTTATTCATCAATATGATTACATGGGTTTTAAAGAACATTGCACATTCCATTATTCTATAATTTTTTATGTTAAAATTTAATGGAATTAATTTAAAAATTTATTTAAAAAATAATTATAATTTTTTTTTCACATAGTTGAAAAATAATTATGTGTTATTCTTATTTATGTTTCACATTAATTAATCTCTATAGTTTTTTATAGTCATTGCTAAAAATAAATAATTTTTATGAATTTAGGGGCACTTTCATATAATATATATTATAAATTAATGTGGTATTTTTTTAAAAATTATTATCATGTTATCTATCACTATATATAATTTTATAGACATTATTTCGGTGTTATATCCATATTATTTTCATAATGGGTATATTTTCAATTTCAAAACATTCGAATCCATAAATGATTACTATATAAAAGTCTAGATGAATTAATGTTATTATGAAATTAATTTCATTTACTTGGAGTGTATTGATGTTCTATATTTATGATTAATATAAATTTTTATATTTCAATAAGGAATAATTTTTATATATTTTATTTTTGATTCATTATATAAGTAATTCTATAGAACAATGCATGTGATAGTGAGGACTAATTAATGATAGTACCTATATGAATATAATTTTATCATGAGATAAATAGTTTTCTAAATTATACATTTTTTAGTGTATAACATCCGATTCATTTAAATTACATTTAACAAGGCCATAACTGTATAATTAGTTATGTCATGTAATATGGCATTGATAAAAAGATATTGGTTTATGAAATTATTCATTTACATGAATATGAATTCAATTAGTATTAAAATTTTTATTTTCTTATGGATATTTTTAAGGGATACATTTTAAATCCAATTTTTTATTAATTGGATTAGATATTGAATATCAACTTTTCCATATTGTTAATTACTTATCATCACATAACAAACTATGTTCAATATTTATATTTTAATAAATTGGAGAACACCATTTAATTTTATATCTATTTTCCCATGATATTTTGGAGTATTTTATGGTTATTCATTGATACAATAATGTTTTCAAGGTTATATTTAATTTTCTACTATAATTAAGAATCATGTTTATATCATGTCTCCCAAAACATCTAAAAGATTAATACATTGTGTTATAAGATCATATAATTTGTACAAATCAAGAACAGTAAAAGTAAGAACATGGTGAATAAATATATATTTTTCATAGTTTTTATTAGATCATATTTTTCTGACCATTGGGAGTAATATTTTAAATATACATGTTTAGAACTAAAATTATGATAAACCATTTAATATTTGAGATGTTCAATCAATATAGTTATATTTATTTCATGTATTCATATTCGGGATGTTATGATTGAATTTTGTATATACCACTATTTTGTAATGTTTATAAGAATACAAAAAAGAAATAATATTAAAACCCTCAACAAATGTAAAGATTTCCATTATAATAAAGTGAACATATTTTGTGCCAAATAACAACATGCCATGAAGATATTAGTGAACTAGTCAAAGGATATGAAAAAAAACCTTTTCTATATCGGGAAAATTATTTATCTAAAACAAAGTGATTCAATGATCGATTAAATTATGTGAATAAATCCTCTATCCAATAATATGACCAATAATCCATTGGTAGCCAACTAATGGATCATGTCACTTGAAATTTTATTCTTGGATTTGAGAATAAATATAAATGAAATGTTTACTCTTGTAGTATATTGTTTAAATAAAAATTATGTTAAATTTTCATTGCTAAACCCAGAAACTAAAGAATACGATCAAATAGAAAATTTAGAGTAATGAAATGGTAATATAATTTTTATTGGGAATATTTATCCTTTAAAAAATTTAGTAGAAATGGGGATATTATTCAAAAATATAAAGAAGAAAAAAGTGGAATGAATAGTTAAATATGAGGATATAATGAACATATTAGCATATAATGAAACAAACAACACATATAATCCAAAAATAAATATTTATTGTTTCAATAATTGGCATATGAGGATCCATCATAATGACCAAATCTGAAAAACAAAAATTCATTATATGATTATATATTTTCAGGTGATATCAATAAAAATAATAGTTTAAGTATTAGTTATATCATACTAGTAAATCATGAAATAAATAGGATAACCGGGAACTCTGAAAAAATTAATAAATTGAGGAACTAGAAAATTGAAATGGGATTCTTAAAATGTGATAATTGATGAATAAAATATTATAGTAATGGGTTAAATGTTATGAAATTTTTTTAAATGTTGATAGATAATGTCTAAATGGATCATGAATGAAAGGGATATAAGTAAAAAACTACTTTTTTAAATTCATTATATATAGGGATATGGGACATTACTGAAACTGATTCCCTACACATCATGGGTAACCAAACAAGAAGAAGCAAATGAGAGAAGGAAAATATTTTGAGATTATTATAAGATATAATGATATAATAGATATGTGATTCTTGGTAATCTAATAATTAACTCAAATATATCTTGTTATATATTTTAATTGGGATCTTCACAATATTTTATATATTTAATGATTGGAAATTATATTAAATAAATATCAATAACGTTAAGATGGGAGATATCAATCATTACTCGGAGTGAAAATCTAACCCCTTGAATGATATATTGAGAAATAACTATTTTGATACATTATCATACACTAATTTGAGAAATTTTTAAAATACATATAGATGAATTTTGTATAATTATTATTATTTACATTAATTTATTTTATAATGTGATAATTTATTAGACATTGAAAGATATTAGAGTGTTTTATAGAGCCATGTAATCCCTTATTTTTAGAGGGGATAATTCATCATCCGAATCATTTCGGGATCCACCACTAGTAGCCATATTTAATGAACATATAAGATAAGATGATATGATGTACCTAAGGATTTCAATAAAAAATTTAACATAGAATATGTATATATTATAAAAGAATACATTTAGGAATTTCCTAATGAGTTACATAGAAATCCACCTGAGTGTTAAGTTGGGATATCTATTGAATTAATCTCTCAAAAATCACCTATATTAAAGAATCTAAACATAATGGGAATTTTTTAATTATTTGAAGTAAAGGAAAAAAATCATGTAGTTAGGTAATAAGGAATTTAATTTCTCTATAGTTTTATCTTACAATTCCCTCATTCATTTAATTAAGAATAAGTATGAGTCTATAGAATTCTGAATAAATTAATTGGAAATAAATTACCATTTTATAATGAACATGTTTCCTCAAACTCACATTGAAATCCTATTTTATCAACACCATGGTGGTTAGTTTTTCTCAATGATTCATCAATGTTTGGGGTATTATTAATATCAATAATGGGTGGAAGATATAAAATTTTTGGAATTTCATAAGATGTATGATCACTATAAGATTACAACTATTATGATAGAATTTACTAAACACCCATTAATTTTCATTGATTTAAGGAACCTTATATTCAAATAAGATCTTGATAATTTTCATGTAGTATTTATTCATGATACAGTGGTATGCACAAAAAAATGAACAATATAACATCATTTTCAAATTCATTCTATAAAAACTCAAGGGATTGGTGTTATATTTAAAATATGTAATTTATGAATTATTGATTTCAAACGCCTTATTTTGTAGAAATATTTTTTAAATGGATGGATTAATAGTTGTCCCTTTGATGATGAATGTAAATAATTAGTTTCCTACACCAATTAAAATACATGAGATATGTACATTCTTTGGATTAAAAGGGTATTATCTGTACATTGTTTAAAGTTTTCCCTAAGTATTTAAACCATTGAACAAGTTGTAACTTATTGAGTTATGTTAATCTAATAAAAATAATGTATAAACAACTATAAAAAATTAAATAAGAGACTACATAATGCACCTGTATTGACATTACCACAGAAATGTGAGGGTTTGATGATATATTGTGATGTATTGATGAAAGTGATCACATTCATTCATATACATAATGATATTGTTTTTTTCATAAAAATTTAAAATGTTAAAGATAAAGGAATATTTTTTTCAAACCTGTATCTTGAGTTGGAAGCTACAAGCGTTTTATTCGGAATATGGATGGATTATCCCTAATGGGAATTAAGTGAGAAATATACTGATTATTAATATTTGATATAAATATATTAACAATAATATATAAAAATTATGAAAATTAGATTGATATAGATTCATAGAGATTATTATTTTTCAATAAAATAAAACAACAACAATATACATAAGGTTATCTACTTGATTATTATAAAAGATCAACAATTATAATAAAAATAATAATTAAAAAAGCTATTATATTAATGAATATTTTAAATATGTAAATGGGAATTATTAGGGAAAGGGAAAAATCACACCTTTTTCTAAATTATTTCCAAACTATATTCACTAGATAGTATAAACAAATCCCAACATGATAATAAGAATTTACTATAGAAAATGAAATCCATAAATAATGATTAAATATTAATTTTTTTATAAAGATGGAGTTTAATTTTGAAAAGAATATATGAGTTATAATAATAACACAGATGAATTGGGAATTATTACATGAATCCTATAGTAAAAATTTAGCCTTGTTCCTTGGTAGCACAAAGAAGTATATATATTTGAAATAAAATTTATGTTTGGATAATATGATGCAGTAAATTGATGACTCTATATAGAGATTCATTTTTTTAATAGGAAATGGCTCTGATAGAACATCCTCATAGATTTATACAACCACTCTATATTTTTATGTGTAATTTAGATGGTTTAACTATGTTATTTATTATATGATTTCCTAATACTCCTAAAATAAATTATTAAAAATGGGTTATTATTTATCTTTTTAACAAGTATTAAAATTTCTACACTATATGGGAGTATATTGTTCATTATTATAACAATAAAATCTATATTAATGACATTGAAATAAAAAATTGTGGAATACATGAAACTGTATATAATTGTGACCCAATGATTAAATTGAAATTATGGAATATTATTTTGAAGTATATTTACATTGTACTAAATTTAATTGATTTATAGAATCATCATACATATCGGTAGTCCAAAAATATATTTTAACACTATAATACATTTTGATGTTGTGATCAGTTGACATTTAAGGTATATTGTATAATAATTTATCCTTTCTAGAGATTGCATAAAATAATTTTTTCCATTCTAAAATTTAAATTGAAATATATGATAATATTCAGATGAATAGATTTCATAAACACTTTGTTTGGATAAAGATAGTGAAATATGCTCTTCGGACTTATAAAATTTGAGGCAATAACAATGTAATTGAGAACAATTTAATGTCATATAATTGTTATAAAAATAATGATAAGGAGTCAAAATGATGACTAAATAAAGGGTATATAATGGAAAATAGTGGTTTCTGTTTTATTAATGGTATCTATATGGAATGGTATTAAGTGGTTTGGTAGTAATGGGAATATAAATTCCAATTACATTGGGATTTTTGAGATTTTTGATTGAATTAAAATGATGGATTGTCAATTTTTCATACCACCCATACACTCTAATGAAAATAGTGTCATGCATATCACCTTATTGAAGTATTATAATATTTAAAACATTAATATAATCATTAATAATGAAATATAATTAGTGATTGATCTATCTTATTATGAATGATAATTCATATTTCTGACAGTATAGTGAAAATGTTTCATAGTAAAACAACCAATTTAGTATAGGAAAAATTAAAAAATAATAATATATAAGAGAAAAAATGTTTTAAAAAATATGGTATGCTGAATAACAAAAAAAATAATTTTTATAATGACATCTCCAATCCTACACTCCCATATATCGTGGTTAATATAATATCATTTAAATTATGGTATTGATACCAATGAAGGTGGCCATGTTTTCTCCATCAAAAAGTGGAAACATAAAAATTATATATTGGATCACATATATAATAACAGAAAAGTTTTGGGTTGAAGACATATATTATTACAAAAAACCTTAACCTAAACAATAACCCTGAATTAGAGGGTGTATTTTCCCCACTATAATATTCATATTCCATATTAAGTGTTCAACATATCACAAAAACATAATCATGATAGAAGACTTTATAGAAACAGTCACTTAACCATCATCCATCAAAACTAATGGAATATGAATCATAATATTTCTGAACTCAAATTTATAATAAAAAACATATGGATTGGGTATTGAATTTCATTAGAGAATATACGAAGACAATATGGGAATGATGACAAAACCAAAGAGAATGAGGATAAAATAAGAATATTCAATCCCATAAATACCCAGATCATAAATCATGATACATGTCATAAATATTTTTCAATTTCTAGAGTCATAAGAATCAAAAATCATGATAACTGTTATTTTTCTAATTTTGATCAATGGAATCATTGAATACTGTAATTACCATAAATAAAACATGTTTGTATCATTGGAACAATATCTCCATATCCCATTTTAATCATCGTCCATAAATAATTAGATCACTATTAAATCTATAGGATAAACCCTTGGGTATCTCTCCCGTTCCTTCCAATAAAAAAGTACCTTTACCGAATTCATTATTGGACTTTTTAGGTGCACTTATCGTATATGCTATATCGGCTCACTCAGTGCTTTATTGCTAAAAATTTTCGAATAAATTTGTATGATGTAATTCTAATTGAAATTGATATAAAATTATGTAATAATAATTCCTGATATTATATGTAAAATTCGATCTATATACACTATATAAAATAAATTTGGAGTATCATAATAAAATATATCCTATTGAAGAAAAATTGAGACGAAGTCCCTTAATGATTTGGTAATCACTTGATAAAAATGTCATGAAAGGGGGAAAATTATATAAATTTAAAAATATATTTAATTTTATCCAAAATAATCATAAAATAAATTCTTATAATTATATACACCACATAATACAAATAAATGGTGAATATTTAATATGTCTCATAGAAGTAAAAGAAAAAGATAAACCTCTTACCTGGAGTAGAAACATTCCTTGTATGTATATTATATCATATATAATAAGAATATATTAATTAATTATATGTTTAATAAATTTTTATGATTTTACTAATTTTTAAATAAACATATTTTTACTTATTAAAATAAAATTTTTACTTTCTTAATCTGTAAATTCCATGTACGATGTTTTGAGTATATTATGTCTATAATTTTAAAATTTCATTGGTCTATTGAGGGTGGTCAAAGGGACCAAGGTAATATAATATAATTCCATTGCATTTGGTTATATATAGGATCTTTATATTTCTTACACATTCTAATACTTTTACACCCTGTTATAAATAAGATTCAATAAACTTTTTCAGTAGAATGTTTCACTCAGTAAATTTGTCTTATGTTTCCTTATCAGATCCATCTTTTCGGATCCTAATCAAGTTAGTTACATCATTAATAACTAAATCATTTTTTTGAATCCATATTTTTTATCATTGATAAATATATATTTTTTAAGGATAAAAATGAAGGTTTTAAACCAATATTTCACCCCCTCTTGTAATTGAGAATCTCATACCTATATTTACATCTTGCAATATAATGTCATTCTAAAATTGTCATCATTTCATAAATACAACATTATTATTGATATATAATTATGATAATCATCTATTAGAATGTAGTGATGATAAAAAATCATATCAATTCATGGAGGATGAAGTCTACAGGTACCCAAAAATGAAAATATCATTATTCAATGAATGGAATGATAAGAAATAATATGATATTTTATTTTTATAAATTGGTTAATATTTCATTCTTATAATATTTTGGTAATATATAAAACATATATTAATCAAAATTATACTTATTTACATTCATGTAGTGTGTTAGTTAAAAATGAATCGAATTTCTTTGTGTGGCGATTTTGCGCCAAACACATGAGCGTTGTTATCATATTTCCCATTGAAAGGACAGTGTGAAGGTAACTATGATATTTTAATTATACTAGTATAATTATTTCATAAAAATCATATTATTTTTTTTAATCAATCATTATATAAAACCATTTTATTTGGTTGTATAAAAAGGATTACATCGGCTCGTGAGGTGCTAGTCCACCGCACAATTGATCGAAAGATTCATTTCGCATTTAATGTTAGTGGAGGTGGATATTTTTCATACCATTAATATAATTACATATTAGTATATTATATATTTTTATTCTATTTTAATTATTTAGGTAATAATTAAGTAGTTATCTATATGATTAACAAAAAGGGATTAGTGAAGACATTTATCAGTGTTTAGAAAAACCCCATTTGGAAATCTTATTAAGGACCGCAGGGTTAGTATTTTTAAATAAAAAATTATATATTGATCATTTAATTGTTTATTTTGGAGGTATTTTTGATGGTTTTTGTGGATTCAAATGTGTTCGGCGGTGTGAATAAGGGGTGTGGGGTGAAGAAGAATCATATAATGGTGGAGAAGTGGGGTTTTTTAAATACTCAAATCTATTCAATAATGCGTACTCAATATCACCCCATGTGCCCCATGATTTTAAAATTAAAATATTTATGTTAATACATTATCTATGCACATATCTAAAATAAAAAATAACACATATTGTAATGATGGTATTGCATAGACTTTAAGTGTGCTTAATTTTACAATTTTAGTTTTCAACACAATAAATAGTTTTTAGATTTTTTCTTTAGTGATATATCCCTTAATCCTAAACATAATATTATTATTTTTAGATAATTTTTAATTAAGGGTTACCGATATGAAATAAACATTATAATATAAAAATCATATGTTATTGGAAAAGTAATTTTAACATAAGTATATATAAAGCACAAAACCGATTTTTTTACTACATAGCGGTGAATATCATTATTATAATATGTCCGTTATTATATGAATGTAACTTTGTTGGAATATTTATAAATATACCAATAAATTGATCAACGATCATTATTTTTGGAATTTTGATTCATTTGGGGAAATATTATTTAATATTAAATAACAACAATGTCCATTTCTACATCATCCATTTAATTTGATATTAAAAACATCACAGAATAGTTTCAATTAGATTATTTTATCTTCAAAATTGTATCTATTTTTATATTTATCTAGAAAATTAATAAAATAAAATAATTTATTCAATTTATATGACATTTAATATTTCTTGTTTCATTTATATTATTTTTATTAATAAAATAAGTATTGTGTTAGTATTTCATAAGAATTTTATTAAATTATATAATTAAAAAAATAAAAAATTTATTACCCTTAGGAAATTAATATCATTATTTTAAAAAATAAAACAATATTCTTTCACATATTTCTTTTTTATATAGGTGAAGAAATAAATGAAATTTAATACTAAGAGTGTGACATATTCACTTTTTTTATTACATAAATTATTAAAATGGTCACCTTCAAGGAAAAACGACCCACAAGAAGCAAAAAACTATTCATATTGTAATAAGGGTATAAAATTTACATAAAAATATTTTTTTATGTATTTTGGGCCATTTAAACCCTAATGTTTTTAGTTTAATCTCCCGATAATAATATTTTAACCATTACCATAGTAAAAGATATTTAATTTTTTAATAATTAATAATGATAAAAAATTATGTTTAAATTACATTATAATATAAAAAATACATATTTAAATTATTTATTACATTTTAACAAATTCAATTCACAATAGTGGTAAAATTAATTTTTTTTAAAAACATAAAGTTTACAAAAATGAGTTCTTTCGTGAAATATATTTTTAATTCATTAGATAGTCCAATAATAACTCTATGAATATTTATCACTATTAAATTAATTTAAATTAATATAAATAGATATATAAAATATAAATAAATTTCAAATAATTATTTAATTGTAGTAGTTTTAATTAATTAGAATGAAGAATCATTGTGCATAGTAAAATAGTTTTCTAAAAAACATGTATTAAGCCTAAAAATCGACTTATTCTAAATATCCTGTACAAATATGATTGAAATGTTAATAGTTGTATTAAATTGAAATAAGTAATACATATATTTCTTGAAATCAAAATGAAATTATTATGGTGATTTAATGATACATAATTTATTCAAAATAAATGAGATATTTACAAAAATCATTACTTTTCGGTATTCACTAAAAAATAATGATTTTTTAAAATGTAGGATAATTACACTTTATGTTAATATTAATATTCTTATTTAGATAAAAATAATTCTATAAAATTCATTATATATATATAAATGAAAATTATAATTATATTTTCTCATAAAAAGTAATAATAATAATTTTCGATAAAAACATATTTTTTATGAATATAATGACATTCCTAAAATTTATTGTTTATTTAGTAATAATTTATCAAAAAAATTATTTAGTTGATAATTTATATCTCCATTTTATTAATAATTTAATCTTTTTTACCCACAAATTTAGCGGTTATGTTATAAAAATAATATTTTGAATAATATAATATAAGGCTTCATTTAAGCTTCGTGTTGCGTGACTTATTCTCTATTGATCATAGAAAACATTTTTTTAAATTTCAGAAAAATAAATTATCCCAAAAATTAAAAATTAGTAATCCTCAAAACTTTTTATCTCAAAATTAAGGGTTATATATTTGATAATATATTTTTTGGATATCCACATAATATAAAATGTTAATAAAAAATCCACTTTAAAAAAGAGAAAGTGCAGTATACAGGTCATCTTAAACAACTCATAACTAGTTTTTCAAGTATGAAAATATTAATGGGATGTTACGATTTGGACATGGAAGAAAAATTTTAATCCATTATATTTTCTTTGAGTTTCATAGATCATTTATCACTATAAGTGGAATAATTATGAGATTATTATCAAACACAAAACCATAAACCAAATAGCTGTGAAAAAAACCATTATATAATCTAAAAGAAATATAATATTATTAAATTATAATTTTAATGATCTCTTTCATATATTTCTGAAATTAATAACCATATAGAATAAGCAAATTATGATATATAGTTACTTTAGATGTTGCATGACAGAATTTATTCAATTAACTGCACAATATAATCATTTCCACCAAATGATGAGTATTAAATATTAATATTTCATTCCCATAGAACAGAGGAAAAATTATAAAGGATAACCTAAACATAAAACAATATCAATATATTTATCATATTTTTCAACATTAACCCAAACAAAATTTTTAACATATAGTAATGTAATTTAAAAATGGATGAAAGCATTATTTTCTGAAAGAATACATTAATCTATAAAATTAAAATAGAATACAAAAATATTCAAACTAATTCACTAAATACATAAATTAAATTATATCCCAAATGACATCAATTACATAAAACTTAAAGAGTGTCTTAGCTTCCCTTGTTATATATTATTGTTCACCTTACGAAGACCAAAATATAAATATCTTCTTCTAAAATAACATTAATCACCTAGTCATAAAATCAAATTTAAATTCAATGGTCATATATATGATCCGAAATATGTCCTTATAATTAATTAAATATTAAATATTACATAAACCCTAATAATGATGAATACCATGAATTATATGACCACCTAATGTAAAGGAATATATCTTGGTATACTAAATATTCAAATATACTGCATCAAATTAAAAATTCTCCAAAAATTTCCATAGTGAATTTAGGAACAAATAACATAAAACATAAATATGGGTTTTTAATACATTAATATTGTGATCAAATATTATTTTATGGGATTAGGATGGTATCCATAAATATTAATATATTCTTACATTATAATTACATAAAACCCATTTCTAAAAAGATCATCATTTCATTTTTGGTTTTGAAATCAGTGAAAGTTTTATAATTTTCCCCAACCAAAATTTACGACATCCAATGGAAATATTGGATCACATACATAACCATGGACCTTTTAGTTTTAGGGTTTTATAAAACTACAAAATACTCTTACATAAAAAATAACTAGAAAATAAAGGGAATATTTTTTCCATTTAAATTAAATTTTAATATTCCACATTATGTATTCAATATATCCCACAAACATCATTACATTAAAAACATTTATAGAAATCAATTATTATATCTAAAATTTTTAGGATAGGGGAATAGGAAATAAAAGAAGGTTGGGGTTAAATTATCAATCAGGGGAAACATAATAATTCAAATTTAAAATTACTCAGTGTGTATAGGAAAAGAATAAGGATATACGAACATAATCAATGTTAATGATTATTAAATATTAATATTCATTCCCTTAAATACCAAAATAATTAATCATGAAGGATTTTATAATTATTTATCTAGGGAATGTGTAATAAGAATCAATTATCTTATTCCAGGTGATTTCAATCATGATCTAATGAATCCTTAAAAATCAAAATAATCATAAAGAAAACATGTTGGTATTTATGAAACATTCTTTTCAAAACCCATTTAAAACCATGTGTGAAATGAAATGATCACATTTAAATGAATAAGTTAAATCATTTATTAACCCATCAATATTTTCAATAAAGGCAAAGACAATTATCCATGTCGTTGGATGATATTAGGGGGGGCCTCATATATGCTATATGAGATCACTAGATGCTCTATGTGCGCATCCATTTTATATGTTATATTGGGGTAAACTAGAATAATCGTTCCCACCAATTGAATATTCTATATCGGGATCTCTAATGACCATCAATAATGTAAATCTACCATTTATGAATAAAATATTTAAAAAAATTCACTTTTAAATATAACAAAAATCACAATGAAATTATAAATTGATTTAGAAGTGGAAAATAAATAGGTTATATGTCAATCATATTATATATTCATAGAATGAGTAAGGATATTATCAACAAAACATATTTCCAGTAGAGTTTATGTGACATCATGGTTTTTTATCATTATTTAATTGAAATCACCTTAAAATATTTTTATAAATATTCTTGAGGAAAATACCATATTATATTGAATATAAACATTAAAAAAATTAAAATTTCCATATTATTAAGAAAAAAATTTCTTAGAAAAAATATTTTAATATTATAATGGATACATCAATGAAATGATTGGTGATAACTATTATTATGTCCAATTCCTAAAAAATATCATAAAACAATGATTGCATTCCCATTTTTTTATGAAAATTAAAAAATTAACCTATTTTGAAAAATAAAAGAAGATTCTTTTTGGAATTTTTTTTAAAAAACATTACCTATGGGTAAAAATGTACTTAAATAATCATATTACGATTTCTTTAAAATATTTATTTTATAAAAACATGTGTTTGGATGAATATGGTTCCGAACCAAACAGAGTAACAAAGTCAAATATTCCAAAAACCCTTTTATTAATCATGTTATGTTCTAATGAGAGGGAAATGGTATTATTAGAATAAATTATAATGAATAACTTAAGGAGATGAAAATGAAATTGTATTACATAAAAATGACCAAATTATTTCTTTTAGTGTAATTTAAATAATAAATAGTCCCAATTAAAATGATATTTCAGCATAAACCTTTACTGATTTGGTATCTTTTACATAATTAATCCCATGAAATAAATAACAAAAAATTGAAAACTTAATTGAAAATAATATAAAGATATTTAGTGTATAACCTACCAAAGGTGTTTTAGATACTCCTAATAAAATAAGATAGTTTTATAACATTAAATATTTCAAAAAAGAAAATTTGAAATGAGGAATCCTTAAAATGATAATAAAATTATTGTGATAATTAATATAGGAATTGATAATGTGTATCAAATATAAATCCACATAAAAAAATATAACGTCCAAAACCTACGTAGATCAGTTTTGTGCCTTTATTACATTAGAATAGTACAAGATTAAAATCCCAAAGGATAGACTAGTTTAATAGTTTTTTAAAACTAGATAATTACATGACACCCATTTTATATTTGGGAAAATAAAATAATGAATAAAAAATTTAAATCTCAACATCATTGAAACTCATTCCAGGAATTAATATTCATATATAGGGAAATGGAAAAAATAATGGTGAGAACAAATTCTCAGTAAAGGGAATGTAAAATAGAATAAATCATGATTCAATAATAATAATATATATATAATTATATATTACCGAACAAACATTCCATTTTATTTTTAGGGCTATATGAATAGATTATTAATAATCATTATTAAAGCACAAAATACTAAATAAACATCCCATTTAATAAATAACTAACAATGCAATGCATCTAGATATAATTTCAACGTGAAAATGTCCATTACAACAATAAATAAATAAGTTATTTATGAGGTATAAAATTATCTGTTTCCCATGAACATGTTACCTTCACCATTAAAATTTATCCACATGATAGTTTAAAACACAATGGGTAAAATACCGATCTGATTTGGAAAATTGATTAGTCTCGTGAAACAAACTATGCATCAAGGGACCTAAATTAATGATTCACTAACGTATATATTACATGTAGAAATCAATATTCATATATTTAAAAATCAATTTAATTATTAATCATTTTGTCATACAATCAAATAATTTCTTTGATTAAAGGTTTTAGATTTGTCATCATTTTCCCAGTGAATCAAATAAAATTAAAATTAAACGTCATTTATAAAAATAGTACATGATATAGGAAATAATCATATCCAGTAAAAAATAATATGGTTATTTGATGGAAATGTAATTTCCATTGAAAAATAATTAAAATAGTGTATTGATTCAAGGGAGAGTTAACAATCACAAAAGAAAGTTATATTTCAAAATAACCATTAAAACATGGAAATATTGAACTCAACTCCCCTTGGATGAAATTGTTTCAATATAATATTCAAATACAATGTATATTGATTTATTTATGATATAACAGGGAAAAGGGTCAGTATATACATCAAATAAATGTGAATTGATGCATAATTACGAATACGTCTGATTGGAATGTAAATGAATATGAAATACCTTACATCAAGCATCATTCTGGTTGAATACAATTTAACATAATGTGTTGGGATTTTAAAATTTTTTTAGACAAAAAAAATGAATTATATTAATATTTAGAATATCATATATGATCCTTTTATGAAATTATATCAGACATTCATTAATAATCACTCTATAAATTCATTGTTTCTAGAGCCAATTTTGTTTTATTAAAAAGCATGTTTTGTCATTAAAGATCCTATTCATGTATATATTATTGAGTTTCCTCATATTAGGAATAATAATAATGATATAATTATAATTATTATTAATTAATTATACATTTAATAAAATCATTAAGGATAATTATGAAAAATGAAGTATGTTATGATAATTGAGACGGTATGTCGTACATATGAATGAGTAACAATTACAATTTTCACTGACCCGTATATAATAATGGTAGGTAACATTTTACTCCTATAATATTGCAATAATATCATTATTAATATATTATGTACTAATAAATTTCATCCATGTGGTGTGAGGATGAAAAGAGAGTCCTTTAACTTCACAAAGTTTATAGTCCACACATATTGGAACAATGTTATCATCGTTATGTGAGTGAAAATGAATAAAGTTAAATGATATACATTATATTTATAGAAATATTAATATGAAATTAATATCATAATTATGTATTTTATATAATATATAATCATAAATATTTATCTTTATCCCCTTCCATATGAAGTGTTAGTGAAAGACAAAACACATTTCTTTACTTGGTAGTAGTCCACCTTACACACGAGCAATGTTGTTGTATCACTTACAAAATAGAACATATATATATATATATATGATAAATTTTATATATTGGTGTAAATTAATAATAAATATTATATATATTTTTTATATTCGTTATCATACCCCATACTAAGAGGTAGAAATAAAAAAATATTGGTTCACGAAGTGGTTTTCTAACACACACATGAACAATGATTTTGTAACCCATTTGATGATAGTCGATATAGTTTTAGGTAATAACATTGTTAATGAAAAGTTATTTTATATGGAATATGATCATGTTATTATATTATCATGTTTTATTTAAAATTTAAGGAGGTGGAGAATGAATTAAAATTAAGACACTCTTTTAAGATCATTACATATTCTTTAGAACCCTCCGTATGTTTTAACTATAGATTTAATAGGGTAAATTTAACACTATGAAAAGGATTATAGGATTGGGAATGTATTTTGAGACATTTTTGAGGTACATACTTTCTCAAAAAATACAGTTTGAAGGTGTTATATTGGGAAGAGTGGGGGCATTTTATATGTGAGGTTTTGAAAGACTGAATTCCAACGACATTTGTTTCATGTCACGAGGGTAAAATAATAGTCAATGTTTTATAGAAAAGGTAAAATAGAGACACTAATATAAACATGGGTTTCAAAGAAGTTTATTTTCATTTTTACACATTTTATTCTATGTTTAACCACTATGTAATCTCTTTATTACCATAACCGTAGTAATTAATTTTTACTATTTTCACTAATCATTAAGGAAAAAAATTAATTTTACCATATTAGGTAATATAAATTTTTATTAATAAAAATATAGAATAAATAAAATTTAATTAATCACACATAAGGTGTTTAATTTATTATAATATTATTACCATAGTTGCGATTAGTGAGCAGTTTTTTACGGAGAAAATGGTCAAAATTTTATGATGTTTATATATATAAAATTAATATATAAATGAATAAAATTACCAATGTTGGCTTAATATTTCTAAATTTATATAATTTTACCTTTAATCAAATTTGAAATATAATTTACCCTTATAAATTATATACATAGAAAGGATGTTTTAAATTAATGTTTATTATTTTTTTAACTATTAATAAAATAATGAATCATCTTACAAAAATCCAAAATATTCCCCCAAAGGTTATTTATTTGTAAAAAATTTCAAAAATGAAGTCTAATTTTTCATAATATTTTTCGTAAAGTTTTAATAAATAATTTTAATGTATGGGTGTAAAGCGGAAAAAATCTGATTTTGTTTAAACAAAGTGTGTACTAGTGGATATTGAAGAAATTAAATTTATTCTAAAATAAATATATAGTAACATTTTGGAGGGTTACATTATTCCATATTAAAAACGTTTTTACCCAAAAATATTATTGATATTTCTTACTAAAATATGAGGATTTTTTTCTTAATATCATTATCTAGTTCCCACAATGATCCTCTATTTCTTTTGTTTCGCAAAAATACTTTTTATAGAAAAGTTTTCCAATTCTTCAATACATTCTCTCTAGAACAATGAAATTTGTATGGTTATATATAGTATGAATTATTCGGTTCCTACTATATTTCATTGGATGTTTTCACTTGTGATGGGTCTATCATGTACTTCCTTAGAAATGATATATTGAACACTTCATGTAATTTTCAAAGATTTGGAGGATATTACCAATGATAAGAAAAATGATAATTATTTTATGAATTTAAAAGGTTTAAATGTACATTCAGTTTAGATTCCCTTTCTTACCAATCCTTATAACACCATTCTATGGAGATAAATTCATGAAAAAATGAACTTCCACATATTATGCAAAATATTTCCTCTGATTACTAGCATATTTTTTTGGCATTCTTTGATATTATTTAGTTTGATCCTAAACAACCATTACCTTTTTAGGTTCATTCTTCAATATGTTCTGGGCCAATGAGTTTCATTTATAAAAATAAATCCCAACTAGTTGGGTTATGAAATGTCTTTTCATATATTGATATATACATCACCGTTATAATATATGAATGGAAGCTTTTTTTTTACAACTCCACAAAAGGTAAATCCTACTCATGTATACCGTTGAAGAATGATTGAGAATGAATTTCAGAAGTAATATATTTTATAAATCATTCTCTTAGACAATTTATTAGTTAGATGATAGTAAAAAGTAATGAAATAAATCATAGTATCCATAGCCTTTTGAAGACACATAGAGAGTTTCGATTTAAAATATGGATTTAGATCATAATCAATTGATTTAGGTGAAACATAGTGTATAAAAAAATTAATTAATATATATTCATTAATATCATCAGGAGATTATTCTTCTATTACAGTGAGGAAATGTATAGATTTGGTTTGGTGATCAATGATACCCTATTTCACCAAATTATTTCATAGATTCATTAGTATTCCTGTGATAATGTCCATAGTAATGTCATCCCAATTATACATATGAATTAGATTAGTTTTCATGAATCCTTTAGTATGGTACCACAAAAAATTTAACTTGTTAACAAACAAAAAATCTAAGAATATAATCAGAAAATTTCTACTTCATTATATCAAAATAAAATCCATCATATCCCTATATGTATTTTTTCTACAAGGGGATACAAAGAAATTTTATTAATGGTCATCAACCAAAAATTCCATTATTATATAACATATATATTTAACACATACTATATTTAAAAATTTCAAAAAACTTATTTAACAACAATTATTTCTAGTTTCTCATCATTCACAAATATAAATATATTTTCCTGAAAATTATCATCATCTAATTGAGAATAATTTGTATTCTCTAATAAATATGGCTTATAAATCATTTGAAAAATGATTTATATATCCAATAATCTAGTAATTTCCATATATATCATTACAAGATCCATAAATATAGGACCCCTGTTAATCCTCATTTGGGTAAATATTTCCTCAAAAATATTACCTAATGTATCTTCTACCTTGTTTTATTTTCTTGATTGATAGTTTATTAAGAAATAATAATACACGAGTACCTTTATCCCTCACACTTATCTCATATTGACATATTTATTTGAGAAGATTTATTTTAAGATTTTATGATCTACGTATATCTTTAATCATTCACCGTAGTGGTTGTTTATCCATATCATCAATTAAAAGATTAATAATTCCAACTCCAGATCATGGTATAGAAATTTATGTTCATGAGTCTTTAACATGATGAATATGAAATAAAATTATCCTTTGGTTTTAGGAAACAACGAATTATATTCTTCTATTTATAACTATATGTCAAAAACCAATCACATCTTTTTGGTAGAGTCATAATCAATGGATTGAACAATATATTGATTTCTAAATCAAAACACTCTTCGCATTATTTTTTTAAACTATTGAAACCCATTTACATATATTCATTATCAACGGGTTATCAATGTGGAAAAATGTTTGAATGAATCATTGATAGTAATATTATAGACTAATGATATTATGTACCTCAATTATATTCATTTGTATAAGACACTCTATAAAGACAACTATCTACGATGGATCAACTTAGATTCCATCTATTGAGAAAATATAGTCCAGAAAAAAAAACATCCTTAGGAGAGATATAACACATAATAATATTCCCTTATAGCATATTACATAAAAAAGTGTAAATTATAACAAGTATGTGATTCTCGTAGACATTTTATCTTTTAAGATACACCAGATTATCATCAATGAATACCACAAAAATATCATCCAGATAATCCTTAAATAATACCTTCATTATATCCATAAAAATAGAGGGTTAATAAATCTATCCAAAAGTAATTACTATAAATTCATAATGTAGATAAAATGTTAGAAATATTTCCCTTATAATTTATTCTTTCTTTACTCTCAATTAGAGATACTCTGTATGAATATTAATCATTCAAAAATATTTTTCTCTTAGATGTTGATCAAATTTTTCATTACTGTGAGGTAGAGGATACATGTTCTCTATTGTAAGAACATTTATTTAGCTATAATAAATGAAAAAAATTCATATGATTCCTTTTTTATAAATGATGAAAACATGCCCCCATAGTGAAATACTAGGGCGAATAAATCCCATTTCACCCAACTTCTATAGTTGTATCATTAGTTCCACAAATTCCAAAATATCTATTCTATAGGGATTAATTTATTTTGGTCTTTCATTAGTGATTAATCAATTCAAGACTCCACTTCTTTTGATATGGATCTCCTGGTAATTCTATAGGAAATACATCATCGAACTCTTAAACAACAGGTACATCATAAATTTTAAGATTAACATATTAATCCCCAAATATTTTTTCTTTTATCACCCAGGAATGCAATTCATTATAGCTACTCATGGAGGATCTAGTTTTCATTTGGATAATTAATTTTATTCTCTATTATAGGTAACTTGATATATTCATCACAAATCTCAATTTATATCTTATAATAACAATATTTTTCATCTTGTTTTGAAGGCCATTCAAAAACATGGATAATATCAAATTCAACCCTTATTATGACAAAAAGGTGGGAAAATAAATTATTTCAATGTGTTATAATGCTGATTTATTGAAACATAATTTTAGAAATGAGACATCCCTTATGATTTTAGACTCAAAACTCCCTTCTTATATTAAAATGGAAATGTATAATTTCTATTTAATGATGACAAGTTCTAATGGAGAGATAGGTTCTAAAATCAATTAATGATATAGTTAAATTTAATATAATATTAATGTTACTTCCACCACATCATTTGGAAATTTTACCTCATTTGGAGTGATATAAAAATCTCGGACTTATCCTATTGGCTTCAACTATTGTAAATTTCCATGATACATGGGGAATTATTATGAAAATTTCCTTATATCCTTTTATTTTATTAACTAATTATTAGTATCTTTCTTCTCCCCCTTTTATTATTTATCATAATGACCAATTTCTTCACATATATATCAAACTCCCATTTCTTTTATGCATTTCTCAATATTATTCTTTCCAAATTTCTCATGTGATGGTAATTTATTCATCATCTTCTTTAAAGATTTAAATTTGTATTGTTGATTAGATAACATGTAATTTTATTGATTTCCATTGAATATATTGATTCATAAAAATTCATTCATTGTTATGATGACACATAAAAAAATGCATTGTATAATGAAAATCAATGGGAGACCCATGCCCTTAAGAGAAATTGCTTAAGCCCTTCAAAAAATTTCCATTCATGAACATCTTATTGTATATGTAATCCATGGAATACTTATATAACCTTGAAAAAGTATCCCCATAATCAATAAAAATTTCTCCATCCTTTTGCAATATCCAAAGAAACATTTTCTTCAACTCCTATTTTTTCTAATGATGGAAATATTTATCATGGAATATCCCATTAAAATCATTCCATTAAATGAGTTCTATTTCTTATTTCTCCCTATTATTCTTAATCAAAATCACCATTGATCAACATAACCTTTGAGATAATTAACCCAACATGTATTGTTTTCCCTCTCACTACATCCCATGTCCCTAAACATATTATCCAAATATTCTATCCCTCACTCAGCTATATTTGTATTAGTAGTCCAACTATATGATGGGGGATTCTATCACATAATGTAATCTAGAAAATGAGCATCCCAATGTGGTGAATGTTTCTCCATCTAAGAAATGTTATTTGATATAACTTGATCTTGAATCCATAATACAGCCCTAATATTCCCTATTCTAATACCAGCTGTATTGGATCCCCCAGAAGGAAAATCACTATATTGTCCATGAAAATTAATACCATTAATCATTACTTAAGCGATATCTAAACAATTGAATAAAATGAATTACCTCATAAAATCATGAATTTTAAATAACAATGTATAATTCTAAATATGGAGTAATGATTAATAGAAATTAACAATTGATGCATTATTAATCACATTATAATAAACATTGGTTTCATTGTGTATATCATTACATTGAAATACATCAGAATGATTTTTAATGAAAATTTGAATTATCCTCACAATATCCCAAGAGAATATTAATCGTAGTGTGCAGTATGGCATGTTTTTGTGTATTAGGTAATGCTCAAGTCAAGACTAACATACCATTATAAGAATTATTACTCCAAGATACCTCAGTACTAGAACAACATCACCCTGTAGTATCTAGATAGATATATATTTATAGTAATACATAGATACCCCCCCACCCCCTTAACAAAAACTTATGATTTTTTCTCTACTTATCCTCAATATCATTCATAGGATTATACTCCCTAATTAATTTCTTTCAAAAATAGTGTCCAATGTTTCTAATAAACATAACACTGATACAATTTTCAATTTCCTAAACCCCAATACCTTAGATCTAGTACACTTCATTTTTACAATAGAATATTTACAAGATTAATATAGCTACAGATTGATTATTTTAGTTGGTTTGGAAAACTAAATACATACATGATACCCATTTTTAATTTGGGAAATAAAATAAATCATAAGTAATGTAATGGTTTACCATCATTTAAGCACATTTAAATAATCCATGGTCATATATTGGGTACAAGAAAAAAATTTAGAGTGAGATCAAATGCTCAGTAAGGGTTATGTATAGCTGAAGAAATCATGAATCAATAATCCTTATAAATATGTAATTTTAAACAACATAAGAAAAAATACATTTTAAAAAACATGACTGCATCAATAAATATGATATAATCAATATGTAAAGGTATATAACTAAAACGGTAAGTATTTTAATCAATAATTGATAATGAAATGCAACCAGATATAATTTCATAGTGAAAATTCCCTGGATAGTAACTACCAATTACCAAATGAATTATATACATAATATCATAAGTCATGTTTCATATGAACAAGATATCTTTACCATTATGATCTAACCTAAAAATATTTTAAATTAAACTTTTTAAAAACCCATCTATTTTGACCAACTGTTTTTTTACACAAGACCACTGATGCCTCGAGGGACATACATTAATCGGTCTATGACATATGTATTGCACCTAAAATGAAATCCATATATATCAAATAATTGTTATAATTCATAGATAATCTGAATTAACATAAAATATACATATTTAGTCATGGATAAATATTTATCAATATTTCATGAGTTGATAAAATAACCATCAAATTAAAAAACATATGTGATAGTCAACATGGTGAATGGAGGAACAAAATAATAAAAATGTCATTTAACTACTGATCATATTTTAATCCATAATATAAATAATGAATTATTTTTGTCTCATAGAGAAAATTATGTCTACAGACAACTGATTAGGTAAATTAATTCCCATGATGGCTAAATTCATTATCTATCCGATAAAATAGACAATATAAAGACCAACCATTACCAAAACCCAATGCATGCATGTGGATATTTCATTGGAGATAAAATATGTCTCAATTATAATGTTTAACTAATAGAGATTATGAATGTGTGACATGATTCTACATTCATCCATATCATGTTATATATTTATAGTCTCTTTTCACAAATAATATACCATGAAAATTTTGATATCAATTGTATAATAAAAAATTTTAGCATAGAGATATAATTATTCCGCACTAGATTCTTGGTATTGTGCTTCAGGAATCATAGATTCAATAACAATTAATATACTGTATGCTGTAGAATAAAGGAAACAAATCTTTCCCATTTTTATAATTCAGTTTCAGTGAGAAAAATATCATAATTAATTATATATCACAATGATATGGTCAAACTCATGTGATTTTTCATTTCAACAATTAATAATAATTTTTTTTACTATATTATGATATAAAATTTAGATTATATATATATATATATTAATATATCACTATTATATCCTAGACTAATAACCCTTGTAAATAATTTTAAAATATACCATTGTGTGGATATTTTTGTGGCATATATCCATATATCCTTTCTCATAATAGAGATAGAGGTTTTTTAAATTTATTCAATTCTATTTTGAAATTGTAACACGAAAAAAACTACATCTCTACCTTTTTTGATCTATTCAGTGGACTCCCCAATCACGAAATCAGAAACATGGATTTCATAAAAAAAACCCACACTTGTTTTATAATGTATCATGGGGTGATCAAACCTTATTGGTAAATAGTGTAAGTAGAAAAAAATAAGGTAGAAATTCCAGGGCAATTAAAACTACTCTAATAGACATTGGTCAAGAACATGGATATTTGGATTCAACTATACTTATTTAGTGGATGGATAGACATAATTACTATATATAGATGATAGATTCTAAAATTTATACATAAATAAAAAAATTTGACTTCATTTCATACTTGATTAATTTATATGGATTTAATTTCTTATTTACCATGCCGAAGATATTTTTTTTGCATAACCCAATGTAATTTAACTTCTTCATCCATACTCATTAATTCAATAATTTCTGTGGAAATGAAAAAAAATCTAATTAAATTAACGATGTAAAATGATAGAAAATAAATAAAAAAAGTGGTATGATCCTAAGAATTTTTTAACAGTTAGTTTCCCAAGAATAAGATTACATATCCATCGACTAAGGGTATAAACACCATGAACCATTATATTTTTCATATAGAATATTTCACCCTATTTACCCAACCATCACTAGGATTGGGGTTTTACTCTACTAAAAATTTAAATATCCTCCACTCATATAAGAGTAAAATGTAATAAATAATATTTTACTCACATTTGGGAAAGGGTAACATAGTGATTAAATTAGATAATTTATATAAAAGAAATCCATTTGAACATGTGATAATTAAAATGAGAGGTGGGATGACACATGTGACATAAAATTAAATAAATTAATAATTTAAAGGAGAGCTACCAAATATTGTTGTATGGACCATTCTCATCATCTTCCACATGAAAGAACCAAATTAATCATTTAATAATTTATCACTCATTCCTTATCATTTTTATTTAATACAATTCGCACTCAACATAATTAATTATATTCTTCAATTATGTTGTAATTTTATTTTAATTATCTACATAAAATTCATTAGAATATCATTCATACTTTCAATAAATAATTTCAATAAAATAATTATAATAGACTATTTGAAAAATATATACCTCTGATTCAATAACATTAGTACCCATAGAAATTGACCCATGTGCGTGGTATACAGATAATGTTTATTCATGTGGAATATAAAATACCCATCCTTATAGGTAATTTTATTATCTATAATGATAAATAAATTACAAATAAATTTATGTTATTTATGTGGAGTTTTATGTCTAAATGAGAATAGTGTAATTGTTTTGTTAATAATTATATAAAATATATATTTTCAAATATTATGGAGTAATTAATTAGATACTTAATATATTTATAAAACCAATAACATGTAATATATGAGTGAAATAAAGAAGAAATAGATCCCATTATGACGAGTTAAAATTAGTATAATAATTTAAATAAAAAAATAAATAATTAAGAATATTACGATTCTTGAAAAATATAACAAAATAATTTTTTTCTATTTTCACCTTCTCTTTACGAATCATTCCTACATACTAGGCATGTTGTCTTACCATTAACATTAATAGATTACATATTAGGTATTTGGTATATTGATCATGTGGCCTCTGAGATAGATGATTATTAATAATTAAATCAATGTAGTAATAATAAATCATATCTTTTACAAATGGAATACATGTATTGTATGCAAGTGAAAACCCAGTAGTTTGAAAGACCATGTACTAGGATTGATAGGTCTATATATAATGTATATTAATTATATTATATTTTGAGAAAATGTGTGATTCAATAAATTAATTCTTGTGTTGATCTTGTGCATGGACAATAGTATCATGATATATTCATGTGTCCTAAATATTTTATATTATTGTGATATCTGGTCAGAATCCTTGGCATAACTAGATGAGTCATATGAATGTTCTTCATTTATATGTATTTCATATTTATAATAATGGAATAGACTAATATAAATAAGAGGAGATATATGGATTCTGATTTAATGAGTGAATAATCTAAAAATGGAATGTATTGATAAATGTTCAATGAAATATTAAATTTTAGATAATTTTTTATTATTATATTACCACATTGAAACTACAAAATTTCTCTAGGAACTGTAAATGTAGTAATAGGTCATGAAAAACATGAATTTTGTAATATTTCAATATTAATATGACATAGAGATAGTGAATAATACCATGGACAATGTAAATTAGTCAATGACTAATTTCCATATGAATGTTGTAACCAATGTAGTGATTGTAAAATAGTTACTTTTAATTAATTCATCTGGAAAAATAATTACATAGTTTTGAATTCTTTCATAATTGATGAATATAGAAATGAATCAATATCACACCATCGCTACATAATAGGAATCAGTTTCATATTTCATCAAACCTTTATCCACATGTGTACCACTATCCTCTCATAAAAACTATTGGAATCTCAATGTGTTTCATGAAATTTTCTCATTCGTAGAACGTACTAATTTCACAACCATATTAATCATTTAAATGAAGGAATTCAATTGATTTATTTAAAATAAATAGTTTAATTTGAAGACGATGTATCCATATTCTTTATAGTTTTGTCTTAGAGGTTCTTTCCATAACATTAGTGGAATCTCAATCGTAATTGTATAAAACCATCAAATTGATAAAATGAGGATTGGAAATAATATCATTGTTTTTATGTAGTTTTTTTTAAATAATAATAATTTCACGTGGACCCTTAAAATTTTCTTAATCCATACTATACCCTACAACTAAAATAAGAAAAATACTATTCCCTAATATTCACAAGACAAGTATATTTTTTAAATTTAATTTTTTGTAAAATATTTTCTAAAATTATTACATAATATATAAAATAATATTTAATATAAATTTTATATATATAAATATTTAATATAATTACTAAATTCCTATAAAAATAATTATCATTACTTGAATCATAATTAATTATTTTAAAAATAAAAATTTTAAAATATTCATCAATAATTTATTAAATTAATATTACATTTACTTAATAATGAACATATATTTGTTGTATAATTTTCCTAGAAAAATTATCTCAAATACGTTGTGATTGAATATAAACAATGTTGTTGGAATGAATAATAAATAAACCACCTACTATAATAATATTTTTTTAAAATGTAAAATACTACTTAATATTTAATATTAAACTAAGATTATGGATTGACAAAGCCTGCAACCCTATAGGCATATTTCTCAATGTCATTACGTGGGGTTATAAGAAGTCTATGGTTAGTGACTATGAACACCAAGGGATGCATAGAAAATTATTTTAATCATTCAATTACATACGATCTCTAATGGAAACACAGAACTTGATATAATCCTATTTTCATGATTTCTCAAATGAAGCATTATTTAAGCCAGTTTTACTAACCTATGTGCTCAATGAATCATTCAATTACATTACGAATATTATCCTTAACAGAAAACAAAATAAATATTTATTTATATGGGATGTTTTATTCTAATAATAGAGTCATAGATATAAAATATTATTAGAGAATATATGAGGAAAATTAATTCTAACATTAATTATTAATTGAATTTTTTTTATTACGCACACAACATATCCTGTAACGCCCCAACCCCAGTTACCTAGAGTCGGTGCATTATTACATAACAATGGCATGATCACAAGAAGGATCAAATATCGAAAGACCGATTGGTTTAGTAGCCTTGGAAACACTAGATATATTCATAAATCTTACATTACAACAAAAAAATGAAAAATACAACAACATATTTTCTTCATATTCCACACTCATATCCCCACATACTATCCCTCCAGGTCATTCGTAATTTACTTCTTCATACCCTGGGAAAAATAAAACATATAAAAGGGGTGAGCTCAAATGCCCAGTAAGGATATCAATATTTCAGAAGCTTTCATTAATAAGAATAAACATTTAAGGAAATGTATAACTAAAACAAAAGCCTTTTAAACATGAACATCAACATTGTATGACGAAAATAAAATGAAATAATGCCATTTGCGTATTCACATGGATATTCTACTAATCGAATAATCACATGCAATATTAATAACCACTTTTATAATGATGGAATGCGTAGTGCCAGACTATCATAACCACATAGCCAAGGCCTCGTGCCAAGACTACAAATAAGATTTTGTCAAGGCCCGGTTACAAGAGACTAGTTTGTCTCATGTGACCTACTGATGCATCGAGGTGCTATAGCGGGCTACACCCATCACATATTATGTCCAATGCATTCCCATATGAAAAGGATTAAACAAAACATAATCATTCGTATTAAAACTAGCATACGAAATGTCAATACTTTCACCATAAACTATGAATGGTATAAAATAGCACATCCATTATCAAACATATCACAAAACCTTCAATAAAAAATATAAGTTTTGTATCATAATAAATAAACTTCAAATAAGCGTAAAATCCATCAAAGGATGTTGACATAGATGAAATCAAAACTCTTTTTAGAGAAATATCTCTTTCTATTTTGGAATCATTTAAGAGTCATATATTTATAAAATAAAACATTTTCATTGAATATACTCTTATAATCTTGTAAGGTAAGCTTTGATGATTTTATAATGGTGGAAAATAACCGCATCCGCCATATAAGTTAAAAAAAACATTCTTACCTTAATTCTTTCGAAAAGGTTAAAAAGCACCTTGTTTGGAAAACGACAAATAGATTCCATTATAAAACTCTTATAAAAAGTCAAACAAGGGTATAAATGACTTTAAACCATATTATTTTAAATATTAAAAATGTTTTGAAATACATTTTTAAGAAATATGGATGTGGATGATAAAGAGATCTTAGTAGATTATTACGTATAAACAACCTCGGATAATGAAGAGATTGTGTAATAACCCTTACCTTGTACTTTTCCATGGTTGGGGGTAGGTTAACCTCTTATATAATAGTAAAATAATTTTTATTAAATTATACAATAATCATATACATTCATATGACATCATATATGATCTTTTAACATTGCTTTGTTAATAATATCTTAGTATTATCGTCGTTTCGGGTGTTAACTTACTCATTTTCGTTTATATGTTTTGTTACATAAGCCATGTTTGTCATGGATAGGTTGTATATTATTCATATCCAAAATGATATCAAGTCCTTAAAAATTATTTTTAAATCATAAAATGATAATTATACTTTAATGGATACGATGGAGAATGAATCTCATCGCATTTGTGGACACGGTACTCCTTACGTACGCACGAGCGACAATATCATTATTTTGATATTAAAATAATATATAAATGGATGGTATATAATTTATACAGAATCATTAACATGTTATAATTATTATTTACATGAGTTACACATCATTATTATAACCATCCAAATAATAATATATTGAATAACAATTACACCATGACGTGGAGACGGTAAGCCGTACGTACGCACGTAGGGTGACATGTTATTCAAAGGGTGTATAGAATACTGAATATGGTTGTAAAATATTTATAATAACATCACAGTATATATAAAATACTGGAGTTATTATTTTAGAATGGTAATAAAAAAAAGAAGTGGAAGAAGAAAGGAACTTGAAAAGGGGTGTTGAAAGAATTACATCTTTTTCGGGTTCTTCCTTTTGATTTGATCAAAAGTGCTCCACAGGATGGATTTATGATCAAACTAAGGCCTATATGTTGTATTGAGGGATTTTGGGAGAGTATTTCGGCAGAGTTTGACCGAACCAAAAGGCTTTGAAGGTGTGAAGAAATGAGAAGGAGGAGTGCCCTTTTATAAGAGGGGTGAGGGGCACCTTTGGAAAAGCTAGAAATATTAATTTATAATAAATACTTATTCGGTTTATAATGGCTCAAAAGTGGGTCATTTAAATTCTAAGGTGGGAATGGGTCATAAACCATGCAACCAATAGAATTTATACAGGTTTAGGTACTTATAGTAACCTTATCTTTAAGTATTAACTCTACGTTAATTAGTTTCACTTTTACAATGTCTCTTTGTATTTTTATATTATATGGTTAATAACCATACTATATACATACATGCGACCCCCAAGTGGCCCATTAATTATATAAATATCATGATATAAGTCTCTTGGCCTAAACTTTGATTTTTTAGGAATTTAATATCAATTAATAATATAATATTTGTTTTAAAAACTCTTTTATGTCAATTTTGACACTATTCAATAGTTGATTTTTTTGAAACTCATAAAATAATTATTACTTCAAAAAAAGTCATATAAATCAATCATAATATGTTATATTATCCTAGAAATTTAGTGTATTTCATTAAAAGTCTCAAATTATATTTATTTGGGTATTGATAATATCAATTATTTTAATTTTCCAATATTATGGTAATTACTACATCGTAATTGTGTCATAAATAAATTAAATTATTTATAGTCTAAAATTTTTAAAGAAAATATAATTACTTAGGAAATCGTTTTAGATTTTTAATGAATATTTATAGTCAAAACTCCAACATATAAAACCCTATGTAAAAATTGTTTTTCTTAAAGATATATGCTTATGTCATTTTTGTACTTATTTTAACTTAATTAAAATTAAGTGTCCCTATCACCTACATGTGGCTCCATGGGGTCCCAAAATCGACCCAAAGATGCCTATGGTCGAACATGTATCATCCAATAATTCTAGGACACGTTTTATGGTAATTTAGTATTATTATAATATTATTTTTTAACCCTTATTTACCGGATTTACCCTTAACCATGGTAAATAAAATATTTACCAAAGTAATTGTTCATAATGTCTAAAAATAAAAGCTACCTATTTAAAAAATTTGAAAATCATGATTCCAAATATGGAATCCATTTTTCCAAATTCAAAACACCTAAGTGGCAGAAATTAATTTAAAATTAATTCCTGTTGATAAAAAAAAAGCGTGTTTTTAAGAGATAATAACTATAAAATGATTGGCACTTGTTTATGTCTGGTTTAATTGTAAAATTATGTCCAATGACAAACATTATATTAAATGGTAAAAATATATTATAAATATACTTTAAAACCACTCTAATTCATAATTTATCACTATTAATTATTTTGATTAAAAAAGTTGTTTTTAATTAAAATTTAGTAATTTTCACTATTCATCAAAATATTAAAGTTATCCGAAAAGTACCAAAATTTCACCGTAGGCTAAATTCGATATTCCGAATCCAAAAATGAAGTCCATTTTGAAATATAAAATATATATAATTTCAAAAAGTAGGTATTACTATTCATAAAAGCTAGTTTGATTGGTTATGTTGTGTTAGAACTCGGTGTTGCGTACAACACACGCTATCACATTATTCAAAGAGAAGAGTACCATAGAAGCTCGGGGTGTTACATATCCAACATTGTTGAGAAAATATGTCATCATGGTTTTCTTCAATACAATAATGTATATTACTAAAAATATATTTAATTTTAATACTAAATTATAAATATCAATATACATATCCAAATAATATAATCAGGTTATAAAATTTATTTTTAGAATAAAATGGTCAGACATAGGGGTTCTCACAAAATTAGTGAACACTTATGAAAATTTAGTGTGATAGTTAGTTATAAGAAATTAACACATACCTAGTAACATAGATGAAAAATCTTGATGTATAAACGTTTTTATTAATATTCAAATAAATTACTACATGTAATCATAATGTACATTGATGTTGATCATAGGGAAACAAATACAACTATAACAACATGATATTTTAGATTATATTTTCCATTTAAAACTAATGTATTATCTATCTTTCTTCTCACACAACATAGAACATAAAATATTTTTGATACATTAAATGACCACTAATATGTAGTTTTTTTATTTAGAGGGAGAATAATTGTTAAAAAATTATTATGTATATGTGGAGATAACAATAATGTTCCGTAATCAAATTATGTCATTTATAAATATCATTAATGTATCAAAATAAACAATATACGAGATTATTTCATTAAAATACAATCTTTTGAAAAAATAACTATAATATAAAAATGTTATTATGTTACTGAATAAATATGTTGTTTTTGTGAATAGTATATAAATAAAAATTTTATTATTAATTTATAATAATTTTTTATAATAAATTTATATTTTTTAAAACTAAATATTCTATAAAAACCATTTATTTATGTTATTATGTTTGTTAAAATAAAATTTTCATATCATTTATTTTTAATATTAATATATCAATTACCTATTTCTATTAAATATTTAATAATTAAGATATGTTTATTTTAAAATAATTCTGTTAAATAGTAGCTTTTTTGAAGAATATTGAAAAATATAGTTTTTATTAAGAAAATAATATTTCCAAATTTATCTTTAATTAATCATTAATTATAAACAAATAAAAAATTTTAATAGACTGAAAATATTTTTAAGGTGTAATTATATTAATATAAAACATTTTTCATTTATAAGGTACAAGTTTACTATTTTGGACTCATATGTAATATTTTAATCAATAAAATTATTTTTGTTCACTTATTATAAAAACTATTTATCATAACTTTTAAAAATAAAATTTATGAAAATTCAATTACAATTTTATATCGATATTATGAATTTCATTATAAGATTAATTTCATTTTTGAGTATAATTATATGATTCTTAATATTATTATTAATGACCACGATAATGATAAAAGGATTATTTTTAATTAATTTTCTATTTATGTATTATTTATATAATCTTAAAATATTAAATTTATATATTTTATATAAAGGATCATAAATATATATATAAATATATTATCCATTAATTAAATTTAATGTAATGAATTATATGATTATCAACACTTAATAGGGTCCTAATTTTTTCCAGAAAAATAAATTTCCCTATATTAAATGTAAAAATTTTACAAATGATTTTCATTAATGTATTAAAATTAATTAGACACTATGGATCCAAAATTTAGGTTTATAAAATCAAATTTGGAATGAGGGGTTAACATATATTTTCAATAATGTAAAAATTAATTGGATAATTTTTTTAAATGTCAAAATAGATGTGGTATAATTAAAAAATAAAGTCATATATATATTGATACATGAATAAATTACTTATGAAAATAAATTATTGATCATTTATCGAACTTATGCAAAAAGGGAGTCATTTTTTTCTTATTTTGGAGAAATTTACACATGTATATTATCATGAAATTATTCAAAAATTCACAGTTATTTTAAAATTTTCATTTTTTCACTTATAAAAAGAGATATTCTCTGAATCATTTCTATAGCCTTTCAAGACCATAACACAAAAAGTACTACCATAGTCTAATTAATAACCACTCACCAGGTTTTAGAAGCCTTATATATTAATGATTCCCAATATGAGTAGCCTAATGGTTTTACAAAATTGTGAGAACCCAAAAGGATAGGTAATGTTCTCAGCCAATCTCTTTTTATTCATTCTATATTATACGACTCAAAAATATTATAACTAGGATTTAATGATATCATCATTGAATATAATATATTAAAATATCATTATTCTACTATAAAATAAATTTTATATAATCCTCCAATATCATTTGAAAAATACACATCTCATCCCACGTACATGAGGAAAACTACCTCTACCAAAAACAAAATGTATTTTCAACCACAAAATTACATGGATAGTTTTAAGAGGATTAATTATGTATTAGTATGTTAATGAATAAATTATTTTTTATCTTTTATTAATATGTATTTTATATATTCCTCATAATATATTGTTGAAAAATTCATCATTTTTTTATACATTCAGACTATCTCCTCTACAAATGTGACATGTTTTTTAATGTATTATGTTTTGTATATTTTTGAAAATATCAAATATCATTATTTAAAAAATTAATATAATTAAAAAAATTAAATTCTAATTTATTATTAAATATTTTATACCAAAATAAACATATTCATATCATTACTCTTATTATTGTTATAGTTTTATGAATACTTTTTACACATTCATTGGTTCAATGTTATAAATTTACAACATATATAACTGAGGAAATATTATAATTATTGATATTGTGAAAATCATAACTAAATGATTATTTTTTTCCTATAAGTTTTATTTATTTATATATATTTATAATAAAAAACCTCCCAAGGATCATTGAAATAAACCAAACTAGCTCACAACTAACTTCTATATCTTGAATCATAATGAAAATAAATATATAATGGAATATTTTTTTAAATATTTATATATAATATATTTTTATTAATAAATTCAACATTTAATGATGAGTTTTTAATCCATAAACATAAATAAATAGTTCTATTATAGAACAAGTACAAGACAAACAATAAAAACAAATAATATCTTATGATGGAAATAAAATATAAATGAAAATTTTATTTATACAAAATGAATATATATAATGATTATATACTATTATATGTATCAGTAAGGCTTATGAAATATATATATTATGAATGTTATTCTTATTCTATAATATATACGATCCTATTCTCAAAAAAAGTAATATATGTATGTGTTTTTAGATCCCAATGTTTCCTCATTGATATTTAAAGCATATTAATTTTTTTGTGGTGTATATATTTGTCATTATTTAAATTTATATTAAAAATTAATGAAATATAATTGAGTTAAATTTCCATCTCATTTTTTGTCATTCAAGGGTTTTCTACAGAAATTATAATGATGATGTGAGGTTTTATTAGTTTTAGTCTTTACTATATATTATATAAAATATTTATAGAACCATTATACATAATATTTGTTGTTATTTGGATTTAAATACCATGAAAATAATTCTTAATAATTTTTATGTATCAATTAAATACAAAAATTATAAATAGTTAATTTATTCATTTCAATTTTATTCAAATGTAACAAAAATTTTAAGGTAACTTAATTTGAATTTTTCGTAACCATGATTTCATTCATGTGTAACCGATGTTGAATGATATTATATCCCGATTTTTATTGATTTATATATGATGTGTATTTAAAAAAATTTCATTTTTTAGTGTATATATTGGGGATAGAATTATGTTAGAATTTTTTTCCAATTAATCTAATATTACTACAAATATATCTCATGTTCTGTATTTCAAGGGTTGTCATTTGAAATAATAACGTCCATGTATGTGTATCGTGGTATTAATGATGACAATTTGAGATTAGTTGTATTTGGAAATAATTATTTCCTTTTAAATGTTTTTGGTTTCATTTAATTCAAATTAAATGGTTTTAATATATTTTTAATGTAATTAATTAGATATATAAATAAAAATCTAATTCAATTATTCATTTTTATATTGATTCAAGTGTTATACAAGTAGTAAGGTTATTTAACAACAACATTTTATTCCATTGAGTTTAAATTACTAATCATGACCATCATTATTCTATTATAAATTATTCTATTGTATATAATATATAAAATTATATAACAAAATTAATATTTAATGGATTTACATTTTTTTCAGAAGAACACATTTAGACTGGATTATTTTACCAGTGATTAAAAAATTCAAATGGCTTGTTTTTCATAACTATAATAATTTGAGATTTATTTATTATTATTAAAAAATTAATTTAATATATTAATTAAATTCACATAGATTTTTTATATTGTTATTCATATTTTGTTAATATTATTTAAATGACTATTTAATTATCAGATAATAAATATTATTTTATTTCAAAATTTATTAAAGTTGGAGGGGGGAATCATTACTCAATACCCTTTTGATTAGTTATAAATTTCCTTATTAACCCTATTTATTCCATTTATTATGTATTCTAACTTATTTTCTTAATTTTATATTACATTCTGATTTTCTTATGTGTTAAATGAATATTTATTTTAATTTGATTACAAGAATAAATTTTATCCACAAAATATATATCATCATTTCAATAATAAAATATTCATTAATAATGATTTCCTATCCTTTTACATATCATCCATTAACTATAATTTTACATTACTAATTTGATACCCTAATTATTTATTATATAACATGGCATTCATATTTATATTTATTAATTTTTGAATAGATTATTTGTTTGTATTCATATGTCTTATGTTTTCTACAATGGTGTATTAGTGCATTTTCATTTCTTTCCATTTGATGAAATTTTTCAACATCCACTCCATATTATATTCATATTTTCATTCAATTTCATGGATATATTATTAAATATTCTTTCTAAAATCAAATATTTAAAAATATTACATATCGACATTTTCAATATGACCACTGAATGTTACTTATGACATCCACTTTTTTTTGGAAATATTAATAATATGTTAATAAAATATTTTTAGTTTTATCTTAAATTTATATCTTTTTGTATTAATTTTTCCACACCATTGGATTTTATATTTCATGTACTACCATATAAGTTTCCTGATAATATTTTTCTATTGGCATTCAAACTATAGAAAATGCATAATAATTTTTTCTTATATAAAAATACACTCTATGAAGGCATGAATTCCCTTAAAATTCATACTCTGTTTTAATACATCATATTTAATTTATTATAATATACTTATAATACCATAGAATTTGTTACACCAAAATATTTTATAGTCAGTTATTTTCTTTAATTCAATAGCTTGCGCTACACGCAACACCGAGTTCGAGCGCACCATAACTTACCAAACTAGCCGTTCAAAAGCAGTTATGAATATTATTATCAGAATTTTGAATTTCATATACTTAATATAATTTTAGAATCCATATTATATCTTTTTTAAATAATATAAGAACAAATTTATTTTTTCATATAAAAGAAGTATTTTTCAAAAATGTAATTTTACCTCCATTTAATGGTGAACCCTTTTAAAAACAATATTTGACGCATTTATATATTCAATTTTACAAAATATTCTTCTTATTTATAATCGGGAAATAAAAATTTAGTATTGATAAATTTTTGGTGTTTTTTTGATAACTTTCGTATTTAGGTGAATGGTAAAAAATACTAAATTTTAATTGAGAAAAACATTTTTAATTAGAATAATTTACAGTTTCTAATTATACATTTTACTGGTTTGGAAATATATTTAGATAGTATTTTTACAATTTAATCCAATGTTGGTCGTTGTAATTAATTTCACATTGAAATTATACATAAAAAAGTGTCAATCTTTTGATAAATATTGTTTCTTAAAAACATGCTTTTTTTTGAGAATAGAAATTAATTTCAAATTAATTAATACATCTTCTAAGTTTTGAATTTGATAAAATAGAAATCATTTTTTAAATCAGAATATAAAATATATCTTAGGATGTTTTTTTGTAATTTTTATGAAAACTTTATATTTTTGATGAAAAGTGAAAAAAAACTGCATTATATTTTTAATCCGACTTTATATTTTACTAATTATTAATTTTATTTAAATTTAATTTAAGTTAATGAAGAGATATAATACCTATATAATTTCAATATAATTCATTGGAGACATTTTAAAATAAAATTATATGTATAAACGTTTATTGAACTTTTTACTATCTTTTACCCACCTCCTAGGAGCATTTACAAATTAACATAAAACATAATTTTACCAGTTCTATTAGTTGAGTTTCAAAAATACGAGAGATACAGTTGATATCATTATGTAAAATGTAATTCAATAAGTTTAAAATAATTTTTATTGAATAATAACATCATACTTTTATTTACCACGTTTAAAAGTTAATAGGGTAATTAAGGGTAAAAAATATATTATTTTTAACCAAAAACATGTGTTAATTCTAATCGATAAGTGTAATTCGACAAAAAACAAACTTATGAATAAAATGTGATCCTTAATGATTAAATTTATTATATTAGGATAATTTTAATTATTTAATTCTGATAAGTGTTAAAAGTGTTAAATTAAAAGTTTAATAACAAAACCATTTTTATTATGCGGTAACACATAAGATAATTTCGATAATAAATATTCATTAGAAAGATAATAATATTTCCTATATAGAGTTATTTAATTTTTAATTTTTAGACATTAAAAAATTATATATATTTATGACAGAATGATTATGCAGTAATTACAAAATTAATGAAATATTAAAATAATTTATATTATAAATATCCCAATAAATGTATTTTGAGACATTTTATGAATTTCACTAATTATCTAGGTTAATATGACATGTTAGGGTTGGTGAGATAAATTTTTTTCGATGTAATAATGATGTTATAAATATAGAAAATAACAAAATACAAAATTGTGACAAAATTAACATAAAAAAGTTTTTAAAACAAATACTATATTATTAATTGATATTCTATTCATAAAAATCTTAGGATCAGCCATAATACATATATAATGTTATTTTTATCATAAATTAACCACAAGAGGTTTTCTGGGATGTTTATTGTTAGTTTATTATACATATAATATAAAAATACAAAAAGACATGGTAAATGTAAAAATAATTAACTAAGAGATAAATCTAAAAGATAAAGTTAATATATTGATCCAAACTTGTCTAAAACCAATTGGTTGAGTGGTTTTAGACCCACCCCACCTTATACTTTAAATAATTCAATGTGGATCCATTATAAACCAAAAATGATTTTGTTATATTATAATATTTCTAGCATTACTATGGTGCCCTTCACCCTCTTATAAAAGGGCTCTCCCAATTCCCTCTAATTAACAACATCAAATCCATTAGGCTCGGCCAACCCCTGCCCAAATATCTTACCAAATATCCTCCCTACTACCTAGAGGCATTAATTTAGTCATAAATCCATGTTATGGAACCCTTTTGATCAAATTAATAGAAAGAACCCAAAGAAGAGGTAAATATTTCAGCACCTCTTTCAAGATCCATTATTCTTCCACTTTTACTTTCTTTGTTGATTCCATTCTAAAATAATAAATTCAGACTCTTCTATATACTATTATGTAATTATAAATATTGTAAAACCATATTCATTATTATATCCATCCTTTGAATGACATGTCACCATACGTGCGTACGTACATCTTACCGTCGCCACATCGTGTTGTAATGGTTATTCAAAACATTATTATTTGGATGTGTATTATAATGATGTGTAACTAGTGTAAATAATAAATCTAAAATCATAATGATTCATTATATATGATATACTATCCAATTATTTATGATTTTAATATCAAAAAAATGATATTGTTGCTCATGTGTATGTATAAATTACCATCTCCATGAAAGCGATAAGATTCATTCCCCATCTTATCCATTAATGAAAAATTTTCATTTGATGATCAATAATAATTTTTATAGATCTAATATCATTATGAATATTAATAAGATACCTCCCATCCATAACAATCATGTCTTACATAACCAAGCATATAAAGGAGAACATATAAGTTAACACCAGAAACGACGATAATACTAAAATATAAATATTAGAAGATAATATATGATATCATATTTATGTATATGGTAATTATATAGTTTAAAACCAATTATTTCACCATTATACAGGTTGTTAACATATCCTCGACCAGGGATAAATACAAGGTAAGGGGTTTTCATCTCACTTTTATTTACGTGATATTCATTCTATATTTTCCACTATTACCATTTATGTGGTGTAGGTACTTCCCATGATCGTACGGTTTGTGTAATATAATTTAATTTTTCTATAATTACATCATCATTGGATTATCCTTCATTCATGGGGTGTATGTTTAGTATGTTACAGAATCAGTAAGGGAATTTCAAATTTCAATTTTCAGTCATTTGGTTTTATGCAATCTTTATTGATTACATCACTCCAAGATTATGGGTGGAATCACATTTTATTTACATACATAATAATTTACCCTATCCTTTATGTGGATATAATTTTTATAAACATATTAACTCCATTGATAAATTCTCATTCCATTGGTATATACATGATAGGAGTAATTTTAACTAAATTTCTATTCATTAAGTTAAACATCCATGTCATTGGTGTTGTTTTTACAAGAATATGTGTGAATATCCTTTGATTGATTTACACTAAATATCCAATAATATTGAGTGTATTTATATTCTTCACACATAATTATGTCATTGATTTATCCTTAACTTATTGATATGGTCTTTATAAGGGATTTCATCTCAACATTCAATCAATTGAGTCTTATTTTTTATTATCCCCCATCTCACTTTTTTTTGGTGTATATACTGTACTTTGACAAATTATATCATGAATCCCTTTATTCTCATTATATTATAATGTTTATATTAACTCAATTATTTTTATTCAAGACTCTCTCATTTAGTTATTAACTCTAATTAAAATATCATTTTAAGTGTTTTATAGATTTATTAGTTTAAATATTTCTCATTATTTTCCATGGCTTAATAATGTTATTAAGGATTTAATTACAGGGATATTAATGTTTCAAAATTAAAATTAATTTTGAAAGATTCAAAGTGGTATGGGACACTTTGATTGAAAAATCTATTTTAAAGGGCTTCATGATAAATAGTGTTACTTTTAAATGTTTTCATGAAAATTTGTGATATTTATCTCAAATAGTTTTGATTATTATTTTCATCTATGTCACTATTCTTAACTATTATCGATTGAGGTTAATATATTATAATATTATGATCCATATTATATTGAATGAGATATGTTTGGTTGTGGATGTGATATTTTTATACAATTCATGGTTTATGGTTAAAGTATTGACATTTCATATGCTAGTTTTAATATGAATGTTTATGTTTTATTTCATAATTTTAATATGAACAATGCATTAGACCTAGTAAGTGAAGGGCAGAGCTAGCTATGGATCCTAGATGCATAAATAGGTAAAATAAGACAAACCAGTGTCTTTCCAGAAGGTCTTGACAAAATATTATTTGTAGTCTTTGCACAAGGCCTTGACTATGTGGTTATGAAGTATGACATTTTGTATTCCATCATTATAAAAGTGGATATTGATATTGAATTATATTATTAAACTAGTAGAATATCCATATGAATACGTAAATTGAATTATATGATTTTATATCTTCCATATTATGTAGAAGATCATGTCTCAATGGCTTTTGTTTTAGTCTTATACATTTCCTTAAATGTTTATGATTATTAGGTAATATATTTTATTTATTGATATCCTTACTGAGCATCTGAGCTCACCACTTTCTATGTTTTAGTTTTCCTAGGATGAAAATAAGTATATTATGACTGTGCTACATGGATAGTCTATGGTATATCAGTGTTTTCTTTGGAAACAATGTCTTTGTAGTTTTCCATTTTATTATGTAATGTAACAATTATGAATGTATATAAAACTTACTAAGATACTAAACTAATTGGTCATTCGAGACATGATATTTTTTGATAATGACAATGATACATAATGTTGCACTGACTCTAGGCTTCTATGGTCAGGGTGTTATAGTTGGTATCAGAAAATGATTAGTACAAACCTTGGAATCTAGATTTAGATAAACTCTAATTACATCACATTACCCTAAGATAAACATTGATGATTAGTATAGAAAAACATCGGAGAATTTTGGTATTTTAGAGATTATGTGGTTTTTCTAAACAATACATCCCTATATATATACGAGCAGATAGAAGCAGCTCTGGCACAGATGTACCTAGGAGTGAAAACTCCGACAAAGAGTTTCTGGCTTGACCAGGGGTATCTTGGTACATGATAGTGGGACTTGTTGCACTCTAGGTTATGACACTCCCAGGGGATAAACTTAGTATAGTTCAAATTTTCATTACAAACTGTTTCGAAGAATATTAATAAAATATGAATATAAATAACCTTCATTAATCCTAAGGTTTTTTAGATTAAAAATATGGTGTTGTGATATTTTCTAAATTATAATGTGAGTGACACTATTTTTTCTTGTATTATTCTATGACTAGATTCCATGGATGTCATAATAACATTGAATATGTTTTACAACGTGGGTATGACAGAGGAAATGATCAACAAAATGAAAAATTTATAGGTGTTAAAGATATAATTTTCACGAGGAATCAATTTTCAAAAAATATGATAAAAAACAAATTTATTAACCAACTCCCAAACTCAAAAATGTAGAGAAAGTTGGTGAATGATAAGAGCTCCATTAGTGGTGATCATAGAGAAAAGAATTATCAATTACTATCATATATGAAATGTGGAAGGATACACTGAGGGAAGTATCATAATGGAACAAAAAATGATTTATGTATGGTAATGAAGGACATAAAGTAAAGAATTTATGAGTAAAAAATGATGAGTACAATGGAAGAAAATAAAAATGATCACAAGAATTCATATACAGTCATTGGTCGTAAATGTAGGGTACCTGGGCATTACCTTAGTGAATTCCCTATTCTCTAGGATAACCCCTTAGTGAAGGAAGAACCAATGTGGAAGTAAATGGATGGCCAAATGTTTAAATGTATTTATGCAAATTGTTGATGTGATTACTTTGGACTAATTTTCTCTTATGTGTAACCTGACGATTTATTATGTGAAAATTATATTTTAGGAAGAATTATGTATTATATTGTTGATATAATTATAAATAACCATTTTGGTTTATATGATCCTTGAATTTGAGGTAATTAAAAGTTATTAAATTTTTGGATGAAAACGCGGGGTATGACATAACAATTGTGGTGAAATTATATAATAGTTATTTTTGAGGAATTTATCTCATTTTGGGAACGTTATAAAATATAGTTTTTTTGAAAATAGAATACAAAAATACCATGAGAAAACCCATCATGTCGGACAATGCTCATGGAATCGAACCCACAACCACAGTGCAATTGGGATTTATCACCAACCACTGGACTACGTGTAGTCCCTGGTTGGATTGGCTAATTATTTTTAGTTAAATTAATTTTTTAATGAATAATAAGTTCAATTGGGATCTTATGTATTATAAAATTTATATCCTTAGTATAGGAAAATGAATTGGGGATTAAGTGATAAATGTTATTTTGGAAGACATTTTCGCGGTTGGGAATACTATATGTTTAAGGAAAACAAAATACTATGGGATTTCATTTGATGAGTAAAGGTGGATTTTTATTTATGTTTTTATTGTGGATTTATAGAGATTTGGGTTTTTTAAGTAAATTATTAACCTATCATAGAGAATATCAGATTAGAATAATTAATTTTAATGTATGTAACTTTTATAGTAGTCGATGTGATTTTGAAATGCAATTTAACTTTGAAGATTATGTAATCAAATTCTTATATGTTTTGGGTTTCAATATTAGTTTGGATTATATGAGAGGATTTTAGGGAAAATTATTTATTGATTGGTATTTATTGAACTTCGTGTATTTTTTGTTTAATTTTACAAATTAAGATATGTATTTCATTCTGTAAAGGATCATCATTTTTGAGGATCAGCTGATCTTGGACTAACCATTTTGGTTTGGGTTAATCTCTAAAGACAAGGTAAATATATATCGTTTATCCTTTTTGGATTATGTGATTCTTTAGAAGTTGATTCTAGTGTATCAAGTGTGACCAATTTATCTTTAATAATCATCGTTTGAAGACAAAGACGAGTTAGTTGTAGAAATTTATTAAAGGATGAAAAAATGCATAAAAAGTATGCATGGAACATTATTTTCATAGTCAATCTCATAAATAAATTCCTAATATTTATGAAATTAAACATAAAACAGAAAAAAATATCCATTTACTTTTTCTACTAGGATACTAATGAACGTTTATCTTATCACAAGTTTTCATTTTTAATGTGGTTAACTTTCTCATAATAATGTTTTCTATCGCTCTCCATCAGAACCTGACACTTAGTTTATCTTCTTTATCCATGTTTTCCTAGATAAATCCTAGAATGTGTTATCTCGGGTCACCTTTGCACTTCTATTTCATTCTTTTAAAGTGATAGTTTTATTGATTCTTTTTCTGATGTGGGACATCCAATAAAGTTCCCATGCCCAATATTAAAAATTTCTTGGACCCAATTTCCAAAATGGGGGAATAATGTAACACCCCAATATTTCGTAGTATGCTTTTTTCTTTAATTTAATATCTTACGCTACACACAACACTTAGTTCAAGCACCCCAAGACTTTCCAAACAAGCCGTTCAAATGAATTTATGAATATAATTAACTGAATATTCAATTTTATATATCCATATAATTTTACAATCCATATTATGTGTTTTTTACATAATATAATAACAAATTAAATTTTTCAAATAAAAGATGTATTTTTCAAAATTTAAATTTTACTGCCAATTAATGTTGGACCATTTTAAATCCATTATTTGACTTTTTTATAAATTCAATTTGAGAATATAAACATTTTATTTAGAATTGGGACATAAAAATTTAGTTTTGATATATTTTTTGTGTTTTTCTGATAACTTTCATATTTGGGTGAATAGTGAAAAATACTAAATTTTAATTGAAACCAACTTTTTTAATCAGAATAATTTATAGTGTCAAATTATACATTTTAATGTTTTTGAATAATAATTAGATTATATTTTTATCATTTAATCTAATGTTTGTCATTGGAATTAATTTCACTTTTAAATTATACATAAAAAAGTGTTAATCTTTTCATATTTATTGTTTCTTAAAAAAATGCAACATGTTTTGACTATAGAATTTAATTTGAAATTAATTAATAAAACATGTATGTTTTTGATTTGGTAAAATAGACATCATTTATTAATTCACTATATCAAATATTTCTTAAGCTGTCTTTTTGGAATTTTTCTGAAAGCATTCCATTTTTGATGAATAATGAAAAACACTGCATTATAGTTTAAAAGAAACTTTTTATATAAATAATTATTTATTTTATTTTATTTTTTTAAGTCAAAATATATATATATATTACCAATATAAGTTCAATATAATTCTTTGGAGTCATTTTATAATAAAATTATATGTATAAAATTTTATTGAACTTTTTAACATCTTTTTCCAACATCCTAGGAGCATTTACAAATTTACATCAAACATAATTTTACCACTTATGTGAGTTGAATTACAAAAATAAAAAACCCAAAGTTGATATTAGTAAGTAAAATGTGGTTCAATATGATGTAAATAATTTATGTTGAATAGTAAATGTTTACATTTATTTTTATTTACCACAGTTAAAAGTAAATAGGTAAATTAATGGAAAAAATGATATTATTATTATTACCATAACACATTTCCTAGTTCTATTGGAAAATTTTAATTAGACCAAACCAACATTTGAAAGAAAAATATGCTCCTTTAGGTCTACATGGATTAGATTAGTACATTTTTATTATTTAATTCAAAAAAGAGTTCAAAGTGCTAAATTCAATGTTTAATATGTAAAAAAAATTTAATATAGGGATGAACATAAGATAAACATGACTATAAATATAAATTAGGAAGATAAATGCTTTTTAAAAATAATTTAATTTTATTTAAAATTTTTAGACATGAAATAATAATATTTATTAAGGACATAATGATAAAGTAGTAATTACCTAATTAATGAAATAATGAAATAATTGATATTATAAATATCCAAATAAATTTTATTTGAGACTTTTTGGAATTATACTATTTATATTGGTTAAAATGACATTTTAGGGATGTTTTGAGGAATTATTTTCCACGTAATAATACTGTAATTAATTTAGAAAAAAAATACGGAATAGTGTCAAAATTGGCATAAAAGAGTTTTTAAAACAAATATTATATTATTAATTGATATTCTATCTTTAAAAATCTACAATTTAGAAAAAATACTTATATAATGATATGTGTATAATTTATGAACCACATGGGGTTCTCTACGAAGTTCATAGTAATTTTAACAACCATATAATATAAAAATACAAACAGACATGGTAAATGCCAAACTATTTAAATAAGAGTTAAATCTAAATGATAAAGATAATATAGTGACCCAAACCAATATAAAACCAATTTGTTGAGTGGTTTTCGAAAAATACCTACCTTAGCCTATAAATAAATCATTTTTGAGCAATTAGAAAACGAAAAATATTTGATTATAAAATAATATTTCTAGTTTTTTCTAAGGTTCCCCATACCCCTCTTATAAAAGGGCACTCCCCATTCTCTCAAATTTACACCATCAAAGACATTAGTCTCGGCCAACCTCAACCCAAATATCCTCCCAAATTCTCTACCTTCATCCTAGAGGCCTTCCTTTAGTCAGAAAGCTATCCAAATGTTCCCTTTTATCAAATCAACAGGATGAACCCAATGAAGAGGTCAATATTTTATCACCTCTTTCAAGTTAATTTCCTCTTACACCTCATCGTTCATTGATCTTTACATTAAAAAATATTAACTCCAGTATATTATATATACTGTGATGTTATTATAAATATGGTACAACCATATTCATCATTCTATACATCCTTGAATGATATATCCCCATACATGTGTACGTACGACTTACCATCTCTACATCGTGTTGTAATTGTTATTCAATACATTATTATTTGGATGGGTATATTAATGATGTGTAATTGGTGTAAATAATAAATATAACATGATAATGATTCTGTTTATATGATATAACATCCAATTATATATGATTTTAATATAAAAAAATGACATTGTCGCTCGTGCGTACGTACGGATTACCATCTCCACGAACATGATGAGATTCATTCTCCATCGTATCCATTCAAGAATAATTTTCATTTGTTGATTAAAAATTTTGTTTAAAGACATAATATCATTAATAATATTCATATGATATATCTAATCCATAAAAACATTGCCTAAATAACCAAGCATATAAAGTAGAATGAATCTGTAAACAACCTTAACGATGATAATACTAAAATATCAATAATAGAAGATCATATATTATATAATATTAATGTATATTGTTATTTTATAATTTAATAACTATGATTTCACAATTATAAAAGAGATTAAAGTACCCTTTTTCAAGTAAAAGTACCAGGTATGGGGTTTTCATCTCACTATTATTACCATGAAATTCATGTTATATTTGCCACTATTAGCTTTTGTGTGGTGTATATACTGCCATTGATTGTAAGGTTTGTGTAATATACATTTATTTAAGGGTATTTACATCATCATGGGATGATCCTTCTTTAATGGTGTATATGTTTTGTAAGTTTCTAATTCGGTAGGGGAATTTAAAATTTCAATTTCCACTCATTCGGTTTTACAGAAATATCATTGATTATTTTACTAGAAATATTATATGTGAAATCACAATTTATTTACTTATTTAGTAACTTCCTCTCTTGTTTGTGTGGATATACTACTGATACACATAATCACTCCATTGATAAATTCTAAATTCATCTGTATAAACTTGATAAGAGTAATTTTAACTCAATTTCTATTCATTAAGATAAACATCCATGTCTTTGGTGTTGTTTTTACAAGAATATGTGTGAATATCCTCTGATTGATATACACATAATATCCAATCATATTGAGTGTATTTTCATTTTTCAAACATAATTATATCATTGATTTATCTTTAACCTAAGGATATGGTGTTTAGAATGGATTTCATCTTAACATACATTCTATTAGGTCTTCTTTGTGGTTATATGCCAAATCACTTTTGTTTTATTTATATATTTTACATTGACATAGTATCTATCATGAATCCCTTTATTCTCATGATATTATATTTTTTTGATTACCTCAATTATTTTTATTCATGTTTCTATCATTTTTTATGAACTCTAATTAAAATATCATTTTAAATGTTTTAATGATTTATTCTTTTAAATCATTCTCATTAAATTCCATCAATTAAAAATGTTTTTAAGTATTGTTTTATTAAGAAATTATTGTTTTTATATTAAAATTACTTTTAAAGGTTTCAAAGTGGAATCGAAAACATTGATTCAAAAATCTATTATAAATGTCTTCTTGATAAATAGTGTGACTTTTAAATGTTTTCAAGAAAAGGGGGGATATTTCTCTCAAATAGTTTTGATGATTATTTTCATCTATGTCAATATCCTTAATTATTCTTGATTGAGGATAACCTATTATAATACAATTTTCCATATTTTATTGAATTTGTTTTTTACTGTGGATGTGTTATTTTTATACCATTCATGGTTAATTGTTAATGTATTGACATTTCATATGCTAGTTTTAATACGAATGTTTATGTTATGCTTCAATATTTTCATATGAGGAATGCATTGGACATATTAAGTGATGGGTGGAGCCCACTATTGATCCTCGATGCATAGGTCAGTTTCATGAGACAAACTACTTTTTTGGCATAATGCCTTGACAAAATCATATTTTTAGTTTTGGAACAAGGCATTGACTACGTGTTTATGAAGTCTGATATTAGGAATTCCATCATTATGAAAGTGGATATTGATATTGCATGTTATTATTCGACAAATATGATATCCATGTGAATAAGTAAATGAAATGATTTGATTTTATCATTGAAATATAATGCTGGTGTTCAAGATTAAATGTTTTTTTATTCTTATATATTACAATAAATGTTTAGACTTATTTATGAATGTTTCCGCTTTTTTTATCCTTACTGAGCATCTGATATCACCCCATTCAATGATTTATTATTTATAGGATGTGAAGAAGTATATAATGACTGACCTGTAAGGATATCCAATGGGATATCATTGTTTTCTATAGAAACAATTATGTTGTAAATTTATATTTTATGATGTAATGTAAACCTTATTAATGTATCTTTCACTTACAAGGCTACTAAACTAATCGGTCTTTCGACACCTTATCTTTTGTGATCATGCCAATGATAAGTAATAATGCACCGACCCTGGGCTCTAGGGTCGGGGTGTAACATAATTATTATTTTACAGAAATTTATCATATAAAAATATTCTATTGTGTTATTTTGAGTTAGTTTGTTAATTATTATATAGAATACTAATCTATATATTTTGTGGGAAAATATTGTTAATCTATTCAATTATCATTTCATGGTGTATGTTTACAGAATACTAAGGTATTTTATTTATATTCTTTTGCGGTAATTAATTTATCATATAATTATTCCCATGGACATAATTAGTTATGTTTGGGGCACATATTATCCCCTATATGCATCATTATGTCTCATGAGGCTGTATAGCTCATTTATTTTTGGTATTCCAACAAATTTGTTTACATATATTTATTTTGGTGTTTAAAAATGAATATTTATTGGATAAATTCCTTGAAGATATGTTATATCTAGTATAATAGCCTTTTCAAGACCAACATTCAGCATTCCAACACTATGAAACCAAATATTTTTATCTAAGTCACTTTTGATAATTGTTTCACATCAAGACATTTTTTTATAACTAATTTGACAAGATAAATTACATTATTTTCTAATTACATAATACCTACAATAAAAAATGTAACATCCCATGTATGTAATGAATAATAGATATTTTTATCTATGCCTATTAATGAATTAGATAGTGTTTTAGAGGCTGAAAAGGTGAACAAATCCAATCTTAAGCATGGAATACACAAATATTTTTAAAAGATTGTTTTACTTTCTTTTGATGGAAAACCATCTTTTAAATCTATCTTTTGAAATTTTTATAAGCTCTATTTGTCAAAATAAACTTATTCTTTATGATTGGGAAATCAAAATTTTCTTTGTGTAAATTTTTTGTATTTTTCTGACAATGTTCATTTTTATTGAATAGTGAAAATTATTGCCTTTACATCAAAACTGCTTTTTCATATAATTCATTTATATTATTATATTATATTTTGAATTGTTTTTAATGTTCAATTAGAATATATTTTTACCATTTCATCCAATAGTGGTTGTTGGAATTAATTTCACTTTGAAATTCGACTTAAACTACTGTCAATCTTTTGATACTTATAGTTTCAGAAAAACACGCTATTTACTCTGACATCGGAAATTAATTATTAAATTAATTATTTCAAAATATATGTTTTTAATTTTGTAAAATAGTCATCATTTTTTAATTCATAATATTAAATATAGCTTAGGGTGAAGTTTTGGTATTTATTCTGAAAAACTTTAATTTTTGATGAATAGTGGAAACACTAAGTGGTACATAAAAAACTGATTTTTTGTTTAAATGAAATTTTACCACCTCTGTGTTCTGAATTTCAAAAAATCCAACATACATGGTTGTCATTATGAAGTAAAATGTGGTTCATTGGGATTAAAATAATTTTTTGGTGAATAGTAACTTGTATGTTTTTAATCACGATTAGAGGTAATTAGTGTAGTTTAATGTAAAAATATTGTCTTAATAATATGAGATGAGCTTGACACAAGTCATACCCTAATTGGATGTGTCATGGAAGACCATGAAAATCCATGGGTCTACTTGGGGACCCCATGGTGGCACATTGTTTGGGAAATGACATTAATAACTTTTTATTTAATGTAAAATTAAAAACGACACAAACATGAGCTGTTTTACTAAAACAATTTTTACATGGGGTTATGCAAGTTATTCTTTTGACTATAAATATTCATTAGAAATCTAAAAATATTACCTACATCATGACATTTTTTTATAATTTTTAGACATTAAATATATTAAATTATATATGACATCATGATGATGAAGTGATTACCTCATTAATAAAGGATTTTAATAAAATGAAAAGATAATGTAAAATATATGACCTACATATGTCCAAAAGCTATTGGGTGGGTATATTTCGAACCCTTATCACCTTAGGCTCGAATTATATCAATTTGGGATCTTTTAAATATGAAACTCATTTTAAAATAAAGTAACATTTCTTTACTTTCCAAGAGTGCCCCTCCTCTCCTCTTATAAAAGGCACCCACCTCTACCTCCTTACCCACACTTCCAAATCCTCTGGCTTAGACAACCCCTACCCATTTTGTCTCTCCACATCCATCTCTTACTCCTTAAAGTGTCACTTTGGGCATAAGTCTTCCCAAGGAAGCCTTTGAGATCAAACCAAAGGGAGTTACCCGATTTTAAGGTAATATCTTCACTTGAGTCGTTTTGTTTTATTTTGCTTCTCCAACCCCCTAAACTCTTTTTATTCATTTCTATTTTAACAACTACAGTATCTTAAATATACTAGGATGTTTTTATAAGAAGGATTCATGCTACACATACACACACCTACATCTAATGGTTAAAGAACATACTGTTTCTGTGGATGGTGAATTTCTGCCTCCCGAAACGATGATTGTTCAATATTCTTTTAACACCTTAAAAGGTGTCCATTAAGATGACACTATATTTATATATGATATATAATATGTTTATGTTTTCCTTATTATTCTTTATTTCTCATTCTGGGCATACCTTTATGGTCTCCATTATGGGTAAACGTGATATCTTCATTTAAGGAAGTGCGGACTACCGCCCCCTCAAAGTGATTTGATTTGTTAATACCATATGTGGGACATATAAAGGATGGAGTTATGATATTATATATGATATTATAATGTAATTATAATATACATTTATATCATTATGATTCCATTCTATAAAATATGAAATTTAAATGAAAGTAGCATTCAAGTGTACATACGGCTTACCGTCTCCATGAACGGTGCATTTCATTTCTTACCTCTAAATAATTATGTAATATTATAAATGAATGTATATACTGGTTATATATATGATATATATTATATATAAATCATGATTATAACTCTATATATAATGGATACATGAACAACTTGTAATTATAAAGAGCATATTTTGACTCAAGTACCAATGATCGTTAAAACGACCGTTTTTAACTAAAATAATTAAACAGTGTTCATGACATGGTAATAAGTGATATAAAAAGAATAATGAACTTGAAGAATGTTCTTAAGAAAGTATTAATTAACTCAAGTTTATTATTCAGGAGATTAAAGAACGATCGAGTCAAGTTGGACCTGAGGTATGGGACTTCGTCTCAATCTCCTTTCATTGATGCATATTTTATTTTATACACAACCTTCTTTTATACGGTGTGTAAACCCCTTTGAATTTTACCTTTATCCAAATGGAATCATTTTTTATACGATGTGTTTTACAAAATGACAAAAGGGAATGTTTTTTTCATACGTATGCGGCGATAATGACTTCTCCACCGTCGTGACCATTATTTGAGTTTCGGCTTCCTCTACAAGCCATAAGTTTTATTTAAAAGAAAAATAAATACCATGTTTTAATTTTCTTTTATTTTGGTATTTATAATGGTTTTGATAATTTTTTTTATTATATCACTGTGTTATTGATACCTTGTGATTTGAAATGTGTAAATGTTATGTATCCATTATGTATGTTTTATGTGATACGATTATGTTATAGTTCTTGAGCATGTTTATGAATATGGGTGGTTCTGTGATAAACTAAGGGCGGGTGAGCCCGATATAGCTCTCCAATGCATTGGGTAACGCGAAGGAGTGAAACGTTAAGGTTTCTCCGAAGAGATTTACGGAATATACTATGATGGGTATTCCAAACGTAACCAAGAGGGTTACTCCCTATGTAAGAATGTTATGAATGACTCAAGTTACCTTTATGTCTTATGATTTCTATGATTTATTCTTGATTTGATGAGGTATGTTAAAGTGCTTATGTTTTATGGGTAAAGTATGATTTCATTCATAAGTATATATGAACTTATATTTCCTTTCCATATTTTTATAACCCATACTGAGCTTTTTATGCTCATCCCAAGTTTTTTTGAAATGTTTTTCATAGGTCAAGGGAAAGGTACATGATATGATGATAGTGTCAAGGAAGTTTCAAGAAAGAATCCATGATTTATTTTAAATATGTTTCCGTTCATGGGAAAAAAATGAGTACTATCATTATGTAACATCTTTTTTTAAATGTGGAATGTAATGAATGTTTTATGTTCTAGTTCTCTAAATCTCTAAACCTGAATAGATCCTCAATGTGTAATATTGTAATAACTCTATATTAAGTAAGGTTTAAGGATGGGGCCTTATAGTTGGAATCAAAGGTTGTTATAGATAAAATTAGGTGTTATAATTCAATTAAATGATTATCCAAAAATATTGTTTTTTATGGTCAAATTGAAATGATTTAGCATTTGAAGATTACCATGTTGCTTCATCTAAGACATGTTTGTTCAGAATGGTTTTCCGCAGAGGAAACAAGGAAGTAGTGAAAGGAAGGCATAGAGAAGGAAATAACCTTCCGAATCAGCATCCTGAGATGGTCGGAATTGGAACTGAATTGTTAGTTGTAGTAATGGCGCAGTTTAATCAAGAGATAAATTGAGGTGGTATCCATGCACGAGATCAGACAGATCAACGGTAGAGGAACATGTCACTGGTGGAACATTTCATGAGGCAACATCCCCCATCAAACATAAAATCATCTGACCATGTGCTATCTGAAGGGTGGATTAAAGAACTAGAGAAGATTTTTGATTTCATGGGGTGTTCAGACAATCAAAAGGTTAGTCTTGCTATTTACCATTTGGAGGGTGGAGCAGATCAGTGGAGGTCGATGGTTTAAAATATTAGGGACGCTGATGAGATTGATGCTCTCGACTGGGATGAATTCAAAGGTATGTTTCTTGAGAAGTATTTTCATAAGGTTGTTCGACTTAGGATGGAAAAAAAATTCCTAGAATTGAGGCAAGAGGAAGACTCAGTGGCCACCTATGAAGAAAGGTTCACTCAATTGGCATGGTATGGTCCAAATTTTATCCGAGACCTTGATAGTAAAATCAATCGTTTTTACTCAGGATTAAAGCCAAAATATAGAAGGGAATTAGCTTCTCATGAGTTTAAAAGTTATGAAAAGCTTGTTCGATGTGCTGAGAAGGTGGAAATGGAGTTTTCCGATAATGAAGTGTTCTATAACAACCAGCAGAAGAAGAGACCGAGGTGGCAGGTGAAAGGAAATAATTCTTCAAAAAGGACTGGCAGTAAGAAAACTAAGTTTCCTGTTTGTGATAAATGTGGTAAAAGGCATGCTGGAGAATGTCTTCTGAATTCTAAAAAGTGCTATCGATGTGGTAAGATGGTACCTAAGTCTCATGATTGCACTGAAAAAGATCATGGTGATGGTAAGACTAAATTTGATTTACAGTTAGTGAAAATTTTTAAGTGCAATGAGATGGGTCACTATACAAATGAGTGTCCGAAAAAGAGCTTTAGTGATGGGAAGCAGTTAGACTATAAGCTGAAAGGGGTGGTGAAATCCTTCGCAACTACTTTAGAAGATGTCGGACCGTCAAATGAAGTTGTATTAGGAACTCTGTTTGTTTTTTTCAGATTATGCCAGTTTGTTGTTTGATTCATGGTGTACTAATTCTTTCATCTCTAAAACCTCTTCTAGTAAAATGAGAATACCATCTCAAGAAATGACTCTTGAACTTGTGGTAAAAATAACTAGTGGAAATTTTGAGGCAAAAATAATTTATAAGAATCTTCCTATCCTTATCTGTGGAAAGAACCTACCCGAGAACCTTATTGTTTTACCTCTAGTAGAGTTTGATTTTATCCTGGGTATGGATTGGCTCTTTATTTATCATGCTAAGATTGACTTTAGAGATAAAGAAGTTTCTTTTCAAAAAGACATTCAGTTTGTGTACAAAAATGAACCCTTACTGTTGATAACATATCAAGAGTCCGAGAAACTTGTAAAATATGGAAATAAATGTTAAATTGCACAGATCATTGAAAATAATGGAACTGTTTAGATTAATGATGTGCCAGTGGTAATTTTGTATCCTGATTTTTTTCCTGATGAGTTTCCTGGAATAATACCAGATCGGGAAGTTGAGTTTACTGTTGACTTAGTTCCTGATGCTGAGCCAATTTCAAAACCCCCTTATCAAATGGATAAAATTAAACTTTTAGAGTTGAAAGAGCAATTGCAAGATTTATTAGAGAAAGGTTTCATTCGACCTAGCACATCACCATGGGGTGCTTCTATTTTATTTGTTAAAAAGAAAGATGGTTCTATGAGACTTTGCATTGATTATAGAGCCTTGAATAACATCACTGTTAAGAACAAATATTCTTTTCCACATATCGATGATTTGTTTGATCAGCTCCAGAGAGCTCAGTATTATTCAAAGATTGACCTATGATCGAGGTACCATCAGTTGAAGGTAAAGGAAGCAGATGTTCCGAAGACTGTGTTTCGTACAAGATATGGCCATAATGAATTTGTAGTAATTCTTTTTGGGCAAACCAATTCACCTGATTTATTCATGGTGTTAATGAATATAATTTTCCATGAGTTCTTGGATAAGTTTGTGTTTTTTTTAATTGATGATGTTTTGGTGTTTTCTAAAATTAAAAAAGAGCATGAAAGTCATTTAAGGGATATTTTTCAAACCTTGAAAGAAAATAAATTGTATGGGAAATTAAGAAACTGTGAGTTTTGGTTGCAAAAAATTTCATTCCTTGGTTATATTGTTTCAAAAGATGGGATAACTGTTGATCTTGCAAAAACAAAGGTTGTGGAGGAATGTCCAAGACCCAGAAATGTAACTAAGATTCTTAGTTTCCTTGGTTTGGCAGGCTATTACCGAAGGTTTTTTAGAAATTATTCACGGTTATCTAGTCCAATGACTATGCTAACTCAGAAGGGTGTTGAGTTTATCTGGACAAAATAATGTTATGATTGTTTTCCGGAACTGAAAAAAAGATTGTTGAATGCTCCAGTTTTGGCACTACCTTCCAGTAATGGTGAGTTTGTTATATACAGTGATGCTTCATTGAAAGTAATTGGTTGGGTTTTAATGCATAATGACCAGGTAATTGCTTATTCTTCACATCAGTTGAAAACTCATGAGGTAAATTACCTTACACATGATTTGGAATTAGCTGTTGTTGTTTTCGCTTTAAAATTTTGGAGGCATCATTTGTATGGAGTAAAGTGTGAAATATATACCGATCACAAATGTTTAAAGTATATATTCACTTATAGAGAATTGAACATGAGCCAGAGCAGATGTCTAGAATTAATCAAGGATTATGATTGTACGATTGATTACCATCCGGGAAAACCAAATAATGTTTTCGATGCTTTGAGTTGAAAAAGTAAAGCTTCATTAACAATGTTGAATTTGGAACGTGATCCTTTGGTTAAGGATTTGATGAACTTTGGCATAGAAGTTTTTGGTGCAGGATGTTCTTCTATTTTGTTTCAGGTATCAGTGAAATCTTCTCTATCAGGCACAATTAAGAAAGCACATATGCAAGACAGTGAGTTGTAGAAAAAGGTACAGCTGGTTCAGAAGGGTAAGTTGCCTAAATTCAACCTTGATAATGATTGTTCTTTGAGATTTGGGAAGAGATTATGTGAACCTTGTGATTAACAGTTGAAGAGAGAGTTGTTATGTAAAGCTCATAGTTCTCCGTTTTCAGTTCATCCTGGCAGTACTAATATGTATAGAGATCTTCGGGAGTATTACTGGTGGGACAGAATAAAAAGATATATTGTTTATTTTACTGTGAAGTGTTTGACTTGTCAGCAGGTTAAAGTAGAGAGGCAGTTACCGAAAGGGATGTTTTAGCCTCTACCAGTGCCAGAGTGGAAGGGGGATAATATATCCATGGACTTTGTTGTGGGATTACTGAAGACATTTCAAGGTAATAATGCAATCTGGGTTATTGTTGATCGCTTGACTAAATCTGCTCATTTCCTTCCTATTAGAGATACTTTCTCTCTAGATCAACTTTCTCGATTGTACCTTAAAATTATATTCAGGTTTCATGGAGTTCCTCTATCCATTGTATCCGATCGTGATCCCAGGTTTACTTCTAACTTTTGGAAAGGCCTTCAAAATTCATTGGGTACTGAATTATATTTTAGTATATCTTTTCATCCTCAATCAGATGGGCAGTCAGAACGAACAATTTAGACCTTTGAGGATATGCTACGAGCTTGTTCGATTGAGTATTAGGGTATTTGGGACCAACATCTTTCTTTGGTTGAGTTTTCATATAATAATAGTTTTCATTCAAGTATATAGATGGCACCATTTCAGGCATTATATGGGAAGCGGTGTCGAACTCCAGCTTTCTGGGATGAAGTGGGTGAAAGGAAGTTGATGGGACCGAAATTGGTAGAAGAGATGGCAGAAAAAGATCAGTTGATTACTAAACACATGAGAACATCTCAGAGTAGGAAGAAGAGTTATACAGACAACAGGATGAAGGATCTATCTTTTGAGGTAGGTGATCATGTTTTTCTCAACGTTTCACCATGGAAAAGTGTGATGTGATTTGGTAAGAAAGGAAATCTGATTCAAAGGTTCATTGGACCATATGAAATTCTGGAGAGAGTTGGATCAGTCACTTACCGAGTGTCTTTACCTCCTAGTTTATCTCAGGTACACAATGTTTGTCATGTTTCGATGCTGAGAAAGTTTATGTCGGATCCATCTCATGTTTTGAGCCCAGAGGTAGTTCAGCTGGAAGAGAACCTATCTTATAAGAAACAAACAGTCCAGGTTCTTGACCATAGGGAGCAGGTGTTACGGAATAATTTGATTCATTAGGTAATGGTTTTGTGGAAAAACCACATGATTGAAGAGGCAACATGGGAATCTGAAAATGCAATGAGGGCTAAATACCCCCACTTATTCGATAAGTAAATAAATTGCGGGGACACAATTTTCTAAAGGGGGGAAGGATGTAACATCCCTTGTATGTAATGAATAATAGATATTTTTATCTATGTCTATTAATGAAATAGACAGTGTTTTAGAGGCTTAAAAGGAGAATAAATCCAATCTTAAGTAAGGAATACACTAACATTTTTAAAAGATTATTTTACTGCCTTTTGATGGAAAACCATATTTTAAATCTATATTTTGACAATTTTATAAGCTCTATTTGTCAAAATAAACTTATTCTTTTTGATTGGGAAATAAAAATTTACTTTGTGTAAATTTTTGGTATTTTTCTGACAATGTACATTTTTCAATGAATAGTGAAAAATACTGCATTTTACATCAAAACTGATTTTTCATCTAAATCATTTATATGATTAGATTATATTTTGAATTGGTTTTAATGTTCAATTAGAATATATTTTTTCCATTTAATCCAATAGTGGTCGTTGAAATTAATTTCACTTTGAAATTGGACTTAAACTAGTGTCAATCTTTTGATACTTATTGTTTCATAAAAACACATTATTTGCTCTGACAGCAGAAATTAATTATTCAATTAATTAATTCAACTTATATGTTTTGAATTTTGTAATATAGACATAATTTTTGAATTCAGAATATCAAATATATCTTAGGGTGAAGTTTTGGTATTTTTCTGAAAAACTTCAATTTTTGATGAATAGTGAAACCACTAAGTGGTACATAAAAAACTGATTTTTTATTTTAATGAAATTTTAAGACCTCTGTGTTTTAAATTTCAAAAATCCGACATACATGGTTGTCATTAAGAAGTAAAATGTGGTTCAATTGGATTAAAATAATTTTTTTGGTGAATAGTAACTTTTATGTTTTTAATCGCGATTAGAGGTAATTAGTGTAGTTTAAGGTAAAAATAATGATTTAATAATATGAGATGAACTTGACACTTGTCATACCCAAATTGGATGTGTCATGGCCGACCAAGACAATCCATGGGTCAACATGGGGACCCCATGGATCCACTTTGGTTGGTAAATGACATAAATAACTTTTTATTTAATGTAAAAGTAAAAATGAAACAAACATGAGATATTTTACTAAAACCATTTTCACTTGGGGTTATACAAGTCTGATTTTTGACAATAAATATTCATTAGAAATCTAAAACGATTTCCTACATCATGAAAGTTTTTTTATAATTTTTAGATATTAAATATATTAAATTATTAATGACATCATGATGATGCAGCAATTACCTCATTAATAAAAGATTTAAATAAAAGGAAAAGATAATGTAATATCTATGCCCTACACATGTCCAAAACCTATTGGGTGGGTATTTTTCGAAACCTTATCACCTTATCCTCGAATTATATCAATGTGGGACCTTTTACATCAGAAACACATTTTAAAATAAAGTAACATATCATTACTTTCCAAGAGTGCCCCTCCTTTCCTCTTATAAAAGGCCCCCACCTCTACCTCCTTACCCACACATCAAAAGCCTTTGTCTCGGCCAACCCCTGCCCATTTTGACTCTCCACATACCTCTATTACTCCTTGAAGCCTCTATTTTTGCAGAAGTCTTCCCATGGAAGCCTTTGAGATCAATCCAAAGGGAGTTACCGGATTTTAAGGTAATGTCTTCACTTGAGTCCTTTTGTTTTATTTTGCTTCTCCAACCCCCTAAACTCTTTTTATTCATTTATTTTGTAACAACTACAGTATCTTCAAAATTCAAGGATATTGTTATAATAAGTATTCAAGCTACACTTACACACACTTACATCTAGTGGTTAAAGAACATACTGTTTCTGTGGATGGTGAATTTCTGCCTCCCGAAACGATGATTGTTCAACATTCTTTTAACACCTTCAAAGATGGCCATTTAGATGACACTATGTTTATATATGATATATAATATGTTTATGTTTTCCTTAATATACTGTATTTTTCATTTTGGGCATACCTTTATTGTTTCCATTATGGGTAAATTTGATATCTTCATTTAAGGAAGTGCGGACTACCGCCCCTCAAAATGATTTGATTCGTTAATTCCATATGTGGGACGTATAAAGGATGGAGTTATGATATTATATATGATATTATACTGGAATTATAATATAAATTTATATCATTATGATTCCATTCTATAAAATACGAAATTTAAATGAAAGTAGTGTTTATGCATACGTACGGCTTACCGTCTACATGAACGGTGCATTTCATTTCTTACCTCTAAATAATTATGTAATATTTTAAATGCATGTATATACTGGATATATATCATATATATGATATATACATCATGGTTATAACTCAGGATATAATTTATACATGAACAACTTGTAATTATAAAGAGCGTATTTTGACTCAAGTACCAATGATAGTTAAAATGACCGTTATTAACTAAAATAATTACATAGTGTTCAATACATGGTAATAAGTGATATAAAACGAATAATGAACGTAAAGAAGGTTCTTAAGAATGTAGTAATTAACTCATGTTTATAATTCAGGAGATTAAAAAATGATCTAGTCAAGTCGGACCCGAGGTATGGGACTTCGTCTCAATCTCCTTTTATTGAGGCATATTTTATTTTATTCACAACCTTCTTTTATAGGGTGTATAAACCCCTTTAAATTTTATGTTTATCCAAAAGGAACCTTTTTTTATATGAATCGTTTTAAAAAACAACAAAATGGAATATTTTTGTTATACGTATGCGGTGACAACGACTTCTCCGCCATCGTGACCATTATTTGAGTTTCAGCTTCCTCTACAAGACATACCATTTTTTGAAAGAAAAATAAATACCATGTTTTACTTTTCTATTATTTTGGTATTTAAAATGGTTTTGATAATGTTTTTATTGTATCACTATGTTATTGAAACCTTGTGATTGAATTCTGGAAATGTTATGTTTCCTTTATGTATGTTTTATGTGATACGATTATGTTATGGTTCTTGGGAATTGTTACGAAGACGGGTGTTTCCGTGATAAACTAAGGGCGGGTGAGCTCGATATAGCTCTCCAATGCATTGGGTAACGTGAATAAGTGAAATGTTAAGGTTTCACCAAATAGATTTAGGGAATATACTGTGATGGGTATTCCAAACGCAACCAAGAGGGTTACTCCATACGTAAGAATGTTATGAATGCCTCAAGTTGCCTTTATGTCTTATGATTTCTTTGATTTATTCATGATTTGATGAGGTATGTTAAAGTGATTATGTTTTAGGGGTAATGTATGATTTAATTCTTATGTATATATGAACTTATGTTTCCTTTCTATATTTTTATAACCCATACTGAGCTTTTTATGCTCATCCCATGTTTTTTTGAAATGTTTTTCACAGGTCAAAGGAAAGGTACATGATATGATTATAGTGTCAAGGAAGTGTCAAGAAAGAATCAATGTTTTATTTTAAATATGTTTCCATTGATTGGAAAAAATGAATACTATCTTTATGTAACTACTTTGTTTAAATGTGGAATGTAATGAAAGTTTTATGTTCTAATCCTATGAAACTCTAAACCTGAAAAGATCCTCAATGTGTAATCTTATAATAACTCAAGATTAAGTAAGGTTTAAGGATGGGGCCTTCTAAAAAATATTCCACCCTTATTAAATTATTTCTTATGGGTTACACATTACCGTATTGGGATTTTTAGGTCACTGTTATAATTTATCAACTTCACTAGGTTACAAATATATTTATTATACATGATATTAATCAATGAATAACATTTTTAGATAATTTATTGGATATATTAACAGCTTATTATATATAAAACATTTAGTAATGTGGCATAGAATATTTCCAATATATGAGAAATGTGGGGGAATTATTATTTAATAATGTGTCTTAATTATATAAATCTATTAACATAAATGTTCATGGGAATATATTTAATGAAATAACATCTATAACACATATAATTATCAGATAGTTACCTTCATTGCAATCACAATGAATATAGGATCAAAAATCAATTACCAGATCCAATCCTCAATTTTATATGCATCGATAATGATGCTCCAAAAAGTTTTTGTGGTATTCTATTTGAATTGATGGGATTATAGTCACACAAAAAAATGTATAGATGTAATATTATTGAAAAATTATTGAATACATTTCTATGAGGAAAAAAAATAACCACTGTAGACAACAACATTATATTATCTCAACAAATTGAAAAAAAACCCTACAACTAAAAAATATATACCTAAATATGAGCCCTTAAACCATTCAATGGAATCCAAAATTATTAATAATTAATCACCCATTGATTGGTGAAATAACATTCCTCTAATGAAAAATTAGAGCATTTAATAACCCCCAAAATAATAAATGATTGTTAAAAATAGTTTGATTTAAATAAATAAGCATTTAAATGTTTTTAAATTATAAATTAAGGTTTTTTACATGTACTATCTAGGTATTCATATTTAATTTTAGAATTTCAATTCTTTAAAGTCCATTTTTCATAGCACAATCACGAATCTCATTTTTTTGGTTATTGTTTGATCATTTTTATTCCTTAAAAATATAAATAATTAATTAATTGATATTGAATTAACATTAATTAATTAATTATTTATGTTTTTTCTCAGTAAAGAAATTGAGGTTGTATTGTCAATGTTTATTTTGTGTTTTATTTTTATTTAAAAATAATTTATCCTAGTGATTTTTTTTGATCATATGTTTCTTGAAATACCATAGAATTTGATATTTAATGTTATGATGTGTGAATGCAATATCTAGATAAGGATTTTTAAATTCATTGAATTTTTGTGCATTCCATTTACTAATCCAATAAATTTAACTTCTATGGTTTATAGATGTATGAATTTTGATTAATAACTAGTTTGAGTATTTTTTGAAGGGGCACTATAATCTGCATAGAATCTTACATCTAACCCAATAGATTTTATTCTTGGAAATATATCTCATTGAAGTATATTGTGGAATAACTAGGATTATTATGATCATGTGAGTTTCAAAAAGTTGTTTTATATATCATTGTTAATGAAGACTATCCATGCCTCCATTATAAGTTAATATCATTAAAATATTTTTTTATCTTATAATGAAATTTATGGTCTTTTTTCATTGTAGTCCATATTGCTGGATCCTTGTTATATTGTATATTTTTATTTTTTCATATTTCTTTTTCAAATATAAATTTCATGGTTGTTTATCATACAATTAATATATAAGGATTGTTTAAATAAATATGTTATTTCAAGGACTAATCAGACTAGATTAAATATTTCACTTCAAAAATATTTTATAAGAAAACCAAATGCACCATATAAATTTTTTATTTTATCATGAATGAAATTAATAATAATATTATAACTTTTCTATCTAGAGAAAATTTCTAGTAAAATATTATTGTGCTATTTAGTGAGATCTAATCGACTAAATTATTAACAACAATTTTCCATTTTCATTGAAATGATAGTGATGTGTATGATATGATTGAAATTAACAACATATAAATTATTTTAGTTTCTACATTGTATAGTTACTAAAATCGAAGATAATTTTATCAAATGTAATTTTATTCTTACGAGTATGCAGAAATTTACTCAGTAGTTAAAAGATGATCATTAGATTAAAAACATAATAAATAGAATGTATCATCCCATCATGTATTATAAATTCATGCTTTAGGATTGGTATGTTAAAAAATAAAATTCAGTCATGAAATATTCACAAATAACATTTAAAACTAGAATAAATGTAAAAAATTAACAACTTGAAAATCTATTTAAAACAGAATGATTATTTATAATCATAAAATTCTATTTTGAGTTGAAATATTGAATCATATAAGAATTTTTGTTCACTTAATCAGTGTAACATTCAATAAATGTTCACTAAATATTTAATCATAATTGACTTGTTGTATCCCTATACAATATATTTTACTCGTATTGTTTTTAATATATATCATTCCCCAAATTATCATTATTAACGGGGTATAAAATGAAAAAAAATATTCTCATGGTTATAATAATATATTTTTAAATTGGAAAGAAACATTCAGTAATGGGTGAGTTACAAACGAAAATCAATAATCCTATTTTAAAAATTCATTCAAAAAAATTAAATTTTACTAATTATTAATTAAATAGAAATTTTATACGAACTATGGAAATCATAAAATAGAATGAAAAAACTTTACATTGTAAAAAATATATTTCACAATTGGAATTAGTTTATTTATTATGAATTTTTTTAAATGATTAGATAATCATAGTAAAAATTGAATATCCAATATAAGATAATTTGATAAATAGTTTTATGATTAAATTAATTAGAAACTCATAAGGATGGAGGGTAATATTTTTTTTATTATAAGGATTTTAAGCTGATATATTTTTAATATATAACATTTATAAACATATATATATATATATTAAATTGTGATATTTTATCTAATTCATGAATGAAATGATATTAGATATTTAATGTGAAAGACACATGAAAATTGATCTAATGGGTGTTAACAAATGGTAAACAATAGTTTTTTGAAAACTAATAATAAGTAAATTACCATAAATAAAAAAATAAAATTTAATAACCATATTATGAATAGAAGAAAGAAAAATACCTGATATAAGATATTTATAAAAGGATCATAATTCATTTTTATTGGTAATGTATAATGATGTGTCCTTGTGGTTTTGATAATTATTCATATATTCATATAATATTAAATAGAAAAAACAATGATGATGTAGAAATATAGTATTATTGGGAACGAGTATACTACGGATAAAAATGGGAAATAATTATGATCAATATTCACTAATTTTCCTTAAGTTATTACATGTAGGCATTAACTATTTAAATATATTATTCTACTAAAAAAATCCTGAATTTCAATTAATTTTCCTATAAATGTTATATAGTATTCCTTAATTTGTTGTCATAATACATCTGATAATTCCACTTTAATTTTCTACATTCTCTATAATTCACATTTTAATGATTCATATTATTTGTTTTGTCTGGTAATATTATGTTATGAAAAATATTTTTGTAAAAATATATCTTTATAATTGTTTCATTTCATTAACATATTTTGTTAAAAACTTTTAATTTAATATATTTACCATGAATTTATTTCCTCATATCTATCAAAATAATTAACCACCAAAAAATTATTTACACATATTGAGGGTGTATATTTATTTAATTATTGAACCATGATAAAAAAATCTCCTTAAAATCTTATGTGCTTCTTAATTTATCTAATTTCCCTCACGTTGATAAATTTAAAGATCCACCCTATATTATCTGGTATCCATAAAATATTTTAAAACTAAAATTTTTTAGAATCCATTAAATAATATAATATTATGTCACATGGTATAACATCTCATAGACACCTAATAATACAGTTAAATATAGAAAAAATTTATTTTTTTAAATTTACTCAAAAGGAATGTTATATCATATATATAATGACATGATTTACCCAACACCGTGGTGTAGTATTTTGTTCCATTGAATTACATTATTTATTTATTGGTGTAGGAATTTTAATAAATCTTCAATGAGACCATGAAAAAATTTATAATAAATAAAATATTTAAAAAATATATTATACAAAAATTACTATCTCATTAAAAAAATCTATTAAAATGATTCAAATGATAGAGTTTTATAAAAAGATTATTCTTTTATAAAATAATGATTTTGTTGAGTTTTCCAACAATCATTAAAATGTAAAAATAATTTATTATAATAATCATCAATTATGGTCTCCTAAACTCATATCGTTGCATTTCTCTTTATGAAAAATGGTTTATATCCATGGGAGAATTAATATACAAATTATGTTTTATTGGGACATTTTTCCAATTATTTCTCCTCTATCATAAATAAAAAAATAATTTATCTTCCTATAAAGAAACTCCATACATTATCATCATCCCCAACACTAAATAAAATTTCAACAAGATTTCTATGAAAATTTTTTGTTATTTTCTCAATTTGTAAATCAATATAAATTAATTATAAAGAGTAAATATTTAAATGAAACATTTTAAATATTATATAATAGTTCCTTCTTAGTTATCATAACTCTAGTTTATGGTTTTATATCCATGAATAGCAATATTTTTATTTTTGTTTTGTACATTTGAAATAGTTACTGAATAAATTGAATGCGATTTTGTGAATTTTTCAAAGTAATAAGTGTTGAACCACAACATGGATGAATCATTTTTTGCGAAAAGGTTACCTAATTATAATTTGTAGATCAACAATATGAGGATCATCATGGTTATATGTAAAGGGGTCATATAGTCTCTCTATAGATCATAAACACGCAAACCTCATCACATTGTGGTGAATAGTCTTGTGGATTTAAAATAACCACGATTTTTACACGACATTGTGGTTGGCATCAATGGTTTTCTAGTATTTAAAAAATAAAATTTAAATAAGGTGTTGTAAATAGGAGTTTCATGGTCTTAAACTATTTAATTTCTCTAAATATTAATATGTTGAATCGTTGTTTCAATGGAAGTAAAGTATATATTTTTTTGAAGGAATATTATTATTTTTTTTATTTTTTATTTTTATATTGAATCTTATAGTTAATATTAAAAAGAAATGACAGACTCAATACTATGAAATAGTTATTTGTTTTTCATTCGATAATTTAATGAAGAACATATGATTTTGAAATTGATTTTACAATTATTTTTTTATGGGGACTACAAATAAAATTAAATGGATATAGTGTTCCCATTATTATTATTGTTTGGATACCATGGATGCAATTGAAAGGATTTGTTTTTCATATTATTATTATTCCAAGTTGACCTTGGATATATTTTATAGGCTATATTGTGCCTAATATTGTTATGGTTTGGGGAAATTAACAATATTTTAATGTTCTGATCTAGTGATTAATTATTTTATTTGTTGGGACTATGAGTTTTTCTATTAATATATTATACAAATGAATAAAATAATTTTTATTATGGTAACATTTATTGATTCTAAATATCCAGTGTTCCATTTAGGATGATCAATATTTTTAGGGGTTCATGATGTGATTTTGATATTTTGGTATGCTCTTTAGAAAAAGATTATTTTTAGGAGAATGAGACATTATTTAAAGGTTAATGTATGATAATATACTTATAAAACATATTATGGAATTGAGGGAATAGTCTTCTAAAACATTCTTTAATTTTTATATTTGACTACAAGGGACACCCCATACAGAAGTGTTGAAAATATGTATATTTATTCAAATTATTAGGTAACACCATATTTTTATCACAGGATTGTTATAAAATATTACTATTTGTTTTTATATTCTCTAGAATCCTTTGGTGGGGACCAACTGTGTTTTACTAAAACCCTGCATGCGTTACATTCTTTACCCTAAAATTCATCATGATTAAATGTTAGATATGGTATTGGCCTCTATTTATAAGTGTTTATCTTGCATTTTCATATTGAAGAACATAAAATATTTCCTAGAACTTCTTTGAAACCAATTGGGATTTACTATTTTTTTAAGAATATTTTATTTTTTTCCCTTGCCTACTATATGATCCTATACAAATTTTATCATGGTTTCATTTTTTTTAATATATAAAACATTCCTTTTAATGTTTTTAGTGCTATGTGATAAATTGATATGTTTGGATTTATGCTATTATTGATATACTAATAAGATGTTTTAGTCTTCCAATGATTTCTAGAAGACATTATTCATTTGTCAAAATCCATTGGAATATACGGAGACATGAATAAGGCTATATGGAGAAATAATTTCTATTGTAATGTTATAAAATGGTCACATATGTTACAAAGTTGTATCAAATAATTTTTTAGGATTTTATGTTTAACGTAAAAATTAAATATGGTGTTTTTTTAACATCTAATGTATCTCATATTTATGATAAACTGACCCCAATATATTGAAATCCTATGTTACTAGGTGTAGTATTTTTTTTGTATACCATTGTTAATATTAATTCACTTTACCTCCAATGATCAACATGATTTCTGAGAATTATTAATATTGAAACATTATTAATGGTCTATTTTGACACCACTGTGATTGTTAATGAATCATGATTGGTTAATAGGGATAAAATATTATTATTATATTTATTTATGAAAATTATTAGGATAAAAAGTGATTTCCTTATAACTAATAAATTATGTAAAATAATGTACATGAATAAATGGTTTTGTGACTACATTAAAATATGGCTCTACAAATTCCAATAATATTTTCCAAGAATGTGTTGTAAAATATAATGAAATTTCAATATGAAGAGTTGTTATGGTATATAGATAGGGTAAAATTAAGTATGTCCCTATTAATGTATGACCATGATCTTTAGTAGCTTCATAGAATATAGAAAATAACCAAATCGATACAAACTTAATTCATGTTATTTAATACATGGAGAGAGGGCCTCCTTGTGCTAAGCCAATGATGTTAAACCCCGAAAAATAGTTTCCTCTACATCACCCCCAACAATCTATAGTATAAGTTGTCCCCCATGTATTGTAATAAATGTAAGAATCATTTTGAACCATATTTGACAGTCAAGAGACATACTAAATGGTGAGACTAGTGATTATAACAAATATGATTCGAGTATTTGTGATGATATAGAGAGATATTTTTATCTAAGAAGATCTACATGTTGTAAAGAAATATATGTAATTATAGAATTTTCTCACAGATTATTTATTTCTAGTGAAGTCGAGGTTAGATAGGGTTATGGTGTTCAGACACTTCAAATTGGGGGGAGGTCTAGGAAATATTAAACGCCTTTTTTCATAAAATTAATGATATTACTACAATAGTTTTTGGGGGTGAGTAATAAACTATAAAACATATTGAATTTAGAGTTACTTATGATATTAAGTTGAAGGTGAATTTATTTTTCTTGATGAAATTCTCTAACCTGGTGTACCAAAAACATATGACTAAGATAAATTTGAGGGAATCTATGTTTGGATTATCTTTGGTTAATCCATGTTACAATCAATAATTGATACCCACTTCAACATAAATGAGATCTATTTTATCAATGTAAGGTCCCCTTATATTTTCCATTATTTACATGACCTGGGTTTATCACTAACTAAGGGAATGTCCTTCAAATCTACCCAGAACTACATTTATGAAAAGTTAAGAACTATATTATTATATAGTCATTTTTTTCAGGTTGAAAAAATGCACCCAAAAAGATTATAAAATTGATTATATGATATTTTATCTGTTTTAGTATATATATATTGTTATTTTTATAGATGATATTCTCATTTGTTAATTGACAATGAATGTGAAATTATGAAATATAGATATTGTTTTAATATCATTTTTGGAGACATAAATTGTTTGAAAATCTATCTTAGAAACACTTCTATAGAGACAAATCTCACACATTTTGTTACATGTTATCTAATGAACCTGCTTTAGGAAACCTGTATAAGGTGAGTTGGTATTTTTTTGGGAGAATCCCTAAACAGATTTAAATATTTATATCATTCAAATATTTACATTATACTGATGGAGGTTTGTTTATGACTTCACATAAATGGAATCTATAATGCCAAATAAGACTATTAAAGGGGTAAAATTTATGCTGCCTGACTCATGTAATAATTTATTTAAAGAGTTTATGGGATGGTTGAACTCATCTATAATTATAAATTTAGTTGTTCCTAGTAAATATTATATATTATATTGTGATGCATCTAGAGTCTTCGTGAGAGAAGTGTCAATGAAATATGGTTAGGTGGTTGCTAATATATTGTGGAAGTGAAGGTGTCTTGAGTGAATATATCAAAACAAATTCCAGAGAATCTAATTTTTTGTTCACATATTAAAATGGTTGGGGTATTATTTATTCTTTTAGAGGATCATTGTATATAAAAATTAGAAATGTATGAAATACATATTAATAAATTGTTATTTTCAATCTGTTGCAGATCTTATGGATTTAATACGTGGATTATATTGATTTTTATTTTTATATACCCCAAGGATGAAAATTTCATTCTAATTTTTTGTTAATAATTATACTCATTCTCTAGTTTTGTAGTATTCCTCCATTGATCTACTGAGGAATACAAATTGTTCCAATTTTTATTTGGATGTGAATGACAATCAGAATTGATATGTTCCTATATTAATATCCACTAATTATAAAAATATAAAAAACAGAAATGTAAGAATTTTTTTTGATCCATAGGGATTATTATTTGTGGAAAAAATATATTTTGGGGAGACACCACTAGACTGGACCATAGATGAAAATGTTATTCTCCATAACAATGGTCGTGTCGTAGTTCCCTTGAGAATTCATGCTAAATTATTAAGTTTATTTAATGTTTCAAGGTGTTTAGTGCATTTATATATGACCATGATGGATTGGAAAGTATTTAAGATGTTCTGGTTACTAGTAATAATGTAAAATGATGTAGGTTTTGTGGAAAATTGATCAATAAATCAACTATAGTGGATTATAACATGTTGAAAATTGCTTATTTACATCATTTTCAAAATGTTTAGAAAATAAAGAGTGATGTAATTGTTGAATTAATTACTTAATTTACAAGGAAACCCTACAGGGATAATTAATTTAATGTTTTATTTATAGGTTGTCTAATACATCTTTTATTTCATCGATTCTTTAGATGTTCATTTTGGATGGCCACAAACAGATTAATTTTTTTGGGATAATTCATCATCACAATTTACCGTTGTGTATAGTTTTGATCTTGATCCCAATTTAAATATCTACAAAAAAATGGATAATGGAATAAAATATATATTTTGGTTAACTTCTGTAAGAATTATCATCTACAGAATGATGGACTATTAGATCATACCATTTTTAGAGCAGATTCTAATAGCTTGTGCATTAAATATTAATGGGTCTTAGATGGAAACTGTTGGCATAGTATGAATTTCATAAAATATTATATTTCTGTCTATAATTTGTATGGATCTATTTGAGACCATGTTTAATGTACATGTAAATCATTGTTGTATTGGTTATATATTATTTGGTCAGCGCTCCTTGGAATGAGTCTCATACTAGATATGACATGTATTGTAATATTAATTATATTGTTGTAATAAAAATAAATGATAAATAAGAATTAATATAAATATAATTGATGGGTGAAACTAGAGTTTGAGTTTTTAGACCAAGTCATGATAGATCTGGCAGTATGGTTTGAAAATAATTGTATTTGAATACATGTAATGTTATCACCAATATATGTTTGGAAAAGAATTGTATTATTACTTATATGTTAGACCTCACACTACATTTTTGTTCCATGGAAAAATATTTTACTATATTGTTTCTTTGATTGTATCACCTGGACCCATCAGTCATGATTGACTATGATGACATCAATATTAGAAATATTGCATCTTTTGGAGGGCATCTTAATCATATTCTGTATCCAAGATAAGGGATCCTATGTGGAATATATATTTTCCTATAATTGTTATTGGGGAAGAATAGAATAGATTTTCATGAAACCTAAATGAAGGAATCATATATAAAGTATCAATGACATTATCCATTCTCAAATATAATTTATTCAATGTGAATTTCTAGTGATATTAATTGTTATGGTAGAATTATTTTCACATAGCTATTTAAATTTATTCATTTTTCCGCGTGCTTTATTAATTTGGGTTTGGAATGAGTCATATAGTTCAAGTTTTCCATTAATGGGTTTTTTTTGGAATTTTAAAATGTAATTTTACCTATACCACACCAAGGAACATAAATTATTTTGTATAGAGATCAAAGGTATACAATTTGGAGATCAACATCCATAGAATGGGTTTTGATATGAGAATGGGGAATGGGGAGTCTCCCAATGGACCAACACAACCATGGTGGGTACAAAATGGACAATTTCATTCCTCAACAATATGGTTCGTTTCAATAGTGGTTCCCTTGGTCAGGGTGAAACCGAAGCCACTAAAATCATTGTGGGAATAACTACACTATTGTGATAGATGGTTTATGTATTTTTGAATAGATGAATAAGTTTACTAATCAATTGGGGAATTTTTATCCAATAATGGGATCATGCAAGATATTCAATGGAGTGTTATTGATAAATCCTTTAATCATTATATCCTAAAAATACCTCATAATATTCTTTTTTAGAATATTTTATAGACTGATATTATTCTAATGAATTTTATGGATGTTATTTCATCATTAAAATGGATACCTTAAATGGTCCATCACTTATTATTATTTATATTTTGTTTCTATGATTATTTTGATAACGGTGATCCCTTATTCCCTTCGGTCTTTGGATACTATTTAGTACTTTTAATTTCCTTGTGTCTTATATAGGTTGTGTTGTGATATCCATTGGATTATTTATTTGTTTTAATATATATATTATTTGAGTCATTATTGATAGAATGTGCACATGGCCTTTTATAATTAATAAATTAATTAAGACACTATATTAAATGTGTTAGTCCTTTACATAATCATCGAGTGGTCTAGTGGTTTGTAATTATTTGTATTTATTCTTCCATATAAGTAATAATGACTATTTTAAATTTTATTTGAATTAAAGTGTTGATGAAATGAGTTAAACAGCCTAACAAATGACTACTTTATTTTCTCGATAATGCCAACGATGCATACTACACTCAAGATAATTAAAATAAATGATTTATTAATGATCTTGGATAATGAATTTAAAACATACATTTTTATTAATGGAATTAAGTGGTTAATAGTATAATAAAATCTTTAGTACATTATTATAAAATTTATTATGTGGAATTTATTTCTAAGGAAAATTATGATTATGTGATTATGATATTGGCTATATGATAATTATTAATATTGTTGGGGGACTTGGTTATTTTATAGATATTTAGTGTGTCCATTATTATTATGGATTGTGGACCTTATAAATTATTCAAATGATCTGGGGTTCCCACTATTTTTTTTGTTTGGGGAAATATATTTTATGTTCAAGGATCTGAAATAACTATTATCTATGATATGTGGGGTCTTTTAAGAAAAATATAAGGATGACATCTTCTCAATATTAAATTTTTTATATGAAGATGATATAATTCCATGCATCTAGTATTCTCATTATATTGGTAATCAATGTTGGGGGGCATTTATGCGACTCTAGGGTTTCAGTGTTGTCATTATTATGATCATTTCTGTAGGTGGACCATGATGTGATTCCAAAAGTTTAGTAAGACTTTTATAATGATTATAAATTTTTGATATCTATGATATGACTCAATGGATAGGTAATGACCACATACTTATAAAAAATATTATTATATTTAGAATATAATTTTTTATTACAATCTAATATAGGCAATATTAATCCTAAATTAGACCATAGTATTGGGTGTTTATGGTATATATATAGCTCTAAAATATTATCTCACACATAATTTTCATTAAATAAAAATTTGTATATAATAATTTCTAATTGGATATTCTTTATAAATCGTTGATGAGGGCTTACTTAGTTTAAATCACACAATTCTTGGGCCACCATTTGTACTCGATCCATCTTCTAGGTTTTAGGTGGAATGATCTATGTAATTAAAAAATAATAAATTTTGAATAATATTAATAATTTTGAATAATATAATAATTTTATGTTAAATATTACTCATTTTCTAATATCTTACTAAACACCAAACAACGAGTTTTCTCTAAATCATACATTGCACCCAATGTTGAGTTATACAAAAAAATAGTACAATAATAATAATATTATTAATGGTTGACAACACCTAGCCATTGTATTAGAATGAATGAACAGAATTATCTATATATTGATTTTACATATTTTGAATTTTTAAAAATTTATCCAATTAATTTCAGATGCCTAAAATGAGAGTAAATTAAATTTAAAGTAAAAAAAAATTATATATATTTTAAAGGTCAGTTTACCATCTTTTGATGGGGAACCCATTTTAAAAATATATTTGTCACATTTATATGTTCTATTTGGAAAAATAATTTTCTTATATATAATAGGGACATCAAAATTTACATTGGATAATTTTTGGGTATTTTTCGGATAAAATTCATATTTTAATAAACAGTGAAAAATAAAGCTTTTTAATTCAAAACCGCACATTCATCTAAATTAATGATATAGTTATATTATATTATTAACAGGTTTAAAAGTGTAATTGGATATAATATTTTTATCATTTATAATAATGATAGACATTGGATATAATTTCTCATTTAAATTGGAAAAAAGAAGATGTCAAACTTTTTAAAAAAATTACATTTTAGAAACCCATTTCATAGTTTTGAAAAAAAGAATTAATTATATATTTATTACTTAATGTTATGTGTTTTTAATTTGAAAAATGTATTCCATATTGGGAATCATAATTTCTAAATTATGTACCTATGTACCTTTTATTTTTGGACACAATGAATAGTTATTATGGTAATTTTTATTTACAACAGATAATGGTAAATCATGTAAATTTGGGTAGAATAGAATATGTTAAGGATAATAAAATTGTCCTAAAACATGATAAAATAATACCATATGAATAAAATTAAACCCATATAACGTAAGGGTGAGAAATGATTTATTAAATGTACTTTTTTCTATGAAATTTATGTCATTATTATTATAAAATGTGACAACATTTCACTCACATATCTTTAATAAGTTAAATAACATAAATGTAATGATTTAATTGATTAATAATTTAAAATAAATAGCCCCCATAAAAATAATAAAATTATCTACATAATTAGAATTTATATTAAATTTTTAGATATTAAAAAATTACTATATATATTGACACAATAGTGATATACAAATTATTTTCATAAGATCAATATAATATAAATGGTAATGTATATATTAAAATAAATATTATATGACATATTTAATGACATCCATGAATTGTATTGATTAATATAGCATGTTAGGATTTATTTAATGTATTTTTTGGTATAATAATGTTGTAAATTTTTTGTAAAAAAGTTACGTATGAATATATTCAAAATTGACATAATTCATAACATAAAATATAAAATAGTTTATTAAATTTTTTAAAATTCACAGAGAATTAATACACATAAAAAATATTATTTATGTATAATTATTTCATAAATGGAACTTTTATGGGACATTTGATATGTTACAGGATTTAAATAAACCAACAAAGTGTAAATAATAAAATAACATGTTAAGATTAAAATGTGTAAAATAATGGTTAAACAAAAAATATATGGGTTAAAACATGTTCCAGACATGTCTATATATAATAATATAATTTGTAGAAGACTCAAAGTCATCTATAATTAACCTAAATGAGTTTTGGACCATTATAATTTGAAAATCAATTTATAATAAAATAATCTTTCATGACATTCCTAAGGTTCCCATCCCCCCTCTTATAAATGACAACAACATCTACCCACTAACTCACACCTCTCAATATCCTTTTATCATTCAAAATATGTTAAAATATACTACCAACATCACTAAATTCCTCCTATAATCCTTACCCTAGAAAAAAATCATTTCAATAAATCATTTTGTCACAAATTAAACAAAGTTACCTGATTTAGAGGTAACGTCTTCTCTCAAGTACATTTTCTATTATTTTCCTTAACCACTCTTTATGCTCTTATTTTTCCATGATTACATAAAAAACAGCATCTTATGTATACTATGATGTTTTAATTAGAAGGATTCTTAATACCCTTACAAACACCTCCATCTAATGTCTATGAACCCACTGTCTTTGTGTGCGATAAACTACTGCCTCCTGAAACAATGATTGTTCAATTTTATTCTACCACCACTAATGTTGTACATTATGATGCAAGTATATTTATATATGATATATATTAAATTTATTTTTTTCAATATTCTTTGATAATTTTTATTTACAATATACCTTTATGCTTTCCGGAATTTGTAAATAAAATAATTTCATTTTGACGAAGTGTGGACTGCTGCCCCCTCAATGCGATAAAACACATTTTCTCCATAAATAGATCATATCAAAGAAGAAGTAAATTAAATTATATATCATATAAAACATATATATGATAATATAATTATAAAATACCAATGTATCGTTTATTTTTAAGTAATTTAATATGACAAAGAGATGAATGTAGTGTTCATGCGTATGTACGAACTACCGTCTCCATGAACTGCACATCTCATTTCTTATCGCCAAATATTATGGAAAATTATAAATATGTATATATACTGGATATATATAATATTTAAATCATTAATAATATTATTGAAATAATTAATTTATTACCACATTGATATTTTTCATCAAAATATGTTCATTTTTTACCCATGTGTCGAACATCAACAAAACATCCGATATGAACTCAAATAATTAACTAAATGTTAAATCGTGGTAATAGGTGGTATAAAATAAATATTAATAAGGTTTTAAACAAATTATAAATTAAAATATGTTTATTTTTTATAATATTAATGAATTAATGGGATAATTAGGATTGATTGAAAGGTAATTTTGAAACTCAATTTCAACTCATTGGGTTTTACACACACATTGTAGATTAAATAATGCCACGATTACATGTAGAATCACTGTTTAATTATTTATGTTGAAATTTAAACTTCCCTTTATGTTATTATTATATTTTTACATATAATCTACTCTTTGATAAATTTTTACTTTATTCAAATGAATTTTTAAGGGATATCTTAACTCAATTTCCATTCACTAAGTTAAATATCCATGTCATTGGTTTTTTTCAAAGAATATGTGTGAATGATCTTGGATTTTTTTAAAATAAATATCCTTTTATATTTTCTGTATTTATATTTTTTAAAAAATTATTATTTCATTACGTTATCCTTAATCTAATGATACAATTTTATAAAGGGAATATATTTAAATCACCTTTTATTTATGCATATCTTAATATTGTGCACCGTTAATATCCTATAATGTGTATATAAACAAAAATAACATTTTTTATCATGATTTTTTATATAATCATGATATTTAATGTTTTCTGTGTTGTGAACATTTAATTATTTTTATTCAAGTGATTTTCATGTGTTATGAATCTCATTAACAAAATCATCACTTTAAATGATTTAAATATTTATTTAACAAAATATTCTCATTAATATTTATGATATATAAATTTTATTAGGATTTATTTATTTGGAATTTAATTTTTTAAAATGTTAATTCCTTTAAAATATTCAAATTTGAATGGGACACATTTATTTAAAAATATTTTTTTAAATAATATAAATTTGTATTGATTATTTCAATATCCTGAAATGATATCTTATGAATAAAATTTATGAAATGCTATTTTTCTTTTATGTGACATCATTTATTTTGATTATGTTTTGGTTTTTGGTTATTTGTTATGTATAAGGGTAGTTCCATGATAAACCAAGGGTGGGTGAGCCCATGATAGATACCCATTGCCTTGGGTAATGTGATATAGGTAAATGTAATGTTTTCTCCTAAGAGATTAAGGGAATATACTATGATGGGTATTCCAAACGTAGCCATGAAGGTTATTCCCTATGTTGTTATGAAATCTACAAAGTAGATATGTTATGGATTCCACATGTTACCATTGTTTTTTTTCTATGTGTTAATCATAAATCATATTATTTAACGAGGTGTGTTAAATAGCTTATGCTTTATGATTAAAATGTACAATTACATTGATTTGTATGTATTCATGGAATAATGTTTTATTTCTATATTTTATATCCCATATTGATATTTTTATGATAATTTATTTAATTTTTAAATGTTATCTACATGGTATAAGGAATTTTAAGAGAAATGAAGAAATCATGAATATTTTTATCAAGAAAAGAATTATTTTTTTATGGAGTTTTATTTTGTCAAAGAATATTGATAGTTAGTGGAAGATTCAAATTTGTAAATATTGAGTTATTATGTAATATTTATTCCATAATTCTCTAAAAATATAATCCTTCAAGGATCCATATTTTGAATTATTCACTTAACTCAAGATACTACAATGTTTAACGTTGGGGACTTATAGTTGGTATCATAGTTTAGTTTAGATAACATTAGTTGTTAGGATGCAATTTAAGAACAAGTGAAATTTTATATATAACATCAATGATTAGCATATTAGAAAGATTCACAGTTATATTAGAAAAATTGGATATGTTTAAAATAAAATCAAAATTTATATCTTAGTGTTTACCCTCCTTATAAGATAGTATATGATGATTTTACTAATATAATCACACTAATAGTTTGGGTTACAGTAAATGGATGGATATAGTAGGAACCAATGTGACAATGGATTTGAAGAAAAAAACTGTGGTGGTAATTTGACTAAGAAATAGAATTAATTCTAATATGCCCTAATAAATCTCATTGTTATTATAAACTATCTATATGGAGTAATTATTAACCACTTAAATAATGGTGATTTTTTTTGGTGCATCATATATTAGTGAAACAAATCCATGTGGCTGTTTAGGTTATAATAATAAAGGTATGAATATTCTGCAACATATGTATCATGTATGTGAAAATAAGCACATTGGAAAATGTTTTAAATTGAAGAGAAGAAGTTATAGATGTGGTAATGATGTTCATAATGTTAAAACCTTCCATGGAAAAAGGAAGCAATTAGTTGACTCCATGAAAGGGGAAATTTTTATTCTATGTCTTCAATTGAATGTTCTAAATGTGGGGAGTATGGTCATTATACAAATTGATGGTTAATGAAGATGGTATGAAAATGATATTAGTAGGACCATACAAATATATGTTTACCAATACCGTATGCCATTGAAATTGATAAAGACAAAACTAAAAATGAATAATGAATGTTATTAATTATTCTTTATCTTATGTTTTGAAATTATTTATTCATAGAAAATGATTCATGATAATTTTTTAAGAATGATGACTTATGGAATTAGATGAAAAAACAAGTTTAAGGTTTCTTGAAGACTTCATGATGAATAAGATGTCTAAATTTTAGAAATTCAAGAGTTATGAGTGATGAAACGTTTAACTGTATTAATTCTATTTTTTTGATGGGATAACATTGTAAGGCTTTTCTCAAGTATGATTAACTGTAAAGTGATTAATTTTTAAATTCTACTTGAGAAATAATTACATTTTATTTTGAATACATATAATTATTAGTCTAATTTATAGAAATGATTATCGAATCATATAGAATATGTGATAAGGTTAGTTACTTTTCAGTATGAGACATTAAGAGTAGTTGATGTTATTTGGAAAAAAAATTAGGCTTTTTCATGGAAGACTATATGATCAAATCCTGTTGAATTTTGGATTCAACATTAATTTGAATTATACTTGGTAATTTTATAAAAAATTAATTATTAATTGGTATTTGTTTAACTTTGGGGTTTTATTTTTGAATTTTGGAGATTTGGAGTGGTATTAATTTTTTTTAAAATATTATCCTTTTGGGGGTTTATCTGATCCGGTACAAGCCATTTTTGTTTTGGATAATTTTTCAAGACTGTATGAATAGATAGTTAATCATTTTTGTAATATGTGATTAACTAGATGTTTATTCTTGTGATTCACGTGTGACCAAGTCACCTTAACTACTCATAATTTAGAGAAAAGATAAGTTTGTGGTAGATTTTTTTTAATGGATGAAACTCTACTAGACATGTAAGTACTTTCCCTTATGTTATTTATAATGATCATTTATAAATTCCTCCAATTTATTAAAATAAACTTAAAAAAATTGTTTACTCATTACTTTTCCTACTGGGAAATCAAACATTATTTAACCCATCACATGTTTATGGTTTTATGGATGTTAATTTTTTCCTGATCTTGTTTTAATAAAACTCTCTATCAAATCTTGATGGCTAGTTTTCTCTTTTATGACAATTTTTTCCTTCATGGAATCCTAATATGTTTATTATCAGGTGACAATTTTACATTTCGTTCTTTCTTTGAAAATGATATAATTGTTTACTTTTTTTACAATGTGGTATTTTCAATGAATTTTAAGAGCCTAATTTAGAAATAGAGATTATTCAATTTCCATATGGGGACAATTATGTAAATATTGAGTTATTTTAAAAATAATATAATTTCGTATCTCTTAATTATTATGAATATTAAATTAATTATATGTCAAAGAGGAAACTTCTTCTGATAGTGTACTTGACATGCAACAACTCAGTTTTACAAAATATTACGTCGCACCAACGTTGACTTATACCAAAAAATAATACAATAAAAATATTATTACCTTAAATAGTAGTTAACACCTATACATTTTATTGGTAGGATTGAACAAGAATTTACTATATATTGATTTTACTTATTTTTTAATTTTTTTTTCATTTATCTAATTAATTTTGGAGGCTTCAAATGAGAATGAATCCATTTTTATTCCTAAAAAACTATACTATTTTTAAAAGTTGGTTTCTCACCTTTTGATAGAAAATTAGTTTGAAAAATAGTTTTTTTAAATTATATATGTTATATTTTCAAAATAAAAATCTTCTTCATTATCAATAGGACATAAAAAATTTATTTGGATATTTTTTTTATTTTTATGATATAATTGAAATTTTAATGAATAGTGAAAAATACTACATTTTAATTTGAAATTTTATTTTTCCCTAACTTATTTATATAGTTATATTATCTTTATATTTGTTTTTAAAGTGAAATTAGATTTATGTATTTATTATTTAATCCAATAATGGACATTGGATGTAATTTCACCTTTAAATTGGACATAAGCACTCGTTAATTGTTTGATAGTTTTTTGTACTTCAAAATACATTATGGGGTTTTGAAAATGCGAATTATTTTTAAATTATTTACTGAAATATATTTGTTTTGAATTTGGAAAAATTAATTCTTTATTTGGAATCATAACATCCAAATTATGTGTAACACCCCAGGAAAATAAAGAATATGACATTTTTATATTTATACCTATCTGTGAAAAAAAAATTAATATTAATTTAAAGGAAACTCTATGCTCGATGGCTTACCCTATACGCAATAATGAGTTCCTTTGAAATCTTACGTTGTACTCTAATAATAAATAATTTTATTTTAAATGTTAGTTAACACCTAGCCGTTGTAATAACGGTAATGAACAGAACTAACAACAAAATGATTAAATATGTTTTTCAGTTATTTTTACTTTTTACAATAAATGTTAGAGGATTAAAAATGCGAATGAATCCAATTTTAAGTGTAAACATTCTAATATTCTATAAAAGGTCGATTAACAGACATTTAATGGAAAAACTATTTTAAATCCATTTTTTGACAATTTTATGTGTTATATTTTACAAAATAAAATTCTTCTTTAAAATAGGGACATCAAAATTTACTTTGTGTAATTTTTTGGTATTTTTACGATAAAGTTCATTTTTAATGAATAAGTGAAAAATGTTGTATTTTTATTCAAAACCTCTTATTAATCAAATTTATTTATATGATTATATTATCTTTTGAATTTTTTTTAATGTGCAATTAGATTATATTTTTTCCATTTAATCCAATGGTGGTCAGTGGAATTAATTTCACTTTGAAATTGGACTTCAACTTGTGTCAATCTTTTAATAGATATTGTTTCTTAAAAACACGCTACTTGTTTTGACAGTGGGAAATAAATATTAAATTAATTAATGCAACATATATGTTTTAAATTTTGTAAAATAGGCATCATTTTTGAATTCAGAATATCAAAAATTCCTTCAGGTGAATTTTTGGTATTTTTCTGAAAAACTTCAATTTTTGACTAATAGTGAAACCACTAAGTGGTAGTTAAAGAAACTGTTTTTTCATTTGAATGAAATTTTACCACTTCTGTGTTTTGATTTTCGAAAATCCAACATAAATGGTTGTCAATAGGATGTAAAATGTGGTTCAATGAGATTAAAATAATTTCTTGGTGAATAGTACCTTTTATGTTTTATTAATCGCAATTAAAGGTAATTAGTTTAATTTAAGGTAAAGATAATGTTATAATAATATGAAATGACCATGAAACATGTTATACCATTATTTGATGAGTCATGGCCATCCAAGACAATCCTTGGGTCACCTTGGGGACTCCATGGATCCAGTTTGGTTGGAAAATGAAATTAATAACTTTTTATTTAAAGTTAAAATTAAATTGTCACAAACATGTGTTGTTTTATTAGAAAAATTTTTACATGGGGTTATACAAGTCATAGTTTTAAATATAAATATTCATTAGAAAGATAAAAATATTTCCTACATCATGATATTTGTTTTTTAACTTGTAGTCATTAAATAAATAAAATTATTTTTGACACCATTATGATGCAGTGATTACCTCATTATTTAACGATTTTAAAAAAATGAAAAGATAATGTATAATCTAAGACCTAAACTTGTCACAAACCTATTGGATGTGTGGATTTCGAACTATTATCACCTTATAATCAAAATATCACATTTTGGGACCTTTAAAATCCGAAAATCAATTTATAATAATGTTACTTTTCAAGACTTTCCAAGAGTGCCCCTCCTCTCCTCTTATAAAAGGCCCCCACCTCTACCTCCTTACCCACACCTCTAAAGCCATTGACTCGGAAACACTCTGATAATTGTGTCTCTAAACATCCCTCTATTACTTTTTAGGAGCCTCACTTTCCTCAGAATGCTTTCCAAGGAAGCCTTTGAGCTCAAATCAAAAAGAGTGTCATGATATAAAGGTCATGTCTTCCCTAGTGTTCTTTTGGTTTATTATGCTTCTCCAACCCCCTAAACTCTTTTTATTTATTTATTATGTAACAACACCAGTATCTTCAATATAATAGGATGTTTTTATGAGTAGGATTCGACCTACCCTAACACACACCTTCGTCTAATAGTTAAAGAACATAGTGTTTTCATGGATGGGGGATTACTGCCTTACAAAATGATGATTGTTCTATCTTCTCATACCACATGTAATGGTGTCCATTATGATGGAACTATATTTATTTATGATATATATTATATTTATTTCCTCTCTACGCTTCGGTATTATATATTTAATACATACCTTTATGCTTTGCATGTGGTGCAAATGGGATAATTTCATTTGAGGAAGTGTGGACTACCGCCCCCTCAAGTGATGTGACTGGTTCATGCAATACATGGAATGTATAAAGAATGAAATTGATGAACATATTATCTCTATATAAAATATAGATTATAATGGAATTTTAATATATATATATATATATCACATCTAGTTTTAATTCCCTTAATGTGCCAAAGAAATGAAAGTAGCGTTCATGCGTATGTACGGCTTACCATCTACATGAACGGTACATTTCATTTCATATCTTCAATTGTTATGTACTATTATAAGTAAATATATATAATGGATATATATGTCATATATTACTTCTATATAATGAATATTATTATGTAATTTTAATATATATATATATATATATCTCTCTTTTAACTTTAATTCCATTAATATGACAAAAAAATGAAAGTAGTGTTCATGCGTACGTACGGCCTACCATCTCCATGAATGGTGCTTTTAATTTTTTATCTCCAAATGTTATGGAATAGTATAAAATTAATATATACTGGATATATATGATATTTAAAACATTAATACTATTCTGGAGATGATGTACCTATAACTACATGGAAAATTCTTTTCCAACAACTTCATTTTTTACTCATGTACCGAACATCGACATAAACCTCTAATATGAACTCACTTTATTAACCAATTATTATAACATTATAAAATGTGATATTAACTAAATAATAATAACTAAAATATGTCCTTAATAAATTATAAATTGACCAAATTTTATTATTCTGGAGATTAAAGAACAATCGAGTCATGTCGGACACGAGGTTAGGGATCCCACCTGTCTCTTTCTTTTTAAGTAATCTCTTTTATTCTCATATTTATTATGTTTGGGGATGTAATTTTATAGTCCTCATACTGTAAATTTTATATTCATATTATTATATACCCTATTTGATCTCGTAAATCCATTTTTGGAAGTGTTAAGTGGCGTCGTTAGGCTGCTGAGTTTTCTTAAGGGATTTTTCATCTCACTTTTTTTCCTGTGAAATTTATGCCTCATTTTACACCATTTCCTTTGAGTGGTGTATGTAATTCACTTTATTCTACTATTTGTGTAATATAATATTTTTTATGGGTATTAATATCAATTTTGTATCGTCTTTCTTTCATGGGGTGTACGTTTTAAAAGTTACCCAATTCGGTAAGGGAACCTTTCACCCTTCTCATTTTAAATGACTTCGTTTTGTTGGGTCTTTTTATATTATTATGATTAGATATGTTCTTATATATCCTTATCGCTATAAATTTTATGTCCATGTGATGAGATACCTCTTTTTACCACTCATCATCTCATTTTATTAATTCTAAAGTGACGTCGTTAGGCTGTTAGATTTCTGTAAGGGAACTTCTTAACCCACTTTCAATTATTTGGGTTAAACCTCTAATTCTTGATTTTATTATGTGAATATTATTTGTGTAATCTCAATGTTTTAATTTCCACAAACAGTTGTGTGGATATACTATTTCTACAAAAAATTATCTCATTGATAAATTCTTACGTCATTTATATGAACTTTATGGGAAATCATAACTCAATCTCATTTCATTGAGTTAAATATCTATGTCATTGGTTATGCTTTTTCAAGAGTATGTGTGAATGAACTCTGATTGTTTTACACATAATATTCACTTATATTTGTTGTATTTATATTCTTCACACATAGTCATGTAATTGATTTATCCTTAATCTAAGGATACAGACTTTGTAAGGGACTTCGTTTCAATCTTCTTTCATTGAGGCATATTTTGTTCTAATACAAGGCTTTCTTTTATACGGTGTATAAAACCCATTGAATTTTAGTTTTATACAAATGGAATATTTTAATACGAATCATTTTACAAAACAAAAAAAGGAATGTTTCTTTTAACGTACGCAGTGACAACAACCTTTTTCACCGCCACAAGTATTAATTGGTCTTTGGCTTCCTCAACAAGCCGCGTTGTTTTTTAAATTGACTTAAATAACATATACTATTTTATTTATTTTGGTATTGAAAATGGTTTCTATAATGGATTGTTTATGTCAATATATTTATGTGATATATTGTGTTTGAAATGTGGAAAAGTTTTCTTTCCATTATATTAGTATTATGTATTATTATTTTATAATGGTACTTGGACATTTGAAGAGTGGTTACGTGATAAACCATATGATGGGTGGTGTCTTGAATACCAGGATGGGTGGATACGTTATAACCTCCAAAGCATTGGGTACTGAAGTCAACCGTATGGTTATTCCATTTAAGTATGTTTATGTCCCATGTTACCTTTATATGTTATGTATATGGTTTTTAACGTAATATTTTGGATACAAAAGGGTAGGTAATGATATTTTATTCACTGAAGATTTTATACTACTTCATAATGCTGAAAATTATTACTTTGATAAAGTACTGATGGTTTACTTGTTGTTTTAAAAAACTAACAGTTTTCCTTCTTTGTCTATCCCTTACTGAGCTTTTTATGCTCACCCCATGTTTTTTTTGAAAAGTTTTTAACATGAATTAATGTGGAAGAGGGTCAAGGATGGGAATAAGGAAATTTCATGCTATTTAAAACATGAAACTAGAAAAGTTTCTTTTTAAGAGTTTTTATTTTATGGAAACTTAGTAGAAGTGTCTACTTTGTAATCCTTTAAGATGTAAAAGTTATGTATTAATTCACAAAAACTTTAAACCTGAAAAGATCCTCTATGTGAATTATTAATTTAATTCAATAATAAGTAATTTTTAAGATCGGGTCCTTATAGTTGGTATCAATGGTTGGTTTATATAACTACGGAGGTTAGGGTATTCACTAAGCATAAGTGACATTACCATAATGGATAGGAATTCGAAAAGAGTCGTAGTTTTAGATAAAGTGAATGAGTAAGTATATCTTAGTGTTTTTCTTCCTCATTAGTACATGATAATTTTTTTGATATACTCACACTGACATTTCTAGTTTTAGTAAATGGATGGATCTTGCAGGCACCAAAGTGACAATGGGTTTGAAGGAAACTGTGGTGGTTCTCTGATTAAGAGACTGGATGAAATAGGGGAATCAATGTGGAATCTCGTGGTTGTTCTAAACCAACTATCAAGGAGTCATGATCAACCACTTGAACCTTGGTATGTTCTATAATGCATCATGTACGAGATGACCAATCAATGTGGAAGTTCATGTAATAATTATAAAGGTAACCATTCGGGTTTATATGATCCTTACTTTTGAGGTATTTATGGGTTACTATAGGTTATGATGGAAAATGAAAGTCATGAGATTAACTTGAGGTTAAAATATATATTGATTATTTTTTATGATTTTATCTCATTTTGGGGAATGTTTTAAGAATTATAGATTTTTGGAAAAAGGACAACACACATACCGTGTGACAACCCGTCACGTCAGACAATGCTATGGGAGTCGAACCCACAACCAAAGTGCGACTGGTATTTCTCTCCTACCACTGGAATTCGTGATGTCCCTTGTTAGTTTTACTAATTATTTTTAGTTAGATGATTTTAGAAATCAAGAGTATGTTTATTTTGGGTTATCTATAGAAATGATTAACCTATCAGGGAGGATATGTGATTAGGTTAACTACTTTTCAATATGAGACTTTAAGAGAAACTAATGTTATTTGGAGATAAATGTTAATTTTTACCTTTGAATACTATGTGATTAAATCCGTCAAATATTTGGGTTTCAATATTAGTTTGGTTTACTTTGAAGAATTTTATCGACAAATTTTTTATCGAAAGGTCCTCATTGAACTTTCGGTTTTTTTGAAAAATATTTGGAGATTAGGAATAGATTTTTCTTTTATAAAGGGTTATCCATTTTGGGTATTATCTAATCATGTACTAAACTTTTTGGTTTTGGTTTTGGTTAAGGTATAAATACATGGAAAATGTATAGTTCTCTTTTTTAGATTAGGTTATTCTCAAGAAGATGATTATAGTGCTCTTAATGTGATCAAATCTTCCAAAATACTCGTCTTTTGGGGAAAGTATTAGTTTGTGTATGAAATCTAGTAAAAGTTGAATGTCAAAATGAAAAGTAAGTATGTTCCCATGAGATGAAAAATAAATTCCTCAATGAAAAGTAACTTAGAACAACAATTTTGTCTATTAACATTTCATACTGGGGAATCGAATACTGTTTAACCCACCACATGTATGTGATTTTATTGTTGTTAACTTTCTCTGAAACATGTTTTCTATCACTATCCCTCAGTACATGACCCCTTTCTGTTTCATACATATACATGTATTCCTACATGGAATCCTAGTATGGGTTAACTCGAGTGACCTTTGTACTTCTCTTTCTTTCTTTTAAAATGATTGTTTACCGACTCTTGTTCCGATGTGGGACTTTCAATAATGTTTCCGAGCCCAATTTTAAAATTGTGAGGACACAATTCCCAAAAGGGGAAGGATGTAACACCCCAGGTAAATAATGAATATGAAATTTTTATATTTATCCCTATTTGTTAATAAAATGTTCAAATTAATTTAAAGGGAATGCTATGCTTGATGGCTTACCCAATACGCAACAATGAGTTCCTTTGAAATCTTACGTTGAACTCTAATAATAAAATCATTTTATTTTAAATGGTAGTTCACACCTAACATTTGTAATGACGGGAATAAAAAGAACTATCTCAAAAATTGTTATATATTTTTGTCATATATTCTTCATTTTTATAATAAATGTTAGTGGATTAAAAATGTGAATGAATCCAGTTTTAAGCGTAAACATTCTAATATTCTTTAAAATTTTGATTTACTGCCTTTTTATGAAAAACCTCTTTTAAATCCATACTTTGAAAATTTAAGGTGTTATATTTGACAAAATAAAATTTTTATTTAAAATCGGGATTTCAATATTTACTTTGTTTAAATTTTTGGAATTTTTACGATAATGATCATTTTTAATGAATAAGTGAAAATTGTTGTATTTTTATTCAAAAACTCTTTTTAATTTAATTTATTTATATGATTAGATTATCTTTTTAATTTTTTTAATTAGAAATTAGATTAAATTTTTTCCATTTAATCCAACGGTTGTCATTGAAATTAATTTCACTTTAAAATTGGACTTAAACTAGTGTCAATCTTTTAATAGATATTGTTTCTTAAAAACACGCTATTTGTTTTGACAGCATGAATCAAATATTAAATTAATTAATGAAACTTATATGTTTTGAATTTTTTAAAATAGACATCATTTATGAATTCAGAATATCAAAAATATCTTAGGGTGAATTTTTGTTATTTTTCTGGAAAACATCAATTTTTTATGAATAGTGAAACCACTAAGTGGTAGTTAAAGGAATTGATTTTTAATTTAAATGAAATTTTACCACTTCTGTGTTTTGATTTTAAAAAATCTGACATACATGGTTATCATTACGAAATAAAATGTGGTTCAATGAGATTAAAATATTTTTTGGTGAATAGTAACTTTTCAGTTTTACTAATCACGATTAAAGGTAATTATTGTAATATAAGGTAAATATAATGTTATAATAATATGAAATGACCTTGAAACATGTCTTAAACATATTGGATAGGTCGAGGAAGACCGAGACAATCCATGGGTCAACTTGGGGACCCCATGGAGCCACATTGGTTGGAAAATGACATTAATAACTTTTTATTTTAAGTTAAAATTAAAATGTCACAAACATGTGTTCTTTTACTAAAACTTTTTTTACATGGGGTTATACAAGTCATATTTATAACTATAAATATTAATTAGAAATATATAAATATTTCCAACATCATGATAGTTTTTTATAATTTTTAGAGATTAAATAAATTAAATTATTTATGACACCATGATGATGCAGCGATTACCTTATTATTTAACGATTTAAAAAAATTAAAAGATAATGTAAAATCTAAGACCTAAACTGGTCAAAAACCCATTAAATGTGTGTATTTAGAACTATGATCACCTTATCCTCGAAATATATAATTGTGGGACCTTTTAAATCTTAAAATCATTTTATAAAAATGTTACTTTTCATGACTTTCCAAGAGTGCCCCTCCTCTCCTCTTATAAAAGTTCCCCACCTCTACCTCCTTACCCACATCTCTCAAGCCATTGGCTCGGGAAAACTCAGCTCATTTTGTCTCTCCACATCCCTCTCATACTCATATAAGCCTATCTTTTCTCATAATCCTTTCCAAGGAAGCCTTTGAGCTCAAATCAAAAAGAGTTACCCAATTTAAAGGTAATGACTTCACTAGTGTTATTTTGTTTTATTTTGCTTATCCAACCCCCTAAACTATTTTTATTTTTTTTGTAACAACACCAGTATCATCATATACTAGTATTTTGTTATGATGATTATTTAAGCTACTCTAACACACATCACCATATAATGGTTAAAGAACATACTATTTCCATGGATGGTGAATTACTGCCTCATGAAACGATGATTGTTTTATATTCTCATACCACCTCTCATGGTGGACATTATGATGGAACTATATTTATTTATGATATATTTTATATTTATTTCTTCTCTAGGCTTCTCTATTTTATATTTAATACATACCTTTATGCTTTGGATGTTGTGCAAATGCGATAATTTCATTTGAGGAAGTGTAGACTACTGCTCCCTCGAGTGATGTGACTCGTTCATTCAACACATGGAATGTATAAAGAATGAAATTGATGAACTTATTAGATATATATAACATGTATATTATACTGGAATTATTATTTATATTAATATATATATATCACATCTAGTTTTAATTCCATTAATGTTCCAAAGAAATGAATGTAGCGCTCATGCGTACGTACGGCTTACCATCTCCATGAACGGTACATTTCATTTTTTATCTCCAATTGTTATGTACTATTATAAGTACATATATAGAATAGATATATATTTCATATATTAAATCTATATAATGGATATCATTATTTATTTTTTATCTATGTATCTCTCTTTTAACATTAATTCCATTAATCTAAAAATAATAATGAAAGTAGCGTTCATCTGTACGTACGGCTTACCGTCTCCATGAGTTGTGCTTTAAATTTTTAGTCTCCAAATGTTATGAAATAGTTTAAAATTAATATATAATGGATATATATGACATTTAAAACATTAATACTATTATTGAGATGATGTACCTATAACTACATGGAAATTGTTTTTCCAAAAGTTCATTTTTTACTCATGTACCGAACATCGACAAAAACGTTTGATATGAACTCACTTTATTAAACAATTATTATAACATTATAATATGTGATATTAAATGAATAATTATCTTTAAATGAGGTCCTTAATCAATTATAAATTGACCAAATTTTATTATTCAAGAGATTAAAGAATGATCGAGTCATGTCGGACACGAGGTAAGGGAACCTACTTCTCACTTTCTTTTTAAGTACTCTCTTTTATGATCATATTTCTTTTGTTTGGAGATGTTATTTTATATTCCTAATACTGTACATTTTATGTTCATATTATGATATACCCGATTTTATCTCGTAAATCTATTTTCAGAAGTGTTAAGTGGCGCTGTTAGGTTGCTGAGTTTTCTTAAGGGATTTTTCATCTCACTTTTATTCCCGTGAGATTTATGCTTCATTTTCCACCATTTCCTTTGAGTGGTGTATGTACTGCCCAATATTCTACTCTTTGATTAATATATATTGGTTTATAGGTACTTACATCAATTATATATAATCCTTAATTCATGGGGTGTACGTTTCAGATGTTACCCAATTCGATAAGGGAACCTTTCACCCTCCTCATTTTAAATGAATTCTCTTTGTTAGGTATTTTAATCTTATTATAATGAGATATGTTCATATATGTACTTATTGAAATTAAATTTATGTCCAATTGATGAGATACCCCTTTTTATCTCTCATCATCTCATTTTATGAATTCTAATGTGAAGCCGTTAGGCTGTCGGATTTATGTAAGGGAACTTCTTAACCCACTTAAAATTATTTTGGTTAAACCTCTACTTATTGATTTTATTATTCCAAGATTATGTGTTGAATCTCTATGTTGTAATTTCCACAATCCGTTTTGTGGATATAATATTTCTATACATAATCATCTCATTGATAAATTCTTACGTCATTTATACAAACTTTTATGGGAAATCATAACTCAATCTCATTTCATTGAGTTAAATATCTATGTCATTGGTTTTGTTTTTTCAAGAGTATGTGTGAATGAACTATGACTGTTTTTCACTTAACATTCACTTATATTTGGTTTATTTATATTTTTCACACATAATCATGTAATTTATTTATCCTTAATCTAAGGATACCGACTTTGTAAGGGACTTCATCTCAATCTCCTTTCATTGAGCCATATTTTGTACTAATACAAGGCTTTCTTTTATACAGTGTATAAACACCTTTGACTTTTAATTTTATATAAAATAAATCTTTTCCTATGAAGCGTTTTACAAAACAACAAAAAGGAATGTTTCTTTTAACGTACGCGGTGACAACAACCTTTTTTGCCGCCACGAGCATAATTTGGTATTTGGATTCCTCAACAAGCCGTGATGTTTTAAAAAAAAAATTAAATACCATATACTCATTTATGTATTCTGGTATTGAAAATGGTTTCTATAATTTATTTTTTATGTCAATATATTTATGTGATATATTGTGTTTGAAATGTGGAAATGTTTTCTTTCCATTATTTTTGTATTATGTCTTATGATTTTATAATGGTACATGGACATTTGACGGGTGGTTATGTGATAAACAATATGACAGGTGGTGACGTGAATACCAGGACGAGTGGTTATGTTATAATCTCTAATGAATTGGGTACGGAAGTCGGCCGTATGGCTATTCCATTAAGTGATATTTGTGGATGTCGACAGTATGGTTATTCCATTTATGTATGTTTATGTCCCAACATACATTTATATGTTATGTATATGGGTTTTAAGTTATTATTTTGGTTTAAAAATGGTATGTAATGATCTTCTATTCACTGAAGTGTTATACTACTTCATAAAGGTGAAAAGGATTACTTTGATATAGTACTCATTGTTTACTTGTTGTTTTGAAAAACTAACAGCTTTCTTTTTTTTCTATCCCTTACTGAGCTTTTTAGGCTCATCCCACGTTTTTTTTAAATTTTTTTCACAGGACATAATGTGGAATAGGGTCAAGGATGGGAATAAGGAAACACCATGCTATCTAAAACATATAACTAGAAAAGTTTTTTTTAAGAGTTTTTATTTTATGGAAACATAGTAGAAGTGACTACTTTATAATCCTTTGAGATGTAATAGTTATGTCCTAATTCTCAAAAAATATAAACCTGAAAGGATCCACTATGTGAATTATTCATTTAATTTAATAGTAATAATGTTTAAGGTCGGGTCCTTATATTATGTAAATAGGAACCTTATATTTTTGGACAATATGAATACACCACAGATATTGGTAAACCAAGTAAATTAGGGTAACAAACAATATGACTAGGACAATAAAAATTCCCTAACAACTGAGAAATACATATTGGATGAAATATTATGACCATATCATCTAAGCATATCAAATGATTCATTTAATATAATTTCTTCCATGAATGTGATGTAATTGTATTTAAAATGAAAGAAAGTGGCAACATGTCACTATTTTATATCATATAAGTTTAATCATTTAAATGTTGAGATAAGGTATATGAAACATAAATAATAAATATTATAAATAAATATAATGACATTATCTACACAATAGAAATTTATTTGGTATTTTTTGAGATTAAATAATTTGCAATAAATATCGACACAACAATGATATATTAATTATTTTATAGTGAAAAATATTAAATAAATGATATAATAAATATTAAAATAAATATAAAATGACATAATTTATGTTATCAAATAATTATATGGAGGACTATGACATCTTATTATTGAGTTAATGTATTTTTTAGAAGTATAGAAATTGTTATTTTTTTTAAAAATTCATGTAGGAATAGTGCCCCAATTTACATATTTCATAACATAAAATATAAAATAGGTCAATAAATGTATCCAAATTATTAAATATCTAATATTTATCCAAATAGTTATTATAAGACCAAATTATTCATAAATTACACTTTTTTGGGACTTTTAAAATGTTATGATAATTTAATAAACCCAAAGTGTGTAAATAATAATACATTGTGGTACGATTAAAAAGGGTAAAATTAAGGTTACAAAATTATTAGCACTTTAAAATATTAAAAACATGTTTAATTTTATTTGGATTATAGGGATATTACCAAAAATCAGATTATATTTTAAATGAATTATTTTGGGACTATAAGAATTTGATAATCAATTTCTAATAATATATTATTTCAAGACATTCCCAAAGTGACCATATTCCCTCTTAAACAATGCCACCACCTCTATCTACTAACTCACACATCTCAAGACCATTATCTAATACTATTTCTAATAAAATAATTTCCCAACATACCTACCATAATTTTAGAATCCTTACCTTGGGTATATGTGATTTCAAGAACGCCATTGGCACAAATGAAAAGAAGTTACCCGATTTAGAGGTAACATATTCTATCATGTTCCTTTCGCTTATTTTTCTTCCACACACCCTATGATCTTCTAATTCTATGATTACATTAAAAACCAGATTCTTCAATATAATAGGTTATTTTTATGAGATGTATCAAAATTCACTTACACACACCTCCATATAATGGATATAAACATTGGGTTTCTGTGTACGATGAACTACTACCTCACAAAACAATGATTGTTCCATTTTATCCTACCACCTATTTTTCTAGACATTATGATCTAACATTGTTAATATATATTATATATTATATTTATTTTGTATCTATTATTCTATAATTTTTATCTACAACATACATTTATACATTCCATAGAGTGTAAAAACAAAAATATCATTTAAGGATTGTGGATTACAACCCCTCAACGTGATATGAATAGTTAATTCCATGAAGACACCAAATAGAGGATGTGATAAATGAACTTATGTAACATATAAAAATAGATATTATACTATAATTATAATATACCTATTTATAATATTCTTTACATTCCTTTAATATGATAATGAAATGAATGTATCGTTTTTGTGTACGTACAGACAACCGTCTCCATGAACGATGAATTTCATTTATTATCTTAAAATATTATGGACTATTATAAATAAATATAAACTAGATATAGATTATATATAAATGATGAATAATATTCTGGATATTTTGTTCATATTCTCTCATGTATAATTTTCATCAAAACATGTTTATTTTTTACTCAAGTATCGAACATCGACAAAACTTCCCATATGAAGTCAAAAAAATAACTAATTTCCATAACATGACAATAAGTTATATAAAATAAACATTAATTAGTTTCTAAAGAAATTTTAAAATAAAATAAATTTTTATTCCTAAAATTAAATAATGAATTGTACAAGTTGGATTCACGGTAATGGAATCTAAAAACTCAATTTCTACTCATTATGAATTACACATACTTAATAAATTATATTATTCCATGATTATATGGGGAATCCCTAAATAAATATTTATTTTGAAATTTAATTTTTTTTTGTATGGATAATCTATTTCTATAGATAATAATCCTAATGATAAATTCTTATGTCATTTAAAAAATCTTTGTAAGGGAAATCGTAACTCAACATCCATTCATTTAGTTAAATATCCATATAATTGGTTATATTTTTCCATGAAGATGTATGAATGACCTACGATTATTTCACATTAAATATCCATTTATATTGGGTGTATTTATATTTCTCACACATTATTATTTCATTGATTTTTCCTTAATCTAATGATATGTTTTTTGTAAGGGTCAACGTCTCAATGTATTTTCATTGAGGAATATATTAATATTACGCCCCATTAATATCCTATAAAGAGTATATAAAACCATTTTTACATTTTATAAAATTAATATCTATTTTCTCTTGATATTTAAAGTTTTTTTTGATTTTATTATTTAATTATTTTTAATCTAGTGTCTATCATGCTTGGCCTTATTCAATTATGGATTTACCTTCATGTTTTTGTATTAATTTGGGGATTCTTCATTATTACTATATGACGAAAACTTTGCATCGGAATGGTTCTATATTTTGCATTATTTGAAACTTTCAGGGTAATAATATTGAAAATAATTGTCATTGTTTTCGTTATTATTATTTAATTTTTATTACATCTCTTTTAATATGGGATAGTATCCCCACTTGATCTGGGATACCACCACTAACAGTCAAAATTTTATCTCATAAGATAAGATGTTCCAGACTCCACGTGGTAACTTGATCAGGTTACTCATAAGTGAAATATTTTGGGAAAATTCACCATAAATACATTCAGATATTAGAATACATCATTTTTTATTAAATTCAACATGATACCATATATTAGACTATTTATTAAAAAATAATATATATTTATCTCAAAACATTCCATCCTCTCATTAAAAACTTTTTAATATAGAATAACTATAATTAACATATCAGTAATGAATCATATTTTCATTGTAGATAATCATAACTTGGTTATAACAACATAAAATTATATGATTTGTGACATCACCCTCATATATTCAGGTTTGGACTAATATATATCATTTATATTCTTCCATTAAATGGTAAAATATAATCAACTCATATTGTTCTTAATGATATATAATTTTTCCCCTTATACTACTATAAAACTATTCATACTCAAATATTGATTCTCCCTAATGGTTATTTTCAATTTTCGGATCCACCATCCATATCATTATTTAAAAAGTAAAAATAAATTATGATTTATGTTTTCCATTAATTGATAACAAGGCAGATCAGCCAATGATATAGTAAATGATCTATTTAACCTAAATAAGATATATATCATTTATATTCCTTTACAACTAATCATAAACTGTAAAAAAAGTACAATATCGGGTCTAGATAGTTTAATGTAAAATATGACCATCACTTAGTATAAATTTTTATTTTAACTACCCAAATTCATTATTCATTCATGAAAAATGGAATCCAATATATATTTCTATTTGTATAGTTTCATGATTATTCTGTTTTGAAACACATTTGTAATTAACATTTATACATTAAAAGATTAATATGTGAAATATATTTTGCTGAAAATAAGTAAAAACTATTCAATTTCATGTCTCATTGTTATTTAGAATGGTTCTTAATTAAAGAAGAAATTTTGTTACATGTATTTAATTAATTATGGAATAATAATTTCATTCATATATAGTTATCCAATATGTTGTTTGTGACACATCTATTTACATATAGGATGAATAAAACTATACATTTTAATTAATTTTAATATATTTATTATAGTATCATATTTCCAAATAGTGATATTCCATTTTATTTAAGAACATATAAAAAATTTTGTGTCATTTTTACAAAGTCCAATCATTATTATGGGTAAATCCTTCTAACCGATTAAAAATAACCACCTCATACAATTGTCCATAAATGAAAACTGGCTTCCAAAAAAGTAAATGTTTATTATTATTTTTAGAGTATATATCATATAAAAATTCCAAATCATTTCAATCATTAAAAATAGTGAAAATTATCTATAATGTTTGTAGCATGAATATTTGAGTACCCCACAAAAATAAAGTATTATTTATTTAGTGTAAAATCTTCTTCCATATTGATATAAATTTTAAAAAACCAATACCATACCAATTACATGATATAGCATAAATTATGATAGAAAATCCCACATTTTTTCTTTTAATGTTTATTTTAGTCATTTGATATACTAGTGATAAAATTACAATATTATAAGGTTCCATCAATACCTTTATGAATAATCCAATGATTAAAATTATGATTAAATTAATTATATATACCTCATCTAATTATGAATTATTTAACTTTATTATTTTTTTTAACAATTTACATGGGGCATATGTATATAGAATTTTTACATACGACAATACAATAATTTACCTTAACTGTGAAATTTTTAATCATCATGGGAATTTTTTGATCATTTTATACAATGGGAATTAATCTAGAAAAACATATAAATTTCTCCTACAACATCCATAATATCATAAATAATATATAATGATGATTAATTAATGCATCAATTATTTTTTTTAGAATAACATCATAATAATCAATGAATTTATATGGAATCAATTTTTTAAAACGCAAAATCCTTTAAATGTGAGTATAACTATGGAATATACTCTAATATGATCATTCATCAAATGATTCTAATTTCCACCATTATTCATTGAATAATAAGGCTCAATAAACACATCAAAATCATAAATTTTTTATTTAACCATTCTACTTATCAAAAATTGAGTTGATATAACTTTTTTGAAGTAGAAACCAATTCAAGATCAAAGCTAAACCATTTTTCATTTCATCCTATGATTACATGATTCTCCCATTCCAAAATACGCCTTTTTCATCTATTCAAATACTCTTATTTTAATAGGTATGTATATAGTTTATTAATCATTCCTTATACAATTATTATTTTGATATGTAAAAACTATTACTTTCTTAATTTTATTCTACTATCAGACTAAATGCTTTTGAAAACATAAATCATTTAATATTCATAACATATAAAAAAATCACTGATATTTCATGATATTGGGACCTATATGAAATAAATAATATCAAATTTCATATAAGTAAAATCATTAATAAATTTATTGAATTACATATCTTGGTTTTTTTACATTATACACAAATTGAAAATTCATAGTGATATAATTCATGTCGCCACATTATTATGAAATATAAAATATTGTATCTCAATATAATTCAAATGTGTAATACATCATTAAAATTTTGTATTTCATGATTTTACTTTCAAATGAATTATATAGAATCATATATAATATGTTCGATTTAGTTTATTTCACAAAAATGGATAAATATTTCATTCCATAACATACATTGATACCCCAATATCATTCTACAAGTATTATCTTCATAACATGTGAAAATATATTCTATTCATGAATATCTTATTTAAAGATTTATTTTTTTGAAGTATAAAACATTCTAATTTATGAAAGGATGATAAAAAATCATTATCAATTTGTATCAACTAATCAATAAAGGGAAAATCATTTGATTACTATTTTTCTCATAATTTTTGGTAATTCAATAAATTGAAATTTTATGTTGTTAATATCTCATTTTGATATAAACCATGATTATATATGTTAATTACCATCAATTGATTATTTTTTAAATTAATTTTTGATGAAAAATAACTATATATAAATACTTGGATTTTCAGCTTCTGATGCTTTTTTTGCCAACATTACCGACATATCAGTTTCATATCCATATTCATGATTGGTATGGATTTTACATACTTAGTAATCTACAATTTTTTAAATGATAGAAAATTATTACTTATATTTTATTATTGGTTTAATGTAATGCATTTTTTTATTGAGATTAAACTATTATCAATGATTCTTGATAACAAAATTAAAACTCACTTGTGACACATTGACCATGGATTATCTTTATTTTTAACCTTTTCATGATTTTTTATCCTTTGGTAGAGGTTAGGGTCAAGTTCACTGATGACCGTTTTTTAGTTTTAGACCCTTTAGGAGGTTCTCTGCCATGCTCACATTTTGCACACGGTTTGGCTCAAAACATACGTGGACTCGAAGTGACCCTGTTGTATTTTTTTAGGGACAAGGAACCTGACTTGGTCATTGTTAGAGAATACTATGTGATATGTATGTGAAATAGACCTCTCAAATGACAGAGAAGAGTTCGATGGTAGGATCATGGTTTTTCAAACTCTGTGGTTAGACTGTGTGATGGTCCCTTCCATCTAATAGGTTACTCATGGTGGGTGTACAGTGGGGAAGATCATAATACCAAGGCAACCTGCCTTCCTAGTGTTAAAAATAATAATGAATATATAATAAAAAGATAATAAATGTTTTATAAAAATAATTAAATCTTTAAAATATAATAATCATATTTTATTATTTGGTTTAGTTTTTAATAAACCCTTAATGAGGGGTTCTCCATTCCCCTCGCCCTTTCAACGGTGCAACTATACCCCACCTCCTTGTCTCACGTAACCACCTTAGATAATGTTCCACCATCACACCACCTCACATCACTTCGATGATCAATTTTCCTCCCATTTTGGAATTCAATCATCTCTAGTAGATCTCATATCCCTTCTTCTGCCTATATTTTATGGTTTTCCTCGCCTTCATGGGGTTCAAAGACCTTAGCCAAACCCTAAATAGATTTTTTTATTTTTCATATTAATTCTTTATTTTTAGAGTTGTTTGGCTCCGTTGAGGTCTATTTTTATAGCTATTGTCAAAGGAATCATGTTTCCCTTCGATTTTCTGTAATGAATTTTGGTTCCATTACTTTGGATTAATTTCAAATTATGGGTTTGGATGTTTTTAATTACCTGATATTTTTTTATTATGCATTGGACCCTACTGTGATGGTTTTGGGTTGATGATATCAAAAGAGACTGACATGGGTATGCATTTATGGGAATATATATATATATATATATATGTTCTCCCATTATATATATATTTATATTTATATTTACACATGGTTGTATGAATATATATTTTGGGTCTAGGATTGAATATGTATATATATGAAAAATGCATTTCGTGTTTAGAAATGTAGTATATGAACTAATAAAAATATATGTAAGGATCCCCTAATATATATTTTGTATGAACATTTGTATACACAGGATATATATCTTTATATATAAGTAAACGTTCATATGCATGCTAGAAGAAAGAGAATTAGAGTGGTCTTCGTCAAAAGTGTCATGTTTGAGGAAGGTTTCTCTTTTCATTTATCCTTTAAATTTACGAAACCTTAATTTCAAACATTTCTCTGCTCATTTTAGTTATAAGTTATTATGTATGGTTTTTTGTGATTTTTTTGATGAGGAATGAGTACATAAATTCATGATATTTTCTTATTAAACATGACGCACTCAGTGCTTTCTAAATTTAATAGTTATATTTTTACATGATTTATATTTTAAAAAATATTTTTGGGATTATTTATTTTTCATGGATTCATGAATGGATAACTAATTGGATTTTGTCTTGTAATATATTTGGTTTAAAAATTAATATTTGAGTCTTATATATGGATATGAAATTATAAATTTTCAGTTTTTACAATTTTGAAAAGGGAGGATTGGTTCTGGGAAAATGGTGTTTTTCATTATTGGGTTTTATTAGTGGATTTAGAATTTGTGAAGGATGTGTAAGATTCTATTTGAAATAGGAATCTAGGTTTTTAATGTAGTGTATGATTGGTTCTTTGATAACTGGTTTTTCTTTTGAAGGACACATGAGTCCCATTTGGTACATGTATTCAAATTGGTTTCCTTTATAACATTCCTTGGATAATTTTATCACCTAGGTTAAGTTGAATTTTATAGGAGGTCCAAGCTCAGATAATCCCTTCTGATCAAATTGGTTAAAGGTGATTGATTGTTCCTCGGAGTGATTCATGGGTCACCATAGTGTGTGATTCATGTATATGTGATGTATTTATTATTTGGAATTGGTTGGTTCACCCCGACATATGAGCTCCTATTTTCCCACATGTGGCCGTTTACACAGTTGAGATATTATTATATATATTTATAATAATAATTTATTAATTCCTAAATTTCATTTGTATTTCATTTTTATTAATTACTAAATTAATTTATATAACTATTCACATATGTACATATCTATTTTTCAACATAATTTACTATTATGTATTATAAATAATGGTAACATATAACTAATAAATTCAACATCTACATTTTTTTAATCATTAGACACATTCATTTATATACAATATTTCCATAACATTTAAATCAATTAAAAGAACATGCTATAACTATCATTGAATATTAATGATTGGGGAAATTTATTTTAAAAAACAAACATTAAGTGTCCAAAAACATATCCAATCCACATATAATCTAACAATACTCTCATTTATTTAGCATCCCTCACAGTAACCCATAAAATGCACTAATAAATATCAGATCATATTTGGGAAACATAATTTTAATAAGATAATGATTTTTACAAGAATAATAAAGGTCTATTGTGTCACACATGACTTCTTAATTTATTTTAATTTTATTATTTTATTATTTTTGGGCTCCGCATTCTTGAATAAAGTATCAGGCTGGGTCCCGATGTTAAATTTCTGAAGTTTAATGTTCTTGGTGAGTTTCAGACCCGTGCATGGGCACTGGTGATTAGCAATGATCGTGGGGTCGCCCCAGGTGCTTGTGCGGGTGCTCGAGCGGACAATGTTGAGGCTCACATTCTAAGTGTGTGTTTTCTTTAGGCCGTGCGATGAGCGCGTGGGTACCCGATTTTCGTAATTTGATAATAATTTTTTTTTTTAAAATAGTGTTTGTTGATAATAATTATATTATGTTGTAATTATTATTATTATTATTTGTATTATTATTAGTATTATTATTCTGGTATTATTATTATTATCAATATCATTAATATTATTGATATTATTATTATTAATATTATAAAAGAACAAAAGAAACCCTCATTCATGCTACCCCCTCCCCCCTTTCCTACGCTCAGCCACCACCCCCGCCCCTGGGAACTCTACTTGTCCATATCTCTCCCCCGCCACCTCCTCGTGAAACTAGCCCGCCTCCCGCTCTCCTCCACCGCCAGCATCCTGCACAGCCACGACCACCCAAGATCCTCCTCACCATCCTCCACTCGGACCCCCCGGCTCCTCCCCACCCTGCTCCGCTCACCCCCCACAGCACCCAACACCCAGTCTCCGGTCAGCACCGTCGGTCGAGATTCGGAGAGCCTCTCCATTCCGACCTCCCCCACTCTGGATTTCTGCCACTCCAGTCACCCACACCCTGACCGACCCTCTCCTTGTCATCCCATGCACTGGGGCGGCCAACACTCTTAATCAGCTGACCTACCTCGTCCCTTTCAAGCAACCCGAACCCCCTGCTCGCCACTTGCGCACATCTCCCTTCACCCTGTCCCCTAGACATCCATCCCAAAACCCCTTTTTGTGGTGATATTTTATTGTTTTGATGTTATCCATTGTTAGGGTTATTGTTTAAAGATAAACTATAATTTTTTGGTGTGAAATCTTATCCAGTATGTTGGTTTTGGCTTCTCGCTGGTGCGGTTGCAGTGCGAACTGGGTTTCACAACACTTTTGGGAGGTCCGTCAATGTTTGAGGTAGGCGATTCCTGCAATTAGAATTGTTTGATGAATTTAATATGCATAATTGAATTTATTAATGCGTTCCTTGATTTGCTTTTGTAGAGCCAAGGTGTTTTTTTTGAAACGGCTGGTGTGTTTGTGTTTTGGTTTGTGTATTTTTATTAATGTGTTTGTTTTGGAAATAGTTGGATTTTTTGTTGTTGTTGTTTTGGGGCAACAGTTTCGAAATGGTTTTATGGTGCATTTGGATGGTGTGAACGATGTTTTCAAGGGTATTAAGAGGTTTATGTGTTAGAAAGTGGTTTTTCAATAAGAATCAAATATTTTGGATGTGTCAACTTTGGTTTTCAACTGTGTAGAAATTTATTAGATTATATTAGTTATGTGAATTATATCATGAAAAGGTTATGATGGGCGGCTGATTTTGAAGAACCATGGTTACATGAAATGGGGAATGTTTTTAATATAAAACTCTATATGCGTCAGTTGCTGGTTTATCATTGTGTTGACCCTTGTTCTATTATTTAATATATTTTTCTAAGTTGGGTAGATTGATTATTTATTTTGAGAGTTGTGGGGTTTTTGTAAACACTTTGTGGGTTTTAAAGGGGTTTAGTAAATAATATTGAGGTTACGATTTGTGTTTTGAAAACCTGTCGAGGTGGTTCTATTGCGTTGTTTATTCATTTGGATTGTTTTAAGTCCGTGTTTATGCGGTTTCAGTTGTGCGGTTGTTGCAGCGTGTCGGCAGGGAAGACCCGTGACACTATGGTTGTCGGTGTGCATGTGTTCGTGGGTCTGTGCAAGGTGTGACATGCCATTGTGTTTGGATAGCAAGTCGAGGTAGGTTCCCAATGAAATTCTTTTTAATATTTATGTTACATCATTTCTTATGGTTTGAAAACACTATTTGTTCAGATTAGATATATTATTAATTTTAATAAATGTTATATAATATAAGACAATTCATTTTTAAATGAATATTCGGTGTAAAAAAGAGCCGTTTATTTTATACATGACACTTGAAACACATTCATGATGAGCGCACAACCAGTATTGAAAGAATTCAAGTTTGACTTATAAACATAATTCGCGGAATTTCAATTATAGTTCTGGTTTTAATGATAAATTATTTCTTCTAAATCATGAACAAGCATTTTGGTTCTTTTTAAAGTGGTTATTGTAAAATGTTTTTATTGCCTTTTTGGAACATTATGGAAAACGATGAATATGTTTTGATAAAAAACCTCCTAGTATAACTCTCCTACCATGGATGCAATTGACTATTTGGGAGGATGCATTTACAGGATCCCATGTACATGAGTAGTTTAAAGGAAAGAGGGTGTCCCATGGAGTGACTTAGGTTGATTCCTTTTGTTCTTTTTATATATATCTGATTGGATGCTCAGTTTGAATCGGTTGGCTCACCCCCTTTCATAACACTAAAGACATGGTAATCTGTTATATTGAGAGAATATTCTATGAATGATTACTGCACTGGTTGGTTATGGTACTGACCAGTGGCCCATAGTAGGTGGATATATGAGATTTATTACTATGGGATTTTCCCTTGGCATGCCTGAGAAAAGCTGGTTAAGTGTATTGAGCATTTTGATTTCTTTGTGTGTTACAGTCAACGAGGAATATTTCTCATGTATTGGTGTCTTTTGGTTTATTCTTGATCTTCTAGTTTCACACATGTCTCTGAATTTCTAGTTACTTGTTGTGATATATATGGTACTTGTATATATTTTATTTTCATTTCCCTTACTGCGTAAATACTGTAGTGTTATCATATGTAGTGTTTTTACTAGGAAGTGATGTGTGGTTTTAATGTGGTTTAAGAAAACTATTTCCAAAGAAAAGTGTTTCATACTATTTCTAAAAATTAAAAATGTAAACATCACTCCCCCTTTGAAAAATTCTAATGTCCCACTAAATGAATGACTTGGGTATTTGAGAAATGAATAGGGGAAATGACTTGTACTTGGTTTTCGTGTAACATGTAGAAAACCTTACTTTTAGAAATTTTTGTTCAAACATGAAATGATGTTTCATTTATTTTAATGGTTCTATATTGGGAATAGATATCAGGATAGCCTACTGAGTTTTAATACTCACACCTATAGTGTTTCCTTTTTTTAATTTTTTTTGCAGGTTCCAACATCAGTTTTTCACCATGAGCGATGTTGGTTGTGGTATTTGAGAGTGACCCACGGGGCCACATTGTGTTTTGGATGTGGTCAGGTCAGTAGTGTTTTTGGTTTTTCTTTATTTATTCTCTTTTGTTATATTTATTTTACACTTCTTAGTTCATTTTATTTTGGTAAAAATCGTTCCAACTTGTTTAATTTTGATGCTCAACACTAATTTCCAGCCCGTGGGGATTGGAAGCGCCCCTCGTGCCATGTCACTGGCCTGCTCGGGTAACCGGTTCGGGTCGACCCGGGTTGGTTCGTGGAAAAATGGTATCAGAGGAGGCCCTTGTTATTTGGGGTGTTTGGTAGATGGTGATTAAGATTGTCGGGACTCGAGAGGTAGGTACGAGAAGGAATTTACGACCCCTCACCTGTTCTACACCTCGAGTTTCTTGGGGTAGTCCGGGAATTGATTCTTTTCTTTGTTCTAGTTTGTTTTGGATTGAGGGATGAAAACGGAGGTAGACCGATGTTACATCGTGATCTCACATGGAGTAGTGACCCATGTGGAGCTTGGGTACACGGTTTTAATTCTTCTTAATTGTTGATCCTCACTTAGGGCATGGCCCACTACCATGTTTCCAGGTTATGTGTGACCGCTAGTCACTCACTCCGGTGGGTTGATGCAAGTTGAGTGTCATTTTTTCTAGTTGGTGTAAGTGAGTTTTTTGAAACTAAAAAGGGTTTTTGAAAATGGTACTAATTTTTTTTAAATGACTTTTAGTTTGTGCAATGGGTTTCAAAACTGAAATCCTTTGGTTTGGAAAACTGGTGTTTGCTTGGAAATTGGTCAAGAATGGTTTAGGGTGAAACCTCAAGTATTCCTATGAATGTTTGAAGATGTGAGAGGATGTGTGGAAAGTGCATGTTGGTGCATATGAATGAATGTGGATGATCAAATTTTCAATGGTTCATGAGATTACCTGGGTGTGTTTGAAATTAATGTCTTGACCTTGTTTTCTGATATGGAAATTAAAGAGTAAAATGGTTTTGGAATGTGATTTTGGTTTGAAAAGTTGACTTGGTATTTGGAAACTGGTCATGAAAGGAAGCCGTTTTTAGAAAAGGGGTGGTTTTGGAATCCTAAAATGGAATGGGAATTTTGGACCGGGAATTTTGGGTTGTGTTTATGGTTGATTGGTTTTTTTAGCTAGTTTTTTTGGATGAGGGTGCTTTATTGATATTGCTTTGATTAATATCGGTTTCGGCTTGGTGTTATATATGCTATTCAGAAATTTCGTGCATAATGGTTACCAATGTTTTGATGTGTCATCACCATTTTTTGGTCTTTCTCGTATGTTGTATGTCCTTCATGGTGATTAGAGTCCGTTATAGACAATGGAGTGGTTTAAAGAGGTCAAATGCATCTTCATGGAATTGGGAACCCCTGAATCTGTTAGAGTGCATGCTATTTTGGTTCTGTTGGAATGTCCTTCTCTGGACGAGTATGACTTGTTTTCCCCGCCATTACAGCAAGTTGGGATGATGTGGTATGTATTTAAATCCATCTTCGTTCGACGGTTTATACTTGTGGAGGTGAAGATGAAGAAAATCGATGATCTCATGCGTGTTCAACATGGCCAAGAGATGGTGAAAGCTTATGTTGACCATTTCAAGGATCTTATGTCTCTTTTTCTAGGGGTAGTGTTGCAGGACTAGATGAAGAATTTTCCCTTCATCAGGGGTCTTCATCCAGATATCAAAAATCGTGTCCTTACTTTTTGGGAGAATCACTTTTGAGAAGTTGGTGCCTAAGGTGTTCTTAGCTGAGTTGGTCTCTAGAGCGCAAATGGTTTGAAATCCATCATATCCAGTTGCTCGGGAAGATCCATCATCTGATGAGCAGAGTGTGACAGGTGAATTTGTTTCTAAAGAGTTCTCTGTAGTGACTCTAAATTTCAGTTTCTCAGACTATCTAATAGTATACCATCAATATAGACATTTAAGGAATATAAGTCTTCATGTCACACCCCTCTGAAGATGTGACATCATTGCGATTGTCTAGGTCATCTAGAGATGTTTTTCTGGAAGCATCGCTTGAAAAAGACGATGCAACTTAAGAATTTCAGTGCCTCACTGTGAGGTAGGAGATGATTCAACCATCAGAGCCCCAACCACGTGTCTTGGGGTGATTCTCACGTGTAGTCAAGTGTTTTTGGGAGTTTGACCCATCAATTAGGGTTTCGTGTTCCATGTTGGCAATGAAACATTTAAATTCATTCCATTCTTTTCCTTAAACAGTTAATGTTTTGGCGTTGTTATAGGTTCATTGTGTCATCTTGAGGTTGTTAAGAACGTGTTCGTTTGAAAACAAAACAGTCTCGTATGTCTGATTATGTTATTTTGGATTGGGCATTTTTTTCATAAAAGTATGTTTAGATCTTTCATGGGTTAATCTTGGTTTAGCGGTGATCGTTTGGAGATATAAGTGCCAGCGGAGGAGTCTAGGTTTGCGGTTATGCTTTGGTTTACCACATGAGTTATGTTCTGCTCAGAGTTTTTCTCTAGTGTTTGGGAATTCTTAGGTCTGAGTCGAGAGTTCCATGTTTTGTGGAGGTGTTGTTTCGCCTGTGGTGTTGAGGTTAGTCTGGATCAGTTGGGAGTTCCCATGTCACCCCCCTCCCAGGGTGGTATGTTTGGGTGTAAAAATTCCAACACTAGTTGAGTTATTGTGGTGGGGAGAACCGTCTTGTTTTATCCCATTCTCCTATGTTGTGGTTTCTTCTAGTTGTATTTGGGCATGGATTCTTGTTTGGTCCAATGTAAGGTTGTGTGACTTTATAGGGGCATAATGTTTTTGTGGTAGAGATAATTGTCACACCATGAATTCTTAATTTAATTTAATTTAATATTTTATTATTCTTGGGCTCCGCATTTTCGCGTCAAAGATCATGCTGGGTCTCGATGTGAAATTTTTGACATTTAATGTTCTGGTTGAGTTTCAGACCCGTGCACGAGTACTGGTGGTTAGCAATGACTGTGGGGTCACCCCAGGTGCTTGTGTAGTTGCATGGGCGGACCACGTTGAGGTGCGGATTCTACGTACACGTTTTTATTTTGGTCGTGCAATGATCGTGCGGGTACCTAGTTTTCATAATTTGATAATTAAATGTATTTTTTGTTTCAAAAAATTGGTGTTTTTTTGATAATAATGATATTATGTCGTAATTATTATTATTATTATTATTATTTGTATAATTATTAGTATTATTATTCTAGTATTATTATTATTATCAATATCATTAATATTATTTATATTATTATTATTAATATAATAGAAGACGAAAGGAATCAACCCTAATTCAGGCTACCCCCCTCCCCCCTTTCCAGTGCTTAGTCGCCGCCCCCGCCCCTGGGAACTCCCCTCCTCCGCAGCTCTCCCCCGCTGCCTCCTTGTGCAACCAGGCAGCCTCCTGGTCTCCTCCCCCTCCAGGAACTTGTGCATCCCCGACCACCCTAGCTCTTACTATCCATGCTCTGCTCGACCCCCCTCCCATGGCTCGACTCACCCTGCTCCTCAAGACACCTACAATTCCCAACACCTTGTCGCCGACCAGCACCTTCGGCCGAGCTACGACGAGCCATTCCATTTCGGCCTCCCCCACTTTGGCCTTCTACCGCTCCGGTCACCCACACCCTGGCAGACCCTCTCCTCATCATCCTATGCTCTGGTGCGGCCAACAATCCCGACAAGATGACCAACCTCATCCCTTTCTGGATACCTGAACCCCCTTCTTGCCTCTTGCGTGTGTCACCCTTCACCCTAACCCCTGGACAGCCAACCCACTACCCAATTTTAGGGTGGGATTATTATTGAGAATATATATTGTTAGGGATACTGTTTGATGTTAAAATATAAATTTTGTGTGTGCGATCTTATCCGGTATGTTGGTTTTGGCTTCCCGCAGGTGCGGTTGCGGTTCGGACGGGGTTTCACACAATTTTTGGGAGGTCCGTCATTGTTTGAGGTAGGTGATTCATCCAATTATAATTGCTTGATGAATTTAATATTATTAATTGAGTTTATTAATGTGTTAATGATTTGTTTTTATGGAGAGCAGAGTGTTTTTGGTTTAAAATGGTTGGTGAGTTTTTGTTTTGGTTGGTGTGTTTTTATTACCATCAAGTTATTATTTTTTAAATTCATTTTTAATGAAAAGGAACTATATATAAATACCTGGATTTTCAGTTTTTGATGATTTTTTTCCCACATTACCCACAAATCCATTTCATATCCATCATCATGATTGGTATGGATTTTACATAATTATTAAACTACAATTTCTTAAATTATAAAAAATTATTACTTATATTTTATTGTTGGTTCAATGTTATGCATTTTTTTATTGAGATTAAACTATTACCAATGATTCTTGATACCAAAATTAAAATGAACTTGTGACATATTTACCATGGATTATCATTATTTTTAATATTTTCATGATTTTTAATCCTTTGGTTGAGGTTAGGGTCAAGTTCACCAATAACCGTTTTTTAGTTTCAGACGCTTTATGAGGATCTATGCCATGCTCACAATATGCACACAGTTTGGCACAAAACATACGTGGACTCGAAGTGACTGTGATTTATTTTTTTGTGTTAGGGACAAGGAACATGCCTTGGTCATGGATAGAGAATATTGTGCAATAAGTAGGTGAAATGGACCTCTCAAATGACAGAGAAGAGTTTGATGGTAGGAACATGGTTTCTCAAACTCTGTTGTTAGACCTTGTGATGGTCCCTTCCATCTAATAGGTTACTCATGGTGGGTGTACAGTGGGGAAGATCATACAACCAAGCTAACCTACCTTCCTAGTGTTCAAAATAATAATGAATATAAAATAAAAAGATAATAAATGTTTTCTAAAAATAAATAAATGTTTAAAATATAATAATCATATTTTATTTTTTGGTTTAGTTTTTAATAAACCCTTAATTAGGGTTATTTATTCCCCTCCCACTTTCCACGGTACACCCATCACCCTCCTCCTTGTCTCACATAACCACCTTAGCTAATGTTCCACAATCACACCGCCACCCATCCCATCGATGATCAATTTTCTTCCCATTTTGGATTTCAATCATATCTAGTAGATCTCATATCCCTTCTTCTCCCTCTATTTTATGGTATTCCTAGCTTTCATGGGGTTCAAAGTCTTTGGCCAAACCGTAAATAGAATTTTTTATATTTCATATTAAATCTTGATTTTTAGAGTTTTTTTGGCCCCGTTGAGGTCTGTTTTTATAGCTATTGTCAAAGGAAGCTTGTTTCCCTTCGATTTTCTATAATGAATTTTGGTTCCATTACTTTGGATTAATTTCAAATTATGGGTTTGGATGTTTTTAATTACCCGATATTTTTGTATTATGCATTGGACCCTACTACGGTGGTTTTGGGTTGATGATATCAAAAGAGACTCACATGGGTATGAATTTGTGGGAATATATATATATATATGTGTGTGTGTTCAGCCAATATATATATATATATATATATTTACACATGGTTGTATGAATATATATTTTGGGTCTAGGATTGAATATGTATATATATGAAAAATGCATTTTGTGCGAAGCAATGAGGTATATGAACTTGTAAACATATATGTAAGGATCCCCTAATATATATTTTGACATGAAAATTTGTATACATGGGATATGTGTCTTTATATATAATTAAACATGCATATTCATGTTAGGAGAAAGAGAATTAGAGTGGTATTCATCAAAAGTGTCATGTTTGAGGTAGGTTTCTCTTTTCATTTATCCTTTAAATTTAAGAATCCTTAATTTCAAACATTTCACTGCTCATTTCAGTTATAAGTTATTATGTATGGTTTTTAGTCATTTTTTTTATGTGGAATGAGTACATAAATGCATGATATTTTCTTATTATACATCACACACTCAGTGCTTTGTAAATTTAATAGTTATCTTTTTACATGATTTATATTTTCAAAAATATGTTTTGGATTATTATTTTTTCTTGGTTTCATGAATGGATAACTAAATGGATTTGGTCTTGTAATATGGTTGGTTTAAAAAATTAATATTTGAGTTTTATATATTGATATGAAATTTTAAATGGTATGTTTTTACCATTTTGAAAAGGTAAAATTGGTTCTTGAAAAAACGGTGTTTTTCATTATAGGGTTTTTTAAGTGGATTTGGAATTTGTGAAGGAAGTGTTGGATTCTATTTGAAATAGGAATCTAGGTTTTGAAAGTAGTGTATTATTGGTTATTTGATAACTGTTATTTCTTTTGAAGGAAACATGAGTCCCATTTGGTACATGTATTCAAATTAGTTTCTATTATAACATTCCTTGGATAATTTTATCACCTAGGTTAAGTTGAATTTTATAGGAGTTCCAAGCTGAGATAATCCCATCTGATCAAATATTTAAAAGGTGATTGATTGTTCCTCATAGTGATTCATGGGTCACCATTGTGTGTGATTCATGTATATGTGATTGATTTATTATTTGGATTTGGATGGTTCACCCTGACATATGTATTGTCATGGGAAACCAGAATAGATATTGTATTTCTGGTGAATGGTAGATAAAATAGATTATGATTTATCTATATCTAGTGGCCCTTAGCAAGTCCATTTCTTTTCTTTGTTATAGTTCCTCTTGGTCAGATGTGTTACGGTGTGATCGAGTGTGTGAGTGAGTTGATTTTATCTCATATGGCATGCCACTAGGATGATTCAAATGTAATTATTTATTAAATTATCCCCTAAGATCATAGGTTCTAACATTTACATAGATATTTATTTGTATAAAGTGGATTATTGTGGGACCTTATTATCTTGGCTAATCAAGCTTTCCATTTTATATTTCCCTTGTCTGATGATTATTTTTCCCTCCTTGTTTGGGGTATCTCTTTGTTAAAATTAATAAATGGTTTTGAAATGTTTTTAGTAAATGGTTTGGAAAATTTTATCCACTAACTTCCTCACTTTTATATACGAAAATAATTCCTTATTATCAATCCATCTATCCATAATATTTTAATCATTCATTATTGGAAATGAAACTATTTTAAAATAAATAGGGAAATGATCCATGATTTTATCCAATGAAAATATATGAAAAAAAATATATTTATATATTCTATTTCAAACATGTGATTTATAGATAACTCATATAAAGGAAATGAACTAGTAATAAAATATTTGGGCATGACTTTTGAGATTTAATACTCATGTATATATGTTTATTTATGTATTTACCTTGGGTGTTACTTCTTCATTGGTTTCAATCACCATGGGGTGATGTCCTTTTAGTGGTCAATGTTATCCTATAATGTAATGTTGGTTTTTGTGATGTTTTATATCTGTTCAAAAACTAAAATTCATATATTTATTTTTTTAATTGCTTATATTTTTTTTCAAAGAACAAATCATTCTCAATGGATTTATGTTGATTCCCAACATTAGTTCCCAGCCCATTGGTATTGGGATTTCCATTTTGGTAATTATTTTGATCCAAATCATGTGACCATTTTTGGATTGACCTGAGTCAATTCATAAAAAAATATAATCAGAAAGGGACATCATTATTTTGTGTGTCAGATAGCTTGTAGAATATGATGTTTGGGACTCAAGAGGTAGGGGCACATAGGACATCATGAAGAGTTTGTAATACTGATCATATAGTCACCAAGGGTTGACTGGTATTTGAGTATTTATTGTGTATGTGTGGATTGGGGATGACACTAGAAGTGAGCAAGTGTTACATGATAATTATTCTTTGAGTAGCAACACATGTGTATCTCAAGGGAATATTTTATACTACTTCTTATTGATGATACTAGATCAAATCATTTAATGTGAAGGCATGTTTCTGTTTTATTCAAATACACTATTTATTTATTCCATGATTTATTATGTTAGATAAATTTTGTTTTAGTTTTGGATGGTAATGGTGGATTTTTAAAAATAAAATTGTTTCAAATAATGTGATTCCAAAAAATATAATTGGGTTTGGAGTGAAAAAATGGATTATTGAAATGAAAATGTTTTTTTGAAATGGTTTTCCTTCAATTGAATGATTACATTCAATGATAAATATGGAATGTGTTCTTGAAATGCATTTTGGATTTTGGAAAAAAAATTACAATGTGATATGAAATTTTCTTGGGAATTTTCAAATGTGTTACATTAATGATAAGTGGTGAAATAAAATTTGTTTTGAATTTGTGATTTAGAATGAATGATCTCTGTTGGAAATGATAAATTTTTTGTATTAGCCCTTGTACTTTGTATTAATGAGAACATATATGATGGTACACATGTGAAATTTAGAAAAAAATTAATTTGTGTGGATGGATCCTTAAGCTAGAACAATAATGAATATAAGTTATTTTTCATGGAATACAAATGGGTGTAGTTAAGTTATTATTCTTGTAGAAAAACAGTTTTAAAAAAGTGGAATTTCCAAATTTTAAAAATTAGTGAGAAAATGTTTATTTTTTTTCATTCGGGTTTGTTGTTCTCTTTTATGGAATCTTGGTTTTCACATGATGAACATGAAGTCATAACTATGAATTTAGTTTTGGTTATGGTATGTAGATGAAGAGTTAATTTTGTTTGATTTGGTTTTGTGCTTCTTTTTGTTGAGTATCCCCAAAAAAACGTCCGGGTCAGGAGTGGACAGTCAAAATCATTGACATATTTCACTTTTTTAAGTGAATGTCAATTTTTGGAATCAGTGTTGCTCAACGTTAAGTGATGAGAACTTTTCAACACAAAAAATTCTAGGTTTGTTAAATAAATTATGAAAAATTATTATTTTTGTATATTCCCATTAATGAATCTACCCAGACACCTACAGGAATGGTTGTGGTGAGATTTTTTAAATCAGTACCTATTATATATGGTCATTGAAATTCATTGGATGTGGTTGAATGGACTGGGGAATATATTGTGTCATTGTGTTTTTTGGAAAACTACAAATGACGGTAAGGTGTGAGTTTTCCTAGGTAAGTTTGAAGGACAAATATTGGACATTTGGAATGTGGACGTACCATTCTAATTGTGAGTTAGATGCTGCTGGAAATCATCAAGACATATTTCATATATAATTTCATTATTGAAAAAGTTAATGTGAAAAAAATGTGAGAGATCATGGATGATTATCAATGTCATATAACTATGAAGAGGTATTATTACTATTTCAATGAGATGGTTTCATTTCACAACTGATAGTGGGAAGGCATTGGTTTGAAATAATACCAATCAGGTGGGGACATTATTCAGGATTTATATACTAGTTTCTCTTGGTGTTAGTGATGGTTCCCCATCCCATAAAGTGTGTGAAATAATAGAACTTATTCTAGACAGCTCTCATAGTAAAATTATTCATTTAATTCACTAGAAACCACTATTGTTTTCATCTAGTGTGGTTTCTTTGGGAACTCTAAGTCGTCTTTTCATAATCCCCTAATACATTTATGTTTGTGTAGTCGTTTGGGTCACCTAGAAAGGTTCTTCAAGTTGTCTCATCAAAATTTGAAGTCACATTCATAGTTTTTCAGATTTTAACTATGAGGAAATGGATTATTTAAGACCTTAAGGCTATAGCCACTGGGCCCAGAGTGAAGCTTTCACATAGTCAGGAATCAAAGGGGTATAGAGGAACATCATTTAGATTTTGTCTCTAGTGACGGAGTTAGAACAAATTATATTTATCATGGTATCATATTAGTTTTTGAAGGACCTAATTTTTTTAAAAGGAATATTGAAAGTGTTTTATCTTTGAGGATTTTATTGATTCATCATAATTTTTTAAAGGATTATTGGTGGTCTCATTATCTTATATGTTTGTGGATTGTTTCTTATGGATGAGAACCTTCGAATTGTTATCTTTTTGTGGATATTTCCTAGCTCTTGGTTTTCATTTAATTGGGGATGCATTAATATTATGGTGATAATGAATAATGGTTTGGTTTGATACTCATTTAGGAGTTTTATTCAGGATCACATGTTGTGGGGTTTTGTATGTGGGGAGTTTTTGTTCAGTGATGGGGATTCTTATTGGGATTTTTCATATAAGTTTTATAGTTTTCCCTAATTGTGAGTTTCCTTGTTTGGCATGCTAGTTCTGTCTTGTAGTAAGGAGGACCCTACTCTTTTCTCACATGTATCCTCTTGTTATTCTATTATCTAGAACTAGTCATCAATGACTTTTGTATTTATAAGTTCATACAAAGGATCATGGTTTTTTTTCCTTGGGAAGTTTCATGTTCTAGTTCTTTCCCTCATTTGGATGGTTGCATTTTTGCAGTAGAATGTTTTTTCGGTAGTGATAATTATCACACAAAGAACATGGTTCCTCATAATTATATCCTTTTAGTTAGGTTAGATATTTTGGTCAAGGTTTGGGTGGAGTTTTAGATTAATGTTTTTGAGTTTTAGATCTTTCATGTAGGAGTTCTCCTTGTGCATGTTTTGCACACAATTTAGCTCAAACCACGTATGGCCTAGAAGTGACAGGGTGATATTATTATGGATTCATGGATAGGGAACATGAATTGTTATTTTTTAGATAAATCCATACAACATGCATGCACAAGGAATCTGTCAAATGACAGTGCTGTGATGAAATATTTGGGAATTGTTCCTCAAATCGTGTGGATAGCATGTGCAAGGGTCTATTCCTTCTAGTATGTTGCACCTGGTCGGAGCATGGTTTGGAAACCATTGATTCCATGCTGTGTGGCCTACCCAGTGTCCCAAACTATAAAAAATAATAAAATTAAAACAAATGGTGAATAAAAATAAATATATGTTTTGAAAATAATAATAATAATAATAATAATATTATTATTATTATGAATATTATTATTATTAGTTTTAGGTTTTAATAAACTCTCAATGAGTAGTTCCCCATTATCCTCATTATGGGTAGCTCAATCCACCTTGGTCCTCCCTATCTCACATGCCCCCCTCAGCTGAAGCCCCTATAGAGTGCCACCTTCCCTCCCTCCAATGATCACTTATTCTCTGATTTTTTTGTTTGATCCTATATGTTAGGTCACTTATCCCTTCTTATACCTCTATTTTATGATTTTACACTCTTTTTTAAAGTTCATACACCTTGGTAAAATCTTAAATATATTTTTGGGTATTTTTCATCTTTCTTCATGGTGTTTATGGTTTATTTTTTCCATTGAGGATTGTTTATTCCACGGTTGACAAAGGCAATGGTTTTTGGTTTGAGTTCGAGTATTATAATATAGTTCCTTACATTTGGATCAATTTTAAATTATAGTCTTTATGATATTTATCATCCTAGAATTTTTTAGTGTATTGGACCCTGCTGTGGAAATTTTTGGTTGTCTCTGTAGAATGAAATTTGCATGAGAATGCATTGGTAGGAATATATATAAATATATACATGTACATTCCACCATTATATATATATATATATTCAAACATGGTGGTACAAATATATATTTTGAGGCCAAGAGTTTTTATGTATATAAATGAAAAATTCATTTGTGTATGAGGTAAACGAGTATGTGCACCTTATGCATATATGTAAGGATCCCCTAATACATATTTGGACATGAGACTATGTAAATAAGGGACATGTTTCCATACATATTTTTGAACATTCATATGAATGCAAGAAGAATGGGAATTCAAGTGGCCGACATCAAAAGAGGTTGTTTTGTGGTAGGACTTCCTTTTTATTTTGCATTTTATATTTAAGAAACATTAAATGATTTAATTTTTCTCTTTATATGAATGATAAATAGTGATGTATGATTTTTAGATAAAATGATTTATGTGAAATGAGTATGGAATTGCATAAGATTTTCATAATTGACTTCAAAAACAATGTTTCTTCTAAATTGTTTGGTCAGACATTGTAATTGGTTTATCATTTAAAAAGAAACATGGATTATAAATGTATCTCAGTATAAAAAATGAATATATTAATTGTACTGGTCATATAAAGGTTTTTGGTTGCTAAATTGATGATTTCAGTTTTTTAAATTATTGTTAAGTTATAAATGGTATGTTTTCAACTTTTTGAAATAGTGGATCTGGTTCCAAGAAATGGACGGTTTTCATAAATAGGTATTCTATTTGTATTTAAAATTTTTCAATGATGTATTTGATTTGATTTAAAAGAGGATTCCTGATTTTTAATATAATGTATGTTTTGATCTTTGATAAATGGTTAGCCATGTGAAGGATATCTAAGACCCTTTTGTAATTTCTATGATTTTTTTTGTATTGAAAACTCCCATTTGAAAGTTATATTTCCTAGGATATAATGAAAGTTGTCGGGGGTCCACATTGAGGGATTCCCTTGTGATTGAATAGTTGAATTCAATTATATTGTTCTGTAGAGTGATTTAGGAGCTACACTTGTGTGTAAGTATAGTGTGTGATACACATATATGTGATGATTTTTTTTAATTTCATAGTTCACCAGCACTTTATTGTTTACCTAAGAACATATAATAGCTAGCAGATTTTCGGTACAAATTACTATAATAACATATAAATTCACTCTTGCAAGTGGACCATAGCATGTAAAATATTCTCATTAGGTTAGTTCCCCTTGATCATAGTAGGTAGGTCATGATCGAGTGTGTGATTGAGTTTATGTCAATGGGTGAGGCATGACTTCAAGATGAGTTAGATGTAATTATGTTATTTATTATCCGTTGAGATCCTAGGTTCTATCATGTACATTTTCAATTAGATTTCTATAGTAGATTATTGAGGTTCTTTGTTTGGTTGGTTTTAATTTCTTGTTATTTTCCATTTCTTATTTTAGATCACTTCTTCTTTTTTCTTGTATGGTGTATCACTTAGAGAAAATTGATTAAATTGGTTTTAAATGTTTGTGAAAAAGTATTTGAAATTTTCTCACACGTCTTTCAACACTCTTAAGTACCAACATTATTCCTTCATGTCAAACCCACTAACATTAAAATGGAAATGCTTCCTTATGTGAAAGAAATCTAGTTTGAAATAAAAATTAGAATAGACAATTATTTTCTTGAAAGGAAATATATGAATAAACACTGTTTAGTTATTTTATTCCAAACATGATATTGATGAACCGTTCATATAATGTAAATTATTTTTGAATATAATGTTTGGGAATTCCTATAGTTTGGTAATATGCATGCCTATAATTTCATTTCTATTTTAGCTTAGGTGATACTTCCCTCTCGATTTTGGTATCCTAGGGCGATGTTGTTTTAGTGGTATATGTTGATACGTTGGGTAACATGGAGGTATGTTATGTTTTATTTTCTTTCAACAAATTATTTTATTTTGTTTTTATTTCATAATTTTAAATTTTAAATTTTAGTTTTTTTATGTGCTAATAATTCCTAATTAATTTATTTTTATTCCCAACCCCAAGTTGGATCATGAACACCCTAGGGGTTGATTATTATTATATAAAATTTTTTACCAATTGTTTTGGTAATCCACTATGGTCATATGTTTGAAATAAATATGAACTATATCATCAAAAATTCTTTTTTTCACTAATAATAGCCATCTTCATTTTTTTAATAAAATATATTTCATCTATTTATAATTAAATTTAATATTATCATAGTGGTATAAAAAGCTAACCATCTAGAAGGAATAAAATTATAATTTGAATTATCGTAGAAACCATGGATTGCATGATCCATTAGAATCTCTATCATGGATCAAAATAATAAGGGACTACCCTTGACATCATGAGTGTATAAATATATCATGATAGATAATGGAATATGACAGATCTATTATGATATATCATTAATAAATGTAGTATAATAGTCATTTAAAATTAATAAAACTCTTATAATCTTTATCCAATAGGGAATAACATCATCATATTTTATTCGATTACAAAATCAATGAATTTAAAAAACCAATCAGTTATGATAGATCGTAGAACATATTTTACAATTTTTAATTTTGATAAATTGAATTATATATGATCCAATGAGAAAAAACATAATGAATCAATCAATGTAACTCATTATTAAACATTTTTATTGCATATATGAAAATATTTATCCTATGTTCATCAATATTGAATGATGCATATTTATTGTCCAGGTAAAATGTTTTGTGGTGATGCATATTTTTTTTAATAATCCTAAAACCTCTCAATCAATACTGTAAGAAATATTTATGGGCCACATTTATTAAATTTCATTTACAGATACATGGTTTAACCTTAATCCATTTTTTTAATTGTAGTTACCTATAAAAAACATTATTAATGAATCATATCATATATTAAATATTATTGTGTGATTTAATAATCATGGGTCAATAGTTTACGAAAAATAAGTATTTTTAATAATATAATGTAGTATACACATAAAATTTGAAATACATTTTGATAATTTAATCATAATCATAACATACACATTAACATCATGGTGTAAAAAAATTCCAAATATTGGTATCACATTATCCTCACAACATAAATATCTACAACGAATTCTAAAACCCCTTAATTTAATATTAAATGACTTTAAAATCACTAAGTCACTCATAAATGAGCTCCTATTTTCTCACATGTGGCCTTCTGCATAGTTGATATATTATTATATATATTTATAATATAAATTTATTAATTTATAAATTTTATTTGTATTTCATTTTTATTAATTACTTAATTAATTTATATAACTATTCATATATGTACATATCTAGCTTTCACCATAATTTACTATTATGTATTTAAAATAATGGTAACATATTACTATGAAATTCAACATCTACATTATTTTTTTAATCAATACACACATTCATTTATATACAATATTTTCATAACATTTAACTCAATTAAATGAACATGATATAAATATCATTGAATATTAATGATTGGTGGAATTTATTTTAAAAAACAAAAATTAAGTGTCCTAAAACATATCCACTACACATATAATCTAACAATATTCTCATTTATTTAGCATCCCTCACAGTAACCCATAAAATTCAAAAATATATATCATATCATATTAGGGAAAGATAATTTACATAACATAATGATTTTTACAAGAATAATAATGGTCTACTGTGTCACACCCGACTTCTTAATTTAATTTAATTTTATTATTTTATTATTTTTGGGATCCGCATTCTTGCGAAAAGGATCAGGCTGGGTCCTGATGATAAATATCTGATGTTTAATGTTCTTGGTGAGATTCAGACATTTTCATGGGCACTGGTGGTTAGCAATGACCGTGGGGTCGCCCCAGGTGCTTCTGCGGGTGCCCAAGCAGACCGCGTTGAGGCCCTCATTCTACGTGCACGTTTTCTTTTGGTCGTGCGATGAGTTCATGGGTACCCAGTTTTCATAATTTGATAATTAAATTTTTTTTAGTGTAAAAAATGGTGATTTTTGATAATAATGATATTATGTTGTAATTTTTATTTTTATTATTTGTATTATTATTAGTATTATTATTCTGGTATTATTATTATTATCAATATTATTGATATTATTGATATTATTATTATTATTAATATAATATAAGAACAAAAGAAACCTTAATTCACACTTCCACCTCCCCCCTTTCCTACGCTCAACCACCTCCCCCACCCCTAGGAACTCCACATGTCCGTAGCTCTCCCCCGCTGCCTCCTCGTGCAACTAGCCCACCTCCCACTCCCCTCCACCTCCAGCTGCCTATGCATCTACGACCACCCTAGATCCACCTCGTCCTGATCCACTCAAATCTCCCGGCTCCACCTCACCCTGCTCTGCGCACCCCCTACAGTTCCCAACACCCAGTCATCAGTCAGCACCATCGGTCGAGCTTCGGCGAGCCTCGTTTTTCCGGCCTCCCCCACGATAGACTTCTACCCTCCGGTCGCCCACACCCTGACTACCCCTATCCTTGTCGTCCCGTTCACTAGGGCGGCTAACCCTCGTAACCAGCCGACCTACCTCGTCCATTTCCGGCAACCCGAAACCCCTGCTCGCCTCTTGCGCGCGTCGCCCTTCACCCTAACCCCTAGACATCCATCCCAAATCCCCTTTTTGTGTTGATATTTTTTTGTTTTTATGTTTCTATTGTTAGGGTTATTGTTTAAAGATAAACTATAATTTTTTGGTGTGCAATCTTATCTAGTATATTGGTTTTGGCTTCTCGCAGGTGCGGTTGCAGTGCGAACGGGGTTTCACAACACTTTTGGGAGGTCCGTCAATGCTTTTGGTAGGCGATTCCTGCAATTATAATTGTTTGATGAATTTAATATGCATAATTGAATTTATTAGTGCATTCCTTGATTTTTTTTATAGAGAGAAGGTGTTTTTTATGGTTTGAAATGGCTGGTGAGTTTTTGTTTTTGTTGGTGTGTTTTTATTAATGTGTTTGTTTTGGAAATGGTTGGAATTTTTTTGTTGTTGTTTTGGAGCAATGGTTTCAAAATGGTTTTATGATGCATTTGGATGGTGCGAACTATGTTCTCAAGGGTATTAAGAGGTGTATGTGTTAAAAAGTGGGTTTTCAATAAGAAGGAAATATTTTGGATGTGTCGACTTTGGTTTTCAATTGTTTAAAATTTTATTAGATTGTATTAGTTATGTGAATTATATCTTGAAATGTTTATGATGGGCGGTTGATTTTGAAGAACCATGTTTACATAAAATGGGGCATGTTTTTAATATAAAACTCTCTATGAATCACTTGGTGGTGTTTCATTGTGTTTACCCTTGTTCTGTTATTTAATATTGTTTTCTAAGTTGGGTAGATTGATTATTTATTTTGAGAGTTGTGGGATTCTTGTAAACACATTGTCGGTTTTAAAGGGGTTCAGTAAATAATATTGAGGTTATGATTTTTGTTTTGAAAACATGTCGATGTGGTTCTATTGCGTTGTTTATTCATTTGAATTTTTTTAAGTCCGTGTTTATGAAGTTTTAGTTGTGCGATTGTCGCAGCGTGTCTGTAGGGAAGACACCTGACACTATGGTTGTCGGTTTGTGCGTGCTTGTGCGTCTGTGCGAGGTGTGATGTGCTGTTGTGTTTGGACAGCGAGTCGAGGTAGGTTCCTAATTCACTTCAATTTAAAATTAATGTTACATCATTTCCTATGGTTTGCACACACTATTTGTTAAGATTAGATATTTTATTAATTTTAATAAATGTGAGAAAATATAAGACAATTAATTTTTAAATGATTATTTGGTATAAAAAGATCCATTTATTTTATACACCACACTTGAAAAAATTTCATGATGAGCACAGAAAAAGTATTGAAAAAATTCCAGTTTTTATTTTAAACATAATTCACAGAATTTCAATTATAGTTTTGGTTTTAATGATAAATGATTTCTTCTAAATCATGAACAAGAATTTTGGTTTTTTTAAAGTGGTTATGGTAAAATTTATTTAATTCCTTTTTGGATCATTATAGAAAACGATGAAAATGTTTTGATAAAAACCCTCCTAGTATATCTCTCATACCATGGATGCAATTGACTGTTTGGGAGGATGCACTTAGAGGCTCCTGTGTACATGAATAGTTTAAAGGAATGAGGTTTACCAATGGATTTGCTCGAGGTGATGCCTTTTGTGCTATTTATATATATCTGATTGGATGCTCGGATGGAATCGGTTGGCTCACTGCCTTTCATAACACTTGAGACATAGTAATCTGGCATATTGAGAGAATATTCTAAGAATGATTGTTGCACTGGTAGGTTATGGTACTGACCAGTGGCCCATAGTAGGTGGATATGTGGGGTTTATTACTATGGGATTTTCTATCGGCCTTCCTGAGAAATGATGGTCAAGCGTATTGAGCATTTTTATTTCATTGTGTGTTACATGTCAACGAGGATGATTTCTCATGTATTGGTGTCTTTTGGTTTATTCTTTATCTCCTAGTTTCACACATGTCTGTGAATTTATAGTTACATGTTGTGATGAATATAGTACTTGTATATATTTTCTTTTCATTTCCCTTACTGCGTAAATACTACAACATTATCATATGTAGTGTTTTTACTAGGAAGTGATGTGTGGTTTTAATGTGGTTTACGAAAACTATTTTCAATGAAAAGTGTTTCATACTATTTCTGAAAATTAAAAATGTAAACATCACTCCTCCTTTGAAAAATTCTAATATCTCACTGAAAGAATGTCTTGGATTTTTGAGAAACGAATAGGGGCAATGACTCGTACATTGTTTTTGTGTAACATGTAGAAAACCTTACTTTTAAAAATTTTAGTTCAAAAATGAAATGATCTTTCATTTATTTTAATGGTAGTGTATTGGGAATAGATATCAGGCTAGACTACTTAGTTTTAATACTCACACCTATAGTGTTTCCTTGTTTTTAGTTCTGTTGCAGGTTCCAGCTTCAGTTGCTCACCATGAGCGATATTGGTTGTGGTATTGGGGAGTGACCCACGGGGCGACATGGATTTTTGGACGCGGTCAGGTTAGTAGTTTTGTTGGGTTTTCTTTATTTATTATCTTTTGTTCTATTTATTTTCCGCTACTTAGTTAATTTTCTTTGGGGGAAAATTGTTCCAACTTGTTTAATTTTGATGCTCAGTACTATTTTCCAGCCCATGGGGATCGAGAACGCCCCTCCTACCATGTCGTGGGCCAGCTCGGGACACCGGTTCGGGGTCGACCCGGGTTGGTTTATGAAAAAATGGTTTTATAGGAGGCCCTTGTTATTTGGGGTGTTTGGTAGATGGAGATTAAGATTTTCGGGACTCGAGAGGTAGGTATGGGAAGGACGCCACGACCCCTCACCTGTTCCACACCTCGAGTCTCCTGGGGTAGTCCGGGAATTGAGTCTTTGCTTTGTTCTGGTTTGTTTTGGGTTGAGGGATGACAACGGAGATAGACCGATGATACATCGTGATCTCACATGGAGTAGTGACCCATGTGTAGTCCGGGTAAATGGTTTGAATTCTTCTTAGTTGTTGATGCTTACATGGGGAATGGCCCACTACCATGTCCCAAGGTTATGTGTGACCGCTAGTCACTCACTCCAGTGGTTTGATGCAAGTTGAGTGTCATATTCGTTCTAGTTGGTGTAAGTGAGTTTTTGGAAATGAAAAGGAGTTTTTGAAAATGGTACTAATTTATTTTAAATGACTTTATGTTTATGAAATGGGTATTAAAACTGAAATCCTTTGGTTTGGAAAACTGGTGTTTTCTTGGAAATTGGTCGAGAGTGGTTTGGGGTGAAACCTCAAGTATTCCTTATGAATGATTGCAGATTTGAGAGGATGCATGGAATGTGCATGTTGGTGTGTATGATTAAATTGGATGATGAAATTTTAAAAGATTCATGAGATTACCTGGGTGTGTTTGAAATTAAAGTCTTGACCTTGTTTTCTGAATTGGAAACTAAAGAAGAAAATGGTTTTGGAAAGTGATTTTGGTTTTAAGAGTTGATTTGGTAATTGGAAACTAGTCATGAATGGAAGCGGTTTTGAAAAAAATGGGTGGTTTTGGAATCCTAAAATTGAATGGGAATTTTGGAGAGGGAATTTTGGGTTGTGTTTATGGTTGTTTGGGGTTTTTTGAGCTAGTTTTTTTTGGATGAGGATGCTTTATTGATGTTTCTTTGATTGATATCGGTTTCGGCTTGGTGTTATATATGTTGTTCAGAAATACCGGCCAGAATGGTCCCCAGAGTTTTGATGAGTCATCACCAGTTTTTTGTCTTTCTCGGATGTTGTATGTCCTTCATGGTGATTAGAGTCCTTTAGAGACAATAGAGTTGTTTAAAGAGGTCAAACACGTCTTCAAGGTATTGGGAACTCTTGAAGCTGTTAGAGTGCATGCTGTTTTGGGTCTGTTGGAAGGTCCTGCTCTACACGAGTAAGACTTGTTTGCCCTTCCATTACTGCAAGTTGGGATGATGTGGTATGTATTTAAATCCATCTTCGATCGATGGTTTATACTTTTGGAGGTGAAGATGAATAAAATGTAAGATCTCATGTGTGTTTAACATGTCTAGTAGACAGTGAATGCTTATGTTGACCATTTCAAGAATCTTATGTCTCTTTTTTCTGGGGGTAGTGTTGTAGGAATAGATGAATACATATCCCTTCATCAGGGGTCTTCTTCTAGATATCATGGAGCGTGTCCTCCTGTGACGACCCGTCCTCGGGGCTCGTGCCTTGACTACCCCAAGCCCGCCTTCCATAGGCCAGGGGCTGGGGACTAGCACGAAGGCATTAATCCCGGTAAAGGGATGGCATTGGCTTTGTAATGTAAACAAGAACCATAGAGTCAGCAAGAGGAAAAAGTAAACACTATGTAATAACTGGTACAACAGTAAGTGCAGAAAACTAAAGGGGGCCAGAAATACAAGCCCAACTGTAAAGTGCAACTAAAAGGGGAAAAACAGCAGCTGAAAGGAAATGCCACTGTGTCGAGCCATCCTCTGGAAGTCCCACCTAAAGGGTGAGTACAGATAGCCTCCACAGCTCCTCGGTCCAGCCGTCCGCTCTGAGTACACCCCGCCCAGTGGTCCACCTCTAGGTACCGTCCTGCTCCGCAAGCTTCCACCGCGATCAACATTGTCCGTCGTCTGCAACCAACAAAACGTAGTGCAGGCATAGCCCGTGTAGGGGTGAGTATAAGATACTCAGTAGGGACCCCGATACCCCTGAAGGTCTCCCAGAATCTACAAAGGATAACCACAAAGGATGATACAAACACCAAGTAACATCCGACATTGCTTAGGTATATGCCCATACATATACCTAAGTCATCAATTCTCGCTCAGCCCCAACATCCGAGCTCAAGTACAACCCAGTCCACACAGGAAAGGAAAACGTAAAATCCACCCAGGATATCTCAACACAATCCACAAGGGAAAGTAAAATGTAAATCCACACAGGACAGCACAACACAATCCACAAAGGAAAGTAAAACAGAGTTTCAGCTCACACCGGTATACTTCTTCGAATGACGATAGAGATGATCACTGATCCATCTATGTCGTCGGATCCACAAAGGACCTATAGGTACTAACCCCCTCAATGACCCACAAAGGATCTAACCTAGAAAGGAACAATTGGTAACTAACCCCCGCAAAGACCCACACAGGATCGGGCCCACACAGGACCTGTAGGTGCTGGCCCACATAGGACCGCTGAGCGCTGACCCACACAAGATCGGACCCACACAGGATCGGTAGCACTGACCCACAAAGGATCGCGGAGTGTTGTAGTTGTCCCCGTCGAATCCACTGAGGATCTCTGCACAGTCGTCGTCGTCACAATAGTAGTCGTAGCCAGCTCTAGGGTTCCCGCACACAATAAGCTCATTCGGGAGGGTCCGCTCCACGAGCAGAGAGGCTGATACATCAACTGACACATAGTCCAGAGTTGATGTATCCAAAAGATCCATATCGTCAACAGGAACTCAACGTTGCAGAGGGCGCGTCAATCGGACGCCCGGTCTGAGAGTTATTGGCTTTTTCATCCCATGGGCCCAGTTGGTTTTTAAGGAAAAACCTACCCGGCCGTACTCCACCTACGTACAAACCTCGGGTGTAGTATTCCACAAGATCCGTATCACTTAGAAGAATCCCCCATAGTTGATAGAACACCAATCTCAGGTCCGAAGCTCAAGATATGAGTGTTTCCGCTCCGAGGGCCCGGTTGGTTTCGTGTACGAACCAACCCGGCCGAACCCAAAGTATTCTGAAACCTTCAGTGTGATATAGAGAAACAACCGTCTCGATCCAACGATCGCATCGCCGCTGACGGTGCATCGTTCGGAGGCCCGTAGCTCAAGATACGAGCAAAAGACCGAAAATGGTCCGAAGACAGGGGGTCTGGGCCCGGCCCGACCCGGTTGGGCGCGCTGCCCCGGCGTGTGAACACCCCCCCCTGTGGGGGCTTCCCTGGTCAGTGGATACGGCATTGCCTCATCCCGTGTGCGCTGGACCCGCGCGGCCGCAGGTATGCTGGTGCCGCCGCCGCCGCGGCTCTGTCCAGCGGCGTGCTGGGGCGCCGCCGCCGCCGGTGGTTTCCGCGGGCCACCAGAGTTTCTCTGGTGGTCCGATTCCACTCCCATCTGCGCCGTAGCTCCACCCAGGTCCCGTTCTTCACTGCAGAAACAACGAATCACCCATGCGGCATGTTTTGTCATCACTCGCCAATCTGCGCATCAACGAAGAACTGCGGAGGGTTGTCGGGCCGTGTTTGTTTGGCCCGCACCCTCCACGTTAGGTGATAAAAAACGGGAAGAAAATAATCCACACATGGAAAACAAAACAATATACAATTTTAATAAATTATAATTGCACTTGATTCAGGTTCTTTGTTTTTAAGAGGTAACAACCACAGAAATAAATTCATTTCACAAACAAAACCCCTACCTCGTCAAGTCGTCACACGCACGTTCTTCTCGGAATTGATCGTCGCGGAAGGAGGGGACCGTCGCGTCGCGGAAGGGCGTCACGTCGTCAAACTCTAAGGTTCAAGAACATGCAGATTTAATTATGTTAATTAAATCCACGACATTGTAATAAACCACAAAGAAGATTTAAAAGAAGAAACCGGAAATCTCTTACCTCAAGTAGTTGGTGATCGGAGATCGTTGCGGGGAAGAACGTCTCAGAAGAAGCGTCATCAATCTCCGAGGGTGACAGTGTTCTTCGCGTCCTTCACATTCTTCGTATTCTTCACGAAGGAGGATGAAGGAACAAAATTTGTCAAAAACCTCTCAATGAGAAATCCTCAAGAAGTCGGGCGTTGGTCTTATTTTATTATTACGCCAACGGATTGTAAACATGTTAAGGAAGGATTAAATTAATTCATAGAATTAATTTAACGAAGTTAACTGCCCAATTAATTGGTGCGTTAAGAAGTTAAGAAAATGTTTCAGTTGACATTCATAATTATGGGTTTTCGCGGATGTGTTACTTAGCGGAAAAGAAACGGTGGGGCTTGTGCAGGCCCCACCTCACAAATATCCTACCAGGAGGGTAGGATATTTTGAATTCCACCATATCCGCTTCAACTCAGCTTAAGCAGATTAAAGTGGCTTTTAAGTGGCTTTAAGTGAAATAAAATAAAGTTTGTCGTACCAATTATTTTATTTCTTAACTTTAAGCCCAAAAAAATTAAAATCCACACCCGAGAAAACGCAACTCCGGAAGAGGCGTTTCTAAGCAAATACTGGAACTGAAATTCCATTGGTGCCCTCAGAATTTGATTCCGAGCACCGGTTTAAAAGATAGAAAAACCTGCTCATCTGTTCACTGAACGTACCCGAGCCAAACTTTGGAAAATGATTCTGGGCACACCGGGCCTCGAAATCAGGTGCCGTCAGAAACTGCGTTCTTGTAAAATTCCAATGAAAATTAAGATAAAAACATCCTTGAAATTTACGGGTCTTTACATCACTCCCACCTTAGGGCTTTAGGTCCCCGTAAAGATACATCATAAACTAGGGAAACAAATGTGGTTACTGAGCACGCATTTGAGCCTCCCGCTCCCATGTGCTCTCCTAGAGGTTCCCGTGCTGCCATCTGATGCACACTAGAGGAATTGACCATCCACACAGGACCCGCTCCTATCGATCCTCGATCTCTACCGGGACCTCCGCAAAAGTCGCCCCATCATCAACGTCTAGCTCCCCATGGTCAATGATATGCATCGAGTCATGCACGTATCTCCTCAGCTAAGATACGTGGAACAGGTCGTGCACCCGGTGCAAGT